>CM035227.1:68287806-69022079 GCA_020226215.1 Sindora glabra
TAATTCAAGTGTTATCAATTTGTCATTGTTTGTCCATTTCAATTTGCATTTTGTTTTTCAGTAGTGTCTAATAAGTCTCATTTCGTTTTTGTCCATCTCATTCAAGTCGTATCCTGTGTAGTCTTGCGTTGTGAGTCAATTTGTTTGCATTTGTATTTTAGCTATAAAGTTTGTCAATTGCAAGTCTTGTGTGTCTCTTTTTTTTTTCTCTCTCTCTTTTAATGACTTGACTGCATTGGTGAATTTAAATGTCTCATTTGAATTTCATTCTATCCAATATTTGTTTAAGCAGTGTTGACAATGTCTTTTCTTGTGTCGTCTAATTCAATTTCTTGTGCTGTCCAATTTTTCTTTTTTCATGAAGTCAGTACTATTCATTCCAAGTAATTGCATTTGTTCTTTGTGTCATTTTGTCATTGTTTCATTTAGTCCATTCGGTGCTTTGTTATTCTTGTATTGCTGTCTTTTCTCTATAATTCCATTGCATCAATGTTTAGTCCAAGTCTGTTTGTTTAATCTCATTTGTTGAGTCTCATTTTGTCAATTTGTTGTGTCAATTGTGTCTTCAAAGTTACCGTTTTATTTCTGTCATCATTAGCTGTCACGTCTTTGAATGCTGTTTTGCTATACAGTAAGCTATTATCTGGTCTGAGTCCAAATTACTCACATTGTTGGTTCTGTTCCATTAGTGCTTGAGCTGTCCAAGAAAACCATTAGCGCTTGGTCCAAGTTGTTGCTTGTATTTTGTCGGTGCTGAGATTATGTCTCAAAAAGAAGCGGGATAGTGTTAAGAAGAGTTAATAGCGTTGAATTGTTTGAATTGGTTGCTTGGAGTGTATGGTTTTATACCAATATAAAAGAGAAAAAAAATAAATAAAGGAAAAAGTAAATGAAAAGAGCAAAAGAAAAGTTATTGATTGTGAAAAACAAAGAAGTATGAGAGTTGGAAACAAGTGATACAAGTAAGAAAAGTATAAAACAAAAGAAATTGTGAAATTAAAAATAAAAAATATAAAAAATGAAAGGAAGTGTTTGATTATAGGAAAAAAAACAAAGGAGAAATTGTTCAACTTTTGAAAAGTATAAGAAAGCTGTTGCTACTTATTGAATTACTTGTGTTGTGTTGCACTTACTAATTCCATTCCGTTGTTCCTCATTTCTTTCCTTCATTACAATCTTGGTCCTAATCCTTGATTTGAGTCATGTGTTTGTTTCCTTTTTTTATTAATTTAATCTTATCTTTAAGTCTATTTTGTCTTAACTTCTAATTTTTCTCCTTATTTTGTTATTTCAAATCCTTTAGTCTATCTTGGTCATTGTCTGATGTGATCATAGAGGGGATAACCATAAAGAATTAGCTAAAAGAATTAAGGATGTGCTTCAAGGATCAATTCAAAGGGCCTAGATGTATGAAAGGAGGGCTTGGAGAGTTTTAAGGTATTAAATAAATGAATCTTATGTATTTTAGCCAAGTATTCAAATACCATATTCAATTACTAAGCTTAGAGTTTGTCTTTGTTTGCTAGTAATTGAATACAATATTCAAGTACTAACTTATATTGAGTAAACTATTTGAATACTACAATCAGGATTTATTTTTGCCTGCAAGTATGATATATTTGATTTTTGTATTTATTTTGTTATTAGACTTTTAGGCCTTTATTTTTCTTTGTACTTTAGCTCATTATTTTAACATGTTATTTTAGATATGTAATACTTTATTTATGACCCATTTTGGTTAATTAGAAAGTTAGTTTTAGGCCTAAGTTAATCCAATTAGAGTCCAATTAGGTTAGTTGACTTTCTAATCTATGAAAGAAGGTTGTTTCTTCCAGAATTTAGTTTTTGAAGCTTCAAACCATTTAAGAAAAAGAATTAGCTCATTGCCTTCTCATGAGAATGTGTTTTCGCTTAAGATTTTGAAGGAACTTGTAACATATCAACACGATTCAACTTTTAAGACATTAATCTTCACTAATTAGAAATTCATCCCTGTAACATGATTTTTCTACAATAATCAAGTAGTTACACATGTTCATATCATTTACCGCTTGATGTGACTCAAGAGATGGAACAAGCTAATTCAAGTATCCCAATGGATCCATTACAAATTCTAAGTAGACCTATTATAAGAGCACAGGCTACAAGGACCAAAGAAGCTTTAAATGGGCTTATTCAAGCCATTTGGGCTAAACAAAATTTGCCCTGATTTGATCTTAATACCAATCACGTCCTTAGCATTATTTGGGTTGGAAATGGAGCTGTTACAAGAATTTTGGGCTAGAACAATACAAATTAAGGAGCTTAGACCAAGGACTGTGCATGAGTACACTCAAATTGGGTTGAATTATGTTGTTTTGGGCTAAAAATAATGGTTTATAATTAGTTAATGTATTTGCATGAATTTTAGTTATGTTAGGCAATATGTCTTTTTATTTTCGTAATGGGCTAGGCTAATTAGTCATATCTTTTGGTTTTTTCTTTTCCTAAGCTAAAGGGTTTATAAATACCACATCTCCACATCTTTTTTAATCAGAATTTTGCTAAATAAAAGGTATCCTTTTCTAGATTTGACAAGAGTTTTCTCTGTGGTTCTTCATTTAACTTTTGACTTAGCAAGGCTTAATTGTGGCGTCATCAACACTTTAGGTCCTTATTTTATATACTTAAGGGTTCAAGTGGATCACTAAGCTTGATTCTTAGCATTCTTGAGGTGAGTATATTCAGATTGGCTATGGATTCATAGGTTTTATACCTTCTTGGGTTCACACTATCTTGGTATCAAAGCTTCGAACTAGGACCAGGTTTTATCCTTTTAATTCTCACTCTATAATTCTATTTTTCTTGCTCTGCATTTGTTCTTCCATCTCTACTCCAGATTCTATTCCTTCTTTCTAAGGTTCTATTCTTTTACATTTTGTAATAAAAAATAAAAAAATTCAAAAAAAAGAACGAAAAAAATTCAAAAATCTTGCAAAAAAAGGATAAAAAAATAAAAAATCCTAACAAAAAGAAAAGAGGATGAAAAAAAAGTAACAGAGAATAAAAGAAAAAGAATTGTGCTGATGGATTCTAATTTGGGGTAGAACTCCAGAAATTTTGTTTCAATTTCTTGTTCTGAAATTCCTTAGGTTTTTTTTTCTCTGAACATCTATTTTTAATTTTACCCCTAAAGTGTTTGATTAAAATTCTACAAGAATTTCTAATAGCCTTGATTGAGTTTGATTAGTTTGTCTAAAGAACTAATAGAGAAAACTAAGAATGGAAAAAGGCTAAAGAACGTGAGACCATTATCGTGAAGAAAGCCTACATAAGAGTGTTGCATGAGGGTTGAGTGACATCTCTTGAGGACAAACACGTGAAGGAGTGTGTGAGGAATTTATTTTCTAACAAATTATCGTACAGCTTTCAAAATGGCAAACAAGGAGGAGACACCAAGTGGTGGAGATCCACAGAACGTAGAGTTTACTCTAAAAGCCATGCAACAACAGTTTAAACATTTCAATTTGGTTTTTGGAGAAATAAAGGATAAGATGGATAGGCAAGAAGATATGATTGTCAATCTACAAAGGGAGCAAGCTAATAGAAATCCTAATCCAAGGAGACATGATAGGTGAGAACAAAGGGTATAGATGATTTTGATTCTGAAAATGAAATTGGAGGTGAAAATAAGGAGGATTTTGAGTCTGAATTTGAAATGGGTAGAAATAGGCGTAGAGGAGTTTGTCATGAGAGGGATTATAGAAGGACTGCTTCAAGAGACAAAATAGGAGGGATGGGAACCTTGGCAACACTAAAATAAAGATACCTTCTTTCCAAGGGAGAAATAACTCTGAAGCTTATTTGGAGTGGGAGAAAAAGATAGAATTAATTTTTTATTTCCATAATTGCTCTGAAGCAAATAAGGTGAAACTAGCTATAAATGAATTTACTGATTATGAAATTATTTAGTGGGATAAATTAGTTTTGAACAGAAAGAGGAATGGTAAGAGACTTGTAGAAACATAGAGGGAAATGAAGGCCTTAATGAGGAAGAGGTCTGTTCCTAGTCATTACCATAGGGACCTCTATCAAAAATTACAGAGCTTTACACAAGGTTCTAAAAGTGTTGAGGAGTATTACAAGGAAATAGAGATTGCTATGATTAGGGCTGATGTCAAAGAAGGTAGGGAAGCCACAATGGCACAGTTTCTAAATGGGTTGAATAGAGAAATAGCACACATAATGGAGCTACAACATTATGTGGAGTTAGAAGACATGGTGCATATGGCTATGAAGGTGGAAAGACAATTAAAACAGAAAAGGGCATTAAAGTACAATGTGGGTTCCAGTTCTAATTCTTCTTATAAATCAAACTGGAAGAAAGAAGAAAAGGCTATTCAGAGAGGAGCTCCTAAGGGCAAAGATTAAGCTTCAAAAGGCAAAGGTAAATTTGATCCAACCCTTTAGAAATAAAGATATTAAATATTTTAAGTGTTTGGGAACAAGTCATATAGCATCACAATGCCCCAACAAGAGAGTTATGATTATGCATGACAATGAAGTGGTGACTGAAAGTGATAGTGATGAATCCATGCCTTCACTTGAAGATACTAGTGATGATAGAGTTGAGTATGCAGTTGAAGGATAAGCACTTGTGACCATACGTGTTCTAAATTCCTATGTTAAAGAGGATGACAGTGAGCAACAAACGAAAAACATCTTCCACACTCGTTGCCTCATAAACAATAAGGTATGAAGTATAATTATAGATGGAGGAAGTTGTACAAATGTTGCAAGTACTACATTAGTTGAGAAGCTGAACTTGCTTACCATTAAACACCCTAGACCTTACAAATTGCAATGATTGAATGACTGTGGGGAAATTAAGGTTAAAGATTAAGTTTTGGTTTCATTCTTAATTAGTAAATATAATGATGAAGTACTATGTGATGTAGTTCCAATGCATGCTGGTTATATACTTTTAGGAAGACCATGGGAGTTTGATCATAGGGTAACTAAAGATGGGTATACAAATAGGTACTCCTTTGTAATGAACAACAGACCCATTACACTTGCACCTTTGTCTCCTAAGCAAGTGTATAAAGATTAACTCAAAATGAAGAAAGAACAAAATAAAAAGGAAAGTGAGTTGAAAAATGAGAGAAATAAAAAGAGGAGTATGCTGAAAAATGAGAGAGAGAGATCAAAAAATAATAAGTGTGAGAATGATAAAACAGAGAGCTCAAAGATAGAAATTTAGACAAAAAAAAAAGAGAAAGTGGAGAGAAAAGAGAGTTTTTACCCAAAAAAAAAGTGAAGTGAGAGTTGCTTATCTTACTAGATAACTTATGGTTGTTCTAGTTTACAAGGAGGCTTGTTTAAACACTAACTTTCTTGAGCCTTCTCTTCCAACTGTTATTGATCCTTTATTGTAGGAATTTGAAGATGTGTTTCCTGAAGAAATCCCTAGTGGGTTACCACCTATTAGAGGAATAGAGCATTAAATTGACTTCATTCCTGGTACAACAATGCCTAACCGCCCAGCCTATAGAAGTAATCCAAAAGAGACAAAAGAACTTCAAAGGCAAGTTGAGGAGCTCTTGTAAAAAGTGTAAGTTAGAGAAAGCTTAAGTCCTTGTGCAGTTCCAGTTTTACTGTTCCTAAGAAAGATGGATCATGGAGAATGTGCATTGACTGCAAAGTCATGAACAATATCACGGTAAAGTATCGTCATCCCATTCCTAGATTAGATGATATGCTAAATGAATTGCATGGGTCTAGTATCTTCTCTAAAATTGATCTAAAATCTGGATACCATCAAATTAGGATTACGGAAGGTGATGAGTGGAAAACTACATTTAAAACAAAACTTGGACTTTATGAATGGCTAGTTATGCCATTTGGACTCACTAATACACCAAGCACTTTCATGAGGCTAATCAATCATATTTTGCGTGCATACATTGGGAAATTTGTTGTTATGTATTTTGATGATATCCTAATATACAGCAAGATCGTGATGAACATTTAAGTCATTTGCATTGTGTATTTGATGTGCTGAGGAAGGAAAATATGTATGCTAACTTGAAAAAGTGTAGCATTTGTATGGATAAGATTATTTTCCTTAGTTTTGTTGTAAGTGCACAAGGGGTAAAAGTTGATAAAGAAAAGGTAAGGGCAATAAAGGAGTGGTCCATGCCTACAACCATTATTGAGGTAAGAAGCTTTCATGGTTTAGCTAGTTTTTATAAGCGTTTTGTTAAGGATTTTAGCACAATTGCTGCACCACTCACTGAAATCATTAAGAAATCTATTAGTTTTAAATGGGACAAAGCTCAAGATCATGATTTTAATGTTCTTAAAGAAAAATTGTGTGTTTGCACTTGTGCTAGCATTACCTAACTTCAACAAAACTTTTGAGATTGAATGTGATGCATCAGGAATTGATATAGGAGCTGTTTTGATGCAGGAGGGGTGACCTATTGCATATTTTAGTAAGAAGCTAAATAGGGTAGCCTTGAATTATCCAACATATGACAAGGAGCTTTATGCACTTGTGAGTGTTGGTGTGTGTCCTAGGAGCCAATCATAAAGATGATTGTAATAATGCACAATGTGTTATGTTTTATTTTAGGCAATGCAATTATTATATTTTATTTTTATATATATATTTGCGCAATTTATAACTTAATATAATAATTGTCCTTAGAATAGTTTTACTATTCTTAAAATGCTTCTAGTCAAGTATTATTACGAAAGAGATAATAATAATACATCGAGACTAGCATGCATAGTAACTGATGATTATGAATTATAGATATGTGATATCAAGTCAATATATGAGTACATTGTTAGTGAATAGATGTACTGCACTAACCTGCAATGAGAAGACTACATAGATTGTCATATGTCATTAGTTATTCTTATGAGACCATAATATACGTAATCTTTTGACATGATTTGGTGTGTCATGAATCATGTAGAGGGATGTGAGTGATGTAGATGGGAATTTTGTTCCTATTACATAGTAGGAGTGATATCCTTGGGCCTTTTGATTGAGTGAGATTAAGAAATACATGACCATGCTCAAATGGATCAATATAAGATATTGATCATTTGTTTAAGTTAATCTACTCAGTATCAAGAAACATAAATTAAATATCAATGAGGATGACATGTTCCATATCTCTAGTTCAATTTGGATATCGTTATAAAAAGAACTATGTTGCAAAGTATTATTCATACATTAAGTGAATATTGAGTCACAGACATTTCTTATTACTTAGGTGACAGTGATGTATTGCTAGATATTGCTCACTATTTATGGTCCACAAATGGGCTATCACCAACATAATAAGAACCTACAGAGTCACACAAAAGGAGTAGGAATGAGATAATAATTAATTGGGCTTTAGTTAGACTAAAATTCAATTAATTGGACTTATTTTTGTGCATATATATATTATTAAAATAATAATATATTTTCACATAATATATGGTATATTATGTGATATTATTTGATATTAAAATAATATCAGATAATTACGTTATTAGATATTAGATAATTATATTATGAGATAATATTATTTTCTAATATAAGATAACTATATGCCATGTTAGTATTAGATAATTATATTATAAGATAATGTTATCATTTAATATTAAATAATTAATGGATAAGTCCTATTTCTCCTCACTCTCTCCATAATAAGGATAAAGTGATAGTTATTAAGTAAAATTAGGATTTTGGAAGCATTATCCTAGTAGGACTAGGAATGTAGTATGTCTTAGTTCTATAAAAGGAACTTGAAGGTAACACTTTTAACATACACACATTAACTACCATCAAACTCTAAAACACTTAGAAAACACACTAATCCTAATTCTAGAGAGAGAGACGTATCCTAGTAAATTCATGGAGGATGAGAAGTCTTTGTTCACTCCGTGTAGATACCATAGAGATGTTGTACCTTCTAGCAGTGTTTGATTCATGATTCATCTCGGTTTCTCAAAGTTCTATTCAGAAAGAATGTGAATGCATAAAAGGTAAAACCCTAATATTGATTTATGCCTTTTTGCATGAATCTTTGGAAGGATTCGGATTAAAGTTTTAAAATTTCACTACATATGTTGATCCAAAACCTAACTGTGAGAGCATTGGAGACTTGGCAACACTACCTTTGGCCTAAGTAATTTGTGATTCACACATATCACCAATCTTTAAAGCACCTTAAGGGTCAAGGTAAGCTAAATAAGAGACATGCTAAGTGGTTAGAATTCATTGAACCCTTTTCATATGTCATCAAATACAAGCAAGGTAAGGAGAATATAGTTGTAGATACCTTATCCAGAAGGTATGTTCTTCTTACTTCTCTTAATGCAAAATTACTCGACTTTGAATATGTCAAAGAATTGTATGAGAAGGATAATGACTTTGTTGAAGTATTTGCTACATATGAGAAAAGAGCAATTGCTAAGTTTCATAGGATTGATGGGTACTTGTTTAGAGAAAATAAGTTATGTGTGCCTGAATGTTCTATGTGTGAATTGCTGGTGAGGGAAGCTCATGGGGGAGGATTAATAAGACATTTTGGCATAAAAAACACTTTATATGTTTTGCATGAGCATTTCTTTTTGCCTAAAATGAAACATGATGTAGAAAGAATATGTGGAAGGTGCATCCCTTGTAAAAAGGCAAAATCTAAAGTCTTACCACATGGATTGTATACACCTGTACCTGTACCTAATGAACCTTGGTGGACATATCCATAGACTTTATTTTAGGGCTACCTAGATCAAAGGGAGGTCAGGATTCAATATTTATGGTTGTTGCTAGATTTTCTAAAATGCCATATTTCATTCCATGCTATAAAACTGATGTTGCTATTCATATTACAGATTTGTTCTTTAAAGAAATTATGATGCTTCATGGTATGCCAAAAAGCATTGTATCTGATAGAAGTTTCTTAACCATTTTTGGAAAATTTTATGGGGAAAGCTTGACACTAAATTGTTATTTTCTACAGCTTATCATGCACAAACTGATGGCCAAATTGAAGTTGTCAATAGAATTTTAACTCAATTTCTCAGAGTAGTTATTCAAAAGAATTTGAAGAATTGGGAGAATTGCTTGCTATTCATTGAGTTTGCATATAATTGAAGTATCCATTCTTCAATTGATTATTCTTCTTTTGAGATAGTTTATGGTTTTAACCCACTAACTCCTATGGATTTATTACCAATGCCTATTGATGAGAGAGCTAGTCTTGATGGGAAAAAGAAAGCTGAAATGGTGAAGCAACTTCATGAATGTGTGAAGTAGCAAATTGAAAAGAAAAATAAACAATATGCATCCAAAGCCAACAAAGGAAGAAGGCTTGTTATCTTTGAACTAAGGGATTGGGTATGGGTGTATACGAGGAAAGAAAGGTTTCCAGCTCAAAGGAAATTCAAATTGGTTGCAAGGGGGAGGGACCATTTTAAGTCCTTCAAAGAATAAATGACAATGCTTATAAGATAGACTTTCCTGGAGAGCATAATATTAGTGTTACATTTAATATTTCTGATTTATCTCCTTATAATGTAGGTGAAGATTTGAGGACAAATCCTTTTGAAAAGAGAGGGAATGATGCAACTCAAGGGATGGAACAAGCTAATTCAAGTACCCTAATGGATCCATTACAAATTTTAAGTGGGCCTATTACAAGGGCATAGACTAAGCGGACCAAAGAAGCTTTAAATAGGCTTATTTAAGACATTTGGGCCAAACAAAATTCACCCTAACCTGATGTTAATACTAATCACGTCCTTAGCATTATTTGGGCTGGAAATGGAGCTGTTAAAGGAATTTTAGGCCAGAACAATACAAATTAAGGAGCTTGGACCAAGGACTATGCATGAGTACACTCAAATTAGGCCAAATTATATTGTTTTAGGATGAAAATAATGGTTTATAATTAGCTGATGTATTTGCACAATTTTTAGTTATGTTAGGCAATATGTCTTTTTATTTTTGTAATGAGCTAGGCCAATTAGTCATATTTCTAGGTTTTTTTTTCCTAAGCTAAGTGGTTTATAAATACCACATCTCCACATCTTTTGTAATCAAACTTTTGCTAAATAAAAGTTATCCTTTTCTAGATTTGAAAGGAGTTTTCTCTGTTGTTCTTCATTGAACTTTTAACTTATCAAGGCTTGATCAACCTTATGGCATCATCAACACTTGGGGTCCTTGTTTTCTGTACTGAAGGGTTCAAGTAGATCACCAAGCTTGATTCTTAGCATTCTTGGGGTGAGTATATTTAGATTGGTTGTAGGTTCATAGGTTTTATACCTTCCTGGGCTTACACCACCGCTTTCATTCTTCCTCTTTCAAAGCATGGCTTTACTATCTTTCTATTTTCATTTTTAGATTTGTTGAATTTTGAGATGATTCATTACAATTCTTATCATTGGGTATCAGAGCTTCCAATTTCACATCATTTAGTCATTCAAGTGTTGTTTCTTCATTTTTTTTGTTGTAATTTCATCTTCATGTTTATTCTATTCAACTATTTTTCATATAGTTTTTGAAATTATATTGTTATTCTATGTTCTTTGTTTTCACTATTTGAGTATTCAATTTTACTGTTCTCTATTATGAACTAAATTCATCATTTTATTAATTTCATGTTTATCTCATTCTGCTACATCTATCTTTAGTTGAATTGAGTCAATTTGGTTGTTTCTCATTTTAATTATGTCTTAC
The DNA here is from genome assembly GCA_020226215.1 of Sindora glabra. Lineage (NCBI taxonomy): Eukaryota > Viridiplantae > Streptophyta > Magnoliopsida > Fabales > Fabaceae > Sindora > Sindora glabra. Next base: position 68,298,536 of record CM035227.1, read on the forward strand.
TGTTTGATATATTGTGTCAAAAGGAATTCTAGTTTGGCTTTTTTAATTTCATTTTAGTGTGTCTAGACTAGTTCTATTTCATTTTATTTTGCATTTCAATTTGCTAAGTCATTATTGAAGTCAAGCTATTTTGTCTTAATTTGGTCTAAAGTCTAATTCAGTTTAAAACTAGTACTGTCCAAAACTATTTTGTATAGTCTCATTTTAATTCTAATTATGCGATCAGCGTTATTTTTGTTAAAAGTCTCAAGTCTCATTTTGCATCATTCAACTTGGTTTTGTTTTGTGTCTTATTGGTTTTTTATATTTGATCCAAGTTAACTTTGAATTACTTCATTCATTTAGTTTAAGTCCATTTTGTCTTTGTATAGTGTCATTTGTAATTGCTTTTCGATTCATTCTCGAAATCTACATCAATTATATTAAGCATTTGTTTGGAATGGGTGAATTAGGAGAGGGGGCATAAACGTGGGTGAAATTAGAGGTGGAAATTTGAATTCTTTCGTTTGGCTGCTGGGTGAAAATTGCGAAGGGCATAATTGTGGGTGAAAAAAACTCGTGGGTTCCACAGGTGCAATTTCCCTTTAGAAATGGGAAGTAATTTAAGGTGAAATTGGCTATAAATTTTGCTTTCCTCGGCTGCCTTCAAACCCTGGCCTCCTCCTTCTCCATACTGCAGACCCTCTTTTCCTCATTCGTCCTTATTCTCATTCTCTCCCTTCAAGCCGCAACACATGATTGAAGCCCTCTCTCCTCTTCCCTCTCCACAACTGCATTTTGCTCAGATCTAGTCAAAGATTTCTGAATAACCCATTTCCAATCTCAACCGAGAGCCAAGATGGGTTTTTAACAAAGCAATATTATCACCTATTGGAATGCCCGGAATGGCCTCTAATTTTTCACTTCCTCAAACTAACTATATTTCTCTTTTAACTAGCTCTACCTTTTCTTCCCTTTTTTATATCTCCTCTCTCTCTTCCTCTCTATCTCTTCAATTCTCAGCACCTTCTGCTTCTTCATTATCATCATAAATGCTTCTCTCCATTTCCCTCTCTTTCTTTTACCCCTCACTATCTTGTATAAAATCATGCTAAGTATAGTGTTTATTTCCGTACTTCCATATTTCTTTTTGTTCTCTAGTTTCTGTTATATTTTCCTAGGTTATTTCAAATTATAGGTGGAAATTTATTTCCTTTTCTGGAGATTCCTGTAGTAGTTATTTGTGGTAATTGAATTCTCTATTATCCCCTGTTCTTCTGTAGTTGAATAGCTCTGAAAGTTAAGGCATTTTTGCTGTGACTAGTCGGTTTCTATAATCAGATCAAAATTCTCAATTTTGTAATGATCAGTTTGGATTTTGAGTTGGATTCCAATGGGGATTGGAAGGAAGCTGGTTGATGGGAGAGGTAGAGACTTGTGTGAATTATTGAAAGAAATGAATTCGAATAGCAAATCTAAGAAGAACTGCCGATGGCAGAAGCGAATTCATCTTTTCATGAAACTATATGATACTTGCAAAGAAGTCTTTGCCTCTGTGGTGACTGGAATTATTCCACCCCCTGAAGACATTAAAAAGCTCAAGTCCATGATACTTGACCCAAACCCAGGTTAGCCAGAAATTTGTTAATTTTTATTCATTAATTTTTCTTTGTTAATTTTTGTTCATTGTGTACTTCCTGGAAGTCTCTTAGTACTGACATAGGGAACAATTTATTTTTAGCATCGTCGTAAAACATGACTAATTTTGATTGATTTTGTATCCTTGAAATTGCTTCCAATTGAAAATTTTTTTATCAGAAATTAATCTTTAACTTACTGCATTCAACTTATTAATTACTCCTAAATCTATTATTCCAATATCAATCCAATTATTCCTAAAATCAATTTCATTCCTAAATTAAAAACAATCAAACTAATTACTTTTAAATTCTTGAATCAATCAAATTCCCAAATTGGAAAATAATAAAAGAAATTGTTACTAATCACATAAATTCCTTAATTAGAAATAATGAATTGAATTATTTCTTAATCAATCCAAATCCTAAATCAAGAAACAATCAAATCAATAATTCTTAAATAAAAAATAATGAAAATGAATTATTTCTAAATCAAGTCAATTCCTGGATTAGAAAATAATCAAATCAAATATTTTACAATCAATCCAATTTTTAAATCAAAAAAATTAATGAATAAAAATTAATTGATGTAATATAATAGTTAATTAGTGGGAATACAGAAATTATAAAAAAAAATAAATGTATGAAAGAATATAGCTATACACATAAATGTTTTGAATGTTTTGTCACGATAAGCCAGATTGTCAAATAAAAATGCTTTTGAAGTTTTTTTAGCTCATCTTGTTTGTAATGAGTTAATTAAATTTATTTGGATTACATAAAAATGTATTATTAATATTAAAGGTAGATGGGAAAATAAAAATTACTATTATTATTTTAAATTATTTTAAAAAATTACATCTTATCAAATGCCTAGCATTTTATTAGTGTATTATAAATCTTTCAATTAAGTTTGTTGAATTAATATTATAACAAAAATTAATAATATATTATAAGGCTATTATAGTAATTTAACTCAATCCTATTTCCTCCTCTCCTTCAATTTTCATCCATTCTAAATAAAAGAAATTAGTTTCACTTCTATTTCCTCCCTGTCTTACTTTCACCCATTGCAAATAATCTAGGTGAAAAGTCTTTCACCTCAAATTACTTCCCATTCCATTTCCTTTCACCTCCATTTCCTACCCTTTCATTTTCACCTCCACCTAAACAAAGCATAAGTGTTTATGTTATTTATCTGTTGCTAATTAATTTTAGTTTATCTCATAAATTGTGTCTCCAAATTAAGTCTTATTTATTTAATCAAATAAGTTGTTGTCTATTAGGTGTTGAATTCCATGTCTAAGTCATTTATTTATTGATTGCTTGTGTGTCATTTTAGGTTTGACCTTTTCATTTTGAAGTCATTACAAGTTAGTAGTCTTACGTTAAGTCACATCAAATCGTTGTCTTGGCTATTGAAGTTGAATTGCTCCGCCCAGGTCATGTTTTGGTTAATCACGTTCTTATCCTTACCATCAATTTGAGTTTGCCATTGGCTTTATGTTAACTGCAATTTTGTTTGCCTATTCATTTGTTCAATGTCTAGTGCTTGAGTCTACTATTTGATTTGTAAGAGGTAGAGAGCAACAAGTTTTTGAGTATTCGCCTCTTGCATTGGAGTACTCATTTGAAAAGTTAAACAATTGATTCCTACATTTAATTATTGTCAAATAAAAAGCATATTTTTTTCAGTTATTAGACTCTAGTAGTCAAGTACTACTAGCAATTAAATACCTATGTTTTACTAATAAGTGTTATACACTTATTTTGAGAATATGGTCTAGAGGTGTGAAAAAAAAGAAAAGAAAAGTAGTATCATGAAAAAAAAAAGATAAAAAGACAAAAAAAGAACAAAAAGTATTAATTTATGTCACAATTCGATTCTCGGTGTTAGTGTGTGTCCTAGAGCTAATCATATAGATGATTGAAGTTATACACAATGTATTATATTTTATTTTAGAAAATTTAATTATTATATTTTATTTTTATAATTTTATTATTATTATGCGTAATTTATAACTTAATATAATAATTATCCTTGGAATAACTTCGCTATTCCTAAAATGCCCTTAGTCAAGTATTATTACGAAAAAGATAGTAATAATACATGGAGAATAACATGTATAGTGACTGATGATTACGAATCATGGATATATGATATCAAGTCAATACATGAGTACATTATTAGTGAACAATGTATTAGACTGACCCACTATGAGAATATTGCATGGATAGATGTGTCATAAATTATTCTCATATGATCACAAATACACATAAAACTTTGACCTGAAGTCATTACAGTTTCCTACATGAGAAATTACTCACTTTAATATTGTCCTATGTCACCTTTAATTAAGATGACAAGTAGGGCATTGACTGGGTGTGTCATAAATCGTGCAGAGGGAAGTGAGTGATGTAGATGAAATTTTGTTACTCTTGTATAAAAGAGAAATATCCTTAGGCCCCTTGATTGAGTGAGACTTAGAAATGCATGGCCATGCTCAATTAAATTAATATGTGATATTAATCATTTATTTTAAGTCTACTCAGTATCAAAAAATATAAATTGAACATTGAAGAGGATGACACATTCCATGCCTCCAGTTCAATTTGGATATTATTACAAAAGGGTTATGATGCAAAACGTTGATTATATATTAGGTGGATGTCAAAACACAGACATTCTTACTACTTGAGTGGCAATGATGTATTGCTAGATACCGCTCACTGTCTATGGCTCAATAATGAGTCATTGTCAACGTAGTAAGAACTTATAGGGTCACACAAAAGGAGTAAGAATAAGACAATAATTAATTGGACTTTAATTATATTAATATCCAATTAATTGGACTTATTTTCATGCATATATATATTATTAAGAATAATAAATTCACGTAATATATATATATATATATAATATTATGTGATATTATTTGATATTAAAGTAATATCAAATAATTACATTATCAAATATTAGATAAATATATTATGAGATAATATTATTTTATTATTTGATAACTATATGCAATTATCTAATAATTAAGATATTTATATTATGAGATAATATTATTATCTAATATTAGATAATTAATAGATAAGTCCTATCTCTCTCCATTATTTCTAGGATAAGGATAAGATGAGTTGTTAAGTGTAATTAGGATTTTGGAAGCATTATCCTAGTAGGACTAAGATTATGGCTTGCCTAAGTTCTATAAAAAGGGACTTGAGGGCAATATTTTTACAACACGCTCAAAGCTTTCATACAAACCCTAAATCACTCAGAAAACATCCAATCCTAATCCCTAGAGAGAAAAATGCATCCTAGCAGATTCGTGGAGGGTGAGAGGTTGTTATTCACTCCATGTGGATACCGTAGAGACGCTGTACCTTCCGACCAGTGTTTGATTCATCCGCTCTCAAGTTTTGATCAATAGAAACACGAGTGCCCAATAGGTAAAACCCTAATCATTGATTTATGCTTTTTGCATGGATCCTATGTAGAATTCGGATCAAATTTTGAATTTTCGCTGCATATGATAATCCAAATCCCCAACACTCAGTTACCATGATTAATATAAAGGAACCTAACTAATATTATTATATTAATTAGATGTCCTTACAAATCTTCAAAACACCCTAACTCACTACTTTCTCTAACTTTACTATGCATATAAATAGCATTAATACAAAATAATAATAATATTTACACATGCAAAAGAAAGTTTATACCATAATTTACATATACTAAATGTAAATTTGTACACAAGACTATTAGAAAGTAGAGCCCTTAATGTGAATTGAATCTACTTAGGGACTTATAGCTAGATTTGGAGTCCATGGTAAAATGATATTCGGAAGGTTCCCCAGGAAAAAAACAAGATTCTTGCATAGGTGTCAATCATTCTCGTGGGATTTATGTTCTATATCTATACACCTAAACACAATGGAAAGAAAGCGAGTATCAAAATATTCAATGAATGGCTATTCTTCTCCCTTTTTCTAAAGAGTATTCACCATAAAATACCATATATATATAATAATGCATAAGAACTTACTACAGCTCTTAAGTAATATTTGTAACTTAATTGCACATCAATAATTCTTATATACTAGTAGCAACTCTTATGTACTAATAGTAACCTTGATGTACTAATAGTAGCTCTGATGTTCTAATAGTAACTATGATATACTAAGAGTAACTTTGATGTACTAATAGTAATAAAATCTGTTAAAAAGAGAATGGAATGGTAATTCTTAAGTATAATATTTGCAAAATCTATTAAAGAAAATGGTTATAGTATCTCTTATGTAGAATATTTGTAAAGTTCATTGAATGGCCATAGTTGGTATACTAGTTTCTCTTTATATATTTGGTCCCACCTTATACCCCACCACCTTAGGTATTAATCCACCAATTTTATGCCTCCAACATTTACCACTCCTCACTTTCCTTGCAAAGGATGCAAATTTCCTCTCACAAATCATATTTAGTGCATGCAATAATAAGATGCCATCAACATGCATAGGCATTAATCATGCATTTCATTAAGCATGGTCAAGGTAGCAACTATATTATAAGGTTTTGTTAATAAAAATTTGTAATTCTCATGTAAACAAATTTCATTATCATGGATCATTATATCTAAGGTTACCTTTCCATTCAAGGTAAAGAGAACACTTGGATCTCTCTTGAATGACTAACAATTATAGCTTAAACATTATTAATTATTTCATACACGTCAATGTCTTATAACATCTTTGAACAAGAATATTCAAAATTGAACTTGCTTTGTAACATAAAAGATTTCCATGGTTTAATGCCTTTATGGGTGGCTAAATCAAATTAAATTTTTACCAAAATTTTATCTAATACTTCTGACACATTAATGAACATCAAACATCAATTTTCTTGCAATTTCATCACCCTCGGTACTATTCATGTAGTACCAAAACTTGTGTATTTCAAAATAGGACAACAAAGGAGTAATTGTAATATGAACCCCCTTTCAATTTTCAAATAACCTCTAACTACCATTAAATTTTTATGTAACATCCCTAACATATTAATTATTAATAAATTTAAATTATTTCACAAAATTTTCGTGTGGTTATTATTCATGCAAACTCAAAATCACAAAATTGCCAATTTTAAATAATTTTGGAATTGTTATGAAAAGGAAGCTTTCTTGATGCCTAAATCAGCTTCAATTACCACCAAATTTTTACACATACTTACTTACATGTTAATAACCAAGAAACATCAATTACTTAAAATTTTCTCAATCAAATTCTTGCGCAAACAACACTAAAACTTCAAAATACAAAACCCAGAATTTTGTGTTGAGTTCTTATACCAAAGTCTATACATATTTACTTTTCATATCTCCAAAGTTTTTCGAAAAATTCCTAACTTTTTCTACACCCATGCTAACATTATTTGTAACACTAATAACAAAATTGAAATTTTAGTGATTTATAACCCTTGATTCTAAAGAGAAATACAAAATAGAGAGCATTATCCCCTTGATAGTTGTCAAGACCCGTCCTAATCATGACTAGCATGGATCTTGTTATTGATTTCTACAAGCCTTAATAATTTTTTTCTTTCTATCCAATGAGAGTTTCCAAATTCTAAGGGAACTCAAATTTTTATTTTAATTTTTTATGGAAAAAATAGAGTCTTTTTTCTTTTTGGACACTTTCTGAAGGCCACATGCCCTACAATATCAAAAACTTTCTTGTTTCTAGATACGACAATATCAAACACACACAATATCATACATTACAACATATATGCAAATAAATGATTTAACACATCAATAATTGAATTAATGAAAACTTTATCTTTATTTCTAATTCTACTCCAACTATTAAAGCTCTTTTGTAAGATAGTCCTAGATCTCCATAGATGCAACGGGGGTTTAAGGGCTTTTATCTTAACTTGGAAACATTGAAAATAAAGCAAAGCGAGTTATTGAACTCAGTGAGCATATATCTACCATTATTAATTCTTAGTTCAAAATTATTCAATTATCCTAAGATTCTAAATGTGAAGTTTAAGCTTCAAATAAAATATCCACCTGTATGTAACTCAAATTCTACATTGCTTGTTATAAATCATAATAATTTCAATTATCTAAAAGCACACAACATTGTGATCATATCACACATTACTCATTTCAGCTAGGTACCACAATCACAACTAGCCAAAAAGGCTCAAGCACTAATAAACCATCATAATCATACCAAGCAATAATATTCAAACATAACATAGTTTTCAATATCACATTACATAACATTCAAAATACTATTTGAATAACCATTAAAAACTTATATGATTGTCAAATCCAATCACAAGCCATTTGTCGAGAATTCTCCATCTAGCTCTTAGATCAATCTTAAGTTCTTTACAACTGTCCACTTGGAATTTTCAGTCTGGCTTTCATATCATAGTTCCATCACCATTCATAGCTTACCATATATACTGTCATTGCTTTAGCATAGTTTACAATTTCCAATACCTTTTATGGCCGACTTCATAAGGAACATGCATTTGAGAGCTTAACTCTCATATTACAATTATTTAGAGTTCACAAATTCAAAGTAATAAAATCTATCATGGAATAAGACCAAGCACTTAAGTAGTTTATATACAAATATATAGTAATGCCGTTATGTTCCCTTATATGGCATAATACACAACTATTATTGAATTCAATCACAATTCATCATTAATCGAAAGTGTCATTACAATGTTTCTATTGCACACTCTATTCAACTAACTTTTTCTTAAACAACTATTTGTACTTATATTGTGGAATTGAGTTTAAATACGAATATAAATAATACAGATTATGTACTATCAATAAGGAAAAGCACCATTCACAACATTTAAGCTAACTTTGATTAAGATATTGAACTATGATGAGATATATACTCACATAATAATGTTGATTCATCCTCAGAAGTTCCAAAGCGTCCAATTTTATCTATTCATCTTTTAGTCATATTTCATAATTTATGATAATAAATTTAAACCATAAATATTGATATCACTCATTTTCTTTCCAAGCTCACTACTTTTTACTCTATTCTTGATATATTTATATTTTACAATTTGAGTCAAACCTTACTCATAATATATGATTAATTAAAATTGTTTTGTAACTATTATTTTCTCTTAAGTTGGTCATAGAAATCCATAAAGATACTAATAATATGGAGATCCTAACTTAAAGCCGTTATTATTTGATAGTATCACTTCTCATATATATATGGTATTATCATAAGGGTCTAAGGATTTATCATAGATAAAAATATTTCCAAATCAACTATAAAACTATTAAAGCATGCGTTAAAACTTCCTATTCCAATATTGTTCTAGTCATATTATTTTATAAAAACCATACACCATCTTTCCTATTCCTTCTACTCCTAGAAAACTTTAATCATCTTATTATAAGATATTATACACTTAAATCTCAATGATTTAATTCTACCTTAAGCCATTTTCACAAATCACATTCTCACATCCTTGAGGGTTTCTTTTACTTTAAATTTGATTTAATCAAAATATTAGAATATAGCTCTCTAAGAAAATCCCAATCATTTTACATAAGCAGGAACTTTCAATCACCATATGCATAACTTAACAACTGACCATGTAGTATTAACTAGGCTAAGAATTCAAATATAAAGTTTCACAAGCCACACACACACACACACACACACACAAATATATATATATATATTTAAATGTAAGTGTGTGTGTGTGCACGCACATTATGTATCGTCAATTTTCTTTTACACCCACTACAAGAAAAAGAAGCAACAACAGCGACACTTTTAGCAACAACAAAAATTTGATCGTTGCTAAAAGTATTTCTGATGACACCATTGTTAGTGAAGGCTAAATGACTTCTAAAAGGAATGGAAAAATCGTAGCGGGAAAAATTTAGGCTTTAGTGATGACATTTGTCATCACTAAAGAACCTAAAAAAATTCGGCAGGAACATTGACTCTTTAGCGACGACATTTATCATTGCTGAAAGGTCCACCTTTCAGCAATGACATGTGCTGTCAGTGAAGAGCGAGCCTCATAAATTGGGGAGGCTTTCAACAATGACTTGTGTTGTTGGTGAAGAGTTAGCCTCGAAATTGGGGAGGCCTTCAGCGACGAATTTGTCATCATTAAAAGGTGTACCTTTCAATAACGATAAATGTCATTGTTAAAGGCCTGACCCAATTTTTGAGGGACACCTATAGTGAAGACATTTGTTGTCACTGAAAGGTGGACCTTTCAGCAACGATAATTGTCGTCGCTGATAGCTTTCTCCAATTTTTGAGATAGGCCTTCAACGACGACATTATTGTCACTGAAGGTTAAACCTTCACTAACAACCGAGTGTTTTTTGTCGTCACTGAAAATTCTGTCTATATATACCGTCGATACCTTCTCGCCTTTCATTCACCCGATTACAAAAGAGAAGCAGTGGACCTAAGGTAAGTTTCTTTTATAATTTTTTATAACTTAGTATATTTATTTTTTTATATATGTTGATGTATATTAATTTTGTATATTTTATATTTTAATTTGTTAGTTATTATTAGCACTTATCATTATTCATGGAGAGTATTCAGAGTTGATCAGTAGATTTTTGCTATTAAGATACTTGAACTAAAATTTATAATATTTTTATTGTAAAATGTTATATGTGGGATTAATAGTTTGCAATAAATTAATAGAGTTAATAGTATATTTAATTTAATATGAAACTCCGTGTTATTAGTTTTGCATGTTGTAAGTATTAAATTTATTTATGTAAATTTAACTTAGCATAAAATTTGTAAATATAAATTTTGTTGTTATTATGTATCTCTTAAATTATAACTTTGTAGTTATAATATATGTGTAGATTATTCAGTTAAACTAATGTAAGATAGAGTTGTTATGATATTTTATCCACAAAATCTAAAATGTTTATGATGTAATTAGGAAATTTCAAAATTATTAGATTTGTTGAAATAATGTAAGATAGGAAATTAGAATAAGTATATAAAGATAGCTTAGAAAATAAGAGATTATAATAATATAATCTCTTTCTTAATTGAAATTGAAACTTAACAATTCAAATTATACTATTTACATCACATAATAAGAAAAATTCAATTAAACTTAAGACCATATGAAAATCGAACATAACAATCCAAATTATACTATCTACATTACATAGAAAGAAAAAGTTAATTAAACTTGAAGTCACATGAAAATCACCCCTTTTATGGATAAATTAAATTTACTCTTTACTTTTAAATATAATAAAATTTATAATTGTTCAATTTTTAAAATTTATTTTTTAAAGTTATTTTTTAAAGCTAGACCCTAAACACAATCAAAATAAATAACATTTATATATTTTTTCAATTATATTTTGTTATTTTCAATATCAATTTTGTTATTAATATAATTAATTTTTTATTTACAAATTTAATTGCTATGTAATTTGATTTTTTGATAGGATTAAAAATTAATTTTCAAAATAAGGAATATAAATTTTTGAAGATCACAAAACATTTCTTAATTATTTTAGAAAATATATGTTATGTACATAATTCTAATAGCTAAAATTACAATAACATTTATTAATGAATAACTTATGAAATTAATAATAAATGTACGGTAAAATATTTTTTAAGTCCAATCTACTAATGTTATAATCTTTTGGATAATAATTCGGTGTTATTTATTCTAAAACTTCTTAGAGTTTGCTGAAATTTAAATAACAAAATAGAATTATAAAATATTGAAATGATGAAAATTATTTAATTTATTTAGAATTAGATTAAAAGAAATATTGACAAACAATGGTTTCCTATTTTGTGAGTAGAAACTTACTTTCTTTCAATGTTATAATGATAAATGTTATTATTTAGTTATAATAACTTGTGATATATTACACTTGTATAAAAATATATATAATATTTCTTATGAAAAGACTTCCTGGCAAAATAATCAAAATGATCATACAATAATAGAAATTTGAAAAGTTCCCTCATCTAATAATTTACAAGTATTCATAAAATGTATGTTTCTCTAGAGAAGCGAAATTGTGCACCTTATAAATATAGTAAAGTAGGTTACACAATTGAATTCCTACAAATTTATTGTGAAACATAATAATTGTTATGAATATTTAAAAAAGTCAATAATATAAGTAATAAGATACTTAAATAATAATACTGACACTTAAATAACAATTCTCGTAAAATGTTGTATCTTTATTTTTAATTATTGTAAACATATTTTTACAATAATTTTAAATAGAGCTGCATTTGTATTTATATTATAAGTTTAGACCCGTTCAAGGGTTGGTTGTTCTCTATACATCAACCAACAAACCTTTGAATTGTCCTAAAAAATTGGATAGTTTGAGATATATTCTGTAATTGTTATTAACAATTTATCTAGCTCTTATTTGATATTGTGGGAATATCTTAGCATCCTAACTGTTCTCCAGGTATAAACTATACGGGCATATAGTTTAGGCACTTGGAGAACCATGGAGAGATGCTGTCGAAATTTCTACACGGAGCAAATGATGAGCATGGATAAATTGGAAAAAATCATAATTATAGAAATATCTTGAATGAGATAGGATCCTACCATTCAAAGTTGGAGTGATACGGTGTATTTAGGGTACATTTCAAATATTAATCATAACACTTTATTCCACCTAAAGCTATTTTCTTCCTGTTCAATGATACAATGTCTATGGATAAAAGTTGGATACATCTACCAAACCGCTTGTCGGATGAATATTGGAATGGTGCTGTGACATTTGTTCAAAGAGCTAAAAACTTTGTTAATGAAAGGCGTTTGGTAAGATGCCCATGCAAAAAGTGTGTAAATTTAATATTCCAGACATTACCAATATTGAAGGCACATATTATAAATAATGGATTTCATCCATTATACATAAATTAGGTACACCATGGTGAAGTGAATGTTTCGACTCCTAAAGTAACTTGGGGGGCATCTCCGAACAATAGGGATGAGCTAGCGGATATTATACACAATTTCATCAACCTTGATATACTTGAAGACGATGTTTGCAATGATGTGGAAAGGAGTAAAAATGTGGCTGACAGAGACATCGGAATAAATTATAGTAGTTGCGATAACGTATTCGAGCAAGTAGAAATAGAATTGTATCTAGGATGCACAACATTTTCAGCTTTGAACTTTTTAGTGAAACTCATGCACTTGAAGGTTCTGCATAAGTGGACAAATAAGTCATTTGATGCTCTTCTACGGTTATTAAAAGAGGCACTTCCAAATGATAATAAATTGCTTCAGTTGTACTATGGTGCAAAGAAATGGTTCAACAAGTTGGGATTAGGGTATGAATTAATCCATGTGTGCAAACATGACTGCACTCTTTTCTAAAAAGAACATGCTTCCAAGGATAATTATCCAATTTGTGGGGAGAGCCGATGGGTAGATAAAAATACGAAAGGAAAGAAGGTGCCTCAAAAAGTGGTTTAATATTTTCCATTAGCTCCTCGATTAAAGCATTTATATGAATCGAGACATACTGTGAAGAATATGATACGCATCACACTGGAAAGTCAAAAGAAGAGGGGGCAATGCGACATCCCGTTGATGGAAAAGCTGGTGGGAGTTCGATAAAAGGTATTCTAACTTCTCTGTTAACCCACGAAACATTAGGTTGGGTTTAAATGCATATGAATTTAATCCTTTTGGTGATAGGAATCTGTCCTATAGCATATGACCAGTGGTGATGATCACTTGTAAATTGCCACTATGGGTATGCATGAATCAGTCTTTTTTCAAGTTGACCCTATTAATCCTAGAGCCACAATACCAGGCAAGGATATCGATGTCTTCTTACAACCATTCGTAGAAGAGTTGAGGCATCTTTAGGAAAGAGGAGTTGAAACTCAAGATACGAATACAAATACGGTGTTCAACATGCGGGCAACTTTGTTATGGACTGTAAATGATTTTCCTGCTTGAAGTAGTCTATCTGGGTGGAGCAAACAAGGATACAAAGCATGTCCTACATGTAATGTGGATACTCCATCAATTTGAGTTAGAGGAAAAATAACTTATGTTAGTCATCGTCGTTGGCTTCCAAGAAGTCACACATAGAGAAACAAGAAAGAAGTCAATAGGAGGTCGGAGAGGAGAGCCCCTCCTCATCCTTTTACCAGTAACATTATCATGGATCAATTGGGAAAGGTGGCATAGAGACTTCCTGGAAAACATGCTCAATTTGGTGGTTTAAAGCAAAAAAGGGGTGCTGACGAACTTAATTGGAGCAAGAGAAGTATATTTTTTAATATCCCGTATTGACCGACAATGAACTTAAAACATAACATTGATATGATGCATGTTGAGAAGAATGTATGTGATAGCATTCTGGATATATTATTGGATATTAAGCATAAAATAAAAGATACAAACAATGTAAGATGAGATCTGGCAGACATGAAGATAAGGCCTAACTTACATCTATATGAGTAGAAGGAGTTAAGTTTTCAAGCCACATGCTACATATACGCTTAATCAGGAAGAACGAAAATGATTTTGCCAATATATAAAGAATGTGAAATTTCCAGATGGATTTACTGGGAGTCTCTGTAAGAATGTCACAGAACGTGATATGAAATTGAAGGGGCTAAAATCACATAACTATCATATTATTATGCAAATACTGTTAGGACCAAGAATTTGAGCTTTTTTGCTAAAGGAATTATCATATCCACTTGTTGAGTTATGCAACTTCTTCAATCAAATATGTGCTAGAACTCTCAATAGGAAGGATATTCTGCAAGCTAACAAGACATTATCATTATTTTATGCAAGCTTGAGAGGATATACCCTCTAACATTTTTTGACATAATGGTTCACTTAGTGATGCATTTTCCAGATGAAGCATTGGAAGGTGAATCCATTCATTTTCGGTGGATGTACCCATATGAGATATATATAAAAAGTTTAAGGATTATGTCTGAAATCGTGCTCGACCGGAGGGTTCAATTGTAGAAGGGTATATTATTGATGAGGCATTAACATTTTTCTCTATATACTTGGAAGGAGTGGAAACTAGATTCAACCAGCCTGATAGAAATCAAGATGTAGCACCTAGTCAAACAAGAAGGGCATTGTCGGTGTTCCAATCCCAGTGTCGACTAGTAGGGAAGAAGATTAATTTTCACTTCGATAGGAAGTATGGTACATCTTGAATAATTGTATTGAGATTGAAAAGTATCTCTAGTAAGTATCTATGGTCATTTGTGTTTTTCTCCTTTGGGTGATTATAATAGATGAAGATTCCTATGTTCTATAGTGAGCACCAATTGGAACTCAAACGAAGTGGTGTTGAAAATATTGACAACTTACAGAAAACCAAATTATCCTTATGGTTTTACTCAAAGGTAAGGGTTTGTTCTTCCCAAATTCATTAAACCAATATCCTAAATATTGTTCATTACTCTTACTGATTTTTCAATTTAATTCTTGAAAAAATTGCTACTTTTCTAGATGTACCATTTACATAGGAACGGTTCTCCAGATGCCACCGAAGAGCTACTATCATTAGCCTTCGATCCTAATTTTACTATCGTGATATACTCTGCCTATATTGTGAATGGAATGTGCTTTGTAGTCAAAACTTGGGATGCAAAGCATAAAATGCAAAATAGTGGCATTTTTGTTTCGGGTACTAATGGTAACATATTCTATTGTGTACTGGAAGAAATCATTGAGTTGATTTATTTAAATAAGTGCAGTGTGACTTTATTTAAATACAAGTGGTATGACACTGATTCTACAAAGAAGAAACTTTATATTAATAAGAATATCACAAACATCTCCATCAATGGACCATAGTAGAAAGATGATCCTTACATACTTGCTACCTAAGCAAAATAAGTATTTTACACTAAGGTCTCCTTAATGGACCAAATTGGAGGGTCATCCATAATTTGGTGCATCGCGACATATAGGATCTACCCAGTGATAGAGCCAGTGCACAAAACTTGTTATTTCTGCAGGATAGTAACTCATCTAACTTCAACCTCATAGTTAATCTTGGATATTTCCATCTAGTAGATCTAGGTAATGAAAGAAATGGTCCTTCAATTATTCCACCTTACAAGAATGTTAGATTGGCACTTATAGAGAAGACTCCTTCATCGATGATGATGATGATAGTTTTGAAGATGAAACGATTAATGATTATATGGATGAGGGGCCTTTACAATCTGATAACAAAGGAGAAATTGATGACCATGAATCTATTAGGTTCACCGACACTGATTCAGACTAGGGATAAAATAAGATATTCAAACTATAACTCATAATCGTGTAAGCATGATTGTTTAAATAATCAATATGATTGCAAAAAGTTATACCATTTGATCGTTCAATTTGACTATGGATTCTCTACTTGTATAATGTGTATTATTTCATTTATCGTAGATGTCGAGGCACAACACCATGGAGGTGATGCAGTGACCTACCCATATTCCATCACAGTGTGAGGGATCATGTATTTATTCTTAATTGTGCATACCTAAGATTGATTAAATATCCTGTTTATGGTATTGATATTTTTTTTATCTATTAAAGTGGCAGTAATGAGAAAGTGTTAGTGTGTGTCCTAGAACCAATCATATAGATGATTGAAGTTATACACAATGTATTATGTTTTATTTTAGGTAATTTAATTATTATATTTTATTTTTATAATTTTATTATTATTATGCGCAATTTATAACTTAATATAATAATTATCCTTCGAATAGCTTCGCTATTCCTAAAATGCCCCTACTCAAGTATTATTATGAAAAGAATAGTAATAATATATTGAGACTAGCATGTATAGTGACTGATGATTACGAATCATGGATATGTGATATCAAGTCAATACATGAGTATATTGCTAGTGAACAATGTACTGGACTGACCCACTATGAGAATATTGTATGGATAAACGTGTCATAAGTTATTCTCATACGATCACAAATACACATAAACCTTTGACCTGAAGTCACTACGGTTTCCTACATGAGAAATTACTCACTTTAATATTGTCTTATGTCACCTTTAATCAGGATGACAAGTAGGGCATTGATTGGGTGTGTCATAAATCGTGCAGTGGGAAGTGAATGATGTAAATGGAATTTTGTTACTCTTGTATAAAAGAGAAATATCCTTAGGCCCCTTGATTGAGTGAGACTTAGAAATGCATGGCCATGCTCAATTGAATTAATATGTGATATTAATCATTTATTTTAAGTCTACTCAGTATTAAGAAATATAAATTGAACATTGATAAGGATAACACATTCCATGCCTCTAGTTCAATTTGGATATTATTACAAAAGGGTTATGATGCAAAACGTTGATCGTATATTAGGTGAATGTCGAATCATAGATATTCTTACTACTTGAGTGGCAGTGATGTATTGCTAGATACCGCTTACTATTTATGGCTCAATAATAAGTCATTGTCAACGTAGTAAGAACCTACAGGGTCACACAAAAGGAGTAAGAATAAGACAATAATTAATTGGACTTTAATTATATTAATATCCAATTAATTGGACTTATTTTCGTGCATATATATATTATTAAGAATAATAAATTCACATAATATATATATATATATATATATATATATATATATATATATATATATATATATATATATAAGATTATGTGATAATATTTGATATTAAAGTAATATCAAATAATTACATTATCAAATATTAGATAAATATATTATGAGATAAATATATTATGAGATAATATTATTTTGATATTTGATAACTATATGCAATTATCTAAATTAAGATATTTATATTATGAGATAATATTATTATCTAATATTATATAATTAATAGATAAGTCTTATCTCTCCCCATTATCTCTAGGATAAGGATAAGATGAGTTGTTAAGTGTGATTAGGATTTTGGAAGCATTATTCTAGGTGGACTAGGATTATGGCTTGCCTAAGTTCTATAAAAAGGGACTTGAGGGCAGCACTTTAACAAAATGCTCAAAGCTTCCATACAAACCCTAAATCACTCAGAAAACATCCAATCCTAATTCCTAGAGAGAAAAATGCATCCGAGCAGATTTGTGGAGGGTGAGAGGTCGTTGTTCACTCCGTGTGGAGACCGTAGAGACATTGTACCTTCCGGTCAGCGTTTGATTCATCTGCTCTCATGTTTTGATCAGTAGAAACACGAGTGCCCAATAGGTAAAACCCTAATCATTGATTTATATTTTTTTTGCATAGATCCTAGGTAGAATTCGGATCAAATTTTGAATTTTCGCTGCATATGATAATCTGAATTCCTAACAGAAAGAGGGGTCCAAATAGGTCCCTCAAGTTACACGAGAAGATAGGTAGGGGTAGGGGGAGGCCAGTGCCTGTGCAATTCAATATGATTGGTAGATGGCCTATGGTTGATGAGAATGCTAGGCATCTCCTTCGTGATATTAGTAGCATGATTCGAGCCCATGTGTCACCTTATTATAAGTCATGGCAGGCTGTACCTTAGCATATCCGAGATAGAGTTGTACAAGAGGTTTGTGTAAGTATCTATCTCCTCCATTTACTGAATTAATCCTTCTAAGATTGAAATTTCTAAATATTTTACTCATAAATTTGTTAAATGTCTTTTGATACAGTCCCACTTCGAGTTCTAAGGCATCTGTGAGGGTGACCGGGATAGAGTGATCTCCAGTTTGATGCGGACTACTGCAGACCTGTACAGAGATTGGAAGTACAGGTTGAACAAGCATTTTTTAGAGCATGGAGGCGATCAATACCAGGATTATGATTTGGACCATGCTAGACATTATGTGCCCCGATCTGTCTCACCGCAGACATGGCAGAGGTGCGTGGACTTCTTTGACAGTGACGAGTTCAGGGTAAGTATGACATTTTATGGGATTAGGTCATTATTTCACATATCTAAATTGTAAACATAAAAATTTAATACTATTTTTTCTTAATTTGTAGGAGTTATCTGGGAGGAATGCACATAATAGAGCACAGAAGGTCGTAAATGAACAACATGGGTTAAAGTCTATTGCTATACATCATTTTGATAAGGTAATTTATCTTTTTTGTTTATTTTTTAAATGTATCCACTTGTTAGATAGCTTTACATCATTATTTATTTATTTTATCCTTTTTTTTCTCTTACAAAAAATAAACAAAGAAACAGAGATACTGGTGAGCTGCAGTCAATTCTTAAGAATTTCAGGGACCGACACATGTATAGGTTGGGGGAGTGGGTGCATTCAATCCCTCAGGGGCAATATGTAAACTAATTGAATTTTATATTTTAAATAGAATTTTACGAATATATCTTGTAAGATTTATTATTGAATTTTATTTTAATAATTTAAGGCGAGGATGACTGAGCTTGTGACTCAGCATGCACAGTCTAGTGTATCATCCACTAGCTTGCCTGCGACTCCTATACAGATAGATGAGGCTGCCATCACCGATGAGGTACTTGGCACTCGTCGAAGGTATAGGAGGGCTATTAAGCGTGTGCTTGTTGGTCAGTCCTATCATTCGATGGGCACTTTTAGCATTAGGGCAAGCTCACAGTTCGTGTCTCAGGTTGATAAGTTGCAGGAGCAGTTACAACAGAGTCAAGAGTAGTTTTAGCAGAGCCAGCGGTTGATTTAGGAGTAGAAGCAATAACAACAAATTACACAGCAGCAGCAAATGTAGTAGTAGCTTGGGAGTTACCTTACTGAGATGACCTCCATACTTAGACAGCAAGGTATCATCCTATTGTCACCTCCATTTGTTGTTGCTACACTGCTTTGGTCGAGTAGATTTGCAACTACGCTTGCCGCTCAGCCATCTGGTCATTCTTAGCCGCCACCATCATTTTATCATCCTCGTTATCAGGATGATGATGGTGAGGATGATGATGAGGATGCATCGACATATTTGCACCTCCCTTCCCCGTAGTATATTATGTATATGTATCTTTATATTTTTCATATGTACACATTTACACGGATTGTGTATATATAATTTATTCATATAAATATTGTTTCTACAATTGTTTTATGAGTATTTATTTTTTTATATTAGATCAAATTGTTAGACATTATTATTAGTACTATTGATGTATTGTAATTGTATAATTTACACTAAATTAAATTTAAAAAAGATAAATATAATTCAAATGAATTCAAATAAAGAATATTTTAGATTATGTTGTTAAATATAATATATTATTTGAAATACACTTAATTATAACGATAATTTCAATTTAAATTTTTTATAAAAAAATTCAAAAAACCTTTAGTGGCGACATTGTCATCGCTATAGGTGCAGAAAGTCCTCGTTGAAACCGACTTTTAGCGACGACAAATGTCGTCACTAAAGCTCGAACTTTTAGCGATGACATTTATCATCGTTGAAGCCAAAACTTTCAGCAACGACATGAAGCTTGAACTTACAACAATGACAATGTTGTTGCTAAAAGTTCGAGCTTCAGCAATGACTTTTTTACCTTTACCAACAACAATGTCGTCACTGAAAATTAAATTTCAAATTTTTTTAAATTTTGAAATTATTTTTTACAACGACTTTGTCGTTGTAGAAGATTGTACTTTTAGCGATGACTTTTTCATTTACTGGCGACCAAGCGCTTTTGAGCGACGACAAATATCGCCATTAAAGATTTTTTTTGCCATAGTGACCTCTTCTTTAAGCTCTAATTATGTTGTTTAAACAATCTGACACATTATCCTGTATTGTTCCTAAATTTGCAACAAGAAACTAAGTGTACAATCATGCTTCAGGGATTTCTGATTTCCTTGTTTAATTGAACTTAAATATTTAGGGTTTCCTTTCAAAACAGCTTACTAGTGGAAAGGAAGCCATTGGAAATTTGTTGGCAAGAGCTGCTTTGAAAGACACCAACGGGTCTAGCAATTCAAACCCCTTTGTTGAAAATGGCCGTGATTCCGCGACCCAATCCAAGGATATACCCCCAGCAACAATAGCTGCAGGTTTTATTATTTATTTATTTTATTATTATTGTTATTATTATTATTATTTAGGATATTCCCTTGTATCACTGAGTTAAAGCTATAGCAAGAAAACAAGAGCTCAGCAGCGGCGATCACAGCAGGGGCGGAATGGACAACAGTTGCAGTAGCTTCCATGTTTGTGTCCTTCAGCTTACACGTGCAACAAAATAGCCGAAGGCAATGCAACAGAAGCTAGCTACTGTGCAGGCACTGCAATCACTGGCATACAGGAGCTTCCAATCGTGGTGCAAAATTTCCACCCAGCTAGAGTCAGGAAAGAGAGGGAAACACCCAGAAGAATCGTAGCAGGGGCGAGAACCTCCAGCCGAACTTGAGAGAACGAAGGAGAAAAAAGGAACGAGAAAGAAAGAGAGACCAGGAAAGAAAAAAAAAAGGAGGGGGGGGAGAGGCAAAAGCTGCGGGCGGTTTCTTTTTTTGAGAGAGAGAGTGACGAAAAAAATACAAAGGGAGAGAGCTGAGTCAAATAAAAAGAAGCATCGACATAAATAAAAATATCAACTTCAAGTTTTTATTCTATGTTGCTTAGTGTGTCGTCGCTATTTTACAATCAAAATCTCAACCCTCAATTTAATTCAAATCAATCTTAGCTATTAAATTTTTATACTTTATAATACCTATCTCTAAATAACTTTAAAATTCGATGTAAGTATTTTAATACCCATTATGATAAATAAAATATTGATACTCACATTTTTATAAAACTAATTTTATTTAGAATCTCAATTCAATTAATATTTTTTAATTTTTCCCAATATAAAAATACCATAATTTTCAAAATAATTTATTAAATATCACAAATTTATTTAATAAAACTTTATGTCCATAATAATTATTTTTAACTTATAAGAAGGATCCCCATAAAAATATTCAAACAAATCTCAAATTAACATTAACTATTTAAAAATAATTTTATTTCAAATTTCAACAATTTTAAAAAATAATTTATCAAATACAATGATTTATTTCATCATTGCATTTATAATTACTAAAATATTTTTAATTTACAGGAAATTCTTCATAAAAATTATTTTAAACAAATCTTCAATTGACAATGGCCATATGTAAAAATAAATTTTGAGTATCATCTTAGATATCATTTTCAATGCTCTAGATCTTTCAATATGAAAAAATTTAAAATCATATATTAACTAAATAATAAATAACTCTTCACAAGCATCAAAACTTATAAAATTTTAGATTCTAACTTGAGATATTACAATAGTTTTGCTTCTAAACTCAACATAATGCTACATCATCTCTTAAGAAAAAAAATTAATGAATCTTATCCTACTAATCTTGACACTAGGTTACCAATATTATATCATTATATTAACATTTATATAACATTAATACCAAACTATATAGAACCATAACTTAGCTTATCATCTATAATAACATATATCTTCAAATTCTTTATGTTTTATGAGAAAATTCAAAGGAATAAGGGATAATTGCCATTGACATCAAATTCTTGATTCTCTAATCTTTTAAAGCCTCTTGGAACAACTAAAGGAACAACAACCTTACTCAAATACACAAAATTTTAGGAACTTTGAAGAGAAAATTGTCATAAAACTTGAAGGAGATAAAGAAAAACCTAACTTACCATGAAAAAACTAGATAAAACTACTTGGGAAACCTTTTAGAATTGTTAAAAGCTCGAGTTCCTACTTGAAAGTCCTATAAGTGCTCATGTTTTGGGATGAAAAGGGACTAGAAATTTCTAGCTAAAAAAAAATCCAAAGGCCTTATATAGAACTCTAAACAAGCTTCCCTTACAAGCTTCAACTTTTTTCATTATTTTTATTTTATTTTTAAGTAAAAATTTAGTGATATTTTGGCTGATGTTGCATGGCTATTTAGGCTAGAAAATCAAAAGAAAAATCTTCTTAAAACCACTCAAATTCACTAAATATATTACAAAGAAACAAACAATAACAAATGCCCCTAACTTTACACTTATTCACCACTTTGCCATTGGATTCTTCCACAAATTTGGGATTAATTTAGGCATCATTTTTTTCTGACTTCTAGGTCAAATTTGGGCCCAAAAAATTGAACAATGTTATCCTAATTAAGTTAAAATAATTTACTTCAATTTTGGGCTCAATCTTTGGGCTTTCGGGTTACTCGGACCATTTTTTGACTACTTGAGCCCTTGAATTCCTATCAAGCCTTTATAAATTTTTTTTCCAAACTTAATGTTGGATTTTTAATTATGAACTATACTAATGTTTAGTATAATTTCTATAAAAATTCTAACTAGATGTATCTCCAAACAATCTTTATGATCTACCTAAACTTCACTCAATTACTTTTATCGAGCTTTTGTTTAGGAGGCTTCTAGTCTAAGTTATTTCTTGGACTTTCTTGCTCTACTTGGGATATTACAGGTTCTCCCCCCTTCAAGAAAGTTCATTCTTGAATTTTTAAGGTATCAAATGGTAATGAATAGAATTGTTAAAGGCCTGTGTACTAAGTCTAGATAAAATCTTACCAAATAAGGCTAGTACTTTTCTTTCATATCTCTTTCTGGTTCCTATGTAGCTTCCTATGCTCCATACTTTTCTCATATTACTTTCACTATTGTGATTTCTTTGGAGTATAGTTTCCTTATTTGTATATCAATGATTTGTAAGTGTTTATCTAGTTTCCCTCAATTGCACAAACTCTAAGCTTATCTTCTAAAGTATAAATTGTTCTTTTTGATTGTCCATTAGTTTGTGGATAAAATGATGTGCTAAATCATAGTTGAATGCTCAGTGTTTCCTGAAATGATTGCTAGAATCAACAAGTAAACTATGATTCTTGATCCAAAACGATTGTGTATGGTACAATGTGCAATGGAATAATTTTGTCCATATAAAGTTGAGCATACTATGATGCGATGTACTCTTTACTAGTAGGAAGTGTGCAATTTTTGTGAAATGATTCACAATTATCCATATGGAATCGTATTCCTCATTGGTTCATGCCAATCCTACTATATAATCCATTATAATACTTTCCCATTTCTATTTAGGAATGTAAGTGTTCTAGTGGAGTCCTGCCAAATGTTGGTGCTTTTCTTTCACTTGTTGGTAGGTTTAGCATTTGGTCACACACCCTTGCACATCTTTCTTCATTCCACTAATATACATTCTTCAATTTTTGACACATTTTTGCTACACGAGGATGTATCGTATAAGATGATTCATAAGCCTTTTTCAATACTTCCTTTCTCAAAATTATGGGCACCCTTAATCGGTTTCTATTCACTATCACTCCTTTTGCATCCACTTCTAGGTTGATTTCCTCCTCACTCATAGCTTTGCCTTTTAATTGCTCATATTGAGGATTTTCTTTTTGGGTTGCTTTGATTTGATCTATTATAGTAAAATGCAAAATTATACAAGCCAAATTTGCTTTCCTATTTTCTTTTAACTCCTTCATTTTATCTTTGGGAGCTTTTTAACTTATGGCATTAACAACTACATTAACCTTGCTGGGGTGATAGTGAATGGAGTAATCATAATCTTTCACAAACCCCACCTACCTTCTTTATCTCAAATTAAGTTCTTTTTGCTCAAAAATATACTTAAGGCTCTTATGATCAATATAAATTTCACAAGTACCATGTAAATAATATCCTTTTATCTTAAGGAAAATATTATAACCATCATTTCCAAGTCATGAGTGGGATGATTCATTTCATATTTCTTCAATTGGTAAGATACGTAGGCTATCATTTTACCTTACTACATTAACACACATCCCAATTCCAATATGGATGCATCACAGTCACTATATATTATTTTGTATTGTTAGGCAATACTCACACTAGGGTAAGAATTAGACATTCTTTCAATCTTTGAAAACACTTCTTGCAATCATTATTCCACACAACCTTAACTCTTTTAGAAGTCAATTTAATTAAAGGTGCAACTACTTTCGAGAAGTCTTATACAAACCTTCAATAATATTTGGTAGCCTAAGAAAATTATGCATCTTAATCATTGAAGATGGTTATAGCCACTTGAGCATAGCTTTAACTTGTTGTAAATCTACTTGTGCTCTTTCCAATGACACTATATAGCCTAGGAAATGCACTTTCTTCATCCAAATCTTACACTTTGGAAACATTTGTAGTATAATTTTTAGACATTGCACATGCTCTTCTTCAATCTCGGAATATACCAAGGTATTATCATTAAATAAAATAATAAATTTATCTAAGAAAGATTTGAAAATATGATTCATCAAATCCATAAGTGCTATAAGAGTGTTAGTCAATCCAAATAGCATGACCAAGAACTCATAATGGCTATAATAGGTCTAAAAAGCCATTTTTAGAATATCCTCCTGCTAAGTTTTTTTAGTTCCTTTATTAAAGCTATCTATACAACATATCCATTATCTATCAATTTTTGAACATTCATTCATAACATGAAAGTGGGCATTCTGATGTGAACTTCAAGGAGTGGTCAATCATAAAGAAGTGAACTTGGAGAAGATTGTTTGAGAATATTTGAGTTGTCTCACATTATCAATAATTTGATGCCACATCATCAAAGAGGTGGTGCCATAACAACCATAGTTCATGTCATCACTACATCATCAAGGAGATGGTGCTAAATTAATGCCACATTAGCCATAGTCCTAATTGACACCACCTTATCCCATTTTTCTATTATTTGGTATTTTGGACTTTAATATACCATTTGGGCTTTTAATTTTTGTTTATTTTATGATGCATCATTTTTAGAGTATTTTGAGCCCAGTTGGTGTCATTTGATCCTATTTTTCAGTTAGGGTTTTAGAGAGTCATATAAGGAGACTTGTTCCTTATACTAAGAGATTTTGACTTTTAACATGAATGCAATTTGATTGCTTATGAGGGTTTCCTCTCTAAGTTCTTGTATGAACTTGAAGACTTATTAAAGGGCATTCAACCTTTATGGTGTCAAATATATCTCTTATTACTTCCAACTTCTTCCTTTTTTTTGAAACATGATGAGAATATTATTCCTTTTTCTTTAATTGTATCTGATTTAGGATATATCCAACTCAATTTCACATCACATTGAAAATTTTGAACTTCTCTACCTTATAGTTGATAAGTTACAGTCTTGTGATAGCAGTTAATACACACATGATATTTCAATATCTAATCTATTCCTATAATTATATCATAATCCACCATTTCTAACATGATTAAATTTTCAAGGTTGGATCTTTACCTATACATCCCATACAACCATTAATATTGTAAGTTACGAGAGTGATTTCACCTACTGGTGTATTCACCATTAAGGGTTCATTTAATTCATTTAATGGTTCTAAAAGCTTATCTGCTAATTTTTTTCTTCTTTTTTAGACACAACTAACATATAACACTAGGATCAAACAACACTTTTACTAGAAAGGTTTCAACTAATATAATACTTATTATCACTACATTAGATGCTTGAACCTATTAGTGTGTCATGGCAATCATTCTTGCTTAGGTCCCAGCTAGTCTTCCTTTTATATTCTTCTTATTTGACATCATTAACAGTTTCATTGGAACTGCATTAGGAGTGGATTACACAATAGGGGCTATAACTTTGCTCTCTTATTGAACAATTGGGCACTCATAAACCCTATGCTTATCTATTTACATCTAAAGCAAAATCTACACTACCCAAAATGATTAAGGTTACATCGAAGATGACGAGGAGGTTTATTGGGCAATTTGGAAATAAAAGCTCTTATTAAAGGCATAAAGGCCATTTTAAATCTATTGAAAAGAGCTCTTCCTTAAAAACTTCTTGCAATCTATTTCTTCTAATTTGCTCATTTCTATTTGACATATGCTAAGTAGTTGCTACTTTTCCTATGTTTCTATGACTTCCTTCCTAGAATTTTATCTTCCTTTTTCCTGAGCTTGCTTCTTTTAAAGGCAATGGAGGAACTTCTTGTTTCAATTTTGGTAGGATTGGAGGTGGAATAGGAAGGTGCTAGTTTTGAGTTAAGACCTTTTCCATAGTCTACTATAGCATTATAGCCCATGCTGGAGCTTTAAGCTACTCTTATTTTACTCTTAAAGGATTTTTTGGAAATATTTTCATGAAAGCTTCATGTTTCAACACTTTTAAATGTGTTCTAGTTCATCTTTGCAACATTTTAGCTTGTGTTTGCCCATTCTTGGCCTTAATTCTATAAAATAACATTAATTAGTAAGTACTACTTCTATAAAAACATAATATATATATATATATGTACACTTTTTAGGCTTCATAGATCCACTATAACTGACATCTATTCTTCCTTTAATTTTTCATAATCTCTATGGTCTAATTGTTAGGATCGGAAGCCATACGAGCGCAGTGGAATAAACTGATCCCAGCCAACAAATCTATGCAAAACGTTAAATTAGAATGTAGGATTCAGGTTATACCTTTATATGATTCTAGATTTTATTCATTGATCACCTCTTCGACTTCCTTTCGGTAAAAGACTCCGAGGTATCCACACGAACCAGTAGATCACTAATGAACGTCCTCACAATCACTGGTTGGAATTCGTCTCCTTAGCCTCGTAGTGCTAGCTACGTCTCTTTAAGGATTATGGTCAAGGAGAGATGCTAGAGTTTTTCTATGCTATATGAGATGCGTGAATAATGAATCAACCTTATTATTACCCAACAAACTTATTTAAATAGGAGCATAGAAAACCCTAACTAATTTAGGCTTTAGTTTATGTATAATTATAGGCTTATTATTGGGCCTTATAATTATATTATAACATAGAATTCCTAAGTATTAGGCCCAAACAATTTAGTTCATTAATTCCAAATCCACTAGGCTCTAAGTGTGTGACCCTTTAGGCTCTCATTACATTGGCAATAATCATTAATCATATTAATGATCATAAACAATGAGCGGTGTCTAGCAACACATCATTGTTACCCAAGTGATGAGAAAGTTGGTAATTTGACTGAATCTTTATAAGTGATCATCATTTATATCCTTTTGTCCTAAACATCTAGATTGAGCATGAGACATGGACCGTGTCATTCCCATATAGTCCAATCTCGAGGTTTCTTGATCCCAAAGTAAGCTGACTGAGGCAAATGTAATTGACATCTCATGTCAATTCATTTGAGCATAGCCATGCATTTTTTCAACTTTACTTAATCAAGGGGCCCACAGATATTACTCCTGTTATATAGGAGGGACAAATTCCATCTTGATCACACAAAC
Source organism: Sindora glabra (assembly GCA_020226215.1). Classification (NCBI taxonomy): domain Eukaryota; kingdom Viridiplantae; phylum Streptophyta; class Magnoliopsida; order Fabales; family Fabaceae; genus Sindora; species Sindora glabra. The sequence continues at coordinate 68,326,504 of CM035227.1, forward strand.
CCCTCCCCATGATATGTGACATATCCAATAACTACCCTTGTATTCACTCAAGCATGAGTGACAGAATAGTATTAAAATATGAAACTCACATGTAAAGAACCTTGATGATCTCAAGTTAAAGGACCATAATAATAATGATCACTAAGAATCACTCATGACACTCATATAACAATCCATGTAATGTTCTTAAGATGGGTCGGTCCAGTATACAAGTTCTCTAACTTGTACTCATGTGGAAGCTTAATATCTCATATAAGTCACTACACATGCTAGTCTTAACATATCAAAGCAACCTAATCCACAATGATATATGACTAAGGACATTTAAGAATATAATTATTCTAAGGTTATTATCATAATTAAATATATTACGCAGACAATATATATAAATATAATAATTGGAATTGCCATTAAAATAACATGATTCAAAATTACAATCATCAATGTAATTAATTTTAGGGCATATACACTAATAATCTCCCACTTGCACTACAGCCAATCATCCATGTATCTAATACCTATGGATCTCATATGACTATCATGCTTTTGCTGCGTCAGGGCTTTTGTTAGTGGATCGGCGACATTATCATCGGTCGGTATTCTGCATATCCTGACATCATTTCTGTCAATAATATCTCTTATGAGATGATAGCGCTGGAGTATATGTTTAGATTTTTGGTAAGATCTAGGTTCCTTGGCTTACGCAATGACTCCATTATTGTCACAATAGAGCTCTACTGGGTCAGCAATGCTAGGAACAACTCCAAGTTCAGTGATAAACTTCTTAATCCAAACAGCCTCCTTTGCGGCATCTGATGCTGCAATGTATTCAGCTTCTGTTGTACAATCAGCCACTGTCCCTTGCTTTGAACTCTTCCAGGTCACAGCGCCACCATTAAGGCAAAATACATAACCTGACTGTGACTTGAAATCATCTTTGTCGGTTTGAAAGCTAGCATCAGTGTAACCACTTACAATGAGCTCTTCCTCACCTCCATAAATCAAGAACATGTCTTTAGTTCTTCTTAAGTACTTAAGAATATTCTTGACAACTGTCCAGTGACTTTCACCAGGATTTGATTGGTATTCATTCGTCATGCTTAAAGCATACGAGACATCAGGATGAGTACATGACATGGCATACATGATAGACCCAATCACAGATGCATAAGGGATCTTACTCATGCGCTGTCTCTCATACTCTGTGGAAGGATATTAAGTTCTTAAGAGGCTTATGTCATGTAACATCGACAAGAATCCTCTTTTAGAATCTTGCATGCTAAACCTTTTTTAGCACCTTGTTGATGTATGTACTCTGACTTAGGCCAAGCAATTTTCTCGATCTATCTCTATAGATCTTGACACCTAATACATAAGAGGCCTCACCTAAGTCTTTGATAGAAAAATAATTTCCTAACTAAGTTTTTACAGACTGTAGTGTAGGAATGTCATTTCCAATGAGTAATATGTCATCTACATACAACACTAGAAAGACTATTGTGCTCCCACTAACCTTTTTGTACACACAGGGTTCATCTTCATTCTTGATGAAATCAAACTCTTTGATCGCATTATCGAAATGAAGATTCCAACTCCGAGAAGCTTGCTTCAACCCATAAATGGATCGTTGCAATTTGCAAACCTTTCCAGCATTTTCAGGATTTACAAAACCTTCAGGTTGTGTCATGTACACATCCTCAAGAAGATTTTCATTAAGGAAAGCAGTTTTGACATCCATTTGCTAGATTTCATAATCATAATATGCTACTATAGCTAGAAGAATCCTGATGGATTTAAACATGACAACTAGAGAAAAAATCTCATCATAGTCAATGCCATGGATTTGTTTGAAACCTTTTACAACCAATCGTCCCTTAAAGGTACACACATTCCCATCCATGTCGATTTTCTTTTTGAAAACTCATTTGCACCTAATGGGTTTTACCCCTTTAGGTGGATCAACCAAAGTCCAAACTTGGTTTGAATACATGGAGTCCATCTCTGATTTCATAGCTTCTAGCCATTTCTCAGAATCTGGGCCCATTATAGCCTCTTGGTAGGTTGTGGGCTCATCTTAGTCCATGAGCAACACATCACCGTGATGAGTCATGAGAAATCTATATCTCTCGGGCTCACGACGTATCCTACTAGATCTACGTGGGTTCTGTGTTACATGAGTAGGTTCTTCCATAACTGGTTATGGAACTGGCTCAGGTTCCATCTCAAGTTCAATGTTTTCTCGTTGATCTTGAATTTCTTCAAGTTCTATTCTTCTCCCACTGATTCTTCTAGAGATAAATTCTCTCTCTAGAAAAACACCAATTCGAGCAATAAACACTTTTTGCTCAATTGGATTATAGAAATAATATCCTTTTGTTTCCTTAGGATATCCAATGAAAAAATATTTATCAAATTTGGGTCCAAGTTTATCAGAAGCCTGACGTTTTACGTAAACTTCGCAGCCCTAAATCTTCATAAAAGATAAACTAGGACGTTTCCCAGTCCATATCTCATATGGTGTCTTTTGAACTGATTTTGATGGAACACGGTTTAATGTGAAAGTTGCAGTTTCTAGAGCATGTCCCCAGAAGGAATTTGGAAGGTCAGCCTAACTCATCATTGACCGAACTATGTCTAACAAAATTCGATTCCTCCTTTCAGAAACACCATTCCATTGAGGTGTTCCTGGTGAAGTGAGTTGTAATACAATGCCACACTCCTTTAGATGATTAAGGAACTCTCGGTCTAAGTATTCACCACCTCGATCTGATTGAAGTGCTTTAATACTTTTACCAAGTTAATTTTGTACTTCATTTTTGAACTTTTTGAACTTTTCAAAAGATTCAAACTTGTGTTTCATGAGAAACACATAACCATATCTACTGAAATCATTAGTAAAAGTAATGAAGTACTGATAACCTCCTCTAGCTAGTGTGTTTAAAGGTCCACATACATCACTATGTATAAGGCCCAATAAATCACTAGCCCTTTCACCTTTCCCAGTAAAGAGGGCTTTAGTCATCTTACCTAATAAACATGACTCATATACCTCATATGATTCGTAATCAAATGAGTCCAAAAATCCATCCTTATGGAGTTTGGAGATGCGTGTCTCATTTATATGGCCTAAACGACAATGCCAAAGATAGGTTGGATTTAAATCATTAGTTTTAACCTTCTTCGTGTTTATGTTATAGATTGGATTTTCAAGGTCCAGAACATAAAGACCATTCATTAATTGTGCATTGCCATAAAACATTTCATTTAAATAAATAGAGCAACATTTGTCCTTTATTATAAATGAAAAACCTTTCTGTCTAAACAAGAAACAGAAATCTAAGACTAATCCACTATGTACAGATAAATAATAAGTCCCTATAGTTAATGTAGCAATTCTTGCTCCATTTCCAATGCGTAGGTCCACTTCACCTTTGGCTAATGATCTACTTTCTTTAAGATCCTGCACATTTACATAAATGTGAGTACCACATCCAATATCTAATACCCAAGATGTAGAAGTAGATATTTTAACCTCTATAACATAAATACCTAAGTTAGAAGTCCCACTTCCTTTTTGCTTCTTAAGCTCTTCTAGGTAAATCTTGCAATTTCGCTTCTAATGTCCTGGTTCTTTGCAATGGAAACATTGCCCTTCCTTGGCCACGCCACCTTTGGGCTTCAGTGCAGAGGAACTTGACTTGGACTTTCCATCAATATTGTCCTTTTTCTTTTTATTCTTGGCCTTAAACTTGCCTTTTCCTTTGCCCTTTTGAACCATCATAATGGAATTGGGCTTGGACTTTTTCAAGTTCTGCTCAGCAGTTCTCAACATGTTAAGCAGTTCTGGCAAAGTGTTATCAATTTCATTCATGTTGTAATTCATGACGAATTGACTATAGCTCTTGGGCAACGATTGCAGAACTATATCAGTGGCTAATTCTTGCTGCAAAGGAAAACCCAATCTTTCAAGGCTATTGATGTACCCAATCATTTTAAGCACATGTGTAGCAACGGGTGTTCCTTCAGCCATCTTATACTGAAACAATGCTTTAGATACATCATATCTCTCATGTCTTGCTTGCTCTTGGTAGAGCTGTTTAAGGTGATCAATCATATTGAATGCCTCTATATTCTCATGTTGCTTCTGAAGGTCAGAGTTCATGGTAGCAAGCATGAGACAACTGGCATCCAAAGTATCTTCTAGATGCTTCTTATAAGCATCCTTTTCTGCTCGAGGAGCATTAGCAGCAGGCTCATCTGGAGTGGGTTACTCTAGGACATACTGCTTTTTCTCATGCTTGAGGACAATCCTCAAGTTTTAATACCAATCAAGAAAATTTGTCCCATTCAGTTTATCCTTCTTAAGGATAGATCGCAGTGATAAGTTTGATGCATTTGATGCCATAGTTATCTACAATAGAAAAATATGCAGAATGAGAATCATGTATTTTATTTATTTAATAAGGTCTTTTATTAAATAATACTCCCACTATTTTTCTCAAAATAATAGCCCTCACTATTATTTCGGAAAACCTTATCGTCTAGGTTTTCTAACGGGTCAAGATCCATATTTTACCAAATCTTGAGTTAGCTTTAGCCAATCACCCAAGATATGGCTGTTTAGGTAGAAAACTCCTTTGTCAATTACATCTTATGCAACTTTTGGATAGTTAGGTGAATAACACTTATTCAAATTCATCTCATGAATTCATAACCAACTCTATGCCTCTAGGCCCTAATCCTATTGGTATAGCCCAGTTAAGTCAAGACCCAATAATTAGCAATTTGGATATCACTATTATCCCATCGCATCTTACCAAGATAGACTTTAGGTACTTTACTTTGGCAAATCCACCTATAGTCGATCAAGATCTTGACGAGTGCTATTATTGGAAGGCATATCCTTTTTTTTTACTTAATATTTTGTTTGAGGGATTTTAATTTATTTGATCTCACCATTATGTACTTGGTTTTATTAAGCATGCATCATATACATCTAGCATAGGTATCTCATACATTCATCATATGCATCTCATACATAAAACATAAATTAAACGTGACATGATTATGGCCCAACCTAAGTGATATTCTAGAGCTTAAGAATATCAAATAAAACTAAGAAAGAAAAACTTCTTCCTAAGAATCTTCTTCTTTCTTCATGGTTTGATCTCCACTTCCATTGTTTCCACTTCAAGTGCTCTAATAAAATTATTACATAATAATAAAGAAACCTCAAGTTACATTCGAGGGGAGTAAGATGAGAAGAGAATGTACAACTAGAAGTAATAGAGAGGTACGACACACAGGCTGTATTTAAAAATTGCAACAAAACTAAAGGCCATAATCATGCACCATACATCAAGCAACAAAACAACATGATAAGTGAAACATATATCCAAATATATTTTCATTATCAAAATCTGAATTAATTAATTATGAATTAATTAACTAATTACTTAATGTCGCACTACGCAGAGAATTTACGGCAGTCCCGCTAGCCAGTTAACGGGCGGGGTCAAGAGGCAGCGCCCCTGCCAAGGGGTTAGGGGGGTGGAGCCCCCCGCCCAAAAAATTGATTGCACCTGACATTCAGATTGCAATTCAATTTGTCAATAATTGACATTCCCCTTTAGTCAATCAATTCAACAATTATTAACACTCAAATCACAGGTTTACAAATCTGATTTATGACAGAATCATAATGGATAAATTTTAATCATATTAAAACAGATCCAATTAATTCGCAGATTTTATACGAAACAAATTTAACAATTAATTTCATGAAAAATCAGATTCAGCCATTAAGTGCAAGGTATATCACATATATGAAAAAGATTCAAGAAGTTAATTTGATTAATTCTGATTCATGACAGAATCTGTGTTTTAATCAAAAAATATCTTTCATATATTAAAATAGATTCACAAAATTAATTCTTTTGATTCTGTTTAAAACAGAACCTAAAATTCAGTTTCAAATTCAAATCAAAATCCAGAATTATTGCAACAGATTTAAATTTAAAAAGAAATCCAGAAACAAATTCGAGTTTCAATCAAAAATCTAGAAATAGATTCAAATTCAAAACAGAAACAAGAATTAATCACAAAACACATTCAAATTTAAATCAAAATTCAAAATAAGGTTTAAATTCAAAACAGAATTAGAATTAATCATATTGAGTTTACTTGAACCAGAATGCACAAAATCAAATTTACTCTAATCCTAATTAGGAATCATTGAAACGTGATATACAGAATAATTCATCAACATCAAAATCACGCAATTAGCAAACAAAATCCTAATTTCGCATTTTACAAGTAGCTCTGATACCACTGTTGGGATCGGGAGCCATCTGAGCACAACGGAATAAACTTATCCTAACCAACGGATCCATGCAAAACGTTAAATTAGAATGTAGGATTCAGGTTATACCTTTATATGATTCCAGATTTTTTTCGTTGATCATCTCTTCGACTTCCTTTCGGTCAAAGACTCTGAGGTATCCACACAAACCAGTAGATCACCAATGAACGTACTCACGATCACTGGTTGGAATTCGTCTCTTTAGCCTCGTAGTGCTAGCTACGTCTCTTCAAGGATTATGGTCAAGGAGAGATGCTAGAGTTTTTCTATGCTATATGAGATGCGTGAATAATGAATCAACCTTATTATTACCCAACAAGCTTATTTAAATAGGAGCATAGAAAATCCTAACTAATTTGAGCTTTGGTCTATATATAATTATAGGCTTATTATTGGGCCTTATAATTATAACATAGAATTCACAAGTATTAGGCCCAAACAATTTAGTCCATTAATTCCAAATCCACTAGGCTCTAAGTGTGTGCCCTTCAGGCTCTCATTACATTAGCAATAATCATTAATCATATTAATGATCATAAACAATGAGCGGTGTCTAGCAACACATCATTGTTACCTAAGTGATGAGAAAGTCAGTGATTCAACTGAACCTTTATATGTGATCATCATTTATATCCTTTTATCCTAAATATCTAGATTAAGCACCAGACATGGACCGTGTCATTCCCGTATAGTCCAATCTCAAGGTTTCTTGATCCCTAAGTAAACTGACTGAAGCAAATGTAATTAACATCCCATGTCAATTCATTTGAGCATGGCCATGCATTTTCTTAACTTTACTTAATCAAGGGGCCCATAGATGTTACTCCTATTATATAGGAGGGATAAATTCCATCTTGATCACACAAACCCCTCTGCATGATATGTGACATATCCAATAACTACCCTTGTATTTACTCAAGTATGAGTGACAAAATAGTATCAAAATGTTAAACTCACATGTAGGGAACCTTGGTGATCTCAGGTCAAAGGACCATAATAATAATGATCACTAAGAATCACTCATGACACTCATATAATAATCCATGTAGTGTTCTTAGGATGGGTCGGTCCAATATACAAGTTCTCTAATTTATACTCATGTGTAAGCTTAATATCTCATATAAGTCACTACACATGCTAGTCTTAACATATCAAAGCAACCTAATCCACAATGATATATGACTAAGGATATTTAAGAATATAATTATTCTAAGGTTATTATTATAATTAAATATATTATGCAGATAATATATATAAATATAATAATTAGAATTACCATTAAAATAACATGATTCAAAATTACAATCATCAATATGATTAGTTTTAGGGCATATACACTAACACTAATAAGGCCCCCTTTTTTATTCTACTATAAAAATTAACCAGGATGATACTCTGTTACCATCTTTATCATGACTTGATTTTTGGATATTATGACCAATGGAAAGGCACCTAACTAGTATTATTATACTAACCAGATGCCCTTACAAGTGCTTAAGACACCTTTGACTCACTCTTTTTCTAAACTTTACTATGGATATAAATAGCATTTATAGAAAATAATAATAATATTTGTACATGCATAAGAAAGTTCACACCATAATTTAAATACACTAAAATACATTTATATAAGAGTATAATTTTTTTTTAAAGATAAATTTGCACACAAAACTATTAGAAAGTAAAGCCCTTACTCAAAGATATAATACCCTAATTAAGCAAGAAAATTTTAAGAAGAAATTTTTGAAAGGAAACCACCCTAACAAAAACCTAGTAACGAAATCCGGTAAATTTTAATTGAAACATAAAGATAATTTGAAGACATATCTATCTAGGATTTTTGTAGAAATCACAAGAGGTACTAGTATAGGTTAAAATATCATAAAAAGCTATATTAAGTTTAGGAAAATTTTATGAAAGTTTGATAGGAAATTAGGATCCTGAGTAGCTAAAAAATGGCTCAAGTAATCTAATGTTGGTGTGTGTCTTAGGAGCCAATCATAGATATGATTGTAATAAATACATAATGTATTATATTTTATTTCAGGCAATCCAATTATTCTATTTTATTTTCATATTTCTTTATTCTGCACAAGTAATGTAATAATTATCTCTAGAATAGTTTTACTATTCCTAAAATGCCCCTAGTCAAGTATTATTGCGAAAGGGATAGTAATAATACATCGAGACTAATATGTATAGTGATGTATAGTGACTAATGATTATGAATTATAGATATGTGATATCAAGTTAATACATAGGTACATTGTTAGTGAACAAATGTACTAGACTGGCCCACAATGAGAAAACTAAATGATTATCATGTATCATTAGTTATTCTCATGTGACCATAATGCACGTAGTCTTTGACCTGAAGTCACCACGGTTCCTACATGAGGAGTCACACATTTTGATGTAATCCTGTATCGCCTTTAATCAAGATGTGTTGTAAGACATTGATTGAGTGTGTCATGAATCATGCAGAAGGATGTGAGTGATGTAGAAGGGAATTTTGTTCCTATTACATAGTAGAAGTGATATCCTTGGGCCTTTTAATTAAGTGAGATTAAGAAATGCATGGCCATGCTTAAATAGATTAATATGAGATATTGATCATTTGTTTAAGTTAGTTTACTCAGTATCAAGAAACATAAATTGAACATCAATAAGGATGACACATTCCATGCCCCTAGTTTAATTTGGATATCATTACAAAATGGACTATGTTGCAAAGTATTGTTCACACATTAAGTGAATATTGATTCATACATATTTTTACTACTTAGGTGGTAATGATGTATTGCTAAATACCACTCACTATCTATGGTCCACAAGTGGGTCATTACTAACGTAGTAAAAACCTACAGGGTTACACAAAAGGAGTAGAAATGAGACAATAATTAATTGGATTTTAGTTAGATTAGAATCCAATTAATTTTGGCCTATTTTCGTGCATATATATATATATTATTAAAATAATAATATATTTTTCATGTAATAAATATGGTTATTATATGATATTATTTATTATTAAAGTAATATCAGATAATTACATTATTAGATATTAGATAATTATATTATGAGATAATATTATTTTCTAATATAAGATAAATATTAGATAATTATATTATGAGATAATGTTATCTAATATTGGATAATTGATAAGTCCTATCTCTCCTCACTCTCTCCATGATAAGGATAAGGTGATAATTGTCAAGTGTGATTAGGATATTTGGAAGCATTATCCTAGTAAGACTAGGAATGTAGTTTGCCTTAGTTTTATAAAAGGGAACTTGAAGGCAGCACATTGTACGACATATTAGCTACCATCAAAACCTAAATTCACTTTAAAAACATAACAATCCTAATCCTAGAGAGAGGGAGAGAGACATATCCTAACAGATTCATGGAGGCTAAGAAGTCTTTGTTCACTCCACGTAGATACCGTAGAGACGTTGTACTTTCCAATCGGTGTTAGATTCGTGATTCATCTCAATCTCTAGAGGTTTTGTTCAAAAAGATCATGAGCACACAAAAGGTAAAATCCTAAATATTGATTTATACCCTTTTGCATGGATCTTAGATAGAATTCGAATCATTTTTTTTAAATTCCCCAGCATATGATGATCCGAAACCTAACATCCAAAACCTTGAAATTGGGGCTAAAATTGAAATAAACCATCTTAACTTGTTAGGGTTTACTTAGTCCAATTATTTTAGGTCCAAATATTATTTTGAATGAAAAGTTATAAAAATAAAGGCAATTTGTTAGTAATTATTTCAAGCATTTTATTTATCTAAATTTTAGTAGTTTTGGATGAAAAATAAATCTAATTTCCCATCTTGAAAATTGTGTCCAATGTGCTAAATTATCAATAAAAAATTGAAAATAAAAAGCTTATAATGAAAACTTTGAAATTAGGGTTTTCTACAAAAAGCTTTTAGCCATTTTTTCCCCAAATTCTACTCATTTTCCTCAGCAAAACCATAAGTTCTCTATCCTTTTTCACTGGGGCTTTCAAGTTTTCATTAAACTTCAAAGGGCTTTACAACTAGTTTTATCAAATTCTAGTAAGAAATCCTAGGTTTTCCTTCATCTTTTTCAAGTTTTCATGATCATCTCCTCTCCTAAATCTCTAAAGTTTGATTTATTTTTGTGAAGTTACCTTTTTACTATTCTAAATTTTTTTTGAAAATTTAAGAGTGAATAAATTGAGGTAAGTGACAACTATCCTTTATTCTATTAAGGTTTCTTATGAAGGATGAAAAACCTTTTAATGATTTTGGTCATGCTAAAAGAGAAACTGAGATGTAGTGCTTTATGATTTGATTTTGATATTGTATAAATGTTAATATGAAGATATAATATTGGTGTTATGATATTGAAATGAGTAAGAGATAATTTATTAGGTTTTTCCTTAAAAAATATTATAGGAAAGTATAGAAAAAAATTATGTTAAAAATGGTTTAATGGTATGCTCTATTTCTCTTTAGAAATAAGGATTAGGGATTATTTGAATTTCAATTTTTGGTATAGTCATGTCATAAATAGTGTTAAGATAGGTGAGGAAAATTTAGAAAATTTTGGAAAACTTTAGAATTATAAAAAGTGCAATTGAATGGACTTTGGTTACAATAGTTTGAAACAGAATACTGGATTCTATATATTGTTGCTTGGTGCTATTTGTTGCACCAATTTGATTGAAAAAAAATTAATATAATTGATGTTCTTTAGTTATTAGCATGTTGGTAAGCTTATATAAAAATTTGGTGATAATTGGAATTAATTTGATTGCTAAAAAAAATCCTTTATCATGATAGCTTCAAATCTATCTAGTTTTGGAAATTCTATGATATTTGTTCTATATGAATAGTAACACTGAAAAAATTTTGTGAAACAATTAAGGTTTTCCAATATTCAACATGTAAGGGACATTGTATAAAAATTTAGTGATGATTAGAATTAGTTTGAATGTTGGAAAGGGATTTTTATTTCAACTCGTCTTATATTGTCCTGTTTTGAATTTTCCATTTAGGTTTATGTGAATAGTACCCATGGGAATAAATAATGTAATTTAATTGATATTTAATGTATAATATTATGTTATAAATTTTAGAATAAATTTTAAATTGATTGAAAGCCAAAAAAGGCACCAACCTATGACACATACTAAATATTTGACAATGTGATTATTTGAAACTCTTTTGAAAAATGCTGAAAAGAATTTGAATATATAAAAGGCACCATCATATGAGTTATGTTTTTCTATTATTGTGGATGGAAAGGTTGTATGTGTCAACCTTGAATATAATATTATATGACTGAGGAATTTAAATGTATAAGAATTGGCAATTCTGTTAAAGTTTATGGCATAGTTGATGTTTTGACCATACCCTATGATGTGTGATAATGAATGCATGACCAATGCCTATGTTTGCTCATGGCATCCTATACTCATTGTAATCATGAATGCTCATCCTATACATGATTTATAAGGAAAGTTATTGGCCATTAATCCTTCGCAGAGAAGGAGAGTTGGAGGAATAAAGTTGGTGGCTTGATGCTTAAAGTTGTAGGGGATAAGGCTAGACGAAAGATGTAAACAGAAACTTATATACCAACTATTGTCATTCCTTAGTGTAATCTTTGTAGACATTATACCAAAAAGTCATAATAGATACAATAAATTTAAATTAAATTATTGCTTCAGATTGATATATATATGTGTGTGTGTGTGTGTGTGTGTGTTTTATCTATTATGGTGAAATTCCCTAGAAAAAAAGATAGTGGTAGTCACCAAGTATTTTAATACTCACACTCTTTGTTGTTGATCATTTATTTAGAGATTTTGAGCATGGATCATCAAAGAATAATTGATATCTGTACAAGAACCTCTTTGACACCCCAAGGAACCTTCCTAATTATATTCCAATATAAATTCCATATGATGATATTAGGGCCTTGCATTAATTATAAGACTCAGAAGACTAAGGCTCCATTTGTTTCATTCAAAAGTATTTTCTATAAAATATAGTTATAAAATGTTAAAATAAAGGGAAAGTATTTTACTTGTTTAATATTAAATATGAAGAATTTAGACAAAGTAACTTTTCCTATTCCAAAAAGGAATTTTCTTTCCTTTATTTCTAATCTTTTAAGTATTATTTTTTTACTTATTAATGTAAATGACATATCATCCTTCATTCATATATATGTAAATGAGACTTTCCTACAAAAAATATTTTTTGATGAAACAAATGAAGCTTAAAGTTGAAGTTAAATTCTTTTGTTGTTAATTCTATTATATCTAACCATTCTTAAGAGGATATATTGAGTAGTTCTAGTTCAATCAATATGCCAAATCCTCCATTTTCCCCATCTATAGAATCTAATCCTAAGGAAAACCTAGATTGGAAATCAGATGGATCAAATTAGGAATCTCTTTGCTTTTTAGCATTTATATGTTAACTTTAGTGTTTTTGTAAAACTTTAAAACTCTTGTACAAACCTTTTCATGTATATAAATTACATTTTGGATTCTCAATTGTACATGTAGCTTATTTTATTTTCTATAAATGCCTATTTTCATCTTTAGCAAAGTTAAGCAATAAAGAGTCAAAAATATTTTAAAGGCTTATAAGGATAGCTAGCTAGCAATTTAATACTAGTCAAGTAACCTTATATAGGTCATGATACTTGAAAATTAAGTCATGGTAGGGGACACGTAATTGGCATTCGCAATTTATGGTAAAATGATATTTGGAAGGTTCCTAAGGTTGAAAGGAATATTTTTGCATAGGTTCTAATCATTCTTGTGGGATCCATCTTCTATATTTGTACACCAAATACGATAGAAGGAGCATGAGTATTAAAATACTCAATGAGTAGCTACTCTTCTCTTTTTTTCTAAAGAGTTTTTGCTACAAAAGATCATATATATAACAATGCATAACAATTGACAAGAGCTCTTAGGTAATATCTATAACTTTTATGCACATACTAATTCTTATATACTAGCAAAAACTCTAATGTAACAATAATAACCCTGATGTACTAATAGTAACTTTGATCTATTGTAGTAACTCTTATGTACTAATAATACCTTTTTATCCACTAATAGCAATAAAATTTGTTAAAGAGAATGGAATGATAACTTTTAGCTATAATATTTACAAAATCTATTAAAGAGAATGGCTATAGTATCTCTTGTGTAGAATATTTGTAAAGTTCACCAAATGGCCATAGTTAGTACACAAGTTTTATATCTTTAATCCAGTCTTATGCCTCACCACTTTAAGGATTAAGTCACAACCTTATCCCTCTAACCCTTACCACTCTTTTCCTTCTCTATAAAGGATGAAAATGTCCTCCCACAAATCATGTTTAATATAGGCAATGATAAGATGTTATTAGCATGCATAGGCATTAATCATGCATTTCATTAGGTATGGTTAAGGTAGCAACTATGCTGTAAGACTTTGTTAATAAAAATTTGCCACTCTAATGTAAACAAATTTCATTATCACAAATCATTATATCTAAGGTTACCTTTCCATTCAAGGTAGAAAGAACACTCAACTCTCTCTTAAATGACTAACAATTATAGCTCAAACATTATTAATTATTTCATATGTCAATGTCTTATAACATCCCTTAATAAGAATATTCATAATTGGACTTGCTATGTGATACGTAAAATATTTACATATTTATTTTTCCTTGTATGATACATTTTTGGATGTTATCTTATTTAATTTAATAAATTTAGTTGCATTTTGTGAATGGGTCTTGAATTTGAAATGAAATCAAATCTTTTAGATAATGCTGTATTTTGACCCTATTTTAGGTTTTAGGCTATATCTGGAGTTCTAGATGTTGGATTGAGTTGTTATTTATATTGTTAAAAATCTAAGAAAAATAACTACAACTTTCATGTTTAAATAAAATCCTATTTCAGGATCTAAGGATCTCAAATTCTGCTTGGAAGATGAAACAGTGGTTCTGACGGAATCTGACCTTTGGTTACTAATCTGATCATAACTTGAGATATAAATGTCAAAATTAGGAGTTCTTTACGGCATTTGAAAGTTAAGATCCGGCTCTACAACTCCTATGTTGACAGGAAGATGTAAATCTGCCATTCTGGTTGTGAAAAATTACCAACAAGTCAGAAAAATTGTTGCTGTGAAAATCAAGAAGGGTAGTTAAAGACCATGAATGGTAGCTAAAGAATATGATTGATAGCTAATGGTCAAGATTTATGACTTGCAGCTGATTCGTTCACCTATAAATAGGTAGAAGTAGAGATCATTTGCAGCATTCAAGTATTGAAGCATTGATTCATGCATCTTAGATAGTAGTTTAGTTTATACATTCTTAGTTCTTGTATGCCTCCTACATGGAAGGCTAGGTTTTCCTCCTATATGGAAGGTTTTACCTTCTACATGGATGGATGGATGGTATTTCTATTTTCATGCATTTGTAATTATAACCTTATGTTTGTATCATGAATGTGATGATGTTTCTATTTTATTTTGAGTTTATTTTTAATTTTATTATGTTCTAATTCTTCATCTTCCTAGGGTGATGACGTAACTTGATAATAACGGATTGAATTCTAATCTATTGAAACTAATTTCAATTTTCTTTCCTAGATTGAGTTTTAATTATTGCTCTTAATACTTTCAATTGATTGGCCACTTTTTAAATGAACTCAATATGTATGTTGAGACCGGAAGGAGATACATATGTATGGAACCTATAGTTAAAACCGTAAATTGCATATGAAATAGGAATATATTCATATGGTTTATGTAGTTTTAATGAGTTCCATAAATCCTAATGCATGATTAGTTGTTTTAATTCACATAGGAATATAGTGAATTAGCAATTAATTATAAAATTACTTGACCTTGGAAGAGGTTAGTAATTAATTTAAGGAAACTCGACTATTAATTAAGGGAGTTAAAATTGGATTAGTGTAGATAGATGATTCAATCTGAAATTGTTAAGTGAAGTCTGATCCCTAGGTCTTTTATTCATCTTTATCTTTACTCCAATTGCATTCATTTCTTATTTTAAATATTTTTGCATCAATCTTTATTTACTCACTTCATTTCCAACTAATCGATTTGCCAAATAGTATTAGGATTATTAATTTTGGTACTTAGTGAAACAATCCTTGTGGAAACGATACTTTCTCATCACTTTATTACTTGTTTACGATAGTGTGCACTTACGCTAATTGATAAACCATTTTACACGTAACACTATGTAACATAGAAGATTCCTATGGTTTAGTGCTTTCATAACCTGCCAAATTAGTTTAAATTTTTACTAAAATTTTATCTAATATTTCTAACACATTAATAAACATTAAACATCAATTTTCTTACAATTTGATCACCCTCATGTATTGTTCACATAGTACTAAAACTATGCATTTCAAAATAGGATAGCAAAGGAGTAATTACAATGAGTCCCTTTTCAATATTTAAATCACTTCCAATTATCACTAAATTTTTACATAACATCTTTAACATATTAATTATTGAGAAAACTTCAATTATTTCACATGGTTATTATTCATGCAAACATAAAATCACAAGTTGCCAATTCTAGATAATTTTAGAGTTGTTATGAAAAGGAAGCATTCTTGACATCTAAATCAACCCCAATTACCATCAAATTTTTACACAAATTTAGTAGCATGTTAATAATCAATTAACATTAATTATTTTAATTTTTGTCAATCAAATTCTTGCATAAACAACACTAAAACTTCAAAATGCAAAACCAAGAATTCTGTGTTGAGTTCTTATAACAAAGTCCATACAAATTCACTTTTCATATCTTTAAATTTTTTCATAAATTCCTATCTTTTTCTACACCCATGCTAATATTGTTTGTAACACTAATATACCAAAGATTGAAATTCTAGTAATTTTTAACCCTTGATTCCAAAAAGAAATAGAAAATAGAACATTATCTTCCTTGATAATTTTGCTTCTAAACTCAACATAATGCTATTATCATCTCCTTAAAAAAAACTTAATGAATCTTCTCTTATCAATCTTGATATTAAATTACTAAAATTATATCATTATATTAATATTTATACAACATCAATATCAAACCATATAGAATCATAACTCATCTTATCATCCATATTAACATATATCTTCAAATTCTTCATCATTTATGAAAAAACTCAAAGAAATAAGTGATAATTGCCACTCACCTCAAATTCTTGATCCTCTAACCTTTCTTTTGGAATGGTTGAAAGGAGTAGCAAATTTACTAAAATACACTAAGCTTTAGGAACTTTGAAGAGAAAATTGTCATAAAACTTAAAAGAGATGAAGGAAAACCTAAGTTTTCTTGGAAGAACTAGATGAAACCACTTGGAAAACCTCTTGGAAATTGTTAGAAGCTTGAAATCATACTTGAAAAACCCTAAAAGTACTTACATTTTAGGTTGAAGAGGAACCAAAAAATTTTGGCTAAAAAAAACTCCAAAGTCCTTATATAGAAGTTTAGACAAGCTTCCTTCACAAGCTTCTCATTTTTTTCATTATTTTTATTTTATTTTTAAGTAAAAATTTAGTGATATTTTGGCTAGTGCTGCATGGCTATTCAAGCTAGAAATTTAAAATAAAAATATTCTCAAAACCACTTAAATTTGGCCAAATATATTGCATGGAGACAAACAATAACGTATGCCTCAACCTTGCACTTATTTACCACTTTGCCAATGGATTCTTTCACAAAATTGGGCTTAATTTGGGTCTCTTTACTTCTAAGGTCAAATTTAGGGGAAAAAATTTGACTTACACTAGCCCAATCAAGTTAAAATAATTTATTTCAATTTTGGGCCTAATCTCTAGGTTTTAGGATTACTTAGACCATTTTTTTTACTATTTAAGCCTTTGTATTCCAACTAGGCCTTTATAAATTTTTTTGAAACATAATGTTAGGTTTTTAATTATATTTTAATTTATACTAATGCCTAGTATAATTTCTACAAAATTTCTAACTACATGTACCTGCAAATTGTCTTTATGATTTATTGATAAATGCACAATTGCACTTAAATTCTATGTGTTTTATCACTTATTTACTTAGTATCTTGTGCAAATTAATTGAAAAAGGGTACTTAAATGCTTAATATTTTATTTTCAGGTTTTGAAGTGACACATTTGAGCAGTAGAAAAGGATCTGGAGCCAAAACCATGTAAATTGTGGAGAATCGAAGCAAAGTTGCTCACCTGACAAAGAACACGGGGTATGGGAACCCTGTGTGGAAGGTTGTGTTTCTTTCTAAAAGGCTTCGAAGCTTCACTGAGCTGCTCGCAGAAGAGCACGGGGTTAAACACGGGCCGTGTCAAACCCCGTGTACTATACTGCCTGACACTTCGTAAGTAAACACGGGGAGTGTCATACCCCATGTATCATGCTGCTCAACCTTCGAAGAGAAACACGGGGTAGAACACTAGCCATGTCATACCCCGTGTACATTACCCATACAAGTTTTGTGCGAAAAATCAAGCAAGGGAGGGAGGAGAACCAAGAAAATTAAAAGGAGGAGCCGTTAGTAGAAAACCTAGGAGAGACCCAAAGTCATTAAGGGCAACTGCTAACCTTGGATTCAAGCAAAGGATTGAAGATTCAAGCAAGGAATTTGTAGAGCTTCATGACTAGTTTGATTTCCTTCTCTATTTTCTAGTTTTCTGCTAGTTCTGTAATGAATTCACACTAAACCCTAGTGCTTAGCTGGGGTAAACTTGTTCATGGATTTATGGAATTGATTTTTATATAATCTAGCTAGATTTACTGTTAATTTATGATTTGATTATGCTATTTTGTATTTCAACAGTTCAATACTTCCGAAATATTGGATTTGTGTAAAGGATTAGTTGATTCTAGGTTGGAATGACCAATTAATTAATCAGACCTTGCATAATCAATGGGAATCTCTATTAGACTTAGGAATTAAGCTAATTGGATTCTTTTGCACAGGATGAAATGTCTAAAATTGGATTCTCAAGCAATGTTAATGCAACCTAGATGAGTGATTACTAGAGAAATTCTGGGCACTTTATCTTTTGGTTAGTAGCTAGTAGCCTTGCAATGAGGTATAGCTTATTTTTTGATAATCCAGCAATCTAAATTAACAGTAAACCAAGTTAGAGGATTATCTTCATTCTATAATGAAATGTACAAGGGAACCCTAAAGCTGAGTACACTTCCATCTCATATGAATTAAATCTTTACCTAATCCATAAGCTTTGTTTTGCATTTTACCCTTAAATCACAATATCAATCAGTACACCTAGATAATTTACCTTGAAATTCAGTTAATATTCAACATTCAATCCCTGTGGAGACGATATCTTTTATACTATAACTCGACTAAACCCGTGCACTTGCGGGATCACGTCAAGTTTTTGGCGCTGTTGTTGGGGACTGCAACTAGTTAATATTAACAGAAACTTTTGAGTGAATTAGACTAGGCAATTCATTTTCTTTTTAGTTTTTGATTCATCTTGTTCTGATTTTCTTATTTTTATATATAGTATTTCTTTCTTATTTTGTTCTGTTCGAGTATTACCTACTCTTTTTGCAGAAAATCTTTGTATATGCGAAGGAGAAGTCTTGAAGGAATTCTTGACTTAGACCCGGAGATTGAAAGAACTTTGCTTAAGAGAAGGAGAAAGCAAAAATCAGTACATATCCAAGAGGCAATTAACCTTGAAACAGTGATTGAAGACATGGATAACAGATCTCTTAGAGAATTTGCAGCACCTGACGCTACTGGGCTTCAATCCAGTATAAGAAGGCCTACTGTTGAGGCTAACAACTTCGAATTGAAGCCAACTCTTTTGTCTATGGTGCAGCAAAACCAGTTTGGTGGAGGACCAATGGAGGATCCCAACCTCCATATTCAAATTTTCTTAGAGTATTGTGATACAATCAAGATAAATGGTGTAGCAGCGGATGCCATCAAGCTTAGACTCTTCCCATTCTCCTTTAGGGATAGAGCAAGGGCGTGGGTACACTCTTTACCAGCAGGATCTATCACAACATAGGAAGAGCTACTGAGGGCTTTTTTGTCACGATATTTCCCTCCAAGCAAAACTGCTCAATTACGGAATGAAATTACCACATTCTCTTAGAGAGAAGGGGAATCTCTATTTAATGCTTGGGATAGATATAAAGAACTTCTGAGGTTGTGCCCACATCATGGGCTAGAGAAATGGCTAGTTCTTCATACCTTCTACAATGGTTTGAACTACAATACTAAGCTTATTGTGGATGCTGCTGCTGGAGGTGCTTTGATGAACAAAAGGTTGGATGAAGCATATGAATTGATTGAGGATATGGCTTTGAACCACTACCAATGGTCAAATGAGAGGGGATTTTCAAGGAAAGCTCCGGTAAGTATGAATTGGATGCTTTTAATCATTTGTCGGCTAAGGTAGATGCACTAGAAAGTCTAGGTAGCAAAGTAGATGCACTTATGGCTAAGTTTGATAAATTTCAAGTTAATATTGTAAATGCAATAGGTGCTACTGACCTTCCTTGTAAGATTTGTGGTATGACAGGTCATATGGCAATTGAGTGTAAATTAGGGAAGGATTTCACTGAGCAAGTGAACTATATGCACAACAGTGGGTATGGATAGAAGAATCCGAATGAACCCTTTGGAAACACCTACAATCCATCATGGAGGAACCACCCAAATCTATCCTACAAGCCTAACCAGCCATACAACACTCAAAACACTCACAATAGGCCACCACCACCACCACTCGATTTTCAAAACCAAAGACCCTATAACCCACCAGCTCAACCCTCTTCCACTTCTATATTAGAAGGCCTCCTAGAGAAATTTTTCATTTCCCAAGAGAAAACTAATGAAGAGCTTAGGCAGCATGTAGAGCCATGGAGGATTCCATTAGGTAACTGTCCTCCCAAGTTGACTCATTGGCCACACATGGAAAAATGTTGGAGACCCAAATAGCTTAACAAGCTTCCGCTTCTTCTTCTAGAGCTTTTGGTTAATTCCCTGCTCAACCTGAATCAAATCCCAAGGAGCATTGTAAAGCAATCACTCTTAGGAGTGGGAGGCTGTTGAAGGTTTCAAATGCCACTCATGAAGGTGAAGAAGAGATAGTTGAGGGGGAAGTGCAGAAAGAAGGCAAAAAGGCTTCAATTCCTGATGATGCTGAAGTGAAAGAAGGGGAATTACTTGAAAAGCTAAAATATGTCCCTCCAGAACCATATAAACTGCCAATCCCTTATCCTCAAAGACTAGCAAAGGCTAAACTTGATAAGCAGTTTGGGAAGTTCTTGGAAGTATTGAAAAAGTTGTATATAAATATTCCCTTCACTGATGCTCTTTCACAAATGCCGTCATATGCAAAGTTTTTGAAAGACATTCTCTCAAACAAAAGGAAGCTAGAAGAGCATGAGACTGTAGCTTGAACGGAGGAGTGTAGTGCCATCATCCAGAATAAACTACCTCTTAAGCTAAAGGACCCAGGCGGCTTCTCCATTCCTTGTGTGATTGGAAATGTTCCTATTGACCGGGCATTGTGTGACTTGGGAGCAAGTGTAAGCCTCATGCCACTGTCGGTTGCAAAGAGACTGAACATAGAAGAAATGAAGCCCACCACAGTTTCACTTCAATTAGCAGACCGTTCAGTAAAATACCCAGTAGGTATACTTGAGGATATACCTATCAAGGTTGGTAAGTTTTTTATTCCTGTTGATTTTGTTGTACTTGAAATGGAAGAGGATACACAAATCCCTATCATTTTGGGTAGACCCTTTTTAGCCACTGCGGATGCTTTGATTGATGTTAAAAATGAAAGGCTTTCATTATCTGTTGGGGATGAAAAAGTTAAGTTTAATTTGAATGAATCAATTAAATTACCTGTTTGTGAATATTCAATATGCAGGATTGATGTGCTAGACAAAGTTGTGAAAGAAACCCTTCTTTTGGGGTACATTCAAGATCCACTTGAAGCATGTCTAGTCACAGATGGAGTTGTTGAAAGTGAAAAGATTGCTGCATATGCAGAGTTGTTGGAAGCAAGCCCACCACTTTCCCTCCTTGAAGCAATTGAATCATTGGAAGTGAAGTCTGAAAATCCTTCCACAGAGGAAGAAATACCACCTAAGGTAGAATTAAAACATTATGCTACTGGGCCACCGATAATGGCAGCTCCAGACTGATTGAAACCGGGGTCGAGCTTATGACCTTAAACAAGCGCTTCTTGGGAGGCAACTCAAGCTTATTTTTCTATTTTTATTGCTTTTAAATCTTAGTTTTTCCATTTTCATTCTGAGTTTCTGAGTAGTTTGAGGCATATAAGTCATTAGTTGTTGATTTAAGATGTTCATTTTTGCACTTGGTCTCTGTCTCTGGAGTAAATTAGGCATATATGCATGTTTGTTGTTCATTTTTATGTACAGAAGGCTCAAAATGCAATCCAGTGAGATACACGGTGTACAACACGGGATGTGACATACCCCATGTACCTCACTGTCTGGTTAGTATAAAAGATTTATGATTTTCATGGCATTCCAGTGAGATACACGGTGTTGAACACGGGCTGTGTCATACCCCGTGTACCTCACTAACTGAACCAATGATAAGGATTTTTGAACATGAGCCTTCCAGAGAGAAACACAGGGTACAACACGGGACGTGTTAAACCCCATGTACTATTGCAAAATATGTAAGCATCTTTCAGAGAGAAACACGGTGGAGAACACAGGGTATGTTAGACCCCGTGTATGTTTGCGAAACCCAGAACACTTATTCGCATAGAAACACGGGGTAAAATATGGGCCGTGTTGGACCATGATTTTCTAGGAGATGATGGTGATGGTGATGCCGCTCCTAATATCGGACCATCATTTTCTGCGGGGGGCAGAGTTTCATCCGAGGCTTACTTTCGAGACATTGTCTGGTTAGCAGCAGATTTTGGCTGAGCTTTAGCACATCTCTGAGTGTCAAACGAGGATTGAGGGCCTTTATGACGACTTGGACAGGAGATCCAGGAACATTGAGAGCATGGTCGAGCCCCTGTTCAAGCTTTTCCACCCCTCTTCCCCAGCTGATCCAGATCCTCCTGCTCAGTAGCTCGGATTGCTTCTTTTTCCTTTTACTTATATATTCTGTTTTTCACTTGTTTCTCATCTCTATTTCCATTTATCTTGGTCTGTACTTATATTGGCTATGCACTTTCATTTACTTTTTATTATTTTACTTATTTCTCTTTTATTATTTATGTCTGTAATAACTAACAGCATATTTTATCCTAGTATTGCATCTTCTTTCTTTTAGATTAGCAGTCTCCTCTTTCTCTCCTAATCTGTCTCTGCTTGTGGATCTCCCTGAAGTCATGATCTGTAATAGATGACAATGCTCCACTTGTCAGGGAAGTTCCAGTCCCCCATCTATTCTGTCTCTTTTCTATTTACCTTTTTGTACATTGAGGACAATGTCCAATTTAAGTGTGGGGGAGTAGCTTTTATAATGTTTTGCACTTGAATCTGCTTGATTGATTTAGAGTACTGAAATTTACTCCAAATTCAATGATATAAATAATAATAATAATAATAATAATAAATAATAAATAAATAAATTTTAAGGGCAATCTTTTGACTAAAATGATTTGTTCATGCCTTACTCTTTTAATGATTAATTAGTAACTTAATAAGGAAAATCTAAACCTTGAAGCTAAGAGTAATTAGCATAATTGATCCTCATGAGATTTGAGCCTTTTTAAGTAACTTTCACATTAGAATTTGAAGCTCATTTTTATCTTCTTGAGGGATTATGTCTCACTCTCGACTTTTTGCTCTAGAACTTGCATTTGCTCTTTTTGAGGTTACATTTTATGTATTTTGCATGACAAAAATGATGAGGCCATGTTTCTTCACCTTTTTTTTATTATTTTGCTTATTTGAATCCCTTCTTTGATATACCCTAAACTATTTTCAGCTTAGACCCTAGTTAGCCACTTTGAGCCTTGAACCTTTATTTCTAGCCTAGCCCAGCCCATCCTATGTGCATTTAAAGCCACTGCCCAAGGGGAACTTAGACACATTAAATGAGTTTGGCTATCACATAAAGGTTCTTACATAGAGCTGCTCAGTTGGATAAGTTGATTTGTAGCTTTGTTTAGCTAAAAAAAAACACAAAACAAAATAAAAAAAATAGTGTTAAATAAATAATTTGGGAAGAAGAAGAGGAAGAAAAGCTTGTTTGGAAATAAGAAGGAAAGAAAGAAAGAAAAGTTTTGTCTGCTGATTTACGTTATATATATATATATATATATATATATATAAAGAAGAAAAGAAGAGAGAAGAAGGGGGTTGAAGCAAGGAATAGAAGTAAGGTAATATGCTAAACTGAGCAATGGAACTCGATAATGGTCGAACTTAAGACCAATGTGTCTTTTCCTTTCTCTAACTCTATCACTTTTCATCCCTTGATTTTGCTTTCCTCTATCCTCACCATTCTCCCTAATAAAGTCCTCTGATTTGCAAGCATTTTACAATATAGTAGTGGAGATTAAAGTTTTTGTAAGCATATGGTAGCATTAAGTCCTGAGCTGATTGATTTGAGAGTATACACAAGCCTTATCTTGAAAGTTTGAGCAAACACTTTACTTGTGAGGCTATTTTCTTTTGCTTTTATGTTGAGGATTGACTTATTTAGTTGCTTTATTTTCATTTAGTTGCTTGGCATGACTTGATCCTAATTTCTAATTCGTTGAATTATTGCCCGATGTTGATTTTTATATATAAAAAAAAATTTGGAGTAGATTTTTTTGTTCTCTTACTTCTTTACTCGAGGACGAGCAAGATTTAAGTGTGGGGGAATTGATAAATGCACAATTGCACTTAAATTCTATGTGTTTTATCACTTATTTACTTAGTATCTTGTGCAAATTAATTGAAAAAGGGTACTTAAATGCTTAATATTTTGTTTTCAGGTTTTGAAGTGACACATTTAAGCAGTAGAAAAGGATCTGGAGTCAAAACCATGCAAATTGTGGAGAATCGAAGCAAAGTTGCTCACCTGACAAAGAACACGGGGTATGGGAACCCCGTGTGGAAGGCCGTGTTTCTTTCTGAAAAGGCTTCGAAGCTTCACTGAGCTACTCGCAGAAGAACACGGGGTTAAACACGGGCCGTGTCAAACCCCGTGTACCATATTGCCTGACACTTCGTAAGTAAACACGGGGAGTGTCATACCCTGTGTATCATGCTGCTCAACCTTCACAGAGACACACGGGGTACAACACTGGCCGTGTCATACCCCGTGTACATTGCCCATATAAGTTTTGTGCGAAAAATCAAGCAAGGGAGGGAGGAGAACTAAGAAAATTAAAAGGAGGAGCCGTTAGTAGAAACCCTAGGAGAGACCCAAAGTCACTAAGGGCAACTGCTAACCTTGGATTCAAGCAAAGGATTGAAGATTCAAGCAAGGAATTTGTAGAGCTTCATGACTAGTTTGATTTCCTTCTATGTTTTCTGGTTTTCTGCTAGTTCTGTAATGAATTCACACTAAACCCTAGTGCTCAGCTGGGGTAAACTTGTTCATAAATTTATGGAATTGATTTTTATATAATCTAGCTAGATTTACTGTTAATTTATGATTTGATTGTGTTGTTTTGTATTTCAACAGTTCAATACTTCCGGAATATTGGATTTGTGTAAAGGATTAGTTGATTCTAGGTTGGAATGACCAATTAATTAATCAGACCTTGCATAATCATTGGGAATCTCTATTAGACTTAAGAATTAAGCTAATTGGATTCTTTTGCACATGATGAAATGTATAAAATTGGATTCTCAAGCAATGTTAATGCAACCTAGATGAGTGATTACTAGAGAAATTCTGGGCACTTTATCTTTTGGTTAGTAGCTAGTAGCCTTGCAATGAGGTATAGCTTATTTTTTGGTAATCCAGCAATCTAAATTAACAGTAAACCAAGTTAGAGGATTATCTTCATTTCATAATGAAATGTACAAGGGAACCCTAAAGCTGAGTACACTTCCATCTCATTTGAATTAAATCTTTACCTAATCCATAAGCTTTGTTTTGCATTTTACCCTTAATTCACAATATCAATCGGTACACCTAGATAATTTACCTTGAAATTCAGTTAGTATTCAACATTCAATCCCTGTGGAGACGATATCTTTTATACTATAACTCGACTAAACCCGTGCATTTGCGGGATCACGTCATTTATCCAAACCTCACTTGATTATCTTACAAGGTTTTTATTCAAGAGGTTTCTAGTCCAAGTTTCTTCTTGAACTTTCTTACTCTATTGGGTTATTACAAGTAGGTATTAAAAAAGTTATAGAAGAACAAAGAAGTGAAAAAATACATGTAAATAAAAATTATATAATTCAAAAGTGAATCAAAGTGAAAAAATGCTATTCTTAAAAAAAATCAAAATAAGTTAATAAATTAAAAAAGCATTTGAATTATGAAAAGCAAAAAAAGGTTTTTGTTATATATTGAATGCCTTGTGCTATCATTGGACTTCTTATTTTTGAGTTAATTGTTCATTATTTATTTCCTTCATTGCACTTTTAGTTCTAATCCTTGATTTAAGTCTTATGTTTGCTTCCTTTTCTTGTCAATTAGTCTTTTTTTAAGTCTATTTTATTCTAAATCTTTGAGTTTTAAGTCTTTATTTTGTGTCTTAATTACTTGAATCTATCTTGGACAAAATTCTTGAGCCTTTGTGTCTTGAATCTTGTTTAACTTCTTTCTTTAATTGTTTGATTTAATTTTAAGTCCTCATTAGTACCTTTTCTTTGAACTTTTCTTTATTGACTCTTAACTAGTTTCCTTATTGATTTTTCATCTGTTGTTTCTCTATTTGTCTTGTTTAGTTCTTCAAATTATGTGAAATTTGATTAGTGAAATAATTATCATAATTTTGGAATCTTATTTTCTCTTTATTTTTCAAAGAACCACAAAAGGAAAAAAGTGGAAAGTGAAAAAAGTTAAGAGTGTGTAAGGCCATTTGAAGGTAAAAGCCTATGTGAAGTGCAAACACAAGTGTGAATACTCTCAAATAAGTGAGTTGTGTACCCTCTTGAGGTCCTTCTTTTATCTAACATTTCTCGTAGATTTATCATTTAAGGATGAGAGGGTGTGATAAGTGGAGAAAGGAAAGAGTTGATGCTAATCTTGATAATATCAAAATGAAAATTCCATCTTTTAGATGAGGAGATAATTTAGATGCCTACTTGAAGTGGGAAAGAAGATGGAATCAATCTTTGATTACCACCATTATTTTGAAGAGAAGAAAGTGAAGCTTGCCACTTTTAACTTCTCCAAATATGCCTTTGATTGGTGGAATCAACTTATAGCAATTGTCTAGAATAATGATGAAAGACCTATTAGATCTTAAGATGATTTAAAGTTTATCATAAGGACAAGATTCATTCTTAGCCACTACTATAGAGATTTGTGGGAGATTAGTAGGGAAGAAAGAAAAGATAGAAAATAAAATGAGAGATATATTAAAGAAGAAAAAGTTAAAAATAAAAATGAAAGGCATCAATGAGAAAAAGTGTATCATAATGAGTTTAAAAAGCGTGATAGAAAGAACGATGATAGAAAAAGGAAAGATAATGATAATTATAGTCTTAAAAACATTAAAAAGAGGAGTTCTTCATGTCAAGAAGATAAGAAGTTAAAAAAAATGAAGACAAGGGCTATAAGAAGTATAAAACCTATTTCTCATCCAATCAAAGAGAAAAGAATCCAAGGGCATTGTCAAGCACAAAGGGGAATCCCTATTAAAATCTAAAAATGAAGTGCTAAAAAGTAAAGGCAAAGTTAAAAAGCCCTAAAATCATACCAATGACAAGTACTTCAAGTTTTTGGACTTTGATCATCATGTTACTAATTATCCACTCATGAAAGCTTTGAAAGTTCAAAAGGAGAAAATGAAAAGCAAAAGGAGACCATCTTCCACACTAAATTCAACATTAAGGGTGAGATGTGTAATGTGATTATTAGAGGTGGAAGTTATATCAATGTTGCTAGTACCTATATGATAGAGAAAATTGAACTCGTCTACTTTGAAACACCTTACCCCATACAAGTTGTAATAATTGTATGATAGTGGTGGAATAAAAGTGCAACTGTTAGTTTCTTTTACACATGATAAATAACAAGATAAGGTGGTATGTGATGTTCCTCTTATGAATGCTTGCTATTTATTATTTAGGAGACCTCAGCAATTTGATAGAAAAGTTAATCGTGATAGAGTCCTTAATCAATATAGTTTTGAAAAGAATGAAAGAAAGATGAGTCTCAAACCTTTAACCCTAAAACAAGTGCATGAGGACTAAGTGAGAAAGCAAAAGCAAAAAGAGGAATAAGAAGGAAAAAAAAGAAAGGTAGAAAAAAAAATAAAAGAGAAGAAGATAAAAAAAGAAAGAAAGAGAAAAAAAAGTAGAAAAGAAAACTAGAGAGAAAAAAGGGGTAGAGAAGAGTGAAAATAATGAAAAGAAAAGGAGTGAATGTGAAAAGAGTGAGAGAAAAATTAATTTGAGAGAAAAAAGTGAGTGGGTAGAAAAAGAGAGAAAATAAAATTTGAGAGTAAGTAGAAAAGCAAGTGGATAAATAGTATTTTCTATGCTTCTAGGCAAATTATCTTGTATAAGAAAGCCTATGAAAATGCTAACAATCATGACCTTGTTTTGCCAAGTGGTATTGCATTTATTTTAAAGAATTCCTAATTTTCCAAAAGAATCTTCAAGAAAACTACCATGTATAAGAAGGAAAGTGCCCTAAGTGGGGTAAGGTAACAATATTGTGATGGTTGTTGTCTTGGAGGTACACTCTCATCTATATTTTGCATGCTAAATTGTTAAATTTTGAACATAGTAGAAATAATTTGCACACAAATGTGTTTGATGATGAAAACATTGAAAATTTGTATATGAATGGCTACGATTTTGCTACTTAATATTACTACTCCTTCATATAATCTTGGTATTCCTTTACATGTTGGTGGTGGTTCAAATGTTGATATTTATGAAGAAATGATTTTTGGAAACATTTTGTGATAAATTTTTGTTTAGGAGAAATAAATTGTGTGTGCCTAGAATTTTTCTAAGAAATTTGCTTAGTAGAAAATCCCATGATGTTGGTGTTCTTACTTTAGTTAATGAACTTTGAATGTCTTCCAAGATTGTAGTGAAAAATGAAAATCATCAAATGTGCTTGAGAAAAGATGTAGAAAGGAAAAATAGTTTCAAAGCAAAACATGGTATGTATGAATAGTTATCTTTACTACATAGTTTCTCTAATGTACTAAGTATATCAGTGAGCTTTATGAATCATGTTTTGTGAGTTTTCAAAAATAAATTTTTTATTGTTTATATTTATTATTTTCATAAGATTAATTTTGTATTTAATTTGAGTGGTTGTTTTCTTGATGGTGTGATTGAAAAGGAAGCTTCTCGGATTTAAGGAAATCCAAGCTATATCCAAGTGGAGATGATTTATTGTAAATTCTTAAAAAGACAATGAATATGTTTTTAATTTTACTTCTGGTGGTGAGATTAATGTGAGTGCTTCTTTTGATGATTCTAATCTTACTCTTTTTTATGTAAGTTTTAAAAATTTAGGGATGAATCCTTTCAGAGAAAGGAGGAATGGTGTGATCTTAGAAGGGCTAACCATGAAGAGCTGGCTAAGAGAATCAAGGATGTGCTTCAAAGATCAATTCAAAGGCCTTGGATGTATGTAAGGAAGGATTTAAGGAGTTTTAAGAATTAAATGAATGTGTCTTGTATATTTAAACCAAGTATTTGAATAACATATTTAATTACTAAGCTTACATTTTATTTCTATTTGTTAGTAATTGAATACTATTTTTGAGTAGTACCTTATTTCAAGCACACTATTCAAATATTGTATCCAAATACTATTGTGAAAATTTGTTTCTATTATATTATTCAACTACTATGTTTAAAATACCATACAAACTAATACATTTAATTTTTATTTTTATTTTGTTATTAAACTTTTGGGCATTTTATTTTCCTTTGTATTTTGACCCGTTATTTTAGCATGTCATTTTAGACACTTAATACTTTATTAATTGCCTAATTGTTGCCAATTTAGAGTTAATTAGAGTGTTAACTTTATTCCTAAGTTAGTCTAATTAGAGCCTAATCAAGTTAGTAAACTTGGTGACTTCCTAGCTTATATAGGGAGTATTTTTCCTTATAGAATTCAATTTTTGAAGCTTTAGACCAATTGAGAAATAGAATTGGCTTCATAAAAGTGTGTTCGTTCTTAAATATAATTGTAACTTATTAAGGGAATTCATCCTTTATGCATTGATCTTCACTAATCAAAGATTCATCCTTGTGGCATGATTCTTCTTCATTAATCAAATAATTTACATCCTTTGTGGTGTATTCATCATCACTTACCACTTCTATTCTTCCTTTTCTGGAGCATGGCATAACTATCCTTCTATTTCATTTTTTAACTTGTTAAATTTTAGGATGACCCACCATAGATTTTTATTAATGAAGCTCTAGCCTATACCATCCTAATGTTCTCTCATCTAGGTGCTACCAAATGATGGAGATCTTAATGGGCACCATGTGGATTCAAAGTATTTGAAAACTAATATCCATAAAATAATGAGTAATTTAATTACTTTGTGATATAGCTATCATACCAATTTTCTAATGGGTTTTAGTCAATAAAATCACATATATCAAAATATATTTCACCACTAAACTCTTCCATTTAATTCACTTTTATCAATTCTAGTTTGTTGTACTTATAAAATTTTAGATAAACACATATTGAGCACAATTCAATCATATGCATATCATGATATATTCATACATTTAAAAATGATATGGAAATGGTTACCCACTTGTTACTTCGGACTAACCTTACTAAATGTTTCTTAACCTTACTCTAACCATTCTTCCTTCCACTCATCCTTCATTGTACTCAAAAGTCATACGTACCAGCCAAAATCTCCACACTTTTCATAAGGTCTCATAACACATAATCACATATAGTCATGTCAAATTGTCACATAGGTGTTCAAGCCTCAGAATCATGTAGGCATTCTAGCCATTATGTAAAACCCAATAAAAACCTAATAGATAGAAACTATCAAAATTAAGTTAGATAGTGACTTTAAGTAGATAAAAAGTGGAAAAACGTATTTTTACTAGTAAAATTATTCATTAGTTTGGGTAAAAGAAAAATCAATTAAAAATTATTTTGGAAAATCCGAGGAAATTAAGAGTATTCAAGATCTAAAGTTAATAAGATTTATGAATAGTTTAATGTTTTTACTCAAGAGCATTTTAAAATAATCTTAAGGTGGTAAAAATGTAAATTTGTCCTCACTTTGAAGGATATAAATGTCCATAAAGGGAAAAGGAGGGAATTTGGTTTAGTTTAAGAACCTTAGGGTATGTAACTTGACTTTGGGACATAAGTTATTTTTAATTAGTTTAGAATATATTAGCAAGTTGATGGAGGTAAATAGAAGAATTTAGGCATAAAGAAAGCATGTGGAATATTTTATGGAATGTGCTTATATGATAAGATTAAAAATAAAATATGCTAAGCATGATGCTTAATAGTGAATATTCCTTCCATCATTCCATTTTAAGATAATCTTAGAAAAGAATGCACAAAGTATCATGTTAATGAATACTCTAAGTATTATGCTTAGATAAGAATATTCCAAGCATATATACTAAGTTGATAAGCTTATGATAGAATATTCTATAAATCACAATGATATTTTCTCTTATAAATAGGAGAGTTTTTTCTCATTTATCTATACAATAAAGAAAGAAGCAATGACTAGAGTGAGAAGGAAGAGAAAGAGAGTGAATTCTTAAGTGTTCTTGCATGTTTATGGTGAGGTTCTACTAGTTCTCTGAGTGTTTTTTAAAGATAGTTAGAGAAAGAGGCACTCTTAATCTTCTAGTGGAGGTATAAGCTAAAACTTCCCATGAATTCATCTTCTTTCCATAAGTTTTCTTTAGACTCTTCACTAACACTATGTTTTTTTGGATACTATACTTTGGATTTTAGGCAAAGGAATCAAGTTCTGCAAGCATTCTTAAGTAAGTAGAGATTCACTCCTTTTCTTCTTAGTTTTCTTTCTTGATGATGTTTCTATGCAAGATATATATAGGATTGTTTTTGTAGTTCTTGTGCTAAGCCATGAAACACATGGTGCATTATTTGTTAATATGTTTCCTTAAAATTCAAGAAAAAGTTTTGAAGTAATTGGTTTTGGAAAGGATGTTTTCAAAATGATTCTTTAAAATTATTACATTTGGAAACATGTTTTTTGCATGAAAATGAAAGAAAAATTTGAGGAAAAGGCATTATGAGGCTTAAGGTTTCTTAATTTAAAATAGAAAAAAAATCTTTTTTTAATACTCAAAAGATGTTACAATTTATTTTAAGATGATAGAATATATGGACAATCAAGTTTTGAAAGACAAAAATAACTTTAAGATAAGTATATGTAGTCCATAGGTTCCTTATTTTTTTAAAAATTAAAACTAATTAGAATTTATGTCTTGTGTAAGAATGTTATTAGAATTAAAATTAATTAAAAAACTTGTGTGTTAGCTATCACACTACCATGCCTAACGCCATTCATTAAGTTAATAGATATTTGGTAGAATGTGCTCACATTATGGTATATACCAACAAAGGATACACTTGCCAAACATGAATTTATTTCTAATACATTGTTGAAATGCTAGGCTATTGGCTATAAATCTTTTCTTTTTAGTTTGTAGTTATTGTATAAATCTACACTAACTCACTACAATATTATTACAATTATTTTTAAAAAAAGGTATTGTAAAGGCCTAGCATTTAGTTTGTATGAATAATGCATATGTTTAATTATGTAGAGATATAATTTACATTATTGTATATTTCATTTGTTTCTTTTTATATATATTTTTATTCAAAGGTTGATACAAAATAATAACAAGGGTACTTATGGTAATTTTCAAGGAAACACAATAAAAAGAGTATTCCCCAATATTAAAGTTAAACATAAATCTTTTTCATGTCTTTTTTTTAATTATTTTTCCAAAATGTTTTAAATAGAGTAGGATTTTTTATTTTTTATTTTTAGTTTTATAGACCTAATCCTATTCTATCATATTGATTTCATGGTTTGAATGATGGAAATAAAAATAATACTTAGTTTTCAAAAAAATTTCGTATTAAGTATCTTCCTAGTTTCTTAAGGGATTTTCAAGAAATTAATATTTAGAAAGGTTTTAAAAATCTAACACTATGGTAAATCATTTTTTTTGAAATAGTTTTTCGAAAAATTGTCTATTTAAGAATCTATTGAAAGTATTGATCTTCTATTAGATAAAATATTTTTTTTATGAAATCACTTTGTTGAAAGTTTCTATTTTTCTAAGGTTGTCATATTTCAACTATTTTTTAATCAAAAAGGAAATTTCTTCTATTTAAATTTTACTTTGACTCCTAAAATAATTTTGACATGTTTAATTTTCTAAAATGTATTTAAAGGATTGAAGCTCATTAATTGTGAAAATTTGTCTTTAGATTTTGTAACACCTAGTAAAAACCTTGTAGTTAAACCTTGGTAAAGGTAACTTGGGTAATGTTTATTGATAGACAATTTGCAAAAATACCCACTAGGACCACTAGAAGTATTTGTTAGAATTAATAGATAGAAAATTTTACTAAGAATCACTAAGGAAAAATAAAAAAATGGAGGAAAATAGAAGTATTTAAGATCTAAAGTTGATATGGTTCTATAGCAAATTGGTATTTATACTCAAAAGCATCAAGTAGGAACCCTAACGTGTCAAAAAATGAAATTTTGAGACACAAGACAAGGGCATACATGGTTTCAGGGGAAAGAAGGAAAATATGATAAATTTAAACGGTATTGGTGGAAAAATTACAAAAAAAATCCTTAAATAACATCTTAACGTAGATAATTGGATTAAAGAATGATCAATTAGTGGTTAATTAGGATTATACAGTTGGTAGGAAGTTTCTTATAAAGTTAGCCAAGGAAAATGACATATTTCATGGTGTAAACCAAAAATGACATATGTCATGGTGCAAATGACATATGCAATGACCTAATTATAAAATACTAAGAATAGGAAATCAAAAGTAAGCATAGTAAATAAGGGCTCAGGAAATTTAGAAATTTCATCATATTTTCTTGTTAAAACAATACACTTGGATTTCTTTAAGTTTAGTGCAATCCTTTCTTCGATAAATAGCTAAGTTGAACTCCTTTCAATTCTCACCAAAGCCCACCTACGGTTATGTCACAGCGCATTCCTAATCATGATTGGTGTGGATCCCGATACATAATTTCCATAAGCTTTAGAAATCTTCACTCTTTCTTTTTAATGAAAGTTTCCAAATTTCAGGGGAACATGAAAATTTGTTTTAAAATTTTTATGAAAAAGTGGACAAAATTTTCCTTGTTTCTGGACACTTCCCAAAGGTTACATGCCTTACAATTCAAAACCTATATCATTTCCAAATACGATAGAAATTAACATACAAACAAAACAATACAGTTTCAAATTTATCAATACAATAATTCAACACAATGTTAATCCCTACTTTAATGCTAATTCCAAGTATCAAATCCTTTAAACTAAGTGGTCCTTGTTTCTCCATAAATGCTACAAAGCTTGAATGTTAACCTAAACATATTGGAAATAATTGTTATCAGTTATAAAAATTCAATGGGCATACATTTACCATTGTTAATTCTTGATTCAAATTTATTAAGTAATCACATACTATCTAAGCATTTAATAAGAAAGAATAATGTAATTCACTTCCTGATTTTTTGAATGTGCAAAACCAAGCCTCGAATGAAATATTCACTTGCAACAACTTAAATTCTTTACTTTTCATCATAGAGCATAATAATTTCCATTATCTAATAGCACACAACGTTCATATCACACATTACCCATTCTGAGTAAAAATCACAATCACAATCACAAACAGCGATTAAGGTGTCACGACCCACTTCCGATCGTAACCGACGTGGATCCTGTTATGAGTTTTAACAAGCCTTAATTATTTTCCAATCTCTTTTTCTAATAGGAGTTTCTACATTCCAAAGGAACTTTAAATTTACTTTAAAAATTTTGTAGAAAAATAAATAGAATCCCCCTTATTTTTAATACTTCCCAAAGGTCACATGTCCTAAAATATAATACCTATATATTTCTAGGTATGATAGTATCAATTATCATTCGTACTATACCATACAACATCAAACTTGTACATAATTCAATACACCATATCAATTTATAAATTTTGATTTATGATAGTGATTTTACTCTTAATTGTCAAATCCTTTCACAAAGCGGTCTCGATTCTCCATGGATGTTACAAGCACAAATTCCATCCTGAAAACATTAGAAATACAATAGAGTGAGTTTTAAGAACTTAGTAAACATATATCTACTAATGTCTTGCAAGTGATAAAATTTATATATAAAATAATCATAGGGTAATCATATAATAAATTAGAAAACATTGGCAAACCCATTTTCTAAATTTCTAAAATATGTGCAACCATGCTCCGAGGTGAAAGTTCACTTGCATATAACTTAAACTCTATTTCTCATGACAAAATCATAGGAGTCTCAATTTTATGTTAGAACTCAACATCATGTACTATTCATTCCAAGTAGGCATCACTCACATAAACAAGGCTTAAATGTAAATAAATTATCACAATCACATCAAGACTATACAATCATGTCAAACTAAGCTATTCAATCATAGATAATTCTTCAATATCACATCATAACATGTTCCAAATATAATAAGTATACATATAGTTACTTTTTTATTTTTAGGCCAATACTATATTTCTCAATTGCTCACTGGGAATTTCTCATCCAGCTCTTAGACATCTTCTACAACCACTTGCCGGGAGTTCACCATTTAGCTTTCACATTATTAGCCTTGTCACATTTCAATTTCAATGCCACTCATGGCATAATCCATTACATCAATAACAAGAGAAATTAATCATATCCATCAGTAGTTAGAATTTCTACTATTATGCGTTCACTACAATCAGCTATTAGATCAATCTTACATCCTCTACAACTACTTGCCAGGAGTTCACCATCTAACTTTCATACTATTGGCCTTTTCACATTTCAATTTTAATGCTACTCATGGCATAATCTATCACATTAGTAACAAGAGAACTTAATCATATCCATCAATAGTTAGAATTTTTACTATTACGCATTCATTATACACTCTAATAAATTAATATTTAATTAGATAACTAATCATTTTTATTTCATGATACTAAATTTACACTTAAATATGCAACATGAATAGGAAACCTATACTATTAAGTAAAAGAATATAATTTATAATATGTAAATTCATTTATTAAATATTAAGATATAGTGAAATATATACTCACTTAGTGACATAAATTCACCTTGAAGATTTCAAAGCATTCATAATCATCTTTTATATTTTTCTCCCTTTCTTGGATTGGTTGGCCGGAGCTTGATGGCGACAAGAG
Source organism: Sindora glabra (assembly GCA_020226215.1). Lineage (NCBI taxonomy): Eukaryota > Viridiplantae > Streptophyta > Magnoliopsida > Fabales > Fabaceae > Sindora > Sindora glabra. Next base: position 68,362,529 of record CM035227.1, read on the forward strand.
GATGCCGGAACTCCGGCGAGAGGAGGTAAGGGCCGAAGCCCTGTTTCAGCCGCGGTTCACCCCAACCATGAAGGAGCTTAGACGCTAACTTCCAGCTGCTCCAACTCGCAGCTCGTTGCATCTCCAAAGACCCACGCCAAACAGAAGCTGTGCACAGCAACAACCCACCGTAACGCACAACTTTCATTGAGGCATGGAGGCAGTACAAGAATGTTGGGCAGCAAAGACACTCCACAACAACGGTGCTATAGCTGGGAAGATGACGAGCAGAAGGGAGAGGAGAGCAAACGGAACCGTGGGAGAAGGCACGGGAAGAGAAGGAGAGAGAGATGGGGTGTCGGTTATGGAAACAGAACAAAGGATGAGGTGGTAGTGTGTATGGAGTGAAGCTGCCCGAAATAGAAGGGAAAAAAAAAGAGAAACAATGAGGCGGGGGTAGGAGATACGTGTATGTTGTACCCGAAGACAAAAAAATTTTAAAAGGGGAGTTGCCGTGCCAGCTGAGACAGCAACAGAAATAATAAAGGGAGAGAGAAAGAACCGGGAATTTCTAAAAAAGGAAAAAAAAGGTAGGCAGCCAAGGGTTATAATTCAATGTTTCTCACATTACTATGAGCTTGTTCTTGTTAAAAATATCTCAGTCCGCTCTTTTCATCCAAATTAATCTCAACTACTACTTTTAGTTATTCTGCTTTTCTTTATTAAATTATTGTCATTCATTTCTTACATAAAACTTTTTCTAAAACATATTTCATTAATTTAAAACCTCAACTCAAATATTGTAATCTTCCCTTGATATATAAATATATATTAGGAAGTTCTACAAATAATTTTGTCAATTTTTCACAATACCTAAAAATAATCTTATCAATACAAACAATGAATTTTATAAATTCCATACTTTCAAATTTCACCTATTCCAATAAATATTGTAATATCGTTTTTGATAAATAAAATCTTAATACTCATATTCTTAATAAAATATTTTAACATCATGATGAATTAATTAATATTTCAATTTCCCACAAATAAGTTATCAAATACTAATAAATTATCTCATAAATCCTCACACCAATCATTAAAATATTTTTAACTTGCAATAGATTCCTTATAAAAATTATCATGAACTAATCTTAAATTAATATGACCATATACAAAAATAAATAAATTTCTAATATTAGTATAGATATTATTTTTCAATGCCCCACAATCTCTTAATACAGAAAATAAATTTAAAACTAATATTAATCAAATAAATGAATAATTCTATTAGTTTTAAAATGTGTTTATAAATTTAAACTTGGGATATTACATAAGGCTTAAACACAAATGAATTATCTGAATCACACTAACTATAATATCCAATCACAGATAATTTTCAATATCACATTATATCACATATCTAGCTAGTAAATATATGTATAGCTACTCCTTAACTTCCTGGTCAATATTATATTTTCTTAATTATTTATCGAAAACTTTCCATCCAGCTTTTAGATCAATTTTATATCCTTCATAACTATTTGCAATTTCCATAATCATTGTTCTAGCATAATTCACTATTTCCAATGCTATCCTTAGTAGGATTCATAGATAATATACATATGAAAGCTCAATTCTCATATCACAATTGTTTATAAAATTTCAATGTAATACCACTAATTCATCATTGGTTAATAACAAGCACACAAGAGTATATACATGAATAAACAATAATGTCATTATGTACTCTTATGCGGCCATAAAACATAAATATCATAGAAACTCAATCAAAATTCATCATTAGATAGAAGTATCATTACCATGCTCTACTACGCACTCTAATCCATTAACTTCCACTCAAATCACAAATTGCATTTATAGCTCAGCATAGGGTTTACACATGAATATATATATATATATATATATATATATATATATATATATATATAGGAGAACTAGGAACGGAGAGCTTTCCCCCCTTTTTCCGCCCGACTCTTTGGTCTTAAGAATGCAAACTAAAGAAAGATGAAAAATGAAATAAAAGAAGATAATTTCATCTCTATTTTTATATCGAATAGACATAGGGTATACGTATATTCTTTACTCATCTAGAAAGAGTATATCTCCCTAGATGGATAAAAATATATGATGATCTAGACTACTAAAATTGAAAAGAAATAGTGAACGAAGTAAGTAGAAATTTTTTTTTATAATTTTTCTTCTATAGGGATCATCTAAAAAGCGGAATGTTTTGAATGCATTCAGAACGAAAGGCTGACATAGATGTTAGAATTCATTTCATTTTGTTCACATCTTCTCCATTTGTTAAATTTATCTCTCTCTCTCTATACTCAAAAATTTTTTAGTATTGTGATCCAATTCAAAAAACTTTTATGTTTCATAATTTCATAATTCCATTTTAGTTCCTGGATAACAAGCTTAAGGGTTTTCTTATTGATGATAGTGACGATAGTGAGGATATTGATGATAGTGACGATATCGACTGTGACCTTGATACGGAGCTGGAGCTACTATGTTTCCCAAAGCAATAACCGTAAATGGACCGGAATAGTTAGGAAATATTCAAGTACCCAAAAGAGCCAGCTATATCTGAATAATTATGTTAGAGTTGAGTCGTATAGCTTCTCACCTGCTATGGCTTAGACCTTTGGGTGCGGGTATTTTGTCGAAATGGAATGGCCTTACCTTACTTCTCTTTTTATTTACTTTATATTTCTATTTAAAATATTTCTATTTAAAAGTAATAAATAATATTAATAAATATATTAAATATTAAGAAATATATAATATATTTATTTTATATTTTTTATTTATTATTATAATAATTATTACAATTACAATATTATTATTATAGATATATTATTATTATAAAGAAAACGTTGTTCTAGGGGGAATAATACCCGTTGGTACTGGATTCAAAAATAAAATTCGTGCAGCGTTCAAGGCCAAGGCAGCATTCCTTGAAAAAAAAATTATTTGAGGGAGAGATGAGAGAGATATTTTGTTCCATTATATAGACACATGCAATAATATAAAACCTATATTATCAATAACAAGGATCCAATTCGCAACATTTAAATTTAAACTATCCTTTATTAAAATATTAATCTGTGGTAAGATATATACTCACTTGATAATGTTGATCTACCTTCGGAGGTCTTGAAGTGTCCATTTTCAGCCCCTCCACATTCCCCTTCTATTATCACAACTTATAAGAATAATTGCACATATATCCAATTTATTCATTTTCTTCTCAAATTACTATCCTAAGATTTCATCTTAGTAATTTAACTCTTGGAATATATCATGATGTAGAGAGATTCTTAAATCAAACCATATAGACAAAACATTACAAATTAATCCTTTAAAAGGTATCTATTGACTCCGCTCTATTATGCTATATCATCACTTCTTATATTTTAAAATACTATCTAGTGAAATTAAAATATATTATTTTATAGAAACTCTTAAATCAACCTTTCACAGGTGGAATGATTAATACTTAATAATCTTGAAAAAATCCAATCACATCATTATAGCCATAATATCCTTAACTTTGATTCAAGATAATCAAATTTGCATTTTACATTATTGGGAGCTTTCCTACACCATTAGTAGTTTATTCAAAATATTAGAATATAACTTTTTTAGAGAGACTTAACTCATACTAAGTTAACACTCTATAATATAAAAATATATTATTTCTCAGAAACGTTACTAAAATCCATATTACACATGAAATCAATTTTTCTAATATATATATATATATATATATATATATATATATATATATATATATATATATATATATGTAATATCCTAAATTGAATTTAAAGTTTTATTTAATATTTGTTTGGTTAAAGTTTAATTTTTAAAGGATTTTGAAATACTCAAATAATATTGATAATGATAACTGAAATACATTTATTTTATGTAGCCATTATTAATTGCTTATAATTGAAAATTTATTTGTGAAAAATTGAAATATTTATTTTAAAATTTTCAAAATTTACCATGTTATTACAATGTTTTATAGGAAAAAATGTACAATTTGAGAGTTTACAATTTATAAAAAAAATTGTTCGTATTAATGAATTTTTTGTGGAAGTTCTCACAATTTGGAAAAAAAATTGGCAACTTCCTTCTTTCTCTCTCTTTCTCATATTCTCTCCCTTTCTTGGCAGTTTCTACGATGCCCATATGGGTTTGGCACCCATGCTAATGTGGCCTCATAGTAGCCATTAGATCATGGGATGTTTCATCATAGCCATTGAAGTATTAAATGGCCTTTCGTCTGTTGGGTAAAATAGGTAATTCCCTGAATATTATAAAAAATGACAAAATGACCCCAATGAGCCAATTTCCAATGACGCCATTCTTCCATAGGGGTTGATGCGTAATCAATGATGTGGCAAGTTATCCTGGCTGGTTGCTCATAAACTAATGAGGAGAGGGATGCCTTGTATTAAATAGGCCAGTTAGGCCAAGTACGGTGGAACCCAAAGTTGCATGACACTCCTCTTATCCTGGGTCAGCTAATAAAATATATGTTTCAATGTGCATATAATGTAATGTACTTGTTTCAAAAGAATATTAGAGATAATATAGCAATATAATATAAAAATAAGAGATATTAGTATCTCAAATTGATTTTTTTTTCTTTCATTTTTATTATAAGAAAATCTTTATATCATTTATTCATGAATTTAAAAAAAAATGAAGGATGTATTTATTATCTTTTTTTTAAATATCACTCCTATAATTTAAATAAGTGTCCAACAAAATTAATGTTATATTGCTTGCATTCTCTTTTATTAAAGTAATAAAATTGATGAAAGTTAAGTATTAAAGTATTGGATTTGACATTGTGGACCAATGGGGTTGAAAAGTTATTGTAGTCCTTAATAGGCAATTTATTTTTTTAAAAAAATTACAAAATGACTAAAGTGTTATACTTTGAATCTAATTTAACAATAGATAGTGGTATGTGGATGTCATTCTCACATTGATGAAATAATAAAGATCTTGAGTTGGATTTCAAATAACAAAAACAGAAAAGATACAGGATGGGCGCCATAATCACAGATTGATAAGTCAAAGGAATGATCGCCACAAGAAGGGGCCTCTTGGTAAGATCAAAGATAATTGGCTCACTCAAGAACCTAAGAGTCACAAGCTCTCAATCTCAAATTATATTCAAAAACTGAATAAAAATTTGTTTACAAAAGCTTATATATGTCCAGCCCCCATAAGCAAACCTTAATGGGCCTTTTACACTAACAAGCCCAATTCTAATTAATCCAAATAAAATAACAAGTCTTCATGCTAAAATAAATCTTAAAATAAGTCTCGGCCCATATGGTCTATTTATTATAGAAATAATAAACTAACTAAATGCTAATGGATTCATTGGAGCCTATGTCTTCCAAATATACGCAATTGACCATCTTAGAGTCTTCTAACTCCATATCGGGCCTACTTTTAAATAGGACAACAACTATCTTCTCTAGGTTTCCCTTTAGCCTTTTTGCCTTTGCTTTTATCTTTGGTCCTTGAAGCCCTTCTAATGCCTTCAAGCCTTTGTTTTCAATGGGCCTTCTTATATTCTCATCAACACTCTGATACTAATTGATGAAATAATAAAGATCTTGAGTTAGATTTCAAACAACAAAAATAGAAAAGATGGAGGATAGGCGCCACAATTACAGATTGATAAGCCAAAAGAACGATCGCCATAAAAGAAGGCCTCTTGATAAGATCAAAGATAATTAGCTCACTTAAGAACCTAAGAGTCACAAGCTCTCAATCTCAAATTGTATTAAAAAATTGAATAAAAATTTATTTGCAAGAGCTTATATATGACCAGTCCCTATAAGCAAACCCTAATGGGCTTTTTACATTAACAAGCCCAATTCTAATTGACTCAAATAAAATAACAAATGTTCATGCTAAAATAAATCTTAAAACAAAAGAAAGGGGAAAAAGTGAGGACATTTATAAGTGAGAAAGATGAGAGTGAAAAGAAAAGTAAAGAGAAAAATCAGTGTGAAAGGAGAGAAAATTTGTTTGTGAGAGAAAAAGAAGTGAGGAAAGCTTTGTTAGCCTCTCGGCCTATATATCTACTTTTTTGTAAAGAAAGTCCTCATGATGAATCGATTAATCATTTTGCTAACAATGCTTTGCCTAGTGGTGTTTCTTCCCTTTTGTAGGAATTTGGAGATGTTTTTCCTAAGGAAGTGACTCATGGTCTACCTCCAATTAGAGGGATAGAACATCAAATTAATTTAATTTCGGGAGCAACATTGCCCAACCAGCCTGCATATAGAAGCAATCCTCAAGAAACTCAAGAGATCCAGAAACAAGTAGAATGATTGCTAGAGAAAGGATGGGTGAAGGAAAGCCTAAGCCCTTGTGTTGTACCAGCCATCCTAGTACCCAAAAAAGATGGAAGCTGGAGGATGTGCACTGATTATCATGCCATCAATAATATCACTGTAAAGTATAGACACCCCATACCCCATTTGGATGATTTACTTGATGAATTGTTTGGTGCTTGTTACTTTTCTAAGATTGATCTTAAGAGTGGATATCACCAACTAAGAATAAGGGAGGGGATGAATGGAAAACAACCTTTAAGACTAAATATGGATTGTATGAATGGTTGGTTATGCCATTTGGGTTGACTAATGAACCTATTACCTTCATGCATTTAATGAATCATGTGCTTAGAAACTTCTTAGGTAAATTTGTTATTGTTTACTTTGATGATATCTTAGTTTATAGCAAATCTTTTGATTAGCATGTGTTACATTTGAGGTGTGTGCTAGAAGTCTTGAGGCATGAACAATTATATGCAAATATTGAAAAATGTACATTTTGTAAAGATTATGTAATTTTTCTTGGCTTTGTGGTTAATTATAAAGGTGTGCATGTGGATGAGGAAAAGGTTAAAGACATAAGAGATTAGCCAACCCCTAGGACCGTGAGTGAAGTGAGGAGCTTCCATGAGTTAGGAAGCTTTTATAGGCGCTTTGTCAGAGATTTTAGCACCATTGCTACACCTTTAAATGAAGTTGTCAAAAAAAATGTGGGTTTTAAATGGGAAAAGGAACAACAAGAAGCCTTTGATACATTGAAGGATAAGCTTATGCATGCACCCATACTTGCATTTCCTAATTTTGCTAAATCATTTGAATTGGAGTGTGATGCATCTAATGTAGGAATAGGGGGCTGTTTTGATACAAGAGGGATACCCTATTACTTACTTTAGTGAAAAGTTTAATGGAGCATGTTTGAAGTATCCTACTATGATAAAGAACTTTATGCTTTGATTAGGGCACTTCAAATATGGCAACATTATCTTTTATCTAAAGAGTTTGTGATCCATAATGACCATGAATCATTGAAATATCTTAAGGGTCAAGGAAAATTAAATAAAAGGCATGCTAAGTGGATAAAGTTCCTAAAATAGTTTCCATATGCTATTAAGCATAAGCAAGGTAAAATGAATATAGTGGCTGATGCTTTATCTAGGCGTTATGCTTTGCTTTCTATGTTTAATACGAAATTGCTTAGATTTGAACATGTAAAGGAACTTTATGTGCATGATGCTGACTTTGCTGGATTATATGTGTTGTGTAAAAAGGGGGCTCATGATGGGTTTTATAAGCATGAGGGGTATCTGTTTAAGGGAAATAAATTGTATGTGCCTAAATGCTCAATTCGTGACTTGCTTGTGAAAGAAGCCCATGAGGGTGGTTTAATGGGACACTTTGGTGAACCTAAAACCTTAATAATCTTGCAAAAAATACTTCTTTTGGCCTAGAATAAAACATAATGTTTATCAATACTGCAAAAAGTGTATTGTGTGCAAGAAGGCTAAATCTAAGGTACAATCCCATGGCCTTTACACTTCATTACCTATTCCAGATTATCCTTGGACTAATATTTCTATGGATTTCATTGTAGGTTTGCCAAAGACAAAGAATGGTAAGGACTCCATATTTATAGTTGTGGACCGCTTCTCAAAGATGACTCATTTTATTCCATGTAGGAAAATAGATGATGCTATTCATGTTGCGGACCTGTACTTCAAGGAGATTGTGAGGTTGCATGGATTGCCAAGAAGTATAGTTTTAGATAGAGACTCTAAGTTTTTAAGTTACTTCTGGAGGACTCTTTGGCAAAAGCTTAGAACTAAACTTCTATTTTCTACCACGTCACCCACAAATAGATGGACAAACAGAGGTGGTAAATCGTACCTTGACTACTCTTCTTAAGGCCATGGATAGTAATGCCAAAGTCGAATTTGTTAAGAAGTTGCATGAAAAGGTGAAGGCTCAAATTGAAAAGAAAGTAGTGCAACAAGCAAAATATGCTAATAAGGGAAGAAAAAAAGTGGTATTTGAACCTAGAGATTGGGTTTAGGTACATATGCATAAGGAAAGGTTTCCCATGCAAAGGAAGTCAAAGCTTCAACCAAGAGAGGATGGATCATTCTAAGTCTTAGAGAGAATTGGAGATAATGCATACAAAGTGGACTTACCAGGTGAGTATGGTGTAAGTGATACTTTTAATGTTTCTGATTTATCTCTCTTTGATGTAGGTGATAAAGAGTCAAATTCAAGGGCGAATTCTCTTGAAAAAAGAAAGGTTGATGAGAATCTAAGAAGGCCCATTGAAGATAAAGGCTTAAAGGCATTAGAAGGGCTTCAAAGACTAATGATAAGAGCAAAGGCAAAGAGGCTAAAGGGAGATCTAGAGAAGATAGTTGCTATCCTATTTGAAAGTAGGCCTAATATGGAGTTAAAAGAGTCCAAGATGGTCAATTGCGTATATTTGAAAGGCATGAGCTCCAATGAATCCATTAGCATTTAGTTAGTTTATTATTTTTGTAATAAATTGGCCATATGGGCCGAGACTTATTTTAAGATTTATTTTGGCATGAAGACTTGTTATTTTATTTGGGTCAATTAGAATTGGGCTTATTAGTGTAAAAGGCCCATTAGGGTTTGCTTATGGGGGCTGGTCATATATAAGCTCTTGTAAATAAATTTTTATTCAGTTTTTGAATACAATTTGAAATTGAGAGCTTGTGACTCTTAGGTTCTTAAGTGAGCCAATTATTTTTTATCTTATCAAGAGGCCCTCTCTTGTGGTGATCATTCCTTTAGCTTATCAATTTGTGATTGTGGCGCCCATCCTCCATCTCTTCTGTTTTTATTGTTTGAAATCCAACTTAAGATATCACATATGAAATCAAATTGTTATAATTTTATGGAGATAATACGGTGCATCAATTAATGTAGTAATGCACTGATGTAGTATCAAATTTAATCATTTATTTGCTATGATACAATAGGCTAGATTTGATATAAATAAAAAGTATGGTTAATATGCAGTAAAATTTGATTGTACACCTATATATAACTACATTAATGATGCAGCACAATCTCTCCCTATTTATGTGAATGAATACATTATCCATGTTTTAAATAAATATTATTAAAAAGGGTGTATCATAATTTCTCCCCATTATTCAAAGAGATTTGCATTTGATACAAATTTTTTAAAATAATTAGTTAATATTTGAAAGCCTTTTTTATTTAAATTCCATTGTTATATTTAGCACTAATTATTTATTTCATTATTTATATTCTAATAGTCATTCATGGATTTAGGATATGATATTTATAAATTTTGTCATAGTAAATTAATAACTTTTATAATCATTAATTTTTATGAATATGAATATTTTAAATAGTCTTACGAGTAATGCAATAATTATAACTTATTTTTAAAAATATAAATAGGCATTAAATGAGAAAAGTAACTGATTGTGAGTCATTGCATTCACATTTCCTCTCTCTAATCGCCTTTGTATGTAAGAGAAAATTAGTTAATTAAGCCCTTTGTCATTAGCCCAAAAAAGCTTTGTTTTATACGGATAAGAGAGTGAGAGAAAAGTGGAAGAGGGAGTGCTAGTAAAAAAAGTCCAGTAAAAAAAGACTTAAACAGGAAGGAAATGAATAAAATTAATATAATTCTTAAGAAATTGAATTTAAGTAGAAGTATAAGAATTTTTCTTTGAGCTTATTCCTTAAATCTAAAGAAAGAACTAAACAATATTAACAAAATAATGTTTTTTAAATATTATAATGTTGGAAAATTTTTTATATTTATTATACTTTTTTATTTAGTAAGAGTTGTCAATTATAATGATTTAGTATACGGCTTTAGAAATGAAATGTGGAGTCCATATTTAACTACGAAACTCTAGTATTTCTATTCGCCGAGTGTTAATTTTATAATAATTGACTATAGTAGTGGAAAATGGATTCCTGGGTGATTACTCTTGAGCCATACTCAATTACCATACATAAGTATTGTCCTAGAAACAAGTCTTTCAAAGACAATCAACTATGGTAGTCAATTGTAGAACTATTGCTAAGCTACACTTGACTACTATAATCGAATGCTAGATGGGTTCTCCAACATATCTATGGTTTTTACTATTCAAATGGTGAAACTAATTTCATTAATTATGGAAGAAAATAGCTAACCTCATATTTATACGAAGTCCATCCTCTAACAACATTTCCTTACAAAGATTCTAGTCCAACAATAATATGACATGCACAACCACTAAGTTTCCATACTAATCATCGCAAAGGTCTAATGAACATATACATCCTTCAAAGCATTAGGCTAGGGAGATTATCTACTTATTTGTGCAATGAGGAGATGAAAGGAGATAGGAAGAGAGTTCAGTTTGCCTTAAGTAGCACCAATCGAAAAAGAAATACAAAAATTATCTCAATCTTCCTTTTTACCATCAAAACTAAAGAAACCTCAACCAAAAACTATCATATTGTAAAGAAATCACCTTGTTTGTTTAAGAATTGTAAGTAATTGTTGATAATTGAAGCCTATACTCATGAAAAGAAGATATAGTTGAAGGAAAGTAATAGAAAGGAAGCCATTTATAAAGTGTAGAAACAAATGAAAATATTTGTGCCTTGTGAGTGAAGCATGGTTAGGCACATTTTTGTTATTTCTATGATGGTGAAGGGCAAAAAGGAAAAAAATGACTTTGAATTCTCCTCTATACACAGTGACTTGATTATGATTATATAGTAGGTCATCTGTAATTGATCTATTCCTATTTGCATTATTAAATTCTTTTCTCTTTAAGCATTTTCTCACCTTCAGCTAATTGATAACAATTGTTTGCATATAACATACATTAAAATAATAATTAAAAATGAAATAAAGTAAATTCCCTTGTGTGTTGGTATGTGTCATAGAACCAATCATATAGATGATTAAAGTTATACACAATGTATTATGTTTTATTTTAGGCAATTTAATTATTATATTTTGTTTTTATAATTTTATTATTATTATGCGCAATTTATAACTTAATATAATAATTATCCTTGGAATAGCTTCGCTATTCCTAAAATGCCCCTAGTCAAGTATTATTACGAAAAGGATAGTAATAATACATCGAGACTAACATGTATAGTGACTGATGATTACGAATCATGTATATGTGATATCAAGTCAATACATAAGTACATTGCTAGTGAACAATGTACTAGACTGACCCACTATGAGAATATTACATGGATAGACGTGTCATAAGTTATTCTCATATGATCACAAATACATATAAACCTTTGACCTGAAGTCACTACAGTTCCCTACATGAGGAATCACTCACTTTAATATTGTCCTATGTCACCTTTAATCAGGATGACAAGTAGGGCATTGATTGGGTGTATCATAAATCGTACAGAGGGAAGTGAGTAATGTAGATGGGATTTTGTTACTCTTGTATAAAAGAGAAATATCCTTAGGCCTCTTGATTGAGTGAGACCTAGAAATGCATGGTCATGCTCAATTGAATTAATATGTGATATTAATAATTTATTTTAAGTCTACTCAGTATCAAGAAATATAAATTGAACATTGACGAGGATGACACATTCCATGCCTCCAGTTCAATTTGGATATTATTACAAAAGGGTTTTGATGCAAAACGTTGATCATGTATTAGGTATATCAAATCACAAACATTCTTACTACTTGAGTGGCAGTGATGTATTGCTAGATACCCCTTACTGTCTATGGCTCAATAATGAGTCATTGTCAACGTAGTAAGAACCTACAGGGTCACACAAAAGGAGTAGGAATAAGACAATAATTAATTGGACTTTAATTATATTAATATCTAATTAATTGGACTTATTTTTGTGCATATATATATATATATTATTAAGAATAATAAATTCACGTAATATATATATGTATATTATGTGATATTATTTAATATTAAAGTAATATCAAAGAATTACGTTATCAGATATTAGATAAATATATTATGAGACAATATTATTTTAATATTTGATAACTATATGCAATTATCTAATATTAAGATATTTATATTATGAGATAATATTATCTAATGTTAGATAATTAATAGATAAGTCATATCTCTCCTCATTATCTCTAGGATAAGGATAAAATGAGTTGTTAAGTGTGATTAGGATTTTGGAAGCATTATCCTAGTAGGACTAGGATTGTGGCTTGCCTAAGTTCTATAAAAGGGGGCTTGAGGGCAGCACATTAACAACACGCTCAAAGCTTCCATACAAACCTGAAATCACTAAAAAAATATCCAATCCTAATTCCTAGAGAGAAAAACGCATCCTAGCAGATTCATGAAGGGTGAGAGGTCATTGTTCACTCCGTGTGGATACTGTAGAGATGCTATACCTTCTGGCCGACGTTTGATTCATCCACTCTCAAGTTTTGATCAGTGAAAACACGAGTTCCTAATAGGTAAAACCCTAATCATAGATTTATGCTTTTTGCATGGATCCTAGGTAGAATTCGGATCAAATTTTAAATTTTTGTTGCATATAATAATCCGAATTCCTAACAGTGGTATCAGAGCTTCTTGCAAAAACATAGTTTTGATTATGTGTTTTACCATCTTTGATGAATATTTATATGATAAATATACATCAAATCTATTTCGGTTTAAATCAGAAGTTACACGTTTTGATGAATGTTTATGTCATAAATTAATATCAAATCAGTTTCTATTTAAACTAGATATATATGAGATATATGCAAGCTCATGTATGATTTTGATTTCATAGATATATATATATATATATATATATATATAATCTGAATTTCGAATCTGATTATCAATTGATGAGATTAATTGTATGAATATGATCATGCATTTTTTTTTTGCTTCATATTCAAATCTATTTATGCGTAATTCTAAGTTTTCAAATGATAAACCCTTGAATCTGTTCTAAACATGTGATGTTCTCTGCATTTAAAGCATATAACCTAGTCAGCACAGAATTAATGTGACTAATTCTGAATCTGTAAAGACTTGTTTAAATTCGTTTAATATGATTAAGTTGAATCTGGTCTATGAGGTATATGTATGCTTTAATTTATTTGAACACGGCTGGATCTGTTTTGATATGATTAAAAATTATTCAAAGTGTTCAGACGTAAATCCTATTTTGAAACTATGATTTGAATGTCAATCATATAGTCAAATTGTTCAACTTAGGGTGTGTCAACTGTTGGCAAAATGAATTCAAATCTGAATGTCAGATGAATTCAAATCTGAATGTCAGATGAATTCAATTTTTAGCCCGGGGGGCTCTACCCCCCACACTCCCCGGCAAGGGGCTCTGCCCCCTTCCCCACTCGCTAACCGACTAGCGGGACCGCCGTGCTAACTTTGTGTAGCATTCAAAAATCATTTTTGTTCTCACGGCGTTGTTTTAAAACATGATTTTTTATGATGAATATGTTATGAAAATATATATGTCAATCATCCTCCTTATCTTGGTTACATATATTTCTTAGCAATTATTACATATGATGCATGAATGTGTTGCATAGTATGGCCCTTGGAGTTTTTAATGGACGGATTTTAAAATACGACCTGCATGTCGTGTCTTCCTCTATTTCTCTAATGTATATTCTCTTCTCATCTCAATTCCCCCCGAATGTAACTCGGGGTTTCTGTTGTAAATTTGTAATTGCAATCAAGCATTCTTGGCTTGGAACAAGGAGAAGTCAAGGAGCTATGGGACAAGAAGAAGCTAAGGAGTTAGTTAGAAATGTCATTAGAAAATAGAATTTTGGGGCCATACTATGTGACATTTTGATTATGTTGATGAGCATGCATTTACTATGTGATAGAATGTGTTCCTACTATGTGATAGTTCTATTCATTACATAATATATGATATGCGGTAGTCTATTTTATTCATTTATTTTATATGATGTATGAGATATGCTAGATATATTGCATGAATAAATAGGCTAGTTATGGTGAGATCTGATAATAATTAAGTTAAAATGCCTCATCTAAAATATTAAGTCAGTAATAATTTATGATGCCTTCCAATATTTGGCACTCATCAAGGCCTCGATCGACATAAGGTAGGTTTGCCAAAGCAAGGTACCTCGTTTATCTTGGTGAGATGCAACTAGATAATAGTGATATCCGAATGTCAAATATTGGGTCTGACTTAACTAGGATATCTCAATAAGATTGAGACCTAAAGGCATAGAGTTGGGCTTTAGTTCATAAGATGGACTAGAACAAGTGTTATTCACCCAACTATCCAAGAATTGTATATGATACAATTGGCAAGTGTTGCCTACCTAAATAACTAAGTTTTAAGTGATTAGCCAAAGCTAACTTAAAGCTTGGTGAAATATGGATCTTGACCCATTAGAAAGCATAAACAATATGACTTTCCGAATTAATAGTGAGAGCTATTAATTTGAATGAAATAGTGGGAGGTACATTTAATAAAGACCTTATTAAATGTTTTAAATTTATACTTACTTTGCATATTTCTGTCGTAGATAACTAATGGCTAATACATCAAATAACTTATCACTGCGATCGGTCCTTGAGAAGGACAAACTGAATGGAACAAACTTCCTGGACTGGTACAGGAATTTGAGGATAGTCCTCAAACATGAGCGAAAAATGTATGTCCTAGAGGAACCTGTTCCTCAAGAACCTGAAGCTACTGCCCTTTAAGCTCAAAAGGATGCTTATAAGAAGCATCATGATGACGCATTAGATATCGGTTGTCTCATGTTGGCTACCATGGACTCTGAGCTTCAGAAGCAACATGAGAACATGGAAGCTTATGACGTGCTTAAGCATCTCAAGAAGCTTTATGAAGGCCAAGCTCGGCATGAGAGGTTTGAGGTGACAAAAGCGTTGTTTCAGTGCAAACTGGCAGAAGGAAACCCTGTTGGGTCTCATGTACTCAAAATGATTGGGTATGTTGAGAACCTTGAGAGATTGGGTGCTCCACTAGGTCAAGAGTTAGCCACTAACTTAATTCTGAAATCGTTGCCACAGAGTTATCATTAATTTATCATGAATTACAACATGAATGAAATTAACAAACCACTGCTAGAATTGTTAAGCATGTTAAGAACTGCTGAACAAAATTTGCAAAAGACTAAGCCTAATACCATAATGATGGTTCAAAAAGGCAAAGGCAAAGGAAAATGCAAGGGTAAAAACAAGAAGGATTCCAAATCCAAAGGCAAGCCTAAGTCTAAATCATCTGCACTGAAACCAAAAGGGGGTGTGGCTAAGGAAGGGACATGCTTCCATTGCAGTCAGACCGGACATTGGAAAAGAAATTGTAAGGTCTATCTGGAAGATTTGAAAAAAAAGAAGGGAAGTGAGACTTCCACTTCAGGTATCTATGTTATAGAAATTAATGTTTCAACTTCTACATCTTAGGTATTAGATACCGGATGTAGTTCTCACATTTGTACAAATGTGCAGGAACTATAAAGGAGTAGGACTCTAGCTAAAGGCGAAGTGGACCTACGAGTTGACAATAAAGCAAGAGTTGCTGTGCTAACTGTAGGGACATATTATCTATCTTTACCTTCTGGTTTAGTAATAGAATTAGAGGATTGTTATTTTGTGCCTGCTATCTGCAGGAATATTATTTTTGTTTCTTGTTTGGACAAGAAAGGTTTTTCATTTATGTCACGACCCGACGTACTTTAGTCGTGACCGGCATAAAGATATCCAATCAGCATTCCACACTGATAAGATATCCTTACTAGCCTCCAAATATGACACAATATCGCATATATTTATAAAAATAATATTAGGGCGTGCTGAAAGAAAGTAAATAATAAAGAGTTAAAATACCAAAATAATATACATATAACAACACAAAAATATTTACAAAGATAAGTCTATTATAACTTTAAATACATTAGACTTAATCATCCGACTCACTAACCCGATTAGGGCCTTCCTCCTCTGGATCAGATTCTGGAGGAGAACTGGAACTAGATGTTATGGGCCCTAACGGTGTCACATTACTCCCGGAATCGTCATCCAGGGTGACCAGTACTAGTGGGAAGAAAATTTCAAGGACATTTGGCTCCCTGTCCATGGGCCAATAGTCTGTATGATACAAAATATTTATTTCGTTAGGAGTGACCCAGATTTCTATGTGGAACTCTATTCCATACGTCCCAAGGGGTGTCGTGGCATATTCTCTGTAAGTATTACCGCACGTCCACAGATCCATGGTCTTTACCTGAAAAGATAGTTTGAAGAAAATACGAAATGAGTATAAATATACTCAATGAGTAATAACTTGTTATTGCCCTTTTTCGGTTTTCCCATCTAAGGTTACTTTTCTAATTAAAAGTCCAAATTTAGGTATTACGTTGTTTGAGGAATGGCATTAGTTGGTATGTAATGTCACCTTATATCTTTGGTCCAACCTTATCCCCCGCCACCCTAGGCCCGAGGCTACCAACCTTTTCCCTCCACTACTTACCCCTCCACTACTTACCCCTCCTCTCCTTCTATGCGAAGGATGTTTTCTCCTCCCACATTTTTGTAAGTAGAATAAACAATTGTGGGACGTCACATGCATCAACCACAATTTTCCTCAAGGAATGTGTTAAAATACCAACTATGCCATAAGTGTTTTATGCTTCATTTATCCTTCTACGCTCATTCTCATATCAAACCCTAAAGGATATTCATGTATACAAATCAAATAATTCATATGTCATACACACAAATTAAACAATTCATGTCACACAAAATATTTTGTATGTAGACCCTATCTAGGCAGCATAAGGGCAGGAATTATTTGAAGAACTAAATAAAATTTAATATTTCTAAAATTTTAACCCATACTAAATTACAATTAGAGTGATTCATAAAAAAATTTTATAGAATTTTTCTCAACCATTTGATACTCCTAAAAATTTCGTGAACAAGACTGGGCATATTCGGGTTTTGTCATGAACAGCTCCTTTTTACCATTTTATTGGGTGACCAATTTATCTCCGATTGCCCTGAAAATTTTACAAAATATTAATAACACCTTAATTTGTTTCCCTAAATTTTTTCACGATTTTTAATGATCATTTTAGGCCCCAAGAAATTCGAAAACAGAAGCCAACGTGAAAGTGCCCTGTTCCTGGACAGCACTGATGACCTGATTTAGGAAATTCTTCTAAAATACCTAAAAGTTTCTAAAAATCCTCAAAATTTCCAGAATTCAACCTTACATCATAAGAGACCTTAAGATATCAAAAATCAAATTTTTTGATGATAAATCACCTAGGTTTCACGTGACTATTAACCAACCAGAATTTCAACAGCATTTTTCACCCTTCTTGATACTATTTCCAACATAATATTAACAATTTCTTTGCAACAGCCAAAACCACTTCCATTCTCATTATTCATGATCCAAATACTCACTTCCAACAACATCATCACATGTTCGAATCATGTTGAACTAATTATCATAGCAACTAACACAAATCATGTCCAAGGAATCATATTCATCATGACCATCTAGCATTAGAAATTCATAAAATGTATAACAAGCTATTACTCACCTTAAATCCTTACTTCTTTATTCCTCTTTTCAAATCTGAATTCTAAGGGAGAGGGAGATGAATTCAAGAAAATAAAAATCAGATTTTAGAGTTAAGAGGAAGAAGAATTTCACAAGAATTTAGGGGTATTGAAATCTACCTATTTAACTTGCCAATTTCTCTTGAATCTACTTTATCTACTTTCCTTGTTTCTTCTCCTATATGGTCATGTTTTTTGCTGGAGAGGAGCAGCAATTTTGCTGCTGCTAAGTCTCTTTTGTTTTATATAAGATTGCTTAAAGAAATTTCTAAAAATTTCTACAATTTTCATCAATTTCAACATTAAATTTGCCTTGGATTTTGAGAGGATTTTGGGGACACTTGGTGAGCTACATAGGACGTCCAAGTAGTTGAGTTTCAGACTAGCAAATCATGTTTTAGCCAATAAAAATGAGACACAAATTAAAAATTTTTAAATATTACACTTTTGCCCCCAAATTTTACCATTTTCTTTCATTTTGGTCCTTGGCTTTCCTTGGAAGTTTGGGCTGGTGTTGGATCACGAATTTGGACCTTAATTTTTCACATTTGGGTCTGAAAAAAACTTGGGCCAACCCAACCTATACAACAAAAAAATAAAAAGATCAAAAAGATAAAAGGATTTATTACAATTTGACCCCGAATTACTTATTTTCTTCACATTTTCACCTTTAAGCTTCTAAATATCTTTAAAATTTTACTTTTACTTCTCATAACCATTTTTTAGCCTTGAAAATTATTTTTGATTATCCATTATTTTTTTGAATTAATTTACTATAATTTCGACTCATTTTCTCATTTTTTCGCTTTACCGGGTACAAAAATTTAATGAATTTCTAACTGAAATTTTCTAAAATCTATTCTTAGGTTTCTAAGTAAATTTTCACTCATTATAATCTCAATAAAAATTTATTTTTTATTATTATTATTTTAATTATTATTATATTTTTTTTACTATTGTACTAATTTAGGGTCATTACAATTTATAATAAAGGACAAAAGTTATTCAGTTTATTTAAATGAAATGTTTTACTGCAGTGGACAAATGTTTAATGGGCTCTATATTCTTGATCCTGAAATGCCTGTCTATAGCATAAATACTAAGCGATTTAAATCAAATGATTTAAATCCAATCTATCTCTGGCATTATCGTTTGGGCCATATAAATGAGAAGCGCATATCCAAGCTCCATAAAGATGGATTCTTGGATTCATTTAATTTTGAATCATATGAAATATGCGAATCTTGTTTGCTAAGAAAAATGACTAAAACACTATTCACTGGACACAGTGAAAGGGTTAATGATCTATTAAGTCTCATACATACTAATGTATGTGGGCCTATTAGTTCACCTGCTAGAGGAGGTTTCCAGTACTTCATTACATTTACTGATGATTTCAGTAGATATGGATATGTGTATCTTATGAAACACAAATCAGAATCCTTTGAAAAGTTCAAAGAATTCAAGAATGAAGTGCAAAACTAACTTGGTGAAAGTATTAAAATACTTCAATTAGATCAAGGTGGAGAATACTTAAGCCAAGAATTTGATGACTATCTAAAGGAGTGTGGTATAGTATCACAGCTCACTCCACCTGGAACGCCACAATGGAATGGTGTTTCAGAAAGGAGGAATCGTACCTTGTTAGACATGGTATGATCTATGATGAGTCATATAGATCTTCCAATTTCCTTTTGGGGGCATTCTCTAGAGACAACTGCTTTTGCGCTCAACCGTGTTCCCTCTAAAACAATTCAAAAGACTCCATATGAGATATGGACTGGGAAACGTCCCAACTTGTCTTTTATGAAGATTTGGGGTTGCGAGGCCTATGTAAAACATTAAGTTTCTGATAAGCTCGGACCCAAATCAGACAAGTGTTACTTTGTAGGGTATCCTAAGGAAACTAAGGGATACTATTTCTATAATCCTAGTGAAGGCAAAGTGTTTGTTACACGAACTGGTATTTTTCTGGAAAGAGAATTTATCTCTAAGAAAAACTGTGGGAGGAAAGTAGAAATCGAAGAAGTTCGAGACTCACAAAGTAACACTAAACCTATAATAGAGCATGAAAAAAGACTACGAGATGTTGTGGGTCAGGAACTAGCTCAAGTAACACAAGGCCCACGTAAGTCTGGTAGGATACGCCATGAGCCCGAGAGATATGGATTTCTTGTAACTCAAAATGGCGATGTTTTGCTCATGGATCAAGATGAGCCTACAACTTACCAAGAAGCTATAAATGGGCCAGACTCTGAGAAGTGGCTTGAGGCCATGAAATCTAAGATGGATTCCATGTATACTAACTAAGTATGGACATTGGTTGATCCACCTGAAGGGGTAAAACCCATTGGGTGCAAATGGGTTTTCAAAAAGAAAATCGACATGGATGGTAACGTGCAAACCTTTAAGGGATGATTAGTCGCAAAAGGTTATAGGCAAGTTCATGGTATAGAGTATGATGAGACCTATTCCCCAGTTGCCATGCTTAAATCCATTCGGATTTTGCTTGCTTTTGCAGCTTTTTATGATTACAAAATCTGGCAGATGGATGTCAAAATTGCTTTTCTTAATGGAAAGCTCCTCGAGGATGTGTACATGACACAGCCCAAGAGTTTTGTCATTCCTGAAACTGCTGGAAAGGTATGTAAGCTACAACGATCCATTTATGGATTAAAGCAAGCTTCATGGAGTTGGAATCTTTGTTTTGATGAGGCAATCAAAGAATTTAGTTTCATAAAAAATGAAGATGAATCTTGTGTTTACAAAAAGGTTAGTGGGAGCACAATTATTTTCCTTATATTGTATGTGGATGACATACTACTCATTGGAAATGATATCCCTACACTGCAAACAGTAAAGACTTGGTTAGAGAATTGTTTCTCGATGAAAGACTTAGGTGAAGTTGCCTATATACTAGGTATTAAGATCTATAGAGATAGATCAAGAAAATTACTTGGCCTAAGTCAGAGTACATACATAGATAAAGTGTTAAAATGGTTTAACATGCAAGAATCTAAAAGAGGATTTTTTCCTATGTCGCATGGCATAAATTTGTCCAAAGCTCAGTGTCCTTTGACATAAGATGAGAAGGACCGCATGAATAAGATATCATATGCATCAGCAATTGGATCTATCATGTATGCTATGATATGTACTCGTCCTGATGTCTCGTATGCTTTAAGCATGACGAGCAGGTACCAGTTAAAATAATAATTAAAAATGAAATAAAGTAAATTCCCTTGTGAACAATATAAATAATTATCAATTATGATGTCATACATTTAGTTGAATCACAAATGAAATATTTTTTTATAACTTGGTCCCTTATTAATGCAATTGCACTTAATACTATTGTATAAGTTATATGAACCAATGCGAGTGGTAGAATGAGAATGTGTGTTTTTTTAGTACTTGACAATTTTTCCTAATTACATATTGGTTAGAGCATATAAGTACCTTATGAATGTCGCATTCTACTTTAAGTCTTTTATTGATGTGATCATATAGGATAGCAACCACAAAGGGCTAAGTAAGAGCATTGAGGATGTGCTTGTATGATTGATTAGAAAGGCTTGAATGCATTTAAGAATGGCCTAGAGGAGTTTTAAACAAATAAGTAAATGTATTTTGTGCATTTCAACCATCCTTATCGAGTATTTCCTCTTCACTCATCACAATATGTTTATCCTTTCCGGCATATTCATCATTACTTACCACTCCCGTTCTTCCATCATGCATTTTTATTTCATAATTTTTATGGTGTACTTCTATATTTAATAGTTCGAATACCATTGAACAATATTGATATAATACGTATTATATATTTAATTTCTACTACTTCACAAGTAACATGCTATTTTTTTTCTTTATATTAATTATACCATAAGTTTTCTTCTTTTGTTGTCATTTGTACTTATGTTATGCATAAGTTGTATACTAATATCACTGTATAATCAACATATTGCATAATGTATTTATTTTTACCATTGAAACCTCTAAATATAGTAAAATGGTAATATAAAAAAGTAGTGCTACAATTTAATTACATGCTTACATTATTATTAACAAAGTATTGGCAATTAAAATCACAATAAGATATTAAAAATTTATTAAGAGTGATGTATGATAACTTCTATCCATTATTGAAAGTGATTTTTGTTTAACATAATTTATTTTGATATAATTTCTTAATATTTGGAAATCATTTTTTTAAATTCTATTGTTACATTCAATACCAAGTATTCATTTGATTGTGCATTACCCGATAGTTATCTACTAGTTAGCTTATAATTTTTATAAAACTTCTTGTTGTATATCAATTATTTTTATAAGTAACAATTTTTATGAATAAAAATACTTTAAATAGATTAGTGAGTAGTACAATGATTTTAGCTTATTTATGAGAAAATCACCAAGCACTAAAAAAGTGAAGTGATGAACAGTGAGAGATAGTACTAGCATTTCCTCCTAGCCACGCTTAGCCACCAAGTTTCCATATTAACATTCTAAATAAGTAAGTAAGTATTTGAGTTGAATTTATATAGTATATGTTATATTTCTCATTTTTATTACTTGAGAGGCAAATTGACATTTTTCTCACTTACATGTAGTGACTATGTTGCATATTTTTCTTTTTGTTTGTTGTCATATATAGTAATGTTATGCATAAGTTTAAAATACCATTAAAATATTTTATCTCACACAAAGTTAGTATGAAATCACCAAATGCTTAGAACATTGTACACTATAGTTCCGAATGATTTACAATATTTGTAAATGTTTTAGTATAGATTGCCTGCAACCATTTACCACGTCGGTTATAGGATCTGGTGAGGAGATCTTTAATGCCATTATTACTGCTTAACTGCTTAGCTTTACTCTTGTCTATATAAGTGTGTAGTTGCTGTGGCTCCATGTATGCAAGTAACATTACAGCACCATGTAAAAAGCTACTCTTTAGCTTGTTTGCATTCGCAAGGGATTTTTTCACCTTTCTGATCTCCTATTGGCTTAGTTGACCCTGCATAATTTGGCCAAGCATAGTTTCTTAGCAGATGGAACCTCTTGCAAATGCTAGCTAGTTAAAGAAATGGACTTTAAAACCATTCCATCTTCTTCATTCAAGAACCTAATAAGAGAATGCACTGTCATTAAAGTGGAGGGGTGGTGTTCATGCATGTAACTTGTCATGCTTTTTGCAAGTAAGACTTGATGCTCTCTCATTTAATTTGTATTTATAAGAGATTCCATTTGTTTCATTTACATAATCATGCAAGAGATTCTACTGGAATCTTATGGTGCATAATTGTTTATAACAAATGGAATCTTGTGCAAATGCGGATCATGTTAGAGATGGAGGATTATTACGGTCGTTATATCATTATTTACAATTGGGTTGTATCAATGACTTGTTGTTCTATTGACTTACAATTGGGTGGTTCACCTTGGCACACACTAAACAGCTTTCATCTTTATCTCAACAGTTATTTTCTTTCAGTCATTTAGTGATTTATCCTTGTCCTACACCTTAGGAATATGGAGTTTACGCATGAGACTCCATTGTCTTCTACCATAATTGCATGTACCAACCATCCATATTAAGCATAAGGTGTGGGCTTCTTTTCATTTTTTCGACACACCTATGATATTTGAGGCAAAGGTTCATGCATTGTTTTGTTGACTTATGATTAACCGAATATATTATTATAATATATAATATTACTAAAAAGGTGTAGGTTTGACATTCCCATTTGATTCATTAATTTGAAATGAAGACTGTAGGGAGCTGAAACCTTTCGGTTGGATAGTGCAAAAATGAGGATCCAAGCCATGCTTGGCACTATAGCATGTAGACCATTTTCATGCAAGAAAGAGTAGCATCATAGTGCATTAAAGAGTTCTAGGACACTTGTCAACCAAAGCTTGGCTGGTGTACAATTGTTGCTATGGTTGTAGTATGACTTGTCCTTATATGTGGATTAGTGCACTAGATAGGAAAAAGGCATTCAATGTTGTATTGAAATGCGCCTTTTGTTGGGATCGGGACCCATACGAGCGCAACGGAATAAACTGATCCCATCCAACGGATCCATGCAAAACGTTAAATTAGAATGTAGGATTCAGGTTATACCTTTATATGATTCCAGATTTTGTTCATTGATCACTTCTTCGACTTCCTTTCGATCAAAGACTCCGATGTATCCACACGAACTAGTAGATCACCAATGAACGTCCTCACAATCACTAGTTGGAATTCATCTCCTTAGCCTCGTAGTGCTAGCTACGTCTCTTTAAGGATTATGGTCAAAGAGAGGTGCTAGGGTTTTTCTATGCTGTATGGGATGCGTGAATAATGAATCAAACTTATTATTACCCAATAAGCCTATTTAAATAGAAGCATAGAAAACCCTAACTAATTTGGGCTTTGGTCTATGTATAATTATAGGCTTCTTATTGGGCCTTATAATTATAACATAGAATTCTCAAGCATTAGGCCCAAATAATTTAGTCCATTAATTCCAAATCCACTAGGGTCTAAGTGTGTAACCTTTCAGGCTCTCATTACATTAGCAATAATCATCAATCATATTAATGATCATAAATAATGAGCGGTGTCTAGCAACACATCATTATTACCTAAGTGATGAGAAAGTCGGTGATTCGACTGAACCTTTATATGTGATCATCATCTATGTCCTTTTGTCCTAAACATCTAGATTGAGCACGAGACATAGACTGTATCATGCCCGTATAGTCCGATCTTAAGGTTTCTTTATCCCTAAGTAAGCTGACTGAAGCAAATGTAATTGACATCCCATGTCAATTCATTTGAGCATGGCCATGCATTTTCTTAACTTTACTTAATCAAGGGGCCCACAAATGTTACTCCTGTTATATAGGAGGGATAAATTCCATCTTGATCACACAAACCCCTCCGCATGATATGTGACATATCCAATAACTACCCTTGTATTCACTCAAGCATGAGTGGCAGAATAGTATTAAAATATGAAACTCACATGTAGGGAACTTTGGTGATCTCAAGTCAAAGGACCATAATAATAATGATCACTAAGAATTACTCATGATACTCATATAACAATCTGTGTAGTGTTCTTAGGATGGGTTAGTCCAATATACAAGTTCTCTAACTTGTACTCATGTGTAAGCTTAATATCTCATATAAGTCATTACACATGCTAATCTTAACATATCAAAGCAACCTAATCCACAATGATATATGACTAAGGACATTTAAGAATATAATTATTCTGAGGTTATTATCATAATTAAATATATTACGCAGACAATATATATATATAAATATAATAATTGAAATTGCTAATAAAATAACATGATTCAAATTTACAATCATCAATATAATTAGTTTTAGGGCATATACACTAACACCCTTGTACATTGAATTGGTGATGAAATACACGAACATTTGTTAACCCCCTACATAGTTTAAACCCTATCAATAATCTTCTTGAATAAGTATGAAAACCAATGTTGTTCGCTTAGCTATTGGTCAAATGGAGGAAGAGGATATGACTCATACTGCCGATCAGATATCAGCCACTATTGCTATTAGGGAGAAGCCACCAGTAACTTCAAACCACCAAATAGTGATAGACATTTCCTCTAGGTGATTGTTTATTGTAACATAATTTTTTAGGCCCTTAAAATTACTCTCGATAGGCATTTATCAAGCAATATAGCACTTACCTCTACAAAGACTGAGTGTGTGTAACTGGTATAAGAATTATTTTCTTTACAACCATAACATAAGCCTCAGAAAAGCCTTGGCACAAGAGAAGCCATCTACCAAGGCTTGGAGTGGGGGAGTTATGATAGAAAAGGTACTAAGTCTAACTTTTATGTTGTTCTTGAGTTTCATTTAAACATCTAACCTCTTCAATGTATTGTAAAACTTAGGGACACGATGTCTACTCTTGAGGCATCCGTTGACATGTTGAAGGAAAAGATAGGTGAGGTGGAGATTAACATGTTGCACCAAGTAAAGAACATGGAAGTTGCTTTTCATGGTATATTAGATGATTTGTTTCATAGAATAGCTATTGTAACATATAACGCAGCTCCCCCTTCTCACACTCCCACTATTAGGACTCTGGAATTAGTAAGACTCTCTCAACAAATGCAGAGCATAGGAAGGATCTCTTCTTGAGAGAGCTGTTGATGGAAACATCACTAAAAGGAGCAAGTTCTGCAAAGCGGCCTAAATCCACTAATTTTAATGGAAAAGCACATGACCATGTACAACTCCATACGTGTTATGTCTATGTTGTTTAGAATTTAACTCTTACACTAAATATGCGAGGCCTAACTTCTGAAGCATGCCATTTTCTTTCTGTTGCTGTTCTAAATGCAGGTTAACTTGAAAGGTCGAAGGAAGAAGGCAACCAAGAAGTTGTTTGCCACAAGGAAGTAGGACATGGAACAGAGTAGAGATAGCTATTGGACAAAAAGTAGTGATAGACAGCATAGTTGTCTGAGGATAGGCACGCCGAAGGGACAATTGGTGGAGATTCCTTTAGTAAGAGCCCTAAGTATAGCACATAATCTTTAATAAGATGTGACCATAACTTATAAAGGATGTAGGACACTCAAGCACATCCTGGTCCATTATATGTTAATTGTGTTTAAAGGGACCGTCTCGTAAGGGTGTTTCTTTCATTTAATGCAGAAAGATAGCTGTAGAGGCATGCATCTTTATAGATATATGTATATACACATATGTAGTAGCTTAGTTTATCACATTGAAATGTATATCACAGAAGACCATTATAATCTTAAATCCTTTAAATCACATATTAGTTGATGCAAAATACTTTTAATATAGTATTGATAACATTGAAGTGGACAAAACTACTTTCATGCATAGTAGTTCAAGGTAGACATCATGATAACCTTAGTATAGTTTCAAATTATGAATTTTTGGTATAGCTGCTAATTAGCTAAAGGTGAAGTGTAGATGTAAAGTAAAAAGAACACAATAGTCTTCTCTAGGTGTAGGTGTAAAGTAGAAGTAACAGAGAGAAATATTATGTTATGCCATGTATACATAACCCAGTAACATTTAAGGTGTAAGTGTAATGAGTGGAATAACCCATGTCAATTTGAACAAGGTATGAAAAGGCAAGACGAAAACAGAGAATAGAGCCAGTATGTGGCGAGATAGTTCTGGCAACTTAGATGGCCATATTATTTAAAAACTAGTAGCCTATGCTCCCTAACACTCTAAGTTTGTGGTTTGTATTCATACCACTATCAATTAGTTAGCATATGATGTTAGGTAGTTACATTGCATTATGAATGAAATAGTCATGTGGGCTGTATCTAGCTAATGCTCTATTCTAACACTTGTAGTGGATTCCAGTATCCTTTAACCTAACCAAGAAGATGCAACTAACATCGCAAGAGTCAGCACTTGTGGCTTATGTTTTCTCTAGTGACCTCCACTACAAGGCTCCTAAGTAATTAAATGTGTTAGTGCAAATCTTTTACAACACATTAAACTGGATGAACAATGCATCATTTTACCACTATAATGTTGTTATATTTGACACACGATAGGATTTCTTCAAATAGGGAGGTACTTGTGGATCATTCTCATGTGTTGGGGACAAGGGAGACCTTGGAGAGCATTGCTCCTTTTGGGAAGCTAGTTGGGGATGTCATCACAATAGAGGTATACATGAAGACACATAAAGAATGATCACAACCTGGAGAGGTAATAAGGTGGTGGCTGCCATGTAATTTGGTGGTAAGTAAACATCCACTTAGCTTTACATGATGCTTTCCTATATTGGCATACTCAGCATATTGACTATACCTCCCCTAGGACAGCATAAAGGAACTGTATATAGTCAGTGATTTGTTATGTTTGATTGATCACATGCCCATGCAGTAATATGCTCTTAAGTAGGATAAAGACTCAGAAACTATAAGTGGCCTTTACCGTCATGCACTCATGCGTCATGCAGACCACCTCCTCAAGGTGAGTGAGTTTCCTTTTCTCTTCTTTTAGATGAGGACAATTTACAAGGTTTATTTACCATCCACATTTAATTGAGCCATTAAATCTATCTTGTAATGCAACTTTTTGCTTTGATGTTGGTACTTAATAATGATGGATTTTGTAAGAATGGAGATTGTGTGGTTGGATTCAAAGCCCTATCATGCACAACAACACTTCTGTAAGCGGCAACTTCGAAAGCTTGCATGCTTCCTGGAGAAGATGTTAGAAGATAGGTTATTCTACAAGCAATCAGACTCTCCCATACTTCATGTATCATCTTGGCCAATTGTGACCCCACCTAACCTATATAAGTAGTCTAATGGGTATGATTCCAACCATATGCTAAATCTAAGTTCATTGATAATCAACAACCTTTAACTGTTTATGACTTATGCTAACCATTTCATATGCCAAGGTGGATTGTGGAGTAAGGGTCTACAAGTGGATGACACTATCAGAGCATTGGTGCACCTTCAACCTAGGGGTAAATATTCTAGTTGCTAAGAATCCACATATGTTACTATTTATGTGTTTCACTTACAAATATGCTTATAGAATTATGATGTTATGCAACCAGTTGATGACTACAGTTGAATGAGATTGGTGCTTAACATTGTTAACCACCCATACAACCAAAAGCAAGAGCAAACACTGGCAAAGGCTATGGAGTTTATAGAGTACAATGAAGGCTTGTATTCACTGCAGAAGCAACACTTAAGGGTGTAACCCTTGCTATGGTATATGGCAGGGACCTTTACAACATTCTTTGTATTTTGTTTTGCCTTAGCTACAATACAAACTTTGTGTAAATCCAAATGGCCTACTTGATTTTCGACTCATTTATATTGCTGTAGAGTTTTATATTTAATGTATTTAATGAGTCATCTGTATTTAATGACCTTGCAGCAAATGAGCCTTTTCCTTAAACCTAGGAATGTATTAAATGTCCACACTTGCCTTTACTATTGCTAAGGGATAAGGATACTTACTCATTTTGATGACCTTTTTTATAGCTTCTATTGCTTTGATTATGGTAATGCATTGTTTTGTGCTTTCCCTTGTAAACTGGTATTTAGGTCACAAGATACTTGCTTTTGGTGTGCTTTGGTTTGAGAGTTTTAAATGCAAGCTTTGATGTTTCCTTGGTTTTTGGTAAGGAGTAGCCCATGATGTTTAACTTCGGAGGAATCTAGCCTCTATTTTTTTTTATTATATAAGAACGATTATTGTATTCCTCTGATTTCTAGGTATTATATGAGAGGGATTACTGTCATCCTTTAGTTTAATTCCTCTCGTTTGCTTACCTCTGGGTTATTTAGTCTAATGGAATTACACAATTTTGGATTGGACTAAGCAATTAAGATTTATGGTAAAGAATTAAATCTTATTTATATTGTAAAAAAATTATACATAGTTATGGATTAGACTAAGCAATTAAGATTTATGGTAAAAAAAATGAAATCTTATTTATATTGCATAAAAAAGTGTACATCGTGAGACAGTCAGGGATGCTTCGCTGCTCATGCCTTACAATCTGGGTAAAATCTATTGTTTACTTGGTACATGGTGAGAGACTCGATACACTTGGCAACTTTGCATATAAACAATTGTACATGGTGAGACATTTAAGTACACTTGGCAACTTTGCATTTAAAAAACTATATATGGTGGGACACTTAGAGACACTTGACAACTTTGTATTTAAACAACTGTACATGGTGAGACACTCAGGAACACTTAGTAACTTTGCTTTATAGAATAGGCAGAAGCTATTGCGTGTGCAAGCCATTGTCTTATACACTCTATGACATAGTCATGTTAACAGTGTAGCTTCCTTCTCCAATAGGTTGAGTTTTCATTTTGAGCCCTTTTCATTAGATTGGTCAGCACCAGATGTTATCATAGACCCTCTAACTCCTCCATTACCTAATGCCAACCAACACTGTGAGGTGTAGAATATAATGGCTATACCATCAATAACACAACTGTTAGGTTTTAGATCATCATATGCAGAGGAATTTAAAAAAAAATTAATTTGAATTCTACCTAGGATCCATGCAAAAGGGCATAAATCAATGTTTAGGGTTTTACCTCTTTTTAAACAAAACCTTGTAAGAGCGGGATGAATCATGAATCCAACACTGACCGAAAGGTATAGCATCTTTACAGTATCCATGTGGAGTGAACGAAGGCTTCTTACCTTCCACAAATCTGTTAAGATACGTCTCTCTCTCTCTCTCTCTAAGATTAGGATTAGTGCATTTTTGAGTGAATTTAGAGTTTGATGGTAGCTAATGTGTCATACAATGTGCTACCTTCAAGTTCCCTTTTATAAAATTAAGGCAAACTACATTTTTAGTCCTACTAGGATAATGCTTCCAAATATCTTAATCATACTTAACAACTATCACCTTATCCTTATCATGGAGAAAGTGAGGAGAGATAGGACTTATCCATTATCCAATATTAGATAATATTATATCATAACATAATTATTTGATATTACTTTAATAACAAATAATATCACATAATAACCATATTTATTATGTGAAAAATATATTATTATTTTAATAATATATAATCCACGAAAATAAGCCCAATTAATTATTGTCTCATTCCTACTCCTTTTGTGTGACCCTGTAGGTTCTTACTATGTTAGTAATAGCTCACTTGTGGACCACAGATAGTGAGCGGTATCTAGCAATACATCACTGTTATCCAAGTAGTAAAAATGTGTGTGACTTAATATTCACTTAATGTATGAACAACACTTTGCAACATAATCCTTTTTTGTAATGATATCCAAATCAAACTAGAGGCATAGAATGTGTCATCCTCGTTAATGTTCAATTTATCTTTCTTGATACCGAGTAGACTAACTTAAACAAATGATCAATATCTCATATTAATCTATTTGAGCATGGCCATGCATTTCTTAATCTCACTCAATCAAGAGGCCTAAGGATATTACTCATACTATGTAATAGGAATAAAATTCTCATCTACATTACTCACATCCCTCTACATGATTCATGACACACTCAATTAACGTCTTACAACACATCCCGATTAAAGGTGATACATGATGATATCAAAGTGTGTGACTCCTCATGTAGGAAACTGTAGTGACTTCAGGTCAAAGGATTACGTGCATTGTGGTCAAATGAGAATAACAAATGACACATGATAATTCATGAAGTTTTCTCATTGCGGGCCAATCCAGTACATTTATTCACTAACAATGTACTCATGTATTAACTTGATAACACATATCTATGATTCATAATTATCAGTTACTATACATACTAGTCTCGATGTATTATTACTATCCTTTTCACAATAATACTTGACTAAGGACAATTTAGGAATAGTAAAACTATCCCAAAGATAATTATTATATTAAGTTATAAATAGTGTAGAGTAATAAAAAAATATAAAATAAAATATAATAATTTGAATTGTCTAAAATAAAATATAATACATTGTGCATTTATTACAATCATCTCTATGATTGGCTCTTAGGATACACACCAATAACAACTTGCCATAAGCATCCATGTGTAGATAACTTAAAGCAACATGCACGGTGATGAGTGACAAAGCCTGCACAAGTGGTTAGCTTTAATAAGTTCATAATTTTGTAACACTTTTCATGCAGACCATTTGAGGTTGTAATAAGTTTTCATTATTGATTAAAGTATTGAAATTTGAAGGATATAAAATATTTCTATTTGATGGTGCTACTTACCAAATCTTCGAGTGATCCAAAAAAGTAAAACCCACAAAGTTTGTCCAGTGCAGCTAGCATTGTCACACAAAAAAAAGCAAAGCAAGTAATTACAAATTAAGATAATTTCAATAAAAGCTATGCAGTTCAAACTAACATGGCATGATAATGGCTTATAGAGAACACTTTAGCCTAAATCACAAGAAGGTCTTAGTTTATGATGTCATGAACTTAGATTCATTACTAATAGTGCTAAGTAATTCTTTTCCAAGCCATTTATCTTGAATTTATCTATCAATCTCTTTTCTTGGCAGTTTCAATAACTTACAAGTCAAAGGGATAATCAATGGTTACATTGGAAACCCTACAAGAAATAGGTTCTTAAACCATATGCTTCCAAACATGCATACCGATCTAATTAAAAGGGAAGAAAGCCAAAACAAACATATAAACTAAGACAAAGGATAACTTTCCCAATGCTTTTAAGGGTAATGAATTGTTTTTTACATTCAATGCACCCTTTAACCATAATGATCATGAGCAAACAGTGGGGTTGGAGCTGGATCATTGTCATGCATAGGATTAACAAATAGAGAACTCAAGGTTTTCATGTGTCTTGCTAGAACCAAGATCCAAAAATAGAGTCCACATGCTCTGATAAAAACGTTGGATAGCATTGGGCTTGCACAAAAGTAGAAAGGATTTTACAGAGCATCACAGAACAAATGGATGGAATCATTTGCTGTGGAAGGATTGTGGTGAGAGTGAAGTCAATAGCTACTCATAGTGTTATGGGTATCGTCCTCTGTGTTTAGTCGATACGGCTCCTGTGCTGTTTGAGAAGCATCAGCCTTCCACACAAAAATAGTTCCCCATTAACACAATCATATGAGTAAAAATAGATAAGCAAAATGTAACATGGCAAATAAAACCTTAATAAGGCTATACAAAAGTGTTTTCACAAAGAGTAACATGAAAAATCTAAGCAACGTATAAATGCTGCATACCTCAACAAGACTAGTGTCAGGAAATCTTCTATCAATTTCATCAAATCAGATGAGAAGGCGCAATCCTCTATGGGCAAATTACTAATGGCATCAGGACACCTGTAGATGTTATGGCTGGTGGACTTACACTTGGTGCACTTTTGCTGCTTAATTGCTTTCTTCAGCCCACCTTTGGCACCTTGACAGGATCAGCAACAATAACATCCAATCCTTTTGCTGCTAGGCTCTAGCAGTACCAAGTTGGAGGCAATTTTCAAACTTTATTATTAGGTCAGATATATGTTGTGAGGGTTCTTGGAATGTATTTACACCTTTAGCAACTACTTAACAAAGTTGATTTGATCCTGCCCCCAAAGCAGTATATCATAGGAAAAATAGTCTATCTTTTATATCGCTACTTTTTTTGTATTAGCTAATTCACTGGACTCGACACCTTTTGTCCACCGCCTACAGATCAAAATTAGAGGAAAGGACTCCATGTGCTCATATTTCATAATGGATATTATATGGTAGCATGGTACGCCACAAGACTCAAAATGGCAACATGTGTAGTGAACCTTACATTCCTATCACATTATACATTCTACCTCAAGTGTAGTTTACGATAAAGGATGACTTCATATTGTACTATAGTGTGCATTAAGTTATGTGACAGTACTATCATATCAGTTGCATGCTCAAGTTGTTTAAAGTTGCCATACTAGTCTGGATGGATTGCAATGCTGAATTCTTGACTGGTTCCCCATTCAAGGAGGCAAAGTTTACTTTTAGCTCATTATTTCAGTAGTGGGCAAGTGCTCAATCAAAGTGGTGGAGGAATTTAACTAGGTTATGCTTATGTTCCACATAATGCCTTATAAAGGAATTAATCCCTTCGCACATGGAGGTTGTCTGAATACTAATAAAAATTTTTCCTTTTAGCCATGCAGTGGCCCATATAGAACGTCGCTTGTGTAGTTTTCTCACCCATTTGTGCCCATGGATATTATACTTGTCTAACAGTTGCTGCCATTCACACTCCCACTGCTTAAGCTCTATATTTTCATAAAGGAACCTCTGCATATCCGTTGTAAAGCCATCATGCTTTATGTTTATTTTAGCACTTCACTATAAGTGCCATGCACACAGCCTATGAATTGATCCGAGCAACAATTCCTTTATTGCTTTCTGCATTGCCTTGTCTCCATCTATAATGATAACATCTAGTTTCTTTTGTGCCATAGCTTCCAACAAGCATGTCAACACCCACCTGTAAGTGTCTTCTATTCTACCCACCAACAAAGCATAAGTGACGACAACCATCAAGTTGTGGTGGTTCACTCCATAGAATATCACTAAAGGTTTGTTATATTTGTTCTTCTGGTATGTTATGTCAAAAGCTAGCACATCTCCAAATACTTCATAGTCTAATCTACTAACACCATCACACCAAAATAAGTTTTCTAACCTATCTTTTACATCCGTAGTGTATTTGATAAACATCATCGAATTAACATTCGCCTATGCTTGTAGATAACTCAATGCTACGAATGCATCACCATCGGCTATCAATGATCGTCATTGCTTGTCAATATAATTGTACAAGTCCTTTCAACAAAACCTAACACCTGTAGGGCCTCTTGATTGTCTATACATAAACCCTATTATATGAGTAGTTTTCACACTATAGGATTGTATGCTATTTATTTGTGCATGATCAGCCTCGGTTAATGACCGATGACATCGAATCAAGTGCACATGTTCAGGGGGTTCAAGCTTATGGTTATGGTCCACATTCACTCTTAAAACTATGCATTTATTTTTTATCCTGTCAAGCTTAAATCTAAGGCTTGCCTTACAATTGGTTCTTATCTCAGGCCTTGCCTCCCGCTAGCAATCAATCCAATTAAAGTGCTTATCTGCTCACGTGCCTTCCTGACAACATACATATTGCCACCATGTTACCTCCTCTGCATTATCCTGCCCATAATCTATTGGGATTAGGAGTCAAACAAACACAATGAAAATTAACTGATCCCAGCCAAAAGATCCAAGCAAAACATTATATTAGAATAAAGATTCAGTTAATACCTTTCCGATAATTTAGGGACTCGTTCGTTAATCACCTTTTTTACTTCCTTTCGGTTGAAAACTCAAGGTATCCACACAAACCAACAAATCACCAGTGAACATCTACAACTACTAATTAGAATTCTCCTTCTTTGCCTCGTAGTATTAGCTATGCCTCTTCAAAGGTTATGATCAAGGAGGGCTATTGGGGTTTTTTTATGCTTTGGGATGGTGAATAATCTATATTATTACCCAATAAGCCTATTTAAATAAGTGCATAAAAAACCCTAACTAATTGGGCTTTATTCCATGTATAATTATAGGCTTATTATTAGGCCTTATAATTATAACATGGAATTTCCAAACATTAAGCTTAAACAATTTGGTCCATTAATTCCAATCCACTAGGTTCTAAATGTACAACCTTACAGGTTCTCATTACATTGGTAATAATTATAAATTACATTAATGATCATAAACAATGAGCAGTATCTAGTAACACATCATTGTTACCCAAGTAATAAGAAAGTTAATGATTCAACGAAACCTTTACATATGATCATCATCTATATCCTTTTGTCCTAAACATCTGGATTGAGCACGAGATATGGACCATGTCATTTTCGTATAGCCTAATCCAAAGGTTTCTTGATTCCTAAGTAAGCTGACTAAAGCAAATATAATTAACATCCCATATCAATTCATTGTAACATGGCCATGCATTTTCTCAACTTTACTTAATCAAGGAGCCCACAGATGTCACTCCTGTTATATAAGAGGGACAAATTCCATCTTGATCACATAAATCCATCCGCATGATATGTGACATATTCAATAACTACCCTTTCATTCACTCAACCATGAGCGATATAGAGTAACATCAAAATATGAAACTCACATGTAGGAAACCTTGGCGATCTCAAGTCAAAGGATCATATTAATATTTATCACTAAAAATCACTTATGACACTCATACAATGATCCATATAGTGTTCTTAGGGTGGGTCAGTCTAGTATACAAGTTCTCTAACTTATACTCATGTGTAGACTTAATATCTCATGTAAGTTACCACACATGCTAGTCTTAATATATCAAAGCAACCTAATCCATAATAATATATTACTAGGGACATTTAAGAATACAATTATTTTAAGGTTATTATCATAATTAAATATATTATGCAGACAATATGCATATATATATATAAATATGATAATTGAAATTGCTGTTAAAATAACACGATTCAAATTTACAATCATCAATATGATTGGTTTTAGGGCATATACACTAACAATCTCCCACTTGCACTAAAACCAATCATACATATATCTAATACCTATAGATCTCATATGATTATCATGCTTCTGTTGCATTAGGGCTTTTGTTAGTGGATTAGTGACATTATCATCAATCAGTATTCTGTATATTTTGACATTGTTTCTGTCGATGATATCTCTTATGAGATGATAACGCCAAAGTATATGTTTGGATTTCTAATGAGATCTATGTTCCTTAGCTTGTGCAATGGCTTCATTATTGTCACAATAGAGCTTTATCGAATCAACAATGCTAAGAATAACTCCAAGTTCAATGATGAACTTCTTAATTCAAACAGCCTTCTTTGTGGCATCTAATGATGTAATGTATTCAGTTTCTGTTGTAGCATCAGCCATTGTCTCTTGCTTTGAACTCTTCCAAGTCATAATGCCACCATTGAGGCAAAATACATAATTTAACTGTGATCTGAAATCATCTTTATCGGTTTGAAAGCTAGCATCAGTGTAACCACTTATAGTGAGCTCTTCCTCACCTCCATAAATCATGAACATATCTTTAGTTCTTCTCAAGTATTTAAGAATATTCTTGACAGTTGTCCAGTGACTTTCACCCAAATTTGATTAGTATTTGCTCGTCATACTTAGAGCATATGAGACATCAAGATGAGTACATAACTTAACATACATGATAGACCCAATTGCAAATGCATAAGGGATCTTACCCATGTGATGTCTCTCACACTCTATGGAAGGAAATTGAATTTTTGAAAGAATTATGCTATGTGACATCGATAAAAATCCTCTTTTAGAACCATGCATGCTAAACCTCTTTAACACCTTATCAATGTATGTACTCTGACTTAGGCCAAGCAACATTCTTGATTTATTTCTATAGATCTTGATACCTAATACATAAGAGGCCTCGCCTAAGTCTTTCATAGAAAAGTAATTTCCTAACCAAGTTTTTACAAACTGTAATGTAGGAATGTCATTTCCAATGAGTAGTATGTCATCTACATACAACACCAAAAAGACTATTGCGCTCTGACTAACCTTTTGTACACACAGGATTCATTTTCATTCTTGATGAAACCAAACTCTTTGATTGCATCATCAAAATGAAAATTCCAACTCCAAGAAGCCTGCTTCAACCCATAAATTGATTGTTACAATTTGCAAACTTTTCTAGTATTTTCTAGATTTACAAAACCTTCAGGTTATGTCATGTACACATGCTCAAGAAGAATTCCATTAAGGAAAGCAGTTTTGACATCCATCTACTAGATCTCATAAACATAATATGCAGCTATAGCTAGAAGAATCCTAATGGATTTAAGCATGACAACTAGGGAAAAAGTTTCATCATAGTCAATACCATGGATTTATTTAAAACCTTTAGCAACTAGTTGTCCCTTAAAGGTACACACATTACTATTCATGTCAATTTTCTTTTTAAAAATCCATTTGCACCCTATGGATTTTACCCCTTCAGGTGGATCAACCAAGGTCCAAACTTGGTTTACATATATGGAATCGATCTCTGATTTTATAGCTTCTAGCCATTTCTTGGAATCTGGTCCTATCATAGCCTCTTGGTAGGTTATGGCCTCATCTTGGTCCGTGAGCAATACATCACCGTGATGAGTCACAAGAAATCCATATCTCTTGGGCTCACGACGTATCCTATTAGACCTATGTGGGTCTTGTGTTACATAAGCAAGTTCTTCCATAGTTGGTTGTGGAACTGGCTTAAGTTCCATCTTAAGTTCAATGTTCTTTCATTGATCTCGAATTTCTTCAAGTTCTTTCTCCTCCTACAAATTTTTTTAGAGATAAATTCTCTTCCTAGGAAGACATCAGTTCGAGCAATAAACACTTTTTGCTTAGTTAGATTATAGAAATAATATCCCTTCATCTCCTTAGGATATCTAACAAAAAAATATTTATTAGATTTAGGTCTAAGTTTATCTGAAGCCTAACGTCTTACGTAAGCTTCATAGCCTCAAATCTTTATAAAAGATAAACTAGGATACTTCCTAGCCCATATCTCATATGGTATCTTTTGAACTAATTTTAACATAACATGGTTTAGTGTGAAGACCGCGATCTCTAGAGCATGTCCCCAGAAGGAATTTGGAAGGTCAATTTGACTCATCATTGACCAAATCATATCTAACAAAATTCGATTCCTCCTTTTAGAAGCACGCACCATTCCATTGAGGTGTTCCTGGTGGAGTGAGTTGTGATACAATGCCACACTCTTTTAGATGATCAAGGAACTCTCGATCTAAGTATTCACCACCTCGATCTGATCGAAGTGCTTTAATACTTTTACCAAGTTAATTTTGTACTTCATTCTTCAATTCTTTGAACTTTTCAAAAGATTCAGACTTATGTTTCATAAGAAACACATAACTATATCTACTAAAATCATCAATAAAAGTAATGAAGTACTGATAACCACCTTTAGCTTGTGTGTTTAAAAGTCCACATACATCACTATGTATAAGGCCCAATAAATCACTAGCCCTTTCACCTTTCCAGTAAAAAGGGGCTTTAGTCATCTTACCTGATAAACATAATTCACATACCTCATATGATTCAAAATCAAATGAGTTCAAAATTCCATCCTTATGAAGTTTGGAGATGCATATCTCATTTATATGCCTAAATGACAATAGCAAAGATAGGCTAGATTTGAATCATTAGTTTTAACCTTCTTGGTGTTTATGTTATGGATTTGATTTTCAAGGTCCATAACATAAAGACCATTTGTTAAGTGTGCACTACCGTAAAACATGTCATTTAAATAAATAGAGCAATATTTATCCTTTATTATAAATGAAAAACCTTTCTTGTCTAAATAAGAAATAGAAATCAAATTCCTACTAACAGTAGGCACAAAATAACAATTGTCCAATTCTAAAACTAATCCACTAGGTAAAGATAGATAATATGTCCCCACAGCTAATGTAGCAACTCTTGCTCCATTCCCAACGTGCAAATCCACTTCACCTTTGGCTAATGATCTACTTCCTTTAATATCCTACACATTTACACAAATGTGAGTACCACATCCAGTATCTAATACCAAAGATGTAGAAGTAGATAAATTAACCTCTATAACATAAATACTTAAGTTAGAAGTCCTACTTCCCTTTTACTTCTTAAGCTCTTCGAAGTAAAGCTTGCAATTTCGCTTCCAATGTCTTGGTTCTTTGCAATGGAAGCATTGCCCTTCCTTGGCCACGTCATCTTTAGGCTTTAGTGTAAAGGAACTTGACTTGGACTTTCCATCAGTCTTGTCCTTTTTCTTTTTATTCTTAACCTTAGACTTGCCCTTTTCTTTGCCTTTTTGAACCATCATAATGGAATTGGGCTTGGACTTTTTCAAGTTCTACTCAGCAGTTCTTAACATATTAAGCAGTTTAGGCAAAGTCTTATTAATTTCATTCATGTTGTAATTCATGATAAATTAACCATAGCTCTCAAGTAACGATTGCAAAATCATGTCAGTAGCCAATTCTTGCTGCAAAAGAAAACCCAACCTTTCAAGGCTATTGATGTATCCAATCATCTTAAGCACATATGTAGCAACGGGTGTTCCTTCAGCCATCTTGCATTGAAACAATGTTTAGATACATTATATCTCTCATGTCTTGCTTGCTCTTGGTAAAGTTGTTTTAGGTGATCAATCATATTAAACTCCTCCATATTCTCATGTTACTTCTGAAGCTCAGAGTTCATAGTAGCAAGCATGAGACAACTAACATCTAAAGCATCTTCTAGGTGCTTCTTATAAGCATCCTTTTCTACTTAAGGAGTATTGGCAATAGGCTCATTTGGAGTAGCTTGCTCTAGGACATATTTCTTTTTCTCATGCTTAAGGACAGTCCTCAAGTTTCGATACCAATTAAGAAAATTTGTCCCATTCAGTTTATCCTTCTCAAGGATAGATCGTAGTGACAAGTTTGATTCATTTTATGCCATGTTATCTACAATAGAAAAAGATGTAGAATGTGAATCATGTATTTTATTTATTTAATAAGGTCTTTTATTAAATAATACTCCCACTATTTTTCTCAAAATAATAGCCCTCATTATTATTTCAGAAAACCTTATCGCCAAGGTTTTCTAGAAGCCAAGATCTATATTTTATCAAATCTTAAGTTAGCTTTGGTTAATCACTCAAGAGGTGGCTATTTAGGTAGACAACTCCTTATCAATTGCATCTTATGCAACTCTTGGATAGTTAGGTAAATAACACTTATTCAAATTCATCTCATGAATTCATAACCAACTCTATGCCTTTAGGCTCCAATCCTATTGGTATAGCCTAGTTAAGTCAAACCCAATAATTAGCAATTTGGATATCACTTTTATCCAATTGTGTCTTACCAAGATAGACTTTAGGCACTTTGCTTTGACAAACCCACCTATAGTCAATCAAGATCTTAACGAGTGTTATTATTGGAAGACATCTCTTTTGACTTAATATTTTGTTTGAAGGATTTTAATGTTCTTGATCTCACCATTATTTTATTTAGTTTTATTTAGCATGCATCACATACATCTAGTATAGGCATCTCATACATTCATCATATGCATCTCATACATAAAAACATAAATTAAACGTGACATGATCATGGCCCAACCTAAGCGATATTCTAGAGCTCAAGAATATCAAATAAAACTAAGAAAGAAAAGAAACTTCTTCCTAAGAAACTTCTTCTTTCTTCATGGTTTGATGTCCACTTCCATTGTTGCCTCTTCAAGTGCTCCAATAAAATTATTACATAATAATAAAGAAACCTTAAGTTACATTCAAGGGGGTGAGATGAGAAGAGAATGTACAACTAAAAGTAATAGAAAAGCATGACACATAGGCCGTATTTTAAAATTGGAATAAAAACTAAGGGCTATAATCATGCACCATACATCAAGCAACAAAACAACATGATAAGTGAAACATATATCCAAATATATTTTCAATACCTAATATAAATAATTAACTAATTATTTAATGTCACACTATGCAGATAATTTACGACAGTCCCGCTAGCCGGTTAGCTAGTTACGGTGGTCTTCCTGTTTGAAAAATTAATTACATCTAACATTTAGATTACAATTCCTTTTGTCAACAATTGACACACCCCTTTAATCGAATAATTCAACAATATTTGACATTCAAATCGCAATTTCAAAATAAGATTTACATCAAAACACAGTGGATAGATTTAATCATATTAAATAGATCCAATAAAGTTTAAATACATTAAACCATTCATGCATATACTTCATACATGAGTCCAGATTTATTTTAAATCACATTAAACATGTTAAACAAATCCATATATGAAGACTGTTTCAAAACTAATCACATTAATTCTATGTAAAAATGGATTAAGTATTTGAATACAAGGTATATCACATATACAAAAACAGATTCAATGAGTTAATTTGATTAATTCTGATTCATAACAAAACCTGTGTTTTAGTCAAAAAACATTTTTCATATGTTAAATTAGATTCATGCAATTAATCCTTTTGATTTTGTTCAAAATAGAACCTAGAAATTAGTTTCAAATTCAAACCAAAACCCAAAATTATTGCAATAGATTTAAATTTAAAACAGAAACTAGAAACAGATTTGAATTTAAATCAAAACCTAGAAATAAATTTGAATTCAAACCAGAAATAAGAATTAATCATGAAACACATTCAAATTTAAATCAGAATTCAGAATTAGATTCAAATTTGAAACAGAATTCAGAATTAATCATATTAAATTTACTTGAACTAGAATGCACGAAATCAAATTCATAGGATTAAACTCACTAATCCTAATCAGAAATCATTGAAGTGTGATATACAAAACAATTCATCAAATCATAATCATGTAATCAGCAAACAAAACCCTAATCTAACATTTCACAAGTAGCTCTGATACCACTGTTGGGATCGAGAGTCAAACAAATGCAACAAAAATTAACTTATCCCAGCCAAAGGATCCAAGCAAAATGTTATATTAGAATAAGGATTCGATCAATACCTTTTTGATGATTTAGGGACTCGTTTATTAATCACCTTTTCGACTTCCTTTTAGCGAAAAATTCCAAAGTATCCACACAAATCAACAGATCACTAGTGAACGTCCACAACCCCTGATTGGAATTTTCCTCCTTTGCCTCGTAGTGCTAACTACGTCTGTTCAAGAGTTATGGTCAAAGAGTGTTGCTAAGGTTTTTCTTAAGTGTTAGGATGCATGAATAATCTATATTATTACCTAATAAGCTTATTTAAATAGGTTCATAAAAAACCCTAACTAATTAAGCTTTATTCCATGTATAATTATAGGCCTATTATTAGGCCTTATAATTATAACATAGAATTTCCAAATATTAGGCCTAAACAATCCGATCCATTAGTTTCAAATTCACTAAGTTCTAAGTGTGCAACTTTACAAGCTCTTATTATATTGGTAATAATCATAAATCACATTAATGATCCTAATAAGCAGTGTCTAGCAACACTGTTGGGATCGAGAGCCAAACAAGCACAACAGAATAAACCGATCCTAGCCAACGGATCCATGTAAAATGTTAAATTAGAATAAGGATTCATTCAATACCTTAATAATGACTCAAGAACTTAGTTATTGATCACCTCTTCAGCTTCCTTTTAGCCAAAGACTCCAAGGTATCCACACAAACACACAATTCACCGATGAACGTCCACACGAACACCGGTTGGAATTGTTCTCCTTTTTCCTCGTAGTGCTAGTTACGCCTCTTCAAGGGTTTTTGGTCAAGGAGAGGTGCTAGGGTATGCTTCAAATGCGTGAATAATAATCCCCTATTATTACCTAATAAGCCTCTTTAAATAGGTGCATAGAAAACCATAACTAATTGGGCTTTGTTCCATAACAATTATGGGCTTATTATTAGGCCTTATAATTATAACATGGAATTCCCAAATATTAGGCCCAAACAATTTGGTCCATTAATTCTAA
This sequence comes from Sindora glabra, assembly GCA_020226215.1. Lineage (NCBI taxonomy): Eukaryota > Viridiplantae > Streptophyta > Magnoliopsida > Fabales > Fabaceae > Sindora > Sindora glabra. Next base: position 68,405,639 of record CM035227.1, read on the forward strand.
ATTCATTAGGCTCTAAGTGTGCGACCCTACAGGCTTTCATTACGTTAGCAATGATCATTAATCATATTAATGATCATAAACAATGAGCGATGTCTAGCAACACATTATTGTTACCCCAGTAATGAGAAAGTCGGTGATTTGACTAAATTTTTACACGTGATCATCATCTATGTCCTCTTATCCTAAACATCTAGATTGAGCACGAGACATGGATCGTGTCATTCCTGTATAGCCCAATCTTAAGGTTTCTTGATTCTTAAGTAAGCTAACTAAAACAAATGTAATTGACATCCCATGTCAATTCATCTGAGCATGGCCATGCATTTTCTCAGCTTTACTTAATCAAGGGGCCCATATATGTTACTTCTGTTATATAGGAAGGACAAATTCCATCTTGATCACACAAACCCCTCCGCATGATATGTGACATATCTAATAACTACTTTTACATTCCTCAACCATGAGTGACATAAAAGAGTATCAAAATATGAAATTCACATGTAGGGAACTTTGACGATTTTAAGTCAAAGGACCATATTAATAATGATCACTAAGAATCACTCATAACACTCATATAACAATTCATGTAGTGTTCTTAGGATGGGTCGGTCTAGTATATAAGTTCTCTAACTTGTACTCATATGTAAACTTAATATCCTATATAAGTCACAACACATGCTAGTCTTAACATATCAAAGCAACCTAATCTACAATGATATATGATTAGGGACATTTAAGAATACAATTATTCTAAGATTATTATTATAATTAAATATATTACACAAATAATATATATAAATATAATAATTGAAATTTCCATTAAAATAATATGATTCAAATTTACAATCATTAATATGATTAGTTTTAAGGCATATACACTAACAATACACATCATTGTTACTCAAGTAATAAGAAAGTCAGTGATTCGATTAAACCTTTACATATGATCATCATCTATTAAAATTTTTCCAAATAAATATTATTTAGAACATTAAAACATTAAAAACATTAAAAACGTTTCCAAATAAATGTTATTTAGTTGTTTCACAACTTTAATAGTTATTATTATGACTTTATGAGGCTTTAATTTTTTAAAACCATTTTCAATGAGATTATGAATTAAGAGAGATATATATAGAAAAAAAAAATATATTCATCTATTACTCGATGAGTTCCTTTCTAAGTTTTTATTCTACTTTTCTTAAATTTCTGGGTAATAATATTTTTTTTGTGAGATTCCAACTCCTAGTCTTGAGTGCACAAGTTCGGGAGTAGAGTTGTGTTAACCTTAGGAAGTAAGACCGGTCATCGGGTTGCATCATTGGTCTGCCAGAATTCTTGCTTTTAAAGCAGTGGATCACCATGGCACAGCCATCAAATTTCTTTCTATATTTGCTATACGTATTTCTTCAAGTTGTAAAAACCCTAGAATAATGCAATTAAAATTATAGTGGAGCATTCCCCTAACATTCTAAACACCAATTCAAAATGAAAGGTGATCCACATACCACTGAAAGATGGAAAACTTAATAGGAAAAACTAATGCCTCTTGGATAACTTACTTTCGATGGCCTCAATTAGATAGAGAACTATATATAGAAAGATAAGATTAGGTTAAGGAATTCCATAGCTCTAGAAAATACAACATTAGGGAACCTGCAGTATATTAGACAATAAATGTATACTCGGGAACGAATCACATTTGAATTTGCATATGACGGGCCCATATCTTCTAAGCCGCAACATAGGTAGGTGCTTGGGCCTTTCATTAGGAATGTTTACAAGAATTCTCAAGGTTTCCTAGTTAATATCCTTAGTGTAACAAATAATAGGAGGAATGATGTCAGCCTCTATGTATATAGATAAAGGATACAATGTAATGTTCCTTTAATATTGTTCAAAGGGATGGATTTATTCTTAATTTAGAGTATGGTTAGCTGTTAACTAACCTCTTTTAGTCACAAGATCCTAATGAATGTGATAAAGAATATTTTTAGTTCCCTAATAAAACCCTCAAACCAAGGTAGGAAAAAAGGTTTTCTTTTCCCTTTGATAATGGAGAATAAAAGCCATCAGTGGTGCTTATGACTAAGAAGAAGCTTTGAAAATAGAGAAAAGATACAATAAAAAGGTTAAGGTGTTATTCGAAATGTTACAACTCGTCTTACAATTATTTTGACTAGTGTAAAGATACCTAATTAGTGCTAGTAAACTAAGTAAATATCTTTACAAGCCTTTATACTATTCTTATGTCCTTATTAAATTAATATTATTACAAGATGCAAACATCTAAACTTAGAATAGAAAACTATTCATATTATAAGTTTTGAAGTTTAATATACATATGTATACACATCTAAATTTTTTTATATAGAAATATAATTTACATAATATAATAGATAACACTGACTCAATTAGATCTATCTAAATTCCATTCCTTTGGGTTTGATTCTATGGAAGAAACACCATTACTAGTAAAACTCTAAAGTGGAGGAACCCAATACAAAGGATATATTATAATAGGATTAGATTCTAAGTCTATTTATTTAAGTTTTATTTTGTAATATACTCCTATATTTGCAAGGGTTGATTGTATTTTATATTGAAAGAGTATCTTATAAGTACCATAGAGAGAATGAAAGGTTCCAATATAAGTATCAATCTACTGCATTGGCTCCATGGTCTACCCCTATAATTATTTTAACACAATAAAAGAGTGAGTATAAAATATACTCAGTGAATGGCTACTCGTCACCTTATATAAAAAAGCAGTTTTCACCATAAATGACTAGCCTTTTCTTTATATGTAATTGCTATCTAGGGTCTTAGAAAGAAATTTTCTTATGTATAATATCGATAATCTTTATTATGAAAAATGGTAATGATAGGTATACAAGTTTCATCTTATATCTTTGGTCCAACCTTATTCCTTACCATTCTAAGCTTAAAACCACCAACCTTTTCTCTCCACTACTAATCACTCCTCTCCTTTATTGCAAAGGACGTTATATCTCTCCCTCTTAATTTATAATAAACAGTAATATGATGTTAAAATATCAACCATTTAATCTATTTCAATAGGTATAGCCAAACACTAACCATGACATAAGTATTTCATGTAGTTCACCATTTTATTATATACATTCAAATTCTTTTTCAACATTTCTTAAAAAAGTCACAATTAAACTTGTATATATATATCATGGTTTGAAGATCTTTGGTGTTCCCAATAAAATTTTACTATAATTTATTTCAACACTCCTAACATATTACACAAGATTTAATAATTAAATTGCACAAATTGTCTACACAGATACTATTCACACAAAACCTAAATAAGAAGTTTGAAAACAAGATAACACAAGGAACCTTACAATCTAAGCTCCTTTTGATCAATAAAATGGAAACTATTATTTTCAAATTTTTCCATGACATTTCTAACATAGTAAATAAATGATAACTTTAGTGTTTGTACAATAAAAGCTTGTAAAAATATCTATTTAGTATGCTAGTACTAATTATGTATGTTTACATTAATTATGATAATCATAAGATGGGTCGTGATAGAATTGGTATCAAAGCATGATTTTGGACACCAATAATCTTTCATAATAGATTCAATAAGAGGCTAATTAGACCATGGAGATTTTAGAATGTTCATGAAAGAGCAAGTATTAGTCGCCACAAATCATGAAAATTATAGGCATTTTCTTACTCTTTCCTTAAAATAAGTATTATTTATTGATTAAAGTTATTTTAAAAAATTATGGCTTGGAAGAGGCAAACTTAACCTAGAATGCCTAGATGACCTATCAAAGCACATCCAGAATTACTATAGAATGAAGCATTTATAAATGTACCCCTAGAAAACCCTTCAAGGGTAGAATAAAAATAGGTTGAAGCTTTAACATGGCCTGTGAGGCCACAACAGACCTTAGAAAGATTCATAAACTAAAATCAAAATCTTCCTATTCCACCCTCAGTACTATCACCACCTAAACAACAAAATCCTCCATTACCTTTGAGAGAAAGACAATTTCAAAAATGGAACCCCCCTAAAATACACATAGTATAGATCCTACAATGGACCTCTACCAATGTATAGAATAGATAAAGAGGGCTTGTAGACTAATAGGACATGATGAAAATATAATGGTGAAGTAAGTAGATTACCAATTAGAGAATGTTGCTCACTTTTGGTATGTCCATAACATTGAACCTACAATTATTGCTCATAAGTCTATTATGTCATGGCAATTTCAAATAAAGTTTATCGATAAGTTTTGACCCTTAAGTGTTTGTGAAGCCAAGGCTCTTGAATTTGAAAAATTGACTTAAGAATCCATGATAATGGCATAATAAATGTCCAATTCACTCGGCTATCCCAATATGTAGAACATTTGGTGCCTACTAAGAAAGTGAGGGTAAGTTAATTCATGCACTGTCTTCAAGATTATTTTTATGATTGATGGACATCATTGACAATACAATGTATAAGCAAGCCTTGGATTAAGTAATTAAGGTAGAGATACATGTTAAGGAGAGGCAAAATTGGGAAGTAACCTCGAAAGGAAAACGAAAGTTGAAGTTATAAGAAGAGAATAGTAGAGACCCTGGTAAAAGGGCAATCACCCAGAACGTGTCTACTGGAAGTTAGTGAAGTAGAAGAAATAGAGCTAGCTAAAGAATATTTTCAAGGAGGCTTCCTGATAGTAGATCTGGAAGTGGTTTTGGAGTCGTTTGGTTTAATTAGAGAAAGGAAAAGAAATTAACAAAGGGAAATAAGGGGAAAAGGAATGAAAATATCATGATTACCCATTTTGTTTGGTTCAAACAAAAATGAGAATCAAGTATTTTTAATTTACTTCATTAACAATTATTATATTGAAAAATAATTCATTCATAATTATTATTAAAATAATTATTATATTGTTATCTTATTATTTTTATTTTATTTATTAATATTATAAAATTTTAATTATTTAACATTAATTATTAATATCTCATTAATATTATTTTAATTATTGCTTTTATTATTTTAATTATTATTAATATCTTAATAATAATTAATATTATTCAATAATATTAATTATTATTATTTTTACTAGTTATTATATTTATTATTTTATTATTTATATTTATTATTATTTTATTAATATTATTAATTATTTTCATGTTATTAAATATTTTATATTAACTAATATCATTATTTTCATAGTTATTTAATTTTAATTATTAATATTTTACTTTTATCATGTCATTTATTATTATATTATTTATTATTTTTTGAAACCATGATAATTATTATTTTATTATTATGATTACATTATTAATATTTTATTAATATTATTAATTTTTATATTATTAATAGTTTATTATATTTATAATAATTATTATTATACAATTATTTATTTTTTATTTAATTAATTTTATTATTAGGTTTTAAGGTTTCTACTATTATATTTTTATTTTTATTATTAACTATTATTTAATAAAATTTTTTATTTATATTTATATTATTATTTTATAATAATAAATTATTATTATATTAAAGATAATAAATTTAAAATTTCGAATGAGGGAATCCAATTCCTTGATGAATTAGGGGAATCACAATTCCTTTATTTGAGATAATTCTGTTAAAGGAAAATAGAGAAAGGGAATGAGTTTTTTCTGAATCAAACAAAAATAAAGAAAATGAAATCTCACCATATCCTTTCCCTTTCTTAATTACTCCCTACCAGAAGGCTCCTTAGTGTCTTCAATCAAGTTTATCCATTTCTTTTGCTACCCAAGAAACCTCATTGGGCTTGTAATGCAATTTGTCACATTGGATAGTGTGGATCTTGCTTTGATATAGATAGTTGGGGCATCGATGCGCTTAAATGCCTAACTATTCAACAAGGAAGCAATGTTACAACCCTTAACACATGTCCCACTTAAAATATGACTCTAGTAGGAAAGGAACCAAGTAGAACACAAGCTTGTGTATATGCCATGACATATTAAGAAGTCCAAGCCTTTAACATAGTAGTGACAGGTATGATATTAGTCCAAATCTTCCTTGTAAAAGTACTATTTGATCATAGTGCTACACATTCTTTCTTATCTAAAATTTTAGCAACAAAACTTGTGAAACCATTAGATGAATTAGATGAACCTTTAATGGTAAATACATTAGTAAGTAAAATGATGATAACAACCTATGGCATTAATAATTGTGTAATTTAGATTGATAATCATCTAACTTCAATTAACTTGATTGTATTGGAAATGACGAATTATGATATGATTTTGAGTATAGATTGGTTATCAAATTATCATACCCATGTAGATTATTATTATAAAATAGTCACATGTTAACCGAAAGAAGGTGAAGTCCAAATCTTTCAATGTGAAAAGAAAGCAAGAATGCCTACTTTGCTATCATGTACAAAAGTTAAAAGGTTAATGAATAAAGGATGTGTCATATGGATAGTTTCAATAAAAGAAGCTAATGGATTAGGTTCTTGTTGCAAAAGAATTTTCTAATGTTTTTTCGAATAATTTACTTGGGTTGCCACTAGACCAAGAGATTGAATTTATGCTAGTGTTATTTGTGGGGAAAAAAAAGAATGGAATGCTACACTTGTGTATTAATTATCAATAGCTAAATAAAGTTACTATAAGAATAAATATCCTTTACCAAGAATGGATGACTTGTTTGATCAATTGCAAGGTTTATAATACTTATCGAAGATTAACTTATGATTTAGCTATCATCAGCTAAAAATTTAGAAAGAAGATATTCCAAAAATAGCATTTTGAACTCATTATGGTCATTACAAGTTTTTAGTTATGTCATTTGGACTAACTAATGCTCCTGCCATATTTATAAATTTGATGAATTGCATTTTTTACTCTTTCTTAGATAAATTTATTGTTATGTTCATTAATGACATCTTAGTATATTCTAAGAGTGAGGAAAAACATGTCCAACATTTGAAAATCACATTGCAAACACTACGAGAGCATAAATTGAATTCTCAAAATGTGAATTTTGGATGAAGAAAGTTCATTTCCTAGGCCATGTAGTGTCACATGAAGGAATACAAGTAGATCTTCAAAAGATCAAGGCTATGCTTAAATGGTTGTAACCTTCCTCAATAATAGAGATACAAAACTTTCTCAAATTGGCTAGATACCATAAGAGATTTATGAAAGATTTTTCAAAAATACTTGTTCCTTTAACTAGATTGACTTAAGGAGTTGAATTTATATAGGATGATGATTGTGAAAGGAATTTCCAAAATTGAAAGAATGTCTTACTTCTACACCAATATTAGCATTGCCTAATAGTGCAAAAGGATATATAGTATATTATGATGCATTTAGAGTAGGATTAGGATGTATATTAAAATAATAAGGAAAGATAGTTGCTTATTGTCATGACCCAGACCCAATCATGATCGACGTGGATCCCGATACCCAGTTTCCACCAACCTCACCACTAATTCTACCTAAAGGAAAACTATCTACTTCAATGGGAACTCAAATCATACTATAAAATCTTATAGAAAAATGAACAGAGTTTCCCCTGTGTTTCGAACCTTTCCGAAGGCCACTCATCCTAAATCACAAAACCTGTATAATCTAAGATATGATTGCCTACTCATCATGCACAATACAACACAATCTCACTATATATATATACAAATAAACGATTCAACACATCAGGTGTTGAAATAAACATAATCTCCATATGTATACTCTAGTCCTAATCTAACTATCAAAATCTTTCAACTAGGCCGTCTTTAATTCTCCATGGATGTAACAAAGCTCAAATACTCTTACCTTCACCTGAAAACATTGAAAAAAATTAAAAAAATGAGTTATGAGAATTCAGTGAGCATATATTTGCCACTACTAAACCTCGATTCAATTATAATTTAAAAGTTTAAATGCTAATTGAGTATTTAACAATGAGATAGATGCAATCTATACTCCCTGAGTTTTGAAATATACAAAATCAAGCTTTATAATTGGATATTCACCTGCACACACCTTAAAGTTTATAGTTCTCATCACAAGTCAGAATACCTCAACCATTTATTGGTACATAGTATCATCGTATCGTGCACACTGCATTCTAAGGGATCATTACATGCACAAATAGCCATAGTGGCTCAATCAAAATCACATGATCAGGATCTCATCAATCAAAGATATTCAATCATAAACAAGTTTTCATGTCAATCACAATGCATATTAATCATAGTAAAATCACATGCATCCACCTTTTATCTCCCAAGTCATCCTTATAGCCTCCACAAGTTGTCCATCCTTATTCCTCCTGAACTAACCTTATATCCTACTCGCCTTTTTACGAGGAATTTCCCATCTGATTTACATATCATTGCCCCGTCACATTTCTTATTTCAAATGCCACTCATGGCATATTTCACATCATAATATACATAATAGAGCTTAACTTTACAATCACAAGACTTAATGCAATATCAATGCAAAACATTCATTTTATCACCATGGGGCAAATCAAAACATATAAAATAATGTATATACAATAGCACCATGCCCTCTTGCATGGCCACAATATTCAATCAATATCATACACTTTCATAATCTACCATTCTATAAGCATCAATAAATAACTATATAAATTTAGTCACAATCTGAATCTCACTTGTAATCTGATAGGGAATTCAATGGGGGTGGCCCAATCTTTACGGTGTAAGTAGATTGAGTAAATCAAAATAAATTGAAAAGAAGGATATGAGCATTACACTCTAGAGTTGAGAAAAGGAAATTAAGAGTGATAAACTCTGAATTTGGATGGTTCGATGACCTGATGAATGCAAGTAGCTAACCAATGTTAAGGAACGCAACCTACTACTTAGACCACTTGTCCAACCATAAACACAAGTTAACCAATCCATATAACAACGCACCTAGGTTGAAGCACAAATTGAGGGCTTTTATAAATTTGAATCACTAATCTTATAAAGAAAGATTGATAAAGCAAGGTTTCACAAGAGTAAAAGAAGATAATATTCTCACACTTTGGACAAGAAATACTCAAATTGGTATTATATTCATCAACTACTGAATTCTGAGTTACATTGCCTTCTATTTATACTAGTCTTACGAAAATACAAATAGTAAATACCATAATTGAAAAAATAAAAAGCTTTAACTATTATTAAATTAAAAATGAAAATTATCCTCATATTTTCCTTATTTGTTACATTCTAGATTAGGAAAATATCTCCTAATTTGCTGCACTCCATATTAGAAATATGTCTAAATTTATTGTATTCTATATTTGGAAAATATCTCTAGATTTGTTGCACTTCATATTAAGAAAATATGTCCAAGTTCGTTGCACTCCAAATCAGGAAATTATCTCTTGATTTGTTGTGCTCCATATTAGGAAAATATGTTCAGATTCGTTACACTCCAAATATCTTCAAATTTCTTAGGCTTGGATAAGCAACACTTTAGCTCTATTTGCTTCTTCTACTTAGGCTCCTTAGGCCAAAATTATATTTACATAGGCTCCAATTGCTTTTTGTATCCTTTTGAGCCTTCCTCTTGTCATTAGGCCTTCACTTAAAGTTAAGTCCTTCTCTACTTTAGCTTGGTCATGCAAAGTGCTAGACTGATTTATATCATCATCCTTCTCTTGAAAAGGAGTCATCCTCAACTCTTCAAGATCTACATCAAAATAAGGAGAGAGGTCAGAAACAGTAAAGGTAGTAATAACTCCATACTCACTAAGCAATTCAAGCTTGTAAGCATTATTATTGATTCTCTCAAGGACTTGAAAAGGTCCATCTCCTCTAGGCATGAGTTTAGATTTTCTTTTCTCAGGAAATCTCTCATTTCTTAAATGTAACTAGACCAAGTCTTTAGGCTCAAAAATTATTTGTTTTACCCCTCTATTGGCATAATTCACATATTATTGAGTCATCCTTTCAATGTTACGAAGTGCCTTTTCATGGATTTCTTTAACAAATTTAGCACATTTCTTACCATCCATGTTAGTTTTTTCTTGCAAAGGTAAAGGAATCAAATCAATAAGTGTAAGAGGATTAAAGTCATAAACAATTTCAAAGGGTGAATATTTTATAGTGGAATAAATAGCCCTATTGTAAGCAGATTCAACGTGTGGTAGACACCTTCTAATTCTTCAAGTTTTTCTTGATAATTATTCTCAATAAAGAAGAAAGTGTCCTATTCACAACATTAGTTTGTCCATCAATTTATGGATGGCATATTTTAGAAAATAACAACTTTGTCCCAAGCTTCCTCCATAAGGTTTTCCAAAAATAGCTTAGGAATTTAGGATCTTGATCAGAGACAATGGTTCTTGGCATCCCATGTAACCTCACAACTTTCCTAAAGAATAAATTAGCAATGTTAAAAGCATCATCAATTTTTATGACATGGAATGAAATGTGACATTTTGGAAAACCTATCTACAATAATAAAAATAGAGTCTCTCCCTCTTTTAGACCTAGGTAATCCTAAAACAAAATCCATAGAAATATCTTCCTAAGGTACATTAGGAATGGCGAGGGATGTGTACAATTCATTGGGATTTAATTTAGGTTTTACTTTATGACATACAATACATTTTCCCACAAAATTTCTCAACATCCCTATTCACCCTATGCCAATAAAAATGTTCATTTAGAATAACAAATGTTTTTACAATGCCAAAATGTCCCATAAGACCTCCAAAATGCACCTCTTTCAATAATCTCACACGCAATAAATAATCTAGGATGCAAAGTTTGTTAATATAAAATATGAAGCCATCATGCAAGAAAATTTTGTTCCAACCAATACTTAGTTTACAATGACTAAAAGCCTCACCAAAATTAACATCATTAGCATATAATTATTTAATAAATTCAAAACCAAGAATCTTAGCATCTAACATAGAAAGAAGAACATACCTTTGTGATAAAACATCAGCAACAATATTTTCTTTACCTTTCTTATGCTTAATCATATAGGGAAATGATTCAATGAATTCAATCTATTTAGCATGCCTATAGTTCAGCTTGCTTTAGCTCTTTACATGTTTGAGAGCTTCATGATTAGAATGTATAACAAACTCTTTGGGCCATAAATAATGTTACCAAGTTTATAATACTCTGACTAATCCATACAACTCTTTATCATAAGTTGGATAATTAAAAGTTAGTCCACTTAGTTTTTCACTGAAGTATGCAATAGGCTTACATTCTTGCATGAGTAGACCTCCAATGCCAATTCCACTAGCATCATATTCAATCTCAAAAGTCTTACCAAAATCTAAAAGGGCTAGTAAAGGTGCACTAGTGAGCTTCTCCTTAAAGGCTTTGAAGGCTTTCTCTTGAGTTTTCTCCCACTTAAAAGGAACATCCTTTTTGGTCAATTCATTCAATGGGGTAGCCAATGCGCTGAAGTCCTTCATGAACATCCTATAGAAGCTTGCAAGTCCATGGAAGCTCTTCACTTATCTAATGGTGGTAAGGGTTGACCATTCTTGAATTGCTTTGATCTTCTCTTCATTTACTTCTATACCTTTACTACTTACAACATAACTAAGAAAAATAATTTTATTTGTGCAAAAGTCACATTTTTTCAAATTGCCAAACAATCATTCCTTTCTTAGAACACCTAGAATTTGTCTAAGGTGATCCACATGTTCTTTTAAGGTTTTGTATACACAAGAATGTCATCAAAATAAACTACCACAAATTTACTAATGTAAGATCGCAAAACATGGTTCATTAACCTCATGAATGTACTAGGTGCATTAGTTAATCCGAAAGACATAACTAACCATTCATAAAGTCCATGTTTAGTATTAAATGTTATTTTCCATTCATCTTCTTCTTTTATTCTAATTTGATGATAGCCATTTTTTAAATCAATTTTAGAGAAGATGGTAGAACTAGTCAATTCCTCAAGCATATCATCTAACCTAGGAATAGGATGACGATATCTTACCGTTATATTGTTAATGGCTTTACAATCAATGCACATCCTCCATGTACCATCCTTCTTAGGCACAAGTAATACTAGAACTGCACAAGGATTAAGGCTCTTTCTCACATATCCCTTGTCCATCAAATCTTAAACTTGTCTTTGAATTTCCTTAACCTCTTTAGGATTTATGTGGTATGTTGGACAATTAGGCAAAGATGCTCTAAGAATAAAATCAATTTAATATTCTATCCCTATAATTGGTGGTAAACCTAGAGGTACCTTATTAAGAAAGATATCCTCATACTCCTACAAAAGAGATAAAACAACATTAGGCAACACAGTAGTTAAGTCATTAGTGTTCAACATAGCCTCTTTGTATATAAGTACTAGGAGGTTTTGTTGAGAAAATAAAGCTTGTTTAATCTCACTCTTTTTTGCCATTAGTAAGCTCTTCTCTCCTTTCCCCTCATTCTCTCCCTTTCCTCTCATTTTTTCTTTTCTTTCTTTCTTCTTTCTTTTTATGGTTTTTTCTCACTTTTATTTTCACTTTATTCCTTTTGATTTTCTTTCTTACTCTTACTGTCTTTTTTCTTTTCTCTCTTAAGTTGGTCTTCCAATATTTACTTTGATGATATAGGAAGGAGGGTTATAAATTCGCCTTGAAGTACAAAAGAATAACAATTTAAAAATCCATCATGTGTGACTCATCTATCATACTGCCAGGGTCTACCTAATAAAATATGAGATGCTTTCATGGGTATAATATCATATAGAACTTCATCTCTATATTTGCTAATAGAAAATAAAATTTTCACTTGTTTTGTCATTTCATTTCACCACACTCATTTAGCCATTGGAGCCTGTAGAGACGATTGTGCTTGAGTGTAGGTAAGCTTAACTTCTCCACTAGTTTGACACTTATCACATTGCTATAACTTTTGTCGTCAATAATTACACTACATACCTTGTCTTGGATTGGGTAAGGTGTGTGGAACAAGTTCTCTCTTTAGTTATTTTCTTCCTTCATTGTCTGAATGTTGAGTGCTATTCTAGCCACTAAGAGTTCTCCTTCTTTTGCACTTTCTCCATCATCATTAGATAGTTTCTCTTCCTCCTTAGTGGTTTCTTTTTCAGTCTCCTAATCACCATGGTAGTTGATGATCATGGTGCACTTGTTGGGGAACTCGCTTGAAATATATCCTCTCCCTTGGCACTTGAAGCACCTCATGTCATAGTTTCTTGTTAGATTAGGTTCTACTTAGTCTTTCTTAGGTTCTGGCTTTTTAACTTTCTTTGAATTGGCCTCCTTAGAATTCAAAGCAGAAAGGGTATCTTTCTTTGAATTGTTCCTCCATAAGTTAAAGGAATTTGAATTTGAGTTCTTTTTGGCACCATTTCTTCTTTTAAGTTATTGTTCAACCTTGATGGCTTGATGTACCATCTCTTGAAGTTTTACATGGTGATACATCTCCACAGCATCAACTATGTCACAATTCAATCCATGCAAGAAATGAGTCATTATTACCTCTCAATCATCCACTATGTTGGCTCTAATTATGGCAATCTCCATTTCTTTGTGGTATTCATCTACACTCCTTGATACTTATGTGAGGAATTGCAACTTGTTGTGAAGCTCTCCATGGTAGTGAGATGGAATGAACCACCTCCTCATAACTGTCTTCATCTCCTCCCATATGGTAATTGGGCATTCTCCATATCGCACTTTCTCTTTTTGCATTTGATCCCACCAAACAAGAGCATAATTAGTAAATTCAAAAGTTACAAGTTTTACCTTTTTCCTTTTGGAATAGTTGTGGCATGATAAAATTGGTTCAACTCACATCTCCTAATCCAAATATGCCTCCAAATCATTTTTGCCTTGAAATGAAGGAACTTTAATTTTGATTCCTCCAAGGTCATTTTCTTTATTTCTATGCCTCCTTGGTTCTTCTCGATTAGGCCTCCTTCTTTTTAGCTAGTAATCATCAAATTCATCCTCCTCATCGCAGCTCTCCATATCTCTATAAGATAGTTCACTTTGCTTTCAATTGTTTTGAAGGTTCTATTGTGTGACAACTTGATTCTCTATTTGTTCCAACCTATCATGAAGTCTTTCTACCTTTCTATCAAACAACCTTTCAAGATGGCTCACCAATGCTTACATTTGGATAGGGGCTAATGCTGCTTATGGAATATCATCTTAATTTCCTACCATGTTAGTAAAAAAAAAAAGATAAACTATTTGATCTCACAAATTCTCTCAATTAAGTGTTTTCACTCTTCTCTTGATAATTTCACTAACTCTCAATCCCTCAATACCTTCCTAAACTCTTATGCAACCTAAATCCTTGTAAGTGATTCAATGATGCCAATTTCTCAACTTCAACTAAGCACTTGAAAGTAGATGGTCAAAATAAGTCATAAAAAAGGATAGGGTCTATTAGGTAATGGATTCAATTAAAATAGGGGAATTATATGGGCAAAATAATGTTTTTCCCAATTATACAATTCTGTAAATCTAAAAATTCAAATTGTAAGAAACTAAATTATCATTTCTTTTTTTTTGTATAATTTTTTTCATTATTTTTTTACTTTTTCTTCTTTTTTTTTGTTTGAATTTTTTTTGCATGAATTTTTTTATTTTTGTGACACTTCTTTTTTTATATATTGTAGAATAAAAGAATACGATTAAACGCCTACCGTATCAACCAGTAGCTTGGATACCAAATGATAGGGAATTCAATAGGAGGTGGCCTGATCCTCACAACGTAGGTAGATCAAGTAAATCAAAACAAACTGAAAAAAAGGATATGAATGCCACACTCTAGAATTGAGGACAGGAAATTAGGAGTGATAAACTCTGAATTTGGATAATTCGATAACCTGACGAATGCAAGTAGCCAACCAATACTAAGGAACACGACCTGCTACTTAGACCACTTGTCCAATCACGACCACGAATTAACCAATCCACATAACAATGCACCTGGGTTGAAGCATAAATTGATGGCTTTTATGAATTTAAATCACCAATCTTATAAAGGAAGATTGACAAAGTAAGGTTTCACAAGAGTAAAAGAAGATAATATTCTCACACTTTGGAAAAGAAACACTTAAATTGGTATTATATTCATCAACTACTGAATTTTGAGTTACATTACCTCCTATTTATACTAGTTTTAGGAAAATACAAATAGTAAATGCCATAATTGAAAAAATACAAAGCTTTGACTATCATTAAATTAAAAATGAAAATTATTATCATATTTTCCTTATTTGTTACATTCTAGATTAGGAAAATATCTCTTAATTTGTTGCACTCCATATTGGAAATATGTCTAAATTTATTACATTCTATATTTGGAAAATATCTCCAGATTTGTTGCACTTCATATTAAGAAAATATTTCTAAGTTTGTTGCACTCTGAATTTGGAAATTATCTCCTGATTTGTTGCACTCCATATTGGGAAAATATGTTTAGATTTGTTGCACTCTAGATATCTTCAGATTTCTTGGGCTTGGATAAGTAGTACTTCAACTCTATTTGCTTCTTCTACTTAGGCTCTTTGAGCCAAAATTGCATTTACATAGGCTCTAATTGCTTCTTGTATCCTTTTGAGTCTTCCTCTTGTCATTAGGCCTTCATTTAAAGTCAAGTCCTTCTCTACTTAAGCTTGGTTATGCAAAATGCTGGACTGGTTCATATCATTATCACATTTCAAATTGCTATCAATCAGTAGTCACTGACTATTGTGTGTGTCCTAGGAACCAATCATATAGATGATTGAAATAATACACAATATATTATGTTTTATTTTAAGCAATGCAATTATTATATTATTTTATTTTTATTTTATTAATTTTATGCAATTTATAACTTAATATAATAATTGTCGCTGGAATAGTTTTACTATTCCTAAAATGCCCCTAGTCAAGATTATTATGAAAGGGACAGTAATAGTACATCGAGACTGGCATGTATAGTGACTGATAATTATGAATTATGGATTGTGATATCAAGTCAATACATGAGTACATTGTTAGTAAACAGATGTACTGGACTGACCCAATATGAGAATACTGCATGGATAAGACTTGTGTCATTAGTAGTTCTCATATGGTCACAATTGCATATAGTCCTTTAAATTGAAGTCACTACGGTTCCCTACATGAGGGGTTACTCACTTTGATGTAGTCCTATGTCACCTTTAATCAGGATGACAAGTAAGGCATTGATTGGGTGTGTCACGAATCATGCAGAGGGAAGTGAGTGATATAGATGGGATTTTGTTACTCTTATAAAAAGGAGATATATCCTTGGGCCCCTTGATTAAGTAAGACTTAGAAATGCATGGCCATGCTCAAATGGATCAATATGTAATATTGATAATTTATTTTGAAGTCTAACAAGTATCAAGAAATATAAATTAAACTTTGACGAGGATGACACATTCCATGCCTCCAGTTCAATTTGGATATTATTACAAAAGGGATTATGATGCAAAATGTTAGTCATGTATTAGGTGGATGTCGAATTACAGACATTCTTGCTACTTGAGTGGCAGTGATGTATTGTTAGATACCGCTCACTATCTATGACTCAATAATAAGTCATTATCAATATAGTAAGAACCTATAGGGTCATACAAAAGGAGTGGAATAAGACAATAATTAATTGGACTTTAATTAAATTAATATCCAATTAATTGGACTTATTTTCATGCATATATATATTATTAAATAATAATATATTTTTGATGTAATAAATATAATTATTATTATGTGATATTATTTGATATTAAAGTAATATCAAATAATTACGTTATCAGATAATATTATTTGATATTTGATAACTATATATAATTATCTAATATTAAGATATTTATATTATGAGATAATATTATTATCTAATATTAGATTATTAATAGATTAGTCCTATCTCTCCTCATTATATCTAGGATAAGGATAAGATGAGTTATTAAGTGTGATTAGGATTTTTTGGAGGCATTATCCTAGTAGGACTAGGATTATGGCTTGCCTAAATTCTATGAAAGGAGACTTGAGGGCAGCACTTTAAACACGCTCATAAGCTTCCATAAAACCCTAAATCACTCAGAAAACATCCAATCCTAAATCCTAGAGAGAAAAATGCATCCTAGCAGATTTGTGGAGGGTGAGAGGTCATTGTTCACTCCGTGCGGATACCATAGAGACATTGTACCTTTCGATCAGCGTTTGATTCATCCACTCTCTCAAGTTTTGATCAGTAGAAACACGAGTTCCCAATAGGTAAAATCCTAATTATTGATTTATGTCTTTTGCATGGATCTTAGGTAGAATTCGGATCAAATTTTGAATTTCTGTTACGTATGATAATCCGAATTCCAATAGTGGTATCAGAACTTCTTGCAAAAACATAGTTCTAATTATGTGTTTTACTGCCTTTAATGAATATTTATATGATAAATATATGTCAAATCTGTTTCGATTTGAATAAGAAAATACACATTTTGATGAATGTTTATGTGATAAATTAATATCAAATCAGTTTCTATTTAAACCAGATATATATGAGATATATTCAAACTTGTGTATGGTTCTAATTTCGTAGATATATATATGATATATGTGATCTGAATTTTGAATCTAATTATCAATTGATGAGATTAATTGCATGAATCTGATATGCATTTTTTCTACTTCATATTCAAATATGCTTCATGCGTAATTCTGGGTTTGTGATTTGAATTTGAATTTGCTTCTGTAATTGATTCTGGGTTCTGTTTTAATAAGAACTAATAGGATTGATTACGTGTACATGATTTAATACATGAAAATTATTTTCTGATGTAAGGAGGTTCTGTTATGAATCAGAATTAATCAAACTTAATCCTTAAGTTAAGTTGTATATGGGTGATATATATATGCATTCTAGATTAGTATTTAATTCTGAGTTTTCATATGATAAACCCTTAAATCTGTTCTAAATATGTGATGTTCTTTGCGTTTAAAGCATATAACCTAGTCAGCACAGAATTAATGTGATTAATTCTGAATCTGCATGGATCTGTTTTGGTATGATTAAAATTATTAAAAATGTTTGGACATAAATCCTGTTTTGAAACTATGATTTGTTCTTGAGGCACTATTTCAAAACATGATTTTTTTTATGATGATTATGTTATGAAATATATATGTCAATCATCCTGCTTATCTTGATTACATATATTTCTTAGAAATTATTACATTTGATGCATGAATGTGTTGCATAGTATGGCCCTTGGAGTTTTTTGGATGAATTTTAAATATGACCTGCGTGTCGTGTCTTCCTCTATTTTTCTAATGTATATTCTCATCTCATCTCACTCCCCCTGAATGTAACTCGGGATTTCTGTTACAAAATTGTAATCATAATGGAGCAACCTTTGCTTGGAATGAGGAGAAGCTCAGGAGCTATGAGACAAGAAGAAGCTAAGGAATTAGTTTAGGAATATCATTAGAAAATAGAATTCTGGGCCATACTATGTAACATTTTAATTTCTATATTATGTGATGATATTTATGAACATGCATTTACTATATGATAGCATATGTTCCTATTATATGATAATTTTATCCATTGCTTAATATGTGATATGCAATAGTCTATTTTATTCATTTACTTTATATGATGTATGAGATATGCTAAATATATTGCATGAATAAATAGGCTAGATATGGTGAGATCTGATAATGATTAAATTAAAATCCCTCATCTGAAATATTAAGTCAATAATAATTAAATGATGCCTTCCAATGCTTGGCACTCGTTAAGGCCTTGATCGACATAAGGTAGGTTTGCCAAAGTAAAGTACCTCATTTATCTTAGTGAGACACGACAGGATAATAGTGATATCCGAATGTCAAACATTGGGTTTGACTTAAGTACGATATCTCAATAGGATTAAAACCTAAAGGCATAGAGCTAGATTTTAGTTCATAAGATGGACTAGAACAAGTGTTGTTCACCTAACTATCCAAAAGTTATCTATGATACAATTGGCAAGTGTTGCCTACCTAAATAACTAAGTTTTAAGTGATTAGCCAAAGCTAACTTAAGGCTTGGTGAAATATGGATCTTAGCTCACTAGAAAGTCTAGACAATGTGACTTTCCAAATTAATAATGAGGGCTATTAATTTGAATAAAATAGTGGGAGGTACATTTAATAAAAGACCTTATTAAATGTTTGAAACTTAATACTTACTTTACATATTTTTGTCATAAATAACCAATGGCTAATACATCAAATAACTTATCACTGCAATCAATCCTTGAGAAGGACAAACTGAATGGGATAAACTTCCTGGACTGGTACAAGAATTTGAAGATAGTCCTTCAACATGAGCGAAAAATATATGTCCTAGAGGAACATGTTCCTTAAGAACCTGAAGCTACTGCCCCTCGAGCCCAAAAAGATGCTTATAAGAAGCATCATGATGATGTACTAGATGTCGGTTGTCTCATGTTGGCTACCATGGACTCTGAGCTTCAGAAGCAACATGAGAACATAGAAGCTTATGACATGCTTGAGCATCTTAAGAAGCTTTATGAAGGCCAAGCTCAGCATGAAAGGTTTGAGGTGACAAAAGCATTGTTTCAATGCAAACTGGTAGAAGGAAACCCCGTTGGGCCTCATGTACTCAAAATGATTAGGTATGTTGAGAATCTTGAGAGATTGGGTGCTCCACTAGGTCAAGAGTTAGCCACTGACTTAATTCTGTAATCGTTGCCATAGAGTTATGGTCAATTTATCATGAATTACAACATGAATGAAATTGACAAACCACTGCCAGAACTATTAAGCATGTTAAGAACTGCTAAACAAAATTTGCAAAAGACTAAGCCTAATACCATAATGATGGTTCAAAAAGGCAAAGGCGAGGGCAAAAACAAGAAGGATTCCAAATCTAAAGGCAAGCCCAAGTCTAAGTCCTCTACACTGAAACCAAAAAGGCGTGTGGCTAAGGAAGGGACATGCTTCCATTGCGGTCAGACCGGACATTAGAAAAGAAACTGCAAGGTCTATCTGGAATATCTAAAAAAGAAGAAGGGAAGTGAGGCTTCCGCTTCAAGTATCTATGTTATAGAAATTAATGTTTCCACTTTTACATCTTAGGTATTAGATACCGGATGTGGTTCTCACATTTGTACAAATGTGCAAGAACTACAAAGGAGTAGGACTCTGGCTAAAGGCGAAGTGGACCTAAGAGTTAGCAATGGAGCAAGAGTTGCTGCACTAGCTGTAGGGACATATTATCTATCTTTACCTTCTAGTTTAGTAATAGAATTAGAGGATTGTTATTTTGTGCCTGCTATCAACAGGAATATTATTTCTATTTCTTGTTTGGACAAGAAAGGTTTTTCATTTATAATAAAGGATAAAAGTTGTTCAGTTTATTTAAATGAAATGTTTTACTGTAATGCACAAATGTTCAATGGACTCTATATTCTTAATCTTGAAATGCCAGTCTATAACATAAACACCAAGCGATTTAAATCAAATGATTTAAATCCAACCTATCTCTAGCATTGTCATTTAGGCCATATAAATGAGAAACACATATCCAAGCTCCATAAAGATGGATTCTTGGATTCATTTGATTTTGAATCATATGAAATATGCGAATCTTGTTTACTAGGTAAAATGACTAAAGCACCATTCACTGAACATAGTGAAAGGGCTAACGATCTATTAAGTCTCATACATACTGATGTATGTAGGCCTATTAGTTCACCTGCTAGAGGAGGTTTCCAGTACTTCATTACATTTACTAATGATTTCAGTAGATATGGATATGTGTATCTTATGAAACACAAATTAGAATCCTTTGAAAAGTTTAAAGAATTCAAGAATAAAATGCAAAACTAACTTAGCAAAAGTATTAAAACACTTCGATCAGATTGAAGTGGAGAATACTTAAGCTAAGAATTTGATGACTATCTAAAGGAGTGTGATATAGTATCACAACTCACTCCACTTGGAACCCCACAATGGAATGGTGTTTCAGAAAGGAGGAATCGTACCTTGTTAGACATGGTACGATCTATGATGAGTCATACAGATCTTCCAATTTCCTTTTGGGGGCATTTTTTAGAGATAGCTACTTTTATACTCAATTGTGTTCCCTTTAAAATGGTTCAAAAGACTCCATATGAGATATGGATTAGGAAATGTCCCAACTTGTCTTTTATGAAGATTTAGGGTTGCAAGGCCTATGTAAAACGTCAAGTTTCTGATAAGCTTGGACCCAAATTAGATAAGTGCTACTTTGTAAGATATCCAAAGAAAACTAAGGGATACTATTTCTACAATCCTAGTGAAGGCAAAATGTTTGTCACACGAACTAGTATTTTTCTTGAAAGAGAATTTATCTCTAAGAAAAATAGTGGGAGGAAAGTAAAAATCGAAGAACTACGAGACTTACAAAGTAATATTGAACATGTAATAGAGCCTGAACAAAGACCACAAGATGTTGTGGCTCAGGAACTAGTTCAAGTAACACAAGGCCCACGTAGATCTAGTAGGATACGCCATGAGCCCGAGAAATATGGATTTCTTGTGACTCAAAATGGCAATGTTTTGCTCATGGATCAAGATAAGCCTACAACTTACCAAGAAGCTATAAAAGGGCCAGACTCTGAGAAGTGGCTTGAGGCCATGAAATATGAGATGGATTCCATGTATACTAACTAAATATGGACTTTGGTTGATCCACTTGAAGGGGTAAAACCCATTGCGTGCAAATGGATTTTCAAGAAGAAAACTGACATGGATGGTAACGTGTAAATCTTTAAAGGATGATTAGTTGCAAAAGGTTATAAGCAAGTTCATGGTATAGACTATGATGAAACCTATTCCCCAGTTGCCATGCTTAAATCCATTTGGATTTTGCTTGCTATTGCAGCTTTTTATGATTACGAAATCTGGCAAATGGATGTCAAAACTACTTTTCTTAATAGAAAGCTTCTCAAGGATGTGTACATGACATAGCCCGAGGGTTTTGTCACTCCTAAAAATGCTGGAAAGGTATGTAAGCTACAATGATCCATTTATGGATTAAAGCAAGTTTCACGGAGTTGGAATCTTTGTTTTGATGAGGCAATTAAGGAATTGGGTTTCATTAAAAATGAAGATGAATCTTGTGTTTACAAAAAGGTTAGTGGGAGCACAATTATTTTTCTTGTATTGTATATGGATGACATATTACTCATTGGAAATGATATCCCTACATTGCAAATAGTAAAGACTTGGTTAGGGAATTGTTTCTTGATGAAAGACTTAAGTAAAGCTGCCTATATACTAGGTATTAAGATCTATAGAGATAGATCAAGAAAATTGTTTAGCCTAAATCAGAGTACACACATAGATAAAGTGTTAAAATGGTTTAACATGCAAGAATCCAAAAGAGAATTTTTGCCTATGTCGCATGGCATAAATTTGTCCAAAGCTCAGTGTCCTTCGACAGAAGATGAGAAGGACTGCATGAATAAGGTACCATATGCATCAGCAATTGAATCTATCATGTATGCCATGATATGTACTCGTCCTGATGTCTTATATGCTTTGAGCATGACAAGCAGGTACCAATCAAATCCAAGCGAACCCTGCCATTAAGAATATCCTTAAGTATTTGAGAAGGACTAAAGATTCATTCTTAATATATGGAGGAGAGGAAGAACTTGTTGTAAAAGATTACACTGATGCTAGTTTCCAATCCGACAAAGATAACTTTAAATCGCAGTCAGGTTATGTATTTAGCCTAAATGGTGGTGCTATGTGCTGGAAGAGTTCAAAGAAGGAAATAGTGGCCGACTCTACTACAAAGGCTAAGTATATTGCTGCCTCTGATGCATCAAAAAAGGCTGTTTGGATCAAAAAGTTCATTACTGAACTTAGCGTTGTTCCTAGCATTGCAAACCCAGTGGATCTTTATTGTGACAACAATGGAGCCATTGCACAAGTCGAGGAACCCAGATCTCACCAGCAATCCAAACATATACTTAGGCACTTCCATCTCATTCGAGAAATCATCGATAGAGGAGATGTGAAGATATATAAAGTATCAACTGATGATAATATCGCCGACCCACTGACAAAGCTTTTAGCGCAGAAAAAGCATGATGGTCATACTATGTCACTTAGTATTAAATACATGAGTGATTGGCTCTAGTCCAAGTGGGAGATTGTTGGTGTGTGTCATAGGAACCAATCATATAGATGATTGAAATAATACACAATGTATTATATTTTATTTTAGGCAATGCAATTAATATATTATTTTATTTTTATTTTATTAATTTTGCATAATTTATAACTTAATATAATAATTGTCCCTGGAATAGTTTTACTATTCCTAAAATGTCCCTAGTTAAGTATTATTACGAAAGGAATAGTAATAATACATTGAGATTAGCATGTATAGTGACTGATGATTATGAATCATGGATATGTGATATCAAGTCAATACATGAGTACATTGTTAGTAAACAGATGTACTGGACTGACCTAATATGAGAATACTATATGGATAAGACTTGTATTATTAGTAGTTCTCATATGGTCACAATTGCATATAGTCCTTTAACCTAAAGTCACTATGGTTCCCTACATAAGGGGTTACTCACTTTGATGTCGTCCTATGTCACATTTCATCAGGATGACAAGTACGGCATTAATTGGGTATGTCACGAATCATGCAAAGGGAAGTGAGTGATGTAGATGGAATTTTGTTACTTTTATAAAAAGAAGATATATCCTTAGGCCTCTTGATTAAGTAAGATTTAGAAATGCATGACCATGCTTAAATGAATCAATATGTGATATTAATCATTTGTTTTGAAGTCTACCCAGTATCAAGAAATATAAATTGAACTTTGACGAGGATGACGCATTTCATGCCTCCAGTTCAATTTAGATATTATTACAAAAGGGATTACGATGCCAAATGTTGGTGATGTATTAGGTGGATGTTAAATCACAAACATTCTTACTACTTGAGTAGCAGTATGTATTGCTAAATACCGCTCACTGTCTATGGTTCAATAATAAGTCATTGTCAACGTAGTAAAAACCTACAGGGTCACACAAAAGTAGTAGGAATAAGACAATAATTAATTAAACTTTAATTAGATTAATATCCAATTAATTGGACTTATTTTTATGCTTATATATATTATTAAATAATAATATATTTTTCACATAATAAATATAATTATTATTATATGATATTATTTAATATTAAAATAATATCAAATAATTATGTTATTAGATATTAGATAAATATATTATGAAATAATATTATTTTAATATGTGATAACTATATGCAATTTTCTAATATTAAAATATTTATGTTATGAGATAATATTATTATCGAATAATAGATCATTAATAGATAAGTCCTATCTCTCCTCATTATTTCTAGGATAAGGATAAGATGAGTTGTTAAGTGTGATTAGGATTTTTTGGAGGCATTATCCTAGTAGGACTAGGATTGTGGCTTGCTTAAATTCTATAAGAAGGGACTTGAGGGCAGCACTTTAAACACACTCATAAGCTTCCATAAAACTCTAAATCACTCAGAAAACATCCAATCCTAAATCCTAGAGAGAAAAACACATCCTAACAGATTCGTAGAGGGTGAGAGATCATTGTTCACTCCGTATGGATATCGTAGAGATGCTGTACCTTTCGGCAGATATTTGATTCATCCGCTCTTTGAAGTTTTGATCAGTAGAAATACGAGTTCCCAATAGGTAAAATCTTAATCATTGATTTATGTCTTTTGCATGGATCTTAGGTAGAATTCGAATCAAATTTTGAATTTTCGTTGCATATGATAATCCAAATTCCAACACTGACATCATCACTATACCATACAAGCCTGCTAAATCACTAAGATAGATAATTACTAACTCTTTATAAGCATCATTTTCTGAATTCCCCATGTATCTCCACTTGATCAATTTCATATACCATTTATAATTTCTTCTTACCTTATTTAAGATTCATCAATTAACAAATATTTGACACCTAGTATTCATAAGAACAATCATAATTTATGACATTTAAATACTTAAATATCTAAAATGTTAAATTAGAGTAGGATATATACTCATTTGTAGGCTCTAACTAATTAATTTACTTAGAAGCATCTGTGTTTGACGTCCTCTCATCTTCCTATTTATGATTCACAAGAAGAGTTGTAAATAAAGAGTATTCTTTATTTTCTTTCCCATCATCTCAATCTTACTTTTATGTCATAAGATACTAATAACCCATGTTACTAGCTTGAAGGTCAACCATGTCGTGATTTAAGAATTTTCAGGTTAAAGCCATATAAATAAAATTACAACTTAAAACTCTCATTAATCCCCTTTATTTCAATTGAGCATTCATGATTATTAGCCTTTCCTTATTTTCAACTACTTAACCCTAAAAGTAGAGATATGTTAGAAGGAGTAATTTCTTACATTCATGCAATTTAAACATAATATTAGGACTTGATGACTCATAACATTATATCCTCAAATTATTATCAAGATCCTTAAAGAATATATGTACACACACACACACACACACACACACACACACACACACATTTATACCTCTTTTAATTTAACTTGAAATTACTTAAGAATATTAGGGTTAGTAGCATCAAAGATCTTTATTATGTCACTCAATCCTATTACAGCATAAAGCATCTATTTTCTTATACTGTCATCATATTTTCAAAATACCCATAAATAGGTTTTGTTTAGAATAGGCATGATTCTCTCAAAATAATAGCATATAGGGCTTTATATAGGTCTCAATCATTTCATTTTACCATTTTATATCATAAAGATCATATTTTTCAACTATATCATTGTATTTGTCAAAATACCCAAGTGGGTATTTCTTGAATTATCTAATAAAATAGTATAAATATTAAAACTTTGTGATATAGAAATACTCATAACCTCCCAAAAGGGCCACCAACGGCTTGTTGGCAATAAACTCTTGTCGAATCGTCGATAAATTAAGGAAATGGCAGCTTCTAGTCATAGTGCCTACATTGCACTTCAAGATTCTATCTCCCATCAATAACGGTAGCTTAGAACACCCTTCCTCCTTAGAAGCTTATTGAAGCTCCACTAGTAAAAGCACAATGCCAGATGTCGGGAGTTGGAGCGAACAATAACATCTTACTACTGTGTGGATTCCGCCGTATCTCGCAACTCTTTGCCAACATTCGAAGGTGGGCACGCACAAGAGGAAAGGTTGGTTACTAGCACTGTGCCACAAAAGATACAGATCCATGGCAGAGAAGCTGAGTTCAGGATAGAGAAAGGTGATGGGAGAAGAGAGAGAGAGAGGAGAGAAAATGTTGACTAGAAAAATTAGAAGGGGAAAGGGAAAAAAAGAGAAAAAGTATGGGCAATGATTTAGTACTTCTCAATGCACCATACATTCTATTCCTTTAAATCTCAACCTTTCATTCATCAATCCTAAATCAATCCTAATCATTCGTTAAAATTTAAAACCTATTTCCTTGAAACCCTTTCCAATCTTATTTAAAATTCCTTAAAAAACCTAGATAACACTTTCATTGAATAAATTATAATAATATTTGCTTAATCAACATTTAAATAATGCTATTTCACTTTAGCATAAATAAATATAGTTTAACCATGCTCTCTAAAAAAATAGCTATTTTAAGTTATTTAAAATAATAAACTTTAAATATTATCTCAAGGATATCACATTTATGCATCTTGTTAATTGAAGAAACATGAAATGAATTAGCCTATTCACATTTGGAAATGGTAGCTAGAGTTTTTACCCTTAAAATATAGAGACATTATTTGTATAAAACTACTTATGAAATTTATACAGATTATAAAAGTCTCAAATATATTTTTGAATAATCAAATTTGTAAAAGATTATAACTATTTCATTCACTATCATCTAGGAAAAACTAATATAGTTGCCAATGCCTTAAGTAGAAAAGCTCCAAAAAATAAAAGAAAAAAGTAATTAAAAGAAGATAGAAGTATGAAATTGGTCTATATAATAATATAATTTATTATAGCAAATCAAAATTAAAGTAGCTCAAAAAGAAGATTTTCAATATGAGCAATTGAAGAACAAAGCTATGAATAAGATAGAGACTAATTTTACTAGAAATGAAAAGGGAGTAATAAGGAACAAAAATTGATTATGGATGCCTATGGCTTTAAGGCAGAAGATATTAAGAAAGGCTCATGAATCTGTTGGTGTGTGTCTTATGAGCCAATCATAGATATGATTGTAATAAATACACAATGTATTATGTTTTATTTCAAGCAATTCAAATTATTATATTTTGTTTTATATTTTTTATTACTCTATGCAATTTATAACTTAATATAATAATTATCTCTAAAATAGTTTTACTATTCCTAAAATGCCCCTAGTCAAGTATTATTGTGAAAGGGATAGTAATAATATATCGAGACTAGCATGTATAGTGACTAATGATTATGAATCATGAATATGTGATATCAAGTTAATATATGAGTACATTATTAGTGAACAAATATACTGGACTGGCCTACAATGAGAAAACTATATGGATTATTATATGTCATTAGTTATTCTCATGTGACCATAATGCATGTAGTCCTTGGACCTGAAGTCACTACGGTTCCCTACATGAAGAGTCACACACTTTGATGTCGTCCTGTATCACTTTTGACCGGGATGTGTTGTAGGACGTTGATTGGGTGTGTCATGAATCATGCAAAGGGATGTGAGTGATGTAGATGGGAATCTTGTTCCTATTACATAATAGGAGTGATATCCTTGGGCCCTTTGATTGAGTGAGATTAAGAAATGTATGGCTATGCTTAAATAGATCAATCTGAGATATTGATCATTTGTTTAAGTTAGTCCACTCAATATCAAGAAACATAAATTGAACATTAATGACGATGACGCATTCCATGCTTCTAGTTTGATTTGGATATCGTTACAAAAGGGACTATGTTGCAAGGTGTTGTTCACACATTAAGTGAATATTGAGTGACAGATATTTTTTACTACTTAGGTCACAGTGAATTATTGTTAGATACCGCTCACTGTCTATGGTTCTCAAGTAGGCCATTACTAACGTAGTAAGAACCTACAGGGTCACACAAAAAGAGTAGGAATGAGATAATAATTAATTGGGTTTTAGTTAGACTAGAATCCAATTAATTAGGCTTATTGTTGTGCATATATATATATTATTAAAATAATAATATATTTTCACATAATATATATAATATATTACGTGATATTATTTGATATTAAAGTAATATTAGACAATTCATTATTAGATATTAGATAATCATATTATGAGATAATATTATTTTTTAATATAAGATAACTATATGCCTTTTAATATTAGATAATTATATTATGAGATAATGTTATCTGATATTGGATAATGGATAAGTCATATCTCTCCTCACTCTCTCCATGATAAGGATAAGGTTATCGTCAAGTGTGATTAGGATATTTAGAAGCATTATCCTAATAGGACTAGGAATGTGGTTTGCCTTAGTTCTATAAAAAGGAACTTGAAGGCAGCACATTGGATGACACATTAGCTACCATTAAATCGTAAATTCACTTAAAAATGCACCAATCCTAATCCTAGAGAGAGAAACGTATCCTAGCAGATTCGTGGAGGCTGAGAAGTCTTCATTCACACCACGTGGATACTGTAGAGATGTTGTACCTTCCAGTCAGTGTTGGGTTTGTGATTCATCCTGTTCTCATAAGGTTTTATTCAGAAAGAACATGAGCACACAAAAGGTAAAATCCTAAACATTGATTTATGCCCTTTTGCATGGATCCTAGGTAGAATTTGGATTATTTTTTTTTAAATTCTACTGCATATGATGATTTGAAACCTATCAGAATCACTTTATACAATGCTTCTTAGTGCAACAAAAAAAAGTATTAGGATTTGAAAATTTTATATTGGTGGGATGGAATTAAGAAGTACATATGAGATTATATGATTAGATGTCTAACTTGTTAAGAAATGAAAGCACAACATCAACATCCGGTAGGTCTTTATCAAAATATTTATATCCTTAAATGGAAATAGTAGGGCATTACAATAGATTTCATAACTGGATTACTATGAACCAGTAAGGGATATGATTCCATTTTGCTGGTAAAAAACCTTTTAGCAAAATCTACGCATTTTATACTAGTGAAAACAACATAGATTACATCACAGTATGCTTAACTTTACATGGATAAAATCATTCCATTACGTGGCATTCCACTCATAGTTATTTTAAATCAAGGATTAAAATTTACATCCTAATTTTGGTAATCATTTCAAGAAATACTAGGAACTCAATTGTAATTTAGTATGGTACTCCATCCTCAAATCAATGGATAATTAGAAAGAACAATTTAGACACTAGAGGATATGCTCAGAGCTTGTGTAATTAAATTTGAAGGAAGTTAGGATCAATATGTGCCATTAATGAAATTTACGTATAATAATAGCTACCATATCAGTATACAAATGTCTTTATTTAAGGCACTGTGTGGTAAGAAATGCAAATCACCCATTAGATGGTTCGAATTAGGAGAAGTGAAGATGATCGATCCTAATCTACTTGAAGATGCCATTAGTAAAGTTCAAATAATAAGAGAAAGATTACAGCCCACCCAAAGTCAACATAAATCATATGCAAATAATAGGCACAGAACATTAGAATTCCAAGAAAGTGATCAAGTATTTTTGAAAGTTACTCCTATGAAGGGATAATGAGATTTGGTAAAAAAAAATGGACACTTAGATATGTAGGTCTGTACAAAATTTGCAAATGAATAAAAAAAAAGTTGCTTATCAACTAGAATTATCAAAAGATATGAGAGTGGTACATCCGATTTTTCATGTATCCATGTTAAGGAAATATATTCCAGATGAATTCCTTGTGTTAAAGGAAATACTAATAGAATTGTATTGAAAACTAGTATATAAAGAATAAGGTTATCAAGTCATTAACTAACAAATAAAGAAACTACAATCCAAGGAAATTCCTATGGTAAAAGTAATATAGGAGAAACATGGAGCTCTAGAAGAAACATAGGAATTAAAAAAAGACATGAAAGATAAGTACTGAAACTTATTTGGTAAGTTCTTTATCCAAAACTATCATATAGTTTATTAGGAATTCTATGCATTGTTATGTAATTTCTTGCAAATTTAAAGATGAATTTTCTTAAAGTGGGAAAGCTTGTAATATCCCAAAATAAGATAAGAAATCTCAAATGGGTATTTTATTAGAAAATGCCTAAATCAGAAAATTCAATTGGGAAATTAGGTGAAATTTGAGAGAATTATGAAAGTAATTTAGATGTAAATCTAACTATAATTTTTATAAAAAAACCTCATTAGGCATCAAAATAGATAAAAATCTAATTAAAAATACAATAATAGATTTAGGAAAATTCGCATAAGAATTTGTTAAAATTCCAAAATACGAGTAAATTGAAAAGTGAGAAATTGAACTAAAAATTAAATATATTAATTTAAAAATTTTTAGGTAGACTTAAATCAAAATTTTAAGCCTAAAGATGAGTATGAAAGTTGAGAAATGAAGGCCCAAATGAGGCCTAAAAATGTCTAAAAAGTTTAGGGCAAAAGTGTAAAAAAAAGTAAAAAATTGAGCCCATTTTGCAATAAACCCTAATTACTTTTTTAAAGTGGCCTATTTTTATTGGATATTAGGATAAATATTTTTTTATTATTAAGGAGACTTGGAGGTCCCAAGCTGCTAACTAATTATCCAAGATTTTTTTCTCAAAATCCAATAAATAATAGTAATAAAATTATAATTTTTTTAATTAGGGTTTAAAGGCTAAAATATATGTGTATGGGCCATGTTAAAGCAGAAAAATTTTGGTCCTTTGGCTAACAAAATTATATGAAGGAAAAGGGAATTTGGTAAAGTTCAAGGCTTCATTTATCTCTAAGAGGTTTTGTAACTAATATCCTTAAATTTTGTAAGGTAACTTAGGGTTTTCCCTTATTTTCTTCAAGAATTCATATCCTCTTATCTTCTAAATGTCTAAAATTCAATTTATTATCATAAAGCTCTTCTTTTGCTATCCTAAAGGGTTGTGAAAATTTAAAAAGTAAAGGAATTATGATGATTGGCACTCCTCTTTATTCTAGTTATTCCATGAAGATGATGATATTGTTTATCCATGTCTTCTTTAGAGATCAATATATTGGTGTTTGGTTTAATTTTTTTTAAATTACTCCAAATGATAATATGATCGTTAGCTCTGAACATATTGATGTTGAAAGTGGTGGTAAAATAATTCATGGAAATTGTTAAGAAAAATAATGACATAAAATTGTTAGAAAGATAACAAATCTTTCAAGTGATATTAAATAAGGGTTTTTAGTCACCCAATGTATTCAAAGGTTAGAATTTTTTTAAAATTTCAAGTCTTAACATTTTAAAGTCATATTTAGTGTTAGGATAATTGTATATGAAGTTGGAAATTTATGGAAATATTTAAATGCATGAAAAAGTAAGTTAGCGATGAAATAATTAAATTTGCCCATTAAGGCATCAAATGATTGAAAAAAAATTATGAAACTCTTTAGACATAATATTTAGGATGTTAGTAAGCTTGTGTTAAGCAAATAGAGTTGATTTGGTTGCCTAAATGATAACTTTAATTTTATAGGTCTAGTGTTATCCAAAAATTTTAATTTTGAACTCATGCCTTTAATGCACTAGCAAAACTAAGAAATTTATTATGCAACACTTAACTTATTCTTTATTTACTGTGTTAAGAATGTTTGGCAAAATTCATAAACAATTAGTTTCCATTTGATTGATGAAAAGGGGCTTAGATTGCAAGAGTCCTTGTGCTATTCTATTTTTGAACTTCTTATTGTGTTCTGTGTGAATTGTACTTGTGGAGACAATTAGTGTAATTTAATTATTGTATCTTAGGTCATAATATGTTAAGAGTGTTGAAACAAATTGCGATAAAATTTTAAATTGATTTAGGAGTACTAAAGAACATTAAACCATGATATATATACAAGTCTGATTGTGATTTTTTTAATAAATGTTAAAAAAGAATTTGAATGCATATAATTAAATGGTGAACTACATAAAATAGTTATGATATGATTGGTATTCGGATATACCTATTAAAATGGATTAAATGATTGATGTTTTAACATCATATTACTATTTATTATAAATTAAGATGGGAAGATATAACATCCTTTATAGTGAAGGAAAGGAGTGGCTTTAAGCCTACAGTGGCAAGGATAAGGATGAACTGAAGATATAAAGTAAAACTTATATACTTACCATTACCATTTTTAATAATAAATTTTATCGATATTGTATATAAGACAATTTCTTCTTAGGATACTAAATAGCAATTACATATAAAGAAAAGGCTAGTCATTTATCATGAAAATCCTTTCTATATAAGGTGATAAGTAACTATTCATTAAATATATTTTATACTCACTCTTTTATTGTGTTAAAATAATTATAGGTGCAAGCCATGGAGCTAGTGTAATAAATTAATACTTGTATTTGAACCTTCCATTCTTCCCATAGTACTCATAAGATAATCTTTTAGTATAAAATACAATCAACCCCTATAAATATAATAGTAGATTATGAAATAAAACTTAAACATATAGATTTAGAATTTAATCTTATTATAATATATCCTTTGTATCGGGTTCCTCCACTTGTGAGTTTGGCTAGTAATGTTATTTACTCTTCTTTCATAAAATTAGACCTAAAGTAGTGGAATCTAAATGGATCTAACTAAATCAATGTTATCTATTATATTATGTAAATTATATGTCTATATAAAAAATTTAGATGTATATATGCATGTATTAATTTGGATGCATATATCATTTATCATGAAAACCCTTTTTATGATGTGAATACTTCTATATTCTGAGTTTAAATGTCTATATCCTCTAATAATATTAATTTAACAAGGATATCAAAATAGTATAAAGGCTTGTAAAGATATCCATTTAGTATGCCAACACTAGTTAGGTATCTTTATACTGATCACAATAATTGTAGGACATGACATAAAATTATTAGAAAGACAACAAATCTTTCAAGTGATGTTAAATGAGGGTTTTTAGTCACCTAATGTATGCAAGGGCTAGAAATTTTTAAAATTTTAATTCTTAACATTTTAAGGTCATATTTAGTATAAGAATAATTGTAGATAAAGTTAGGATTTATGGAAATTTTCAAGTGCATGAAAAAGCTAGTGATGAAATACATAAATTTGCCTCTTTCAGAACCCTATTCTAGTTAGTCTCAAGTTTTTTTTTAGGCATCAAATGATTGAGAAAAATTATGAAACTCTTCAAACATGATATTTAGGATATTAATAAGCTTTGTTAAAATTTGGTACCAAACAGAATTGATTTAGTTGCCTAAATGATAGCTTTATTTTCACAGATAATTTCCATGAATTCTTTTACCACCACTCTCAACATCAATATGTTAAGAAATGAACCATCATATTATCATTTGCAAAACTTCAAAAAAATAAAACCAAACACTAACATATTGATCTTTAAAAAAGATATGGATCATCATCATATTCATGAAATAACCCTAGAATAAGGAAGAGCACCACTTACCTTGATTCCTTCACTCCTTAAATTTTCAATAACCCTTTGAGACAACAAAAAAGGAACTGCATGAAAATAAATTGAATTTTAGACATTTAGAAGAGAAGAGGATCATGAATTCTTGAAGAAAATAAGGGAAAATCTTAAATTACCTTACAAAATTTAAAGATGTTAATTAGAGAACTTTTTTGAGACAAATAAAGGCTTAAACTCTTCACCAATTTCCCTCTCCCTTCTCATGATTTTTCTGGCTAAAGGAGTAGAATTTTTCTACTTCAAAATGGCTCACACACATATATATAAAATCCTTAAACCCTAATTAAAAAAATTATAATTTATTTTTATTATTATTTATTAAATTTTAAGAAAAAATCTTAGACAATTGCCTAGTTGCCTAGGACATCCAAGTATTCCTAATAATCAGAAAATGATTACCCTAATATCTAACGAAAATAAGCCACAATTATGGTTTTTTGCAAAATGGTCCAAATTTTTAACTTTTTTAGGCTTTTGCTCCTAAACTTTTTGGATATTTTTAGGCCTTTATTTATAAACTTTTTGTTGGTGTGTGTCCTAAAACCAATCATATAGATGATTGAAGTAATACACAATGTATTATATTTTATTTTAGGTAATTTAATTATTATATTTTATTTTTATAATTTTATTATTATTATGTGCAATTTATAACTTAATATAATAATTATCCTTGGAATAACTTTGCTATTCCTAAAATGCCCCTAGTCAAGTATTATTACGAAAAAGATAGTAATAATACATCAGACTAGCATGTATAGTGACTGATGATTACGAATCATGGATATGTGATATCAAGTCAATACATGAGTACATTGTTAGTGAACAATGTACTAGACTGACCCACTATGAGAATATTGCATGGATAGATATCTCATAAGTTATTCTCATATGATCACAAATATACATAAACCTTTGACTTGGAGTCACTACGGTTCCCTACATGAGGAATTACTCACTTTAATATTGTCCTATGTCACCTTTAATCAGGATGATGAATAGGGCATTAATTTGGTGTGTCATAAATCGTGTAGAGGGAAGTGAGTGATGTAGATGAGATTTTGTTACTCTTGTATAAAAGAGAAATATCCTTGGGCCCCTTGATTGAGTGAGACTTAAAAATGCATGCCCATACTCAATTGAATTAATATGTGACATTAATCATTTATTTTAAGTCTACCCGGTGTCAAGAAATATAAATTGAACATTAAATGAGGATGACACATTCCATGCCTCCAGTTCAATTTGGATATTATTACAAAAGGGTTATGATGCAAAACGTTGATCATGTATTTGGTGGATGTCGAATCACAGATATTCTTACTACTTGAGTGGCAGTGATGTATTACTAGATATTGCTCATTGTCTATGGCTCAATAATGAGTCATTGTTAACGTAGTAAGAACCTACAGGGTCACACAAAAGGAGTAAGAATAAGATAATAATTAATTAGACTTTAATTATATTAAAATCCAATTAATTGAACTTATTTTCGTGCATATATATATTATTATTAAGAATAATAAATTCACGTAATATATATATATTATGTGATATTATTTGATATTAAAGTAATATCAAATAATTACGTTTTCAAATATTAGATAAATATATTATGAGATAATATTATCTAATATTATCTCATAATATTAAGATATTTGATAACTATATGCAATTATCTAATATTAAGATATTTATATTATGAGATAATATTATCTAATATTAGATAATTAATAGATAAGTCCTATCTCTCCTCATTATCTCTAGAATAAGAATAAAATGAGTTGTTAAGTGTGATTAGGATTTTGGAAGCATTATCCTAGTAGGACTAGGATTGTGGCTTGCCTAAGTTCTATAAAAGGGGCTTGAGAGCAACACATTATAGACATACTCATAAGCCTCCTAAAATCCTAAATCACTCAGAAAACATCGAATCCTAATTCCTAGAGAGAGAAATGCATCCTAGCAAATTCGTGGAGGGCGAGAGGTCGTTGTTCACTCCGTGTGGATACCGTAAAGATGTTGTACCTTCCAGTTGGCGTTTGATTCATCTACTCTCAAGTTTTGATCAGTAGAAACACGAGTGCCCAATAGGTAAAACCCTAATCATTGATTTATGCTTTTTGCATGGATCCTAGGTAGAATTCGGATCAAAATTTTGAAATTCCGTTGCATGTAATAATCTGAATTCCTAACAGTGGTATCAGAGCTTCTTGCAAAAATATAGTTTTGATTATGTGTTTTACTGTCTTTGATGAATATTTATATGATAAATACACGTCAAATCTATTTCGGTTTAAATCAGAAGTTACACGTTTTGATGAATGTTTATGTGATAAATTAATATCAAATCAATTTCTGTTTAAACTAGATATATATGAGATATATGCAAACTCGTGTATGGTTCTGATTTCGTAAATATATATATGATATATATGATCTGAATTTCGAATCTGATTATCAATTGATGAGATTAATTGTATGAATCTGATTATGCATTTTTCTGCTTCATATTCAAATCCGTTTCATGCGCAATTCTGATGTAAATAGGTTCTGTTATGAATCAGATTTAATCAAAATTAATCCTTAAGTCAAGTTATATATGGGTGATATATATATGTGTTCTGGATTAGTATTTAATTCTGAGTTTTCATATGATAAACCCTTGAGTCTATTCTAAATATGTGATGTTCTTTATGTTTAAAGCATATAACCTAGTCAACACATAATTAATGTGATCAATTCTGAATTTGTAAGGACCTATTTAAAATCATTTAAATATGATTAAGTTGAATCTGGTCTATGAGCTATATGTATGCTTTAGTTTATTTGAACTCGGCTAGATCTGTATTGATATGATTAAAATTATTCAAAGTGTTTGGACGAAAATCCTATTTTGAAACTATGATTTGAATGTCAATCATATAGTCAAATTGTTCGACTTGGGGTGTGTCAATTGTTGACAAAATGAATTAAAATTTGAATATTAGATGAATTCAATTTTTGGCCCGGGGTGCTCCGCCCTTCACACCCTCCGACAAGGGGCTTTACCCCCTTGACCCCCGCCCGCTAACTGGCTAGCGGGATCACCATGCTAACTCTGCGTAGTGTTTAAAAATTATTTTTGTTCTTAAGGTGCTTTTTTAGAACATGATTTTTTATGATGATTAAGTTATGAAATATATATGTCAATCATCCTCCTTATCTTGGTTACATATATTTCTTAGCAATTATTACATATGATGCATGAATGTGTTGCATAGTATGGCCCTTGGAGTTTTTATGGATGGATTTTAAATACGACCTGCGTGTCGTGTCTTCCTCTATTTTTCTAATGTATATTCTCTTCTCATCTCACTCCCCCCGAATGAAGCTCGGGGTTTCTGTTGTAAATTTGTAATTACAATGGAGCATTCTTGGCTTGGAACAAGGAGAAGCTAAAGAGTAATGGGACAAGAAGAAGCTAAGGAGTTAGTTAGGAATGTCATTAGAAAATAGAATTTTAGGCCATACTATGTGACATTTTGATTTTTTTATTATGTGATGATATTGATGAGCATGCATTTATTATGTGATAGAATGTGTTCCTACTATGTGATAGTTCTATTCATTGCATGATATATGATATACAGTAGTCTATTTTATTCATTTACTTTATATGATATATGAGATATGCTAGATATATTGCATGAATAAATAGGTTAGTTATGGTGAGATCTAATAATAATTAAGTTAAAATCCCTCATCTAAAATATTAAGTCAGTAATAATTAATGATGCCTTCCAATGTTTGGTACTCATCAAGGCCTCGATCGACATAAGGTAGGTTTTCCAAAGCAAGGTACCTCATTTATCTTGGTGAGATGTAATTGGATAATAGTGATATCCAAATGTCAAATATTGGGTCCGACTTAACTAGGATATCTCAATAGGATTGAGACCTAGAGACATAGAGTTGGGCTTTAGTTCATAAGATGGACTAGAACAAGTATTGTTTACCTAACTATCCAAGAGTTGTATATGATACAATTGACAAGTGTTGCTTACCTAAATAACTAAGTTTTAAGTGATTAGCCAAAGCTAACTTAAGGCTTGGTGAAATATGGATCTTGGCCCACTAGACAGCTTAGACAATATGACTTTTCGAATTAATAGTGAGGGCTATTAATTTGAATGAAATAGTGGGAGGTACATTTAATAAAATACCTTATTAAATGTTTTAAATTTAATACTTACTTTGCATATTTCTGTCATAGATAACCAATGGCTAATACATCAAATAACTTATCACTGCAATCGGTCCTTGAGAAGCACAAACTGAATGGGGAAAACTTCCTGGACTGATACAGGAATTTGAGGATAGTCCTCAAACATGAGCAAAAAATGTATGTCTTAGAGGAACCTGTTCCTCAAGAACTTGAAGTTACTGCCCCTCAAGCTCAAAAGGATGCTTATAAGAAGCATTATGATGATGCATTAGATGTCGGTTGTCTCATGTTGGCTACCATGGACTTTGAGCTTTAGAAGCAACATGAGAACATGGAAGCTTATGACATGCTTGAGCATCTTAAGAAGCTTTATGAAGGCCAAGCTCGGCATGAAAGGTTTGAGGTGACAAAAGCCTTGTTTCAGTACAAACTGGCAGAAGGAAACCCTGTTGGGCCTCATGTACTCAAAATGATTGGGTATGTTGAGAACCTTGAGAGATTGGGTGCTCCACTAGGTCAAGAGTTGGCCACTGACTTAATTCTGCAATCGTTGCCACAGAGTTATGGTCAATTTATCATGAATTACAACATGAATGAAATTGACAAACCACTGCCAGAATTGTTAAGCATGTTAAGAACTGCTGAACAAAATTTGCAAAAGACTAAGCTTAATACCATAATGATCGTTCAAAAGGGCAAAGGCAAAGGAAAAGACAAAGGCAAAAACAAGAAGGATTCCAAATCCAAAGGCAAGCCTAAGTCTAAATCCTATGCACTAAAACCAAAAAAGGGTATGGCTAAGGAAGGGACATGCTTCCATTATGGTCAAACCGAACATTGGAAAAGAAACTATAAGGTCTATCTGGAAGATTTGAAAAAGAAGAAGGGAAGTGAGGCTTCCGCTTCAGGTATCTATGTTATAGAAATTAATGTTTCCACTTTTACATCTTAGGTATTAGATACCGGATGTGGTTCTCACATTTGTACAAATGTGCAAGAACTACAAAGGAGTAGGACTCTGGCTAAAGGCGAAGTAGACCTAAGAGTTAGCAATGGAGCAAGAGTTGCTGCACTAGCTGTAGGGACATATTATCTATCTTTACCTTCTAGTTTAGTAATAGAATTAGAGGATTGTTATTTTGTGCCTGCTATCAACAGGAATATTATTTCTATTTCTTGTTTGGACAAGAAAGGTTTTTCATTTATAATAAAGGATAAAAGTTGTTCAGTTTATTTAAATGAAATGTTTTACTGTAATGCACAAATGTTCAATGGACTCTATATTCTTAATCTTGAAATGCCAGTCTATAACATAAACACCAAGCGATTTAAATCAAATGATTTAAATCCAACCTATCTCTAGCATTGTCATTTAGGCCATATAAATGAGAAACACATATCCAAGCTCCATAAAGATGGATTCTTGGATTCATTTGATTTTGAATCATATGAAATATGCGAATCTTGTTTACTAGGTAAAATGACTAAAGCACCATTCACTGAACATAGTGAAAGGGCTAACGATCTATTAAGTCTCATACATACTGATGTATGTGGGCCTATTAGTTCACCTACTAGAGGAGATTTCCAGTACTTCATTACATTTACTGATGATTTCAATAGATATGGATATGTGTATCTTATGAAACACAAATCATAATCCTTTGAAAAGTTCAAGGAATTCAAGAATGAAGTACAAAACCAACTTGGTAAAAGTATTAAAACACTTCGATCAGATCGAGGTGGAGAATACTTAATCCAAGAATTTGATGACTATCTAAAGGAGTGTGTTATAGTATCACAACTCACTCCACCTGGAATGCCACAATGGAATGGTGTTTCAGAAAGGAGAAATCGTACCTTGTTAGACATGGTACGATCTATGATGAGTCATGTAGATCTTCCAATTTCCTTTTGGGGGCATTCTATAGAGACAGCTGCTTTTACGCTCAACCGTGTTCCCTCTAAAATGGTTCAAAAGACTCCATATGAGATATAGACTGGGAAACATCCCAGCTTGTCTTTTATAAAAATTTGGAGTTGCGAGGCCTATGTAAAACTTCAAGTTTCTGATAAGCTCGGACCCAAATCGGACAAGTGCTACTTTGTAGGGTATCCTAAGGAAACTAAAGGATACTATTTCTATAATTCTAGTGAAGGCAAAGTGTTTATCGCACGAACTAGTATTTTTCTAGAAAGAGAATTTATCTCTAAGAAAAACTGTGGGAGGAAAGTAGAAATCGAAGAAGTGCGAGACTCACAAAGTAACACTGAACCTATAATAGAGCCTGAAAAAAGACTACAAGATGTTGTGGGTCAAGAACTAGCTCAAGTAACACAAGGCCCACGTAAGTCTGGTAGGATACGCCATGAGCCCGAGAGATATGGATTTCTTGTAACTCAAAATGGCAATGTTTTGCTCATGGATCAAGATAAGCCTACAACTTACCAAGAAGCTATAAAAGGGCCAGACTTTGAGAAGTGGCTTGAGGCCATGAAATCTGAGATGGATTCCATGTATACTAACTAAGTATGGACTTTGGTTGATCCACCTGAAAGGGTAAAACCCATTGGGTGCAAATGGGTTTTCAAGAAGAAAACTGACATGGATGGTAACGTGCAAACCTTTAAGGGACGATTAGTCGTAAAAGGTTATAGGAAAGTTCATGGTATAGACTATGATGAGACCTATTCCCCAGTTGCCATGCTTGAATCCATCCAGATTTTGCTTGCTATTGCAGCTTTTTATGATTAGAAAATCTGACAGATGGATGTCAAAACTGCATTTCTTAATGGAAAGCTCCTCGAGGATGTGTACATGACACAGCCCAAGGGTTTTTTCATCCCTAAAACTGCTGGAAAGGTATGTAAGTTACAACGATCCATTTATGGATTAAAGCAAGCTTCACGGAGTTAGAATCTTTGTTTTGATGGGGCAATCAAAGAAATTAGTTTCATAAAAAATGAAGATGAATTTTGTGTTTACAAAAAGGTTAGTAGGAGCACAATTATTTTCCTTGTATTATATGTGAATAAGATACTACTCATCGAAAATGATATCCCTACACTGCAAAGAGTAAAGACTTGGTTAGGGAATTGTTTCTCGATGAAAGACTTAGGTGAAGCTGCCTATATACTAGGTATTAAGATCTATAGAGATAGATCAAGAAAATTGCTTAGCCTAAGTCAGAGTACATACATAGATAAAGTGTTAAAATGGTTTAACATGCAAGAATCTAAAAGAGGATTTTTGCTTATGTCGCATGGCATAAATTTGTCCAAAGCTCAGTGTCCTTCGACACAAGATGAGAAAGACCGCATGAATAAGAAACCACATGCATCAACAATTGGATCAATCATGTATGCCATGATATGTACTCATCCTGATGTCTCATATGCTTTAAGCATGACGAGCAAGTACCAATCAAATCCAGGTGAACCTCACTGGACTACCATTAAGAATATCCTTAAGTACTTAAGAAGGACTAAGGATTCATTCTTAATATATGGAGGAGAGGAAGAACTTGTTGTAAAAGGTTACACTGATGCTAGTTTCCAATTCAACAAGGATGACTTTAGATCGCAGTCAGGTTATGTATTTAGCCTAAATGGTGGTGTTGTGTGCTGAAAGAGTTCAAAGCAGGAAACAGTGGTCGACTCTACTACAGAGGCTGAGTATATTACTGCCTCTGATGCGTCAAAAGAGGCTGTTTGGATCAAAAAGTTCATTACTGAACTTGGCGTTGTTCCTAGCATTGCAAACCCAGTGGATCTTTATTGTGACAACAATGGAGCCATTGCACAAGCTAAGGAATCCAGATCTCACTAGCGATCCAAACATATACTTAGGTGCTTCCATCTCATTCGAGAAATAATCGATAGAGGAGATGTGAAGATATACAAAGTACTAACTGATGATAATATCGCCGACCCACTGACAAAGCCTTTAGCACAGAAAAAGCATGATGGTCATACTATGTCACTTGGTATTAGATACATGAGTGATTGGCTCTAATCCAAGTAGGAGATTGTTGGTGTGTGTCCTAGAACCAATCATATAGATGATTGAAGTAATACACAATGTATTATATTTTATTTTAGGCAATTTAATTATAATATTATATTTTTATAATTTTATTATTATTATGCGTAATTTATAACTTAATATAATAATTATCCTTGGAATAGCTTCGTTATTCCTAAAATGCCCCTAGTCAAGTATTATTATGAAAAGGATAGTAATAATACATTGAGACTAGCATGTATAGTGATTGATGATTACGAATCATGGATATGTGATATCAAGTTAATACATGAGTACATTGCTAGTGAATAATGTACTGGACTGACCCACTATGAAAATATTACATGAATAGACGTGTCATAAGTTATTCTTATATGATCACAAATACACATAAACCTTTGACCTGGAGTCACTACGGTTCCCTACATGAGGAATTACTCACTTTAATATTGTCCTATGTCACCTTTAATCAGGATGACGAATAGGACATTGATTTGGTGTGTCATAAATCGTGCAGAGGGAAGTGAGTGATGTGGATGAGATTTTGTTACTCTTGTATAAAAGAGAAATATCCTTGGGCCCCTTGATTGAGTGAGACTTAGAAATGCATGGCCATGCTCAATTGGATTAATATGTGATATTAATCATTTATTTTAAGTCTACTCAGTATCAAGAAATATAAATTGAACATTGATGAGGATGACACATTCCATGCCTCCAGTTCAAGTTGGATATTATTATAAAAGGGTTATGATGCAAAACGTTGATCATGTATTAGGTGGATGTCGAATCACAAACATTCTTACTACTTGAGTGGCAATGATGTATTGCTAGATACTGTTTACTGTTTATGACTCAATAATGAGTCATTGTTAATGTAGTAAGAACTTACAAGGTCACATAAAA
Source organism: Sindora glabra (assembly GCA_020226215.1). Taxonomy (NCBI): domain Eukaryota; kingdom Viridiplantae; phylum Streptophyta; class Magnoliopsida; order Fabales; family Fabaceae; genus Sindora; species Sindora glabra. The sequence goes on from CM035227.1 coordinate 68,448,523, forward strand.
GGAGTAGGAATAAGATAATAATTAATTAGACTTTAATTATATTAATATCTAATTAATTGGACTTATTTTCATGCATATGTATATTATTATTAAGAATAATAAATTCATGTAATATATATATATTATGTGATATTATTTGATATTAAAGTAATATCAAATAATTACGTTATCAGATATTAGATAAATATATTATGAGATAATATTATTTTGCTATTTGATAACTATATGCAATTATCTAATATTAATTAATTAATAGATAAGTCCTATCTCTCTTCATTATCTCTAGGATAAGGATAAAATGAGTTGTTAAGTGTGATTAGGATTTTGGAAGCATTATCCTAGTAGGACTAGGATTGTGGCTTGCCTAAGTTCTATAAAAGAGGCTTGAGGGCAGCACATTATAGACACGCTCATAAACCTCCTAAAATCCTAAATCACTCAGAAAACAATGAATCCTAATTCCTAGAGAGAGGAACACATCCTAGCAGATTCGTAGAGTGTAATGTCTTGAATTTTTAATTTTATCATTTGAATCTCTAAAATCTAAGGTCGTAAAAATGAAGAACACGTTTGAATTAACTTGGTAGGTGAATCTTAAGTTGAAAGGAATTAAGTGTAAGTGTAATCGAAATTTTGAAGGAAAAAGGGTAGAAGGAAAAGAATTAATTTTCCTAAACAGTATAGATGATTAGAAGAAGTTATAAAACCCTAGAAATGGGAGTTGTCTAAGTCTGATAGTGTAAGGAATTTTAAATAGACAGAAACCCTATGAACCAAATTGCAAAAGTGCAAAATCGGGTGGGAGTTAAAGTGTGAATAACCAAGAATTTAGTATCTAATATAAATAACCAAAAATTTGGGGTCTAGTATGTAATTCCATAAAGTATGACCAATAGACACATGACAAGTGTCATTATTAGAAGAAAATGGCAAGAATAGCCTTACAAATGGATGAAAAAGGACTAAAATACACTTGGAAATTTTAAAAATGATCAAAATACTCTTGAAGCTTCATGAAAACTCTTTCTTCTTCTCCATTTCTCCTTGAAGCTATGGATGACTCCATGAAAATAGCTTGGAGCGTGTGAGAGAGAAAGAAGAGAGAGAAAATTTTTCTTAGCTTTTTCACCAAAAAATAGTGAGAATTAGGCTTAGGTGTAGAAGACAAAATTGCTCCTCTCATCAAGCTCTATCTATTGGTGTGTTTAGATTGAAGAAACCTCAAGTTTGATTAAGTTTGGTGAGCTCTAAGTGAGGATTCTCAAGTTGCTCCGAGAGGTAAAAATGTTCTCCTCTAAAAGCTCTTTAATGTACTCTTTTTAGTTTCTTGAAATTTTGATGTTGGTGTGGTTAAAGGAGGTTGACCATGGAGTTTTGAATAATTTGAGTATGTCTAATGATGTTTTAGATGTTATTATGTTGATACATGGCTTTGGTTTGGTGTAAAAACAACAAGAAATCATGATGTACAAACTAGGGTTTTAGAGGCATAATGGTGTATGTATGGATTTGACATGATTTGTTTGGAATTTGGCTAAATTGATGAAATTAGAATGATTCCTATGAATTATGAAGCCTATGGAAGATGAAATTTTGAATTATGAAAGCTTGTGTAAAAATTACCTTTTGAAAAGCCAATACCGTGACCATGGAAAAGAAGGAGGGAAGGAGATTTAGCCATTTAAATTGTGTTTTTGGAAAATTAGAATAATGTATTACAATGAAATTTAGGAGATATTGGAATGTACATTAAAATTTGGGTACTTCCTTCATGGCTTAGTGTATGTGAAGGAAGTGAAGAATGCATGAAGTTTAAGAAAAATGATGATGTTCTAATAAGAACTATGATATGTATTTATGTAGACTAAGAAGTGACAAGTTGGAAAGGCAAGAGGAATTGTAAAGAAGTTTTTAAGTGAGGGCAAATGAAACATCACTATTGTAACTCCCTTACTTATCAACGCCTTATTCCTTATTTACTAGATGATTATACGTACTCATTCGCCATCTACCTCAAGCTAATACGGAATATCTCAAATTTCTGTACTTTATACACATGAGCAAAAGTCATATAACTATACAAAAAGAGTTCAATTTACAATTCGTACATCCATTATGTACAATATCACCGACTATATAGACATATTTTTTTTTCATCACATTTACAATCTCAAAACATTATTGTCCTTTGTCATGAGAGCCTTTGGAAGCATCACCTGGAATGGTTAGTCACAATACAGAAAAAAAAACCTAAGAAACAGAGTTTCTCAGTAGCTAGCCATCACTGTAAAATATATTGAGCCATTCCAGATCCTTAAGCAAGTAAAACATACATTTCAAAAACAATTAATCATTTCTCATCTCTTTATCATCTCATTCCGTACCATTGTAAGAAATATGCACTGCACACAGCAATCATCAAGCCCATTCAAGGACTTATCTCAATCAATATCTAGATGGCCATCACAAATAATCGTACCTAGGCCTCATATACAGCATCACGCTGTCTTCCCGGGGATAATCGGGTCATAGGCCTTACTCACACAGTATCACACTGTCTTCCCGAGGTACTCTAAAGGCCATAGGTACCGCACACAGCAATTTTCATTACCATCCCGAGGATAACTCGGGCCATAGGCCTTACTCATACAGTATCACATTGTCTTCCCGGGATGCGCACACAGCTATCTCATACACATTCCATACAATGGCATAATATACAGAAAATCATGTGAATAGAAACAGAGCTTAAGGATAGAGCTAGCTACCTTTCACAAGCTTCCAATGTGATGTTCCCTTTGCTCTCACCAAAAACTCCTTTACACTTCCTCTTGCCTTTGCAAGTTGTCACTCCTTAGTCTATACAAATACACATCATAGTTTCTTATTAGAACATCATCACTTTCCCTAATCCTCATGTATTCTTTACTTTCCCCACTTAATTAAATGCATACTTAGATGCTCTATACTTTGTTTTCAAGCCTTGAAATGACACATATGAACATTAGAAAAGGATCTAGGGGTAAAGCCATGCAAAACATGAAGAAATCAAGCCAAAAAGTTCACTTAACAAAGAACACGGGGGTCCCATACCCCGTGTTCAGGGCCGTGTTCCTTACTGGATCACTTCGAGGCTTCACTGGGTTACTCGATAAAGAACACGGTGGTGAACACGGGCCGTGTTCTACCCCATGTACCTTACTGCCCTTCAGTCCTGAAGTAAACACGGGGAGTGTTGCACCCCGTGTAGCACACTGATCAGCTTCGACGAAGAACACGGGGTACAACACGGGCCGTGTTCTACCCCGTGTACATCACTGATCCTCCGAAAACACATTAAATAGCTAAAACTCCTTCCTTCCTTCTTTTTCATATTCATAGTCTTGGCTTCTCAAAAGGAAAAATGCACACAAACACTTTCACAAATCAAAGTTTCATCTTTCATAGGCTTTAAGCTTCATAGAAATTATTCTAACTTCATCATTTTAGCCAAGTTCCAAACATATCATGCCAACACTACACATGCACCATTATGCCTCTAAAACCCAAGTGTGTACATCATGTTTCTTGCTGTTTTTACACCAAACCAAAGCCATAGCTTAACATAACTACATCTAAAACACCATTAAACATACTCAAATCATCCTAAGCTCCATGTTCAATCACCCTTGACCACACCAATATCAAGATTTCAAGAAACTAAGAAGAGTACATTAAAGAGCTCTTAGAGGAGGACATTTTTACCTCTTAGTGCAACTCGAAAATCCTCACTTGAAGCTCTCCAAACTTAATCAAACTTGAGCTTTTCCTCAATCTAAGCACATCAATGGATAGAGCTTGAGGAGAAGAACAAATTTCCCTTCTACACCTTAGCTTGAATCTCATTATTTTTGGGTGAAAAACTCAAAAGAAACTTTATCTCTCTTTCTCTCTCTCTCTCCTGCACGTTTTGGAGCTTTCATGGAGGTGCTGCAGCTTTTGGAAAAATGGAGAAGAAAGAAGACTTTTCATGAAGCTTCTAGGGGCATTTTGGTCCTTTTTGAAATTCTCAAGGGTATTTTAGTCCTTTTTCACCAAAAGTAAGGCTATTCTTGCCATTATTTTTCTAACAATGACACTTGTCATGAATCTATTGGTCACACTAATAAAAATCACATATTGCACCCCAAACTCTTAGTTATTTATATTAAATCCCAAATCCTTAATTATTTACACTTTAACCACACCCGATTCTGCACTCTTACAATTTAGTCCATAGGGTTTCTGTCTGTTTAAAATTCCTTACACTGTCAGACTTAGACCACTTCCCCTTTTAGGGTTTTCTAACCTCCTCTGATCATTTATACTGCTTATGAAAATAAATTCTTTTCCCTACTATCCTTTTTCCTTCAAAAATTTCGTTTACCCTTACACTTAATTCCTTTCAACTTAAGATTCACCCACTAAGCTAATTCAATCATGCTCTTCGTTTCTACGGCCTCAGAATTTAGAAATTCGTATAATAGAATTAAAAATTCGGGACATTACAACTATTGGAAGCTTTTAAAAGGTAGCTAGCTTTATCCTTAAGCTCTGTTTTCTATTTACATGCTTTTCTGTATCTTGTGCCATTGTATGGAATGTGTACAAAATTGCTGTGTGCAGTACCTATGGCCTGAGTACCTCAGGAAAACAGTGAAATGTTGTATGTGAGGCCTATGGCCCGAGTACCCCGGGAAGACAGTGAAATTGCTGTGTATGAGGTCTAGGTACGATTATCTGTGATGGCTATCTAGATATCTATATAAGTTCTTGAATGGGCTTGATGATTGCTATGTGTTGCATGATTCTTACAATGGTATTAGATGACAATGGTATGAAATAATGTGTTAAATGATTGATTAATTGATTTTTGGAATGTATATTTTTATTGACTTAAGGATCTGGAATGGCTTAATATGTTTTTCTTGAAATAGCTAGCTACTGGGAAACCTTGTTTCTTATGTTTCTATATTGTTATTAACCATTCCAGATGATACTTCTAAAGGCCCTCTTGACAAAGGAAAATAATGTTTTGAAGTTGTATTAAAAATGTTTATATAGTTTGTGATGTTAGTATGTGATGGATATATGTTTTGTAAGTTGAACTTTTTGTATAACTATATGACCCTTGCCTATATTATATGAAATATATGAATTGGATGTATTGTGAGTTGGTTTGGAGTAGAAGGCAACTTAGTATGCAATATTTGTGAAATTGGAAATGACCAAATAAATAGTAAATGACTAAATGAACAGTGAATTCGTAGGCAGTAAGAGGAGTATGTTTGCAGGGACTTTTGGTTAGGTTTTTATGCTCTAAAAATTATGATAAAATTCATGAGTGAAATTAATTTATATATCATCCTTTTTGTCAAAATTCAGCTTAATATAAGCTCTTATGCTGTGTGAATTTATTACACGTTTTGGACTGCCCTGTTACCGTCACAGTGCTGAGTACTAATTGTAACTCAGTTATCAGAAGGAGTAAATGAATTAATTTTTATCTGAAAATTTTATGGAAAGTATATAACATGTTAATCAAGTCCCATACCAAATTTGAACTTATTCGGAGTTTATTTACCCCCTGAACTAAGGGTTTACTTTTACAGTTGTAAATTCTGGACAGCACTGGGACAGGAACACTTTTCTGTGAGTTTTGAAAGGCCTAATGATGTCTAAATTATGTAAAATTTTTACAGGATAAAGTTAACACGTGAAAGGTTCATATAATTCAATTTCATGATTTTTGGAGTTCTGCAAAGTAGTTTTTCATATTTTTTGAAGTTGGTCCAGTAATTCTGGAAATAAGCAGAAAATTTCTGAAACTCAGAATTTGTAATATTTTGTTTCGCAGAATCTTAAATTGGCTTCAAAAAGGCCTAATTACATAATAATTACCTATTTAATGAGGATTAAGGTATTAATAAGTAAGGGAGTTACATGGAGGGCGAGAGGTCGTTGTTCACTCCGTGTGGATACCGTAGAGATGCTGTACCTTCCGACCGACGTTTGATTCATCCGCTCTCAAGTTTTGATCAGTAAAAACACGAATGCCTAATAGGTAAAACCCTAATCATTGATTTATGCTTTTTTTATGGATCCTAGGTAGAATTCGAATCAAAATTTTGAAATTCCGCTACATGTAATAATCCGAATTCCTAACACTTTCATATTCATTTTTGGGCCTAAAAATTTATTTAAGTTAGCTTAAAAGTTTTTAAATTAATATGTTCAATTTTTAAACTCAATTTCTCACTTTTTAGTTTACCTAGATTTTTGAATTTCAACAAATTCCTATACAAATTTTCCTAAACCTATTATTAGGTTTTCAATTGGATTTTTATCTATTTTGATACCTAATTAGGTTTTCATAAAATTCTAGTTGAGCTCACATTTGAATTACTACAATTCTCTTCAATTTTACCTAATTTTCCTATTGAGTTTTCAGATTCAGGTGTGTTCTAATAAAATACTTATTTGAACTATTTTGTCTTATTTTGGGATATTACATGAAAGTAGCAAGGATAGCCTATTTTATAACTAGAACTAGGCTCAGCTTATTAAGTTATACACTTGCTCCATAATGACATTTAATGCATAGCAAATGGTTAAAGACAGAAGTAGTAGAAAAGAAAAAATTATTTTGAAGGCATGAAAGACTACTACATTGAGCGTAAGAAAAATAGTTAATAGCATGCATGAAAGAACAAAGACTCTTAAAAGAAAGGCACTATAATTTATATTCATAAAGACCAAGAGTCAATGGAAAAAAGATTTCATTTATTAATTGTGCAATTTATAATTTATAAAAAAAAAAAAAAAATGAAGCTTTAGTCTACCACAGTATGGTTATCCTTTCTAGAGAATAATGATCCCTCTTGAAGCAATTGATGGGAACCTCTCTTCAATTCCACAAGACCTAAGTGCCTCTTACATACCCTTTAATCGTTATTTCCTCCAGGTTAATGAAAGGGATATTATTTACGAAAGTTATGAAGTGGAGGCCTCGTAACTGTATCTTAGTAATAATCAATATTTGCACTTAGTGCTACATTATTATCTTACCCACTAAATGAAGGAAATTTAGGTGAGTTGTACCTCTACCATTCCATAAAGCAATATTAATAGGCTCTATATGATACCTTGCTAAAGTGGGAAGCACTACTTGTAATCAAAATGAACCCTCGACCTATTCATCTTGATATTGAGGTTATCGTGGTATCTTTCCCCCTAATGAAAAAAGTCCAAATGGAAAAGGCATCCAACCAATGCACAAAAGAAATAAATGAGGATGTCTACCATGAAAATCAAAGTTATAAGTGATTTTATGGGCACCCAAGCAAAGAGGCTACATTCGCTCCCACTAACAACTAAAGGCTAGATGACATGAGTGGTCTAAGCCAAAATCAATGAGTGCCTCCTCACTTGTTATTGGTAGTAGTAGACACACTCCCAACATATTGCAATCAAGGCCATTGCCAAGATGGCAAATGAAGGAAAGAACTTGCTATGCTTCATGACATATGCTAAAAGGAATAATATTGCTGCCATTAATAAAATGGGCATAAAGATGAATCTCCTATCTCATTGCTCCAAGGAAATGCTCTAGTAAGGCTTGGCATTGTTAAGGATTTTCAAAAGTTTTATAAAGAAAGTTGTGATAGGTAAAAATTTTGAGTTAATATAAACTCCCCCACTTTTGTTCATATTAACGATAGCAAGACCATGTACAAAGTGAAAACTTGATTGATTCATGACAAAGTGAAAAAGAATAAGCAAGTAGCTTATTTCTAAAAAATCTTATTAAGGGAAAGCAATTTACTTAGTTCATAGAATGAGGAAGCCAAGATTAGACATTATTTTATTGTATTTAATGGACACTTTAGCTAATCATCTTAATGCACAAAAAATCAACATTAATTATTTCTCCTCATTACAAAATAATTAGCATGGTTGAGAAAATAAAGAGAAGACACGATTATCAAAAGCATTAAAGTAAGAAGATGAAAATGTAAAAACATCATTTATTATGACATGATTTACAAGAAGCAAAAAAGACACTATAAGGCAATCTAACTCACCATTTGATCTTTACCACATGAATAAAATCCCTATTCCAAGTACCCAAGTGCCACTAGAAAAAACCATAATCTCTATCTTGTTTAAGATAGTAAAAGGAATTTCTTTTGAAATGCCTTAGGCTCTTGGTCCATCCAAGAGGGTCTTAGTAATGATAAAAACATGAAATTTCTATCACATTGGAATCTCATCAACAAGGATATGAAATTTCAGATATTAGTAATGATAAAAACATAAAATTCCTATCGCGCTGGAATCTTATCAATAAGGGTATGAAAATTCAAATATAATATGTTGTGAGTGTTCTAAACTTTGATCTAAATAATAGATGGCTCAATAACATGGTCATTAGGGCTACAATGGTAACATCTAAGGGGAAAAAACTCATATTTACCTAGTTTTGCTCATTTTCTAAAGGCAAATCTATGGAAAAACATATGCTTATAAGAAAGCTAGATACGGGCTGAAAATTATAAAGTACAAGCATTCCTTTATCATAATGTGTTGTTTGCAATCCTTTATTTAACATTACTCAGATCATTTACATATCTTGCCACTATGCTCTGTGTGCTATGATTTGGCATTAGCTCTAATTTGGTAGAATTTTTACATAATCTCCCTCTTTAGGAATATGCAAGAGACACTCTAAAAGGTACTAGTTTGGAAAATTATATAGGTGGAAAATAAATAGAGGAAGCAAGAATACTATGACATCCTTGTCTAAGGGTTTTACCCTTTATCTTAATGAAAAACCTAGTAAGGACAAATAATATACTACAAATCCCATGTAAATAGATGATACCAATGCCTTATTCCTTTAGGATTAAGAAAGACTTCCCTGGGTGCTCTTATAAAATGAAATTCATAATTAAAAACCTAAATGAATGAGTGACTCATGAAGGAGTCATAGTTAGAATTGCTAGAAGTAATAAGATTAGTATAATAAAAATTCATCATGTTTCAAAAATTAGCAAAATAGAAAGTTTTAACTGATAGAAAATATATGTTTAAAGAAATAGCTATTTATTCATGAACAAGATTAAAGTATTTATAGACAATCAAGCACCTTTCTATTAACCACTATGATGATTCAAAACCATTAAAGTCATTAGACTATTATAACCACTTGTAAAAAAACTTAAGATGCAAGTTTTGGAGAAAAAGCCAAATTCAAAAAAGAAGGCATTTAATTATCATAGTAATTGTTGTAGGGGTTAAGAAAATAAGCTTTATTACAAGATAACCTTAACCTAAAATTCACACAACTAAAATTCACACATTAAGCATCTTGTTAACATCAGAATTATGGTAAAGGTATACCTTAACCTCTTTAGGGTCCTATAGTAACCATATCCCTTTATTAAAGCCTAAAGCATCAATATCCTTTACCTCAAATAGAGGTAACAGACTCATGAACTTATTGGCCTTATTAACTAAGATATGTGTCTCTAGCAAGAGCAAAACCTTTAAGTCTTATCTTTATAAAAAAAATTAATGGCTAAACTGATAAAGTCTAGATTTGATACTCCACTAGCATTCCAAATCCTAATTTCCTTATTCAATATTGTTAGTGTATGTCCTAGAAGCCAATCATGAAAATGATTGTAATAATGCATAATGTATTATGTTTTATTTCCTGGCAATGCAAGTATTATATTTTATTTTCATTTCTTTATTATTATTATTCTGTGCAATTTATAACTTAATATAATAATTATCCCTGAAATAATTTTACTATTCTTAAAATGCCCCTAGTCAAGTATTATTGCGAAAGGGATAGTAATAATACATCGAGACTAGCATGTATAGTAACTGATGATTATGAATCATGGATATGTGATATCAAGTCAATACATGAGTACATTATTAGTGAACAAATGTATTGGACTGACTCGCAATGAGAAAACTACATGGATTGTCATATGTTATTAATTATTCTCATGTGACTATAATGCACGTAGTCCTTTGACCTGAAGTCATTACGGTTCCTTACATGAGGAGTCACACACTTTGATGTCGTCCTGTATCACCTTTGACCTGGATGTATTGTAGGACGTTGATTGGGTGTGTCATGAATCAATAGAGGGATGTGAGTGATGTAGATGGGAATTTTGTTCCTATTACATAGTAGGAGTGATATCCTTGGGCCCCTTGATTGAGTGAGATTAAGAAATGCATGGCCATGCTCAAATAGATCAATATGAGATATTGATCATTTGTTTAAGTTAGTCTACTCAATATCAAGAAACATAAATTGAACATTAATGACGATGACGCATTCCATGCCTCTAGTTCGATTTGGATATCATTACAAAAGAGACTATGTTGCAAAGTATTGTTCACACATTAAGTGAATATTGAGTCACAGATTTTTTTACTACTTAGGTGGCAATGATGTAATGTTAGATACCGCTGACTATCTATGGTCCATAAGTGAGCCATTACCAGTAATAAGAACCTATAGGGTCACATAAAAAGAGTAGGAATGAGATAATAATTAATTGGGCTTTAGTTAGACTAGAATCCAATTAATTAGGCTTATTGTCATGCATATATATATTATTAAAATAATAATATACTTTCACATAATATATATGATATATTACGTGATATTATTTGATATTAAAGTAATATCAGATAATTATATTATGAGATAATATTATTTTCTGATATATGATAACTATATGCATTTTTAATATTAGATATTTATATTATGAGATAATATAATATTATCTAATATTAGATAATTAATGGATAAGTCCTATCTCTCCTCACTCTCTCCATGATAAGGATAAGGTGATAATTGTTAAGTGATTTGAGGATTATGGAAGTATTATCCTAGTAGGACTAGAAATGTTGTATGCCTTAGTTCTATAAAAGGAACTTGAAGGCAGCACCTTAAACACACATTAACTACCATTAAACCCTAAAATCACTCCAAAACGCACTAAACCTAATCCTAGTGAGAGAGAAACATATCCTAGCAAATTCGTGGAGGGTGACAAGTCATCGTTTACTCCATGTGGATACCATAGAGATATTGTACCATCTGGCCAGCATTTAATTCATGATTCATCTTGCTCTCTCAAGGTTTTATTAAGAAAGAACACGAGTACATAAAAGGTAAAACTCTAAACATTGATTTATGCCTTTTTTCATGGATCCTGGGTAGAATTTATATTTTTTTTAAATTCCATTGCATATGATGATCTAAAACCTAACAAATATGCCATAACCTTCAAAGCAAAGGAAAGGTTGACTAAAGAAAGGCCTGCCTACCCTAGCATCTAACTTGCAAATTCTCCCTTAAATACCCTAAAAGAAATAACTTTGATGCTTAGGTCCATGTGAGTATTTATAATCCTTATATTGTAGAGACTAGGCTTGCTTATTCCATGCTTTACCCTTATACTATAAAGACTAAGCTTGCTTGCTCCACATTTTATCGTTAACAAGTCAATATCCATAAGCCATCCATAAATCTATGTAAAAATGACCAGTCTTGTCAAGCAACAACATACTTAATATCTCCAAGGTGTAGGATCTCATGTTCACAATCCTTGCTTAGAAATGCCAAAGAAGTCTATAACTTCTCACATGAAGGATAATCTTATGCATGGCAAATAATGGGTGGAATCAATTGAGCTTCAACTGAGTCTAATATATGGATGACAACTCTAGTATCCCAGTAGCAAGGAAATGGATAAACATCTTAGCAAGAGAAACTAGGCCTTAAAATGTGCCATACCACTCCATTTATGGGGTAAGTCATGATTCGATTTAACTATTCATTAGTCAGTCCAAAATGGCCTCTCCTATAGAAACCTTAGACTATGCACATTTTCAAAGAACTAACTTTTCCACTAACTCTATACAAAGTACCTTGATGATAATAGCTCATGGTTGAAAAGAAAAAAAAAACTATTTTAACAAGATAAGTGTGAAGCAATGCATGAAAAGAAAAGAAATTTATAAGCTCAAATTAATAGGGTGAGGGAATATTATAGTAATATGATCACACATATTTCAATACAATGAAATAAAACATGTTGCCTTTTAAATTAGCAATTCAATCAAACACAAATTTAGTGATTATATTACTAAGGATCTTTAACATTAAGTAAAGAAAAGATAAAATGAGCAACATTGAAATGTGGCTAAAATGGAATTAAAGGTCATTGGAAACCTTTTTTAATATAAGAAATAGTGAACAGATGATAAACATAATATAATCATTTTATTGATAATTTTGAAAGTATTAAAGCAAATTTGATACATTAAAAAAGTCTAAGATCTTCTTGTTGGGTTTTGTTGGGATTGGGAGCCAAACAAGCGCAATGGAATTAACAGATCCCAGCTAATAGATCCATGCAAAATGTTAGATTAGAATACGATTTGATCAATACCTTTCTGATGACTCAGAGACTTATTCGTTAATCACCTTTTCGACTTCCTTTCAACCGAAGACTTCAAGGTATCCACATAAACCTGCAAATCACCAGCAAATATCTCACGTTCACCGATTGGAATTCGCCTCCTTTCGTTTTGTAGTGCTAGCTACACCCTCCAAGGGTTTAAAGGAGCTGTTAAGTTTTTCTATGTTGGGGATACATGAATAATCGTGTATTATTACCTAACAAGCCTATTTAAATAGGTGCATAGAAAACCCTAACTAATTGGACTTTGTTCCATATATAATTATAGACTTATTATTGTGCCTCATAATTATAACATGGAATCCCTAAATATTAGGCCCAAACAATTTGATCCATGAATTCCAAATCCACTAGGCTCTGAGTGTGCAACCCTACAAGCTCTCATTATATTGGTAATGATCATTAATCATATTAATGATTATAAATAATGAGCGGTGTCTAGCAACACATCATTGTTACCCAAGTAATGAGAAAGTCGATAAATCGACTAAACCTTTACATATAATCATCATCTATGTCCTTTTATTCTAAACATCTAGATTGAGCACGAAACATAGACTGTGTCATTCCCATATAGCCCAATTCAAAGGTTTTTTTATTCTTAAGTAAGCTAACTAAAGCAAATGTAATTGACATCCTATATCAATTCATCTAAGCATGGCCGTGCATTTTCTTAGCTTTACTTAATCAAGGGGCCCACAAATGTCACTCCTGTTATATAGAAGGGACAAATTCCATCTTGATCACACAAATCCCTTTGCATGATATGTGACATATTCAATAACTACCCTTGCATTCACTTAACCATGAGTAATATAGTATAGTATCAAAATATGAAACTCATATGTAGGAAACCTTGGTGATCTCAAGTCAAAGGACCATATTAATAATGATCACTAAGAATCGCTCATGACATTCATATGATAATCCATGTAGTGTTTTTAGGGTGGGTCAGTCCAGTATACAAGTTCTCTAACTTGTACTCATGTGTAAACTTAATATCTCATATAAGTCACCACACATGTTGGTTTTAACATATCAAAGCAACCTAATCCTCAATGATATATGACTAGGGATATTTAAGAATATAATTATTTTAAGGTTATTATCATAATTAAATATATTACGCAAATAATATATGTATAAATATGATAATTGGAATTGCCATTAAAATAATACGATTCAAATTTACAATCATCAATATAATTGGTTTTAGGGCATATACACTAACAAGTTTCACATGTATCATATAACACAGCAGAAAATATATTTTTAAAATTGTATGTCATGTGAAATCTTCCCATAATCAATGCATAAGGATATAGATCAATATCAAGGGTTACCTTTTGAAGTGTAGATATGAATCACTAATACAATCAAGTGATGGTGCCTTTATAATGTCTACACAGAGTGAATGATGACTTCTTAATCTCTATGAACTGCTAAGAATCATCTCTCTCACAAAGGATTAGGGTTTAGTACGATTTTAGCGGCAATTTTATTTATACAGCAAAGTGACGCCTTCATTCCTTTTTATAGAACTAAGGCACTCCACTTTCCTAGTCCTACTAGGAAACCACCTCTAATTTTAATTCCACTCAACTGCTAATACCTTATCTCCATCATGATGAAAGTGAGGAGAGATAGGCCTTATTTGATAATTATATAATATTATCTTAATATTAATAACTAAATAATATTATATAACAACGTTATCTTATAATATAATTATTTAATATCAAATGGCATAAGTACCTGATATTATTTTAATATTAAATAATATCACATAATATATTATATATTACATGAATAATATATATTATTACTTTAATAATATATATACACAAAATAAGAGGCCTAATAAATATTATTTTAGTCCAACTAAATCCTAATTAACTTCTGTCTCATTCCTACTCCTTTTGTGTAATCCTATAGGTTTTTACTATATTGGTAATGATCCATCAGTGAACCATAGATAGTGAGTATTATTTAGCAATACATCACTGCCAGTTAAGTAATAAGAATGTCTATGATTCGACATCCACCTAATGTATGAACACCAATTTGCAACATAGTCTCTTTTATAACAATATCCAAATCGAACTAGAGGCATGGAGTATGTCATTCTTATTAATGTTCAATCCATATTTTTTGATATCAAATAGACTAACATAAACAAATAATCAATATTACATATTAATCCATTTGAGCACAACCATGCATTTCTTAGTTTCACTCAATATCACGACCTAATTTTAGGTATTATGACCGGTGGAAAGACATCTAACCAGTATCCCATAATCAGACATCTGTACAAGCTTGTAGGGAATTATATCTGACTATTTTGTAATAAAAAGAGAATATATGATAGCATCATATAATATAAGTAAAGTAAACTGCATTGCACGTGTAATGAAAAAGTTAATATATGATATTAATATATAGTAGCATAATAAAATTATTTATCACATACATAGACTTTAACTGTACAGAAGACAACTCAAATGTATTAATATTTTGTTACACAATGCTCCATGGAGATTAGAAAGTTTTATGCAGCATATTAGTCCTCTGCTTGGGCTCCTTGTTCTTTATTTGTAAAACAAAACAACATCGAAGAGGAGTGAGTATAGAAAATACTCAATGAGTAACTACTCAATCTTTATTCCCATAGTTTTCCATGATCAGTCTTCTTTGATACCAAATTAGGTAGACTGGATAAATTTTCATATACTTAGCTTTATTCGCATTTAATAACTAACATCTATCTTATGCATTATGTATTAATATTACATTAATAAATATGACTAATATGGTATACAGATTTTCTCCTTATTTCTCCGAGCTAACCTTATCCCACTCGCCTCCAACCTTTTTCCTCCACTTCTTACCACCCCTTTCCTTCCTTTAGAAGGATGCTGTAAGCCATTAGGCTAATTTCTTCCTCCCACATATCACATTTAAAATGTCATGAGTCATGAAAGACTTTTCGTGCCAATTAAGACAAAATCATATCAATTTGATAGAATAAAGATATGGTTAATACCAACTAGCCATTAGCATCCTCATTTATTTTCCTTGATCAATTTGACAAGTATAGATTTCACATCTAACATTAAAAAATGTAAATCATGGCATATTTTTATAATATATCACAATTTCAATACATTTAGCATTCTACCACTCAATCTAAATCTATCACTATATTCTATGCCCTTAAGGAACATTCAAATAATTACAATAATTCAACACATTATTCCAATCATATTCTAATATCATTACAATGTATTTCTAAGCATAAAATACTTAGTGTATTTCACAAATATCCATTCAACAGTACTATTCACGTTCAGATTCCAGAACAGGGCAGCAGAGGATATGTTACAATAAGAGACTTTTTATGACCTCTAAAACACCTCCAAAATTTCTCAAATAATTATATGATGTTATCAACATGTTAATTGACAAATATAAGTTCTTATGTTTCACAATTAATCAAGATAATCTGTCCAGAAAATTCGTGAATCATGCCTTTCCAAAACAGTTTCAATCTCTGGCAGCACTGGAGCTCTGAAATTTTATGAATTTATTCACCAGGAAAATGAGCTTAAAATCTCACGAAAATTGACTATGTTTTAACCAACATATGGAAGGGTATCAATGAATTTTTTTGTAATTTTTACTCATCATTTAATACCCAAATTAATTCAAGAACAGAAGTGAAATTATTCACGTCCTGTTTCTGGGTGAGCTGCACCTTAGTGCAGAAATGTCCCTTGTTCAGGTTTCTAAAAATTTCTAAAAATTCCCAATAAATTCTATGTGTATCCTAAAATTATAAGAGACTATGAAATGGGTGGTATTGAATTTTTAATATGTCGTAGAATGTCCCTAAAATTCGTGGTTTAGTTCTGGATTTTCAGGAATTCCAGAGGCAAAATCAGCAAAACAATTTCTAAGCTCTTTCTATTCCATCTACACTCAAGGCTTAACAAATGGTGATCTAATCATTCATTCATGCTAATATTGTCCTAATATCTTCAAATACAACTTAAGAACACTAGTTTTCAGCACCATGCCTTCATTGCATGGCCACACACCTAGCTTCATGAAATCAAAATTCTAAAAAGCAATATTGGCAAATTTGTAATCAAAATTTAATGGGAAATCAAGTGAGTTCCTACTCACCTCTAAACTTGTATATTTCAAGGCTTCAAATTTCCTCCTAAAAGAGAAAGTTTCTGATTTGCAGAGAAAAAGATGATATCTCCAAGTTTTGGATGATTTCTCCTAACAATTCAAGCAAGCAAGTAGCAAAAACTTGAGATTTTGTGGTTGATTAGTCTTATTTGTGTATTCGGTTGTGTTAAAATCTTGAAGAAATCTCTTATGGCAGCTGCAATTTAGTGCAAATGAGGAGGCAGAAGAGTTGAATGGGGTTTTCTCAAGGTTTCTAGGGTTTTCTACAACTTTTTAGAAAATGGGCCTTTTTTGCAATTTAGCCCAAAATCCATGCAATTTTTTTTATACTTTTCTTGCTGTTTTGCAGCAGCTAAGGATGAAATTTTCTGGACTCCCCTCAGCCCAAAATTGTCCAAAATTAATAGAAAAAGAATGGGCTAAAATTCAATTTTTAAAAAAATTATATTTTGACCCTAAATCTTTTCAAAATTTTTACTTTTACCTAAAATTTCTTAGTCAATTTTCAATTTAGTCCTTAGATTCAATTTGGGCTTATTAGAAACACATTTGAGCCTCAGTAAATGAGTTTTAATTGGTTCAAAAATAATTTTAAGAAACTAAACTAAATTATTATAATTTCAGCCCATTTTATTGAATTTCGACTCACTCAAGCCTTTAAAATCGAGTTGGGTCCTATCAAAATTTCTCTAATATTTTGGGCACATTTCTAATAATATTTTAACTCAAGTTTTTATCTCTATCAATGTTTCAAAGTATTTGGAAAACTTCCTAAGAGATTACACATCTCTAAAATTTCCTTGAGCTGAGCATGTTTAACTAAGAAGGGTTAATTTACTTTGACACTTTAAGAGTAGTTCTTGGAAAAAAGTCTCCTAGGGATATTATACTTAATCAAAGGGCCCAAGGATATCACTCCTTCTATAAAGGAGGAATAAAATCTTATCTACATCACTCACATCCCGTTGTATGATTCATGACACATCTAATTAATACCTTACACGTCATCTCAGTTAAAGGTGATACAGGATGGCATTAAAGTGTGTAATTCTTTATGTAGGGAACTGTAATGACTTCAGGTTAAAGAATTATATGCAATGTGGTCACATGAGAATAGCTAATGACACATGACAAACTATGTACTATTCTTACAGCGGGTCAATCCATTACATCTACTCACTAATAATGTACCCATATATTGACTTGATATCACATATCCATAATTTATAATCATCAATCATGATACATACTACTTTTAATGTATTATTGTTATCCCTTTCACAATAATACTTAAGTAGGGACATTTTAGAAATAGTAAAACTATTTCAAAGATAATTATTATATTAAGTTATAAATTACACAAAAAGGAAATAAAATGTAATAATTGCATTGCCTAAAATAAAACATAACACATTGTGCATTATTATAATCATCTTATGATTGGCTCCTAGGATACACACACCAACACTTCTTGTTAGACTACTCTTGATTAACTAATGCATGGCCTTCTTGGCTTCTATTTCGACTATAACATGGTTAACATCTTCAATGACATGCTCCATTTCTTCAATGCATAAGTCAAAGTTACTTATAACTAGAGACACTTTTTAAGGCTTTAAATTCTTCATATAAGAACAAACATGTTCTACAACACCTTAAAGATACAAGAAAGAACAATGCCAAATCTTTTATTTCTATATGGAACTCCGATTCCTCCTCCATGATAACTCATTTGTATTCTTATTTCCCTATTTTTCAAGAAATGAGGTCAACATGGCATAATGTGAGGTTACTTCTAGATTCTCTCCACCTAAGTTAAGAAGGATCAACTGAGGACATTGGTGCAAGACATAATTTAACACCTTTAATGAAATATTAGAAACTAGAGTTAAAGTTATAAACATATAGACTTCAACAATACATCCAAGTGATCATCAATAATCCCTTCATATTTTAAAGAAACATTAAAAGTGTGTCTTACAAGAGTCCCCTAGCTTAGTTTTGGTTCAAGTGAAATAGGAGGAATGAACATTAAGGGAAGCTACCTAAAAGGTAACTTGAGATTATTTTTTATAGTGTCACGACCCACTTTTAATCGTGACCCGCGTGGATCTCGTTATCGGTTTCCACAAGTCTTAACTATTATTACTCTTTCAAACTAATGAGAATATTCAAATATGATAAGATCAACATACATATAGAATAATCTAATTTCACACTTGTACACATACAATTAATTCATCACATTATATAATTTATCAAAATTCTATTTGACTGTTAACTCTAGTCCCAACTGTCAAATCCCTTACTAAGGTGGTCTTTAATCCTCCATGGGTGCTAACCTGAAAATATTGAATTAGAATAGAGTGAGTTCTACGAACCCATTGAGCATATAATTACCACTATTTTGCAAATGATCAACTTAATTATATTAAAAAGTAATAGCAAACTATCAACTATTTTCCGAAGATATATGAAACCATATCCCGAAACAGAAGTTATGTGGCACAATCATAGAAGTCCCAATTTTCAATCAACATTTGAACCATATATTACCTATTCCGGATAGGCATCATACACAAACAACCGTTAAAGTTCAAATGCAAGCTAATCATCACAATTACATCATTAGAAAATCACAAATAATCATCTTATGTCACATATTTAAATATAATGAACACACATATAACTATTCTATGGTATCTAAATCAATTCTATACTTTTTAGCTATTAGCTAAAGATTTCTCACCTGACTCTCAAATACTTCTTACAATCTTCTAAATTGTTAGCCAGGAATTTCTCAACCGGCTTTCAAATTGATTATATATCTATTCCATCTTTGTGTACCGGGAATTTCTCATCCGGGTATCACAACGTCCCTTCATCATAGATCATGATATTCAATATCATTGCTCTAGTACATTTCACCATTTTCCATATGCCTCATAAGGCTCAATTCATAATGTAGCAATTTCGCTAAAGCTTCAATCTAGTCTTCTCACTAAATTCAATATAAGTTCACATAAATAACTATTCAACCATCACGAGCCATTAAAGCATGTAACATAATCATTAGAATTCTTTCACAATTAATTAATTAATGGCTACTAATGACATAACCGTGCTTTCGCTACGCACTCTGACCCACTATCAATTATCATCAACTAATTATTCTTATATCATAAAACTAATTTCAAATAATAAGAATAAAATTGACATTACTAATAACAATAATACCAATAAATCATTTTATGTTAAGATAAAGTTAATGGTGAGATATATACTCACTTGGTGATATCGATACGCCGTTGGAGGTTTCGAAGCGGACATAGTCATCTTTTTATATTTTCCTCCACTATTAAGGCATCCTATGACTGGTCATCGACAAATTGAAGCAAACAGCAGTCCTTAAAGATTTCGTGTAGCTCCCTGTGCGTCATTTGTTCTTCTCATAACGTAGGGTGCGATCACGACCAGAAGTAGTGGCGAGCTGGGCTACAATTTAGCATTGTGCCCGTAGCAGCCAAACAGAATCACTAGCAATAGAGGAGAAGAGGGATGCTGCCAGCACTTAATCGTCAGAAAACATGGAGCCGAAGTTTTGAGAAGTAGTAGAAGAAGGAACACAAAGAAGGACCAAGAGAAGAAGAAAACCATAACTCCTCTGTTCCACACAACCAAGCATCACACGGTGGAGCTGCTTCACGCTTCATGCGGTGTTGAAGATTCAGCAAACAAACTAACTAGAAGTGGCAGCAACTACGGAGCCCACCACAGAACCCAGAGCAGCAATGGTGATGGAAGAGAAAGCTACTTTGGTCCTATTCAATTCTTTTTGGCAACGTTCCTAAGTTGCTGGAGGTTGGTACTGATTGGAAAACTAATGCCAAGCCTCATCGGGAGTAGCAGTAGGGGGAGGAAAAAGGAGAACACAGCGGAGATAGGCAGTAAATTTTTTTCTTTTACTGAGAGAACAAGATAGCAGCAGCTGGTCTTAAAAGAAGGAAACTAATGGCGGTGCACAACCAGCTGAGAAGAGAAATAGAAGTAGGGAAGATGAAGGCTTACTGGCATGGCTGTTGAACCAAGAGAGAGACGAAAGACATGAGAGAGAGATGCATGAGAAATGTAGCCAGACGGAGAAGCAGTGACAACCGATCAAAAGAAAGAATCCAGGAAGAAGGAGGAAGGTGATGAAATAGAGACCGGGGAGAAAGAAGCTGTGATATCAGGAAAGATGTAGAAAAATAGCTATATTGTACTCAGAATATATATATATAAAGAGAGATATGGCAGTGCAATAGTAACAAGGGAGACAGCAACAATTTCTTAAAAAAATCTGAAAAGACTATATCCACGTGTGCATCAGGAATATTGAAGAAAAGTAAGAAAAGAAAGCATCCAACAGATGAAGAACCCAAGAAAAAGCTGCAGTCATGGGTTTTTATCCCATGGTCCTCGCACAAGTGAGCTCACACCTTCCTTTTTTTTTTTAAATCTCACTCATTCATTTGATTAAAATTGCATCATAACCATTCATTTATTTTAACAATTCATTTTCAAAAAATTATTTTTATAAATCTATACACTTTTATTCTTTAGAATTTATTTCTAGTCACATAAGAAATTTCCTATGAAATTATTTTAAATCAAATCTTGAATCAATAATTATCATAAAATAAATTTACTTTAAACTCATTATCAACATTACTTCAATATTCCAAAACCTTTAAAAGAAAAGAAATTCAAATTCAATTATTAATTAATTAAATAAATATTCATAAATATAGAAATTCATGAAACTAAAATTTAGGATATTACATATAGTCTGGAGTTAGGCAAAAAATTTACATAATGGAAATCTAAGCCCTTTCATCTACTTAAAAAGATAAGTAGTCTTAAAAAAAAGGAAAAAAAAGAGCAAAAATTGTAAAAGAAAATAAGAATTATTTGTTTGAGGAGGGATTTTCTTCTAAAAAGTGGTATTATTTTCTGAAGCACCTTTGTGACTCTTCTTTATTGCTACTTAAAAATGAAAAAGGTTAATAAAAGTAAGGAACAAAATAAAAATGGAAAAAAAATCTAACATTTACCTTTCAAAGAATTATTTCTTTCTTAATAAGTTCTCTTTTGAACCTCTCTTACCAAAGTTCTTCTAAAACAAGAAAAGCTTAAGGACAAGTCATGACTATTTCCTTTTTCATCCTACCTTCATTACCATAGCTAGTCTCTTCTTGAACTTCATTCATGCCTCTTGAAGTCTTTTTCAATGTCTTAGGTCATAAGTACATTTTCTAAAATCCTTTCACTTTGATCTAGTGTAATGGACTTAGATGCATCAAGAAAGGCTTGGATTCTAAAATCAATCACTGAGGTTTGTAAAGGAAGAGACCATAATAAATCAATCCCCGTATTCTCTTCAATAGTCATGATGGTAAAGGAAGGCTTTAGCTTAACCACTATCTCACTTCACCATTCATTCTCGAGTGGATTTACTTCTGTGCTAGGCTTATCTTTTGCTTTAAATTCTCTTATGGTAATCCCTTAGATAAAATGTTCACATTAAGAATTGCATCAACATCACTTGCTTGGATTGAATTGGACTAAATCAAGAACCTTCAGTAAGGTTGCACTAGCTTGCACCTTTTAGTAAGTAAGTTAGTTGCGTTGCTCATCCTTGCTATTGATGTAGCTATTAAATGCTTCCTTTTTCCTAGAATCACTAGCCTTGTCTTAAGAAAGCAACAGTTAGTCTTAAATGAGAGAAAATCACGTGTCAAATTTAATAGTGAAAACAATAACATCAAGGAAAGACACTCTAAAGCACAAATAATTACTTCAAGCAAGAAAAACACCTTGGCTAGTAGAATTCGATAGAATGCAAGTAGTATCTATAAGGTTGTTTATAAAATCATACATTGAGTTTGACTTCTTATCATCATCATGAAGATTTTCTACCATCTTTTTCTTAGAAGACCCCTCCATCACATCATCTTGAGATAGTGAAAATGAAAAGAACAAGATCAAACAATTAGAAGGGAAACATCCTTGGTAATCAATTTTAACCACTAGGGATAATGAAGAAACAACGATTATACCTTAAAGTTAGAATCTATCATATAAGCATCACAACTATCCATCCTTATTTTCTTCCTAGGATGATGCTTTTCACTTGTAGTGGAGTCAAACACTATCGTGCTACAATTAGACTGCCTCTCCAAAATCTTGCTCTAAGGCTATAATGTTGCATTTTCTTTTTCTTTGGTGAAGATTTTTCAGATTTTTTAGACTTATTCAACTTCAACTAAGACTTTTTGGACTTTTGCACTGTGATTGTATGACAAATCATATATTACATTTATTATTTTCTCTCCAATAATTTTTTAGGAAAATTTTAGCAAATAAATTAAGTGAGTAGTAACTTTGTTTATTTTCCCCCATTTTTAGTCTTCAAATGAAAAGTTGTAGCTTTCTTTTTCTTCTCCCCGTTCTTAGTCTTTGATTGAAAAGTGGTAGACTGTTGGTGTGTGTCTTAGAACCAATCATATAAGATGATTAGAGTTATACACAATGTATAATATTTTATTTTAGGCAATTTAATTATTATATTTTGTTTTTATTATTATTATGCGCAATTTATAACTTAATATAATAATTATCCTTGGAATAGCTTTGCTATTCCTAAAATGCCCCTAGTCAAGTATTATTATGAAAAGGTTAGTAATAATACATCGAGACTAGCATGTATAGTGACTGATGATTACGAATCATGGATATGTGATATCAAGTCAATACATGAGTACATTGCTAGTGAACAATGTACTGGACTGACCCACTATGAGAATATTGCATGGATAAACGTGTCATAAGATATTCTCATATGATCACAACTACGCATAAACCTTTGACCTGAAATCACTACGGTTCCCTACATGAGGAATTACTCATTTTAATATTGTCCTATGTCACCTTTAATCAGGTGACAAGTAGGGCATTGATTGGGTGTGTCATAAATCATGCAGAGGGAAGTGAGTGATGTAAATGGGATTTTGTTACTCTTGTATAAAAGAGAAATATCCTTGGGCCCCTTGATTGAGTGAGACTTAGAAATGCATGGCCATGCTCAGTTGAATTAATATGTGATATTAATTATTTATTTTAAGTCTACTCAGTATCAAGAAATATAAATTGAACATTGACGAGGATGACACATTCCATGCCTCCAGTTCAATTTGGATATTATTACAAAAGGGTTATGATGTAAAACGTTGATCATGTATTAGGTGGATGTCGAATCACAGACATTCTTACTACTTGAGTGGCAGTGATGTATTGCTAGATACCGCTCGCTGTCTATGGCTCAATAATAAGTCATTGTCAACGTAGTAAGAACCTACAGGGTCACACAAAAGGAGTAGGAATAAGACAATAATTAATTGGACTTTAATTATATTAATATCCAATTAATTGGACTTATTTTCGTGCATATATATTATTTAGAATAATAAATTCACGTTTTATATATATATATATATATATATATATATTATGTGATATTATCTGATATTAAAGTAATATCAAGTAATTATCTTATCAGATATTAGATAAATATATTATGAGATAATATTATTTTGATATTTGATAACTATATGCAATTATCTAATATTAAGATATTTATTATGAGATAATATCATTATCTAATATTAGATAATTAATAGATAAGTCGTATCTCTTCCCATTATCTCTAGGATAAGGATAAGATGAGTTGTTAAGTGTGATTAGGATTTTGGAAGCATTATCCTAGTAGGACTAGGATTATGGCTTGCCTAAGTTCTATAAAAGGGGACTTGAGGGCAGCACTTAATAATCACGTTTTAAGCTTCCATATAAACCCTAAATCACTCCGAAAACATCCAATCCTAATTCTTAGAGAGAAAAACGCATCCTAGCAGACGCGTGGAGGGTGAGAGGTCGTTGTTCACTCCGTGTGGATACCGTAGAGACGCTGTACCTTCCGGCCGGCGTTTGATTCATCCGCTCTCAAGTTTTGATCAGTAGAAACACGAGTGCCCAATAGGTAAAACCCTAATCATTGACTCATGCTTTTTGCATGGATCCTAGGTAGAATTCGGATAAAAAATTTAAAATTCCGCTGCATGTGATAATCCGAATTACCATCAGTAGCTTCCTTTTTCTTTTTCTCCTTCTCAACCTTTAACTTTTGATTGTATAGAAGATCAAGAATAGTTATGAAGGACCCTTATGAACACCTACTATAGTGGCATGAAAAATAATATCCTATTTCAACTTTTGTAACTTTTTCAATCATAACTCTAAACAACTTCCTTCCAAAGAGGTAGAAAGAAAAAGGTTAGTTAGGTAAGTTGTCATAAGATGTAGGGATTGAAACATTTCAAAAATAGCCTATCTTTTTATACCCTTTAAAGGAAAAGAGGCTCAAACATGTCATAAAATGATTGATTAACCTTGAGCTACTAAGCCGCATTATCTAAGCAATAATCATAGTAGAATAGTGTGCTGAGTGCTTAATAAAACATATCCATAAAGAGAAATCCTATAAGCACGATAAGAGTAATAATCATAAGCCAATTATCAAAATTATCTTTTATTCGCACCCTTATCATCAGAAACACAGTCTTGGGTCTTGTTTTTATAAAACTTGATTCTTGCATAGCTTGGAGCATTTGACATGTAAGGCTTAATCTAAAATTTGGACATATTATCAATAATACTCGAAAAGTAGCATTCTTCTATGGGACTTACCGTATTTCTAAGAATATAGTTAAATATAATTGTCAAGAACATTTTTATCTTTTGGAGTATAATCCTAAAAGTGGTCTTATAAAAAAAAACTAAAGCATTAGAGCATCCATAAAACTATTTACATAGTATCTACCATCAAAGAACTCAATTTATTCATAAAACTAATTGAGGTAAAGGTAAAAGCCTCTAAGAAAAATTAGTGCCATCCTTGATGCAACATAAGCCATGAAGAGGTTAATGTTAGTATTTAATGTCTTAGCTAGAGAACTTATGATATGAAACTAAAATTACTGATACAAAATGATAAGAATTTGTGATAGATCGTCCTAAAATTTAGTAAACTAAAATAAAAATAGAAAGATATTCATCCTTGAATCTTCAAAACCTACATAAAAAAAACATTAAAAGATACATCCATGATAAACTTGTTAGTGTATATGTCCCAAAACCAATCATATTGATGATTGTAATTTTGAATCATGTTATTTTAATGGCAATTTCAATTATTATATTTATATATATATTATCTGCTTAATATATTTAATTATGATAATAACCTTAGAATAATTATATTCTTAAATGTCCTTAGTCATATATCATTGTGGATTAGGTTGTTTTGATATGTTAAGACTAGCATGTGTAGTGACTTATATGAGATATTAAGCTTACACATGAGTACAAGTTAGAGAGCTTGTATACTGGATCGACCCATCCTAAGAACACTACATGGATTGTTATATGAGTGTCATGAGTGATTCTTAGTGATCATTATTATTATGGTCCTTTGACCTGAGATCACTAAGGTTCCCTACATGTGAGTTTCATATTTTGATACTATTCTATCACTCATACTTGAGTGAATACAAGGGTAGTTATTGGATATGTCACATATCATGTGGAGGGGTTTGTGTGATCAAGATGGAATTTGTCCCTCCTATATAACCAGAGTAACATCTGTGGGCCCCTTGATTAAGTAAAGTTAAGAAAATGCATGGCCATGCTCAAATGAATTGACATGGGATGTCAATTACATTTGCTTCAGTCAGCTTACTTAGGGATCAAGAAACCTTGAGATTGGACTATACGGGAATGACACAGTCCATGTCTCATGCTCAATCTAGATGTTTAGGACAAAAGGATATAGATGATGATCACATATAAAGGTTCAGTTGAATCACCGACTTTCTCATCACTTAGGTAACAATGATGTGTTGCTAGACACTGCTCATTGTTTATGATCATTAATATGATTAATGATTATTGCCAATGTAATGAGAGCCTGAAGGGTCACACACTTAGAGCCTAGTGGATTTGGAATTAATGGACTAAATTGTTTGAGCCTAATACTTGGGAATTCTATGTTATAATTATAAGGCCCAATAAGAAGCCTATAATTATACATAGACCAAAGCCCAAATTAGTTAGGGTTTTCTATGCTCCTTTTTAAATAGGCTTGCTAAGTAATAATAAGGTTGATTCATTATTCACGCATCCCATACAGTATAGAAAAACCCTAGAACCTCTCCTTGACCATAATCCTTGAAGAGACGTAGCTAGCACTACGAGGCTAAGGAGACGAATTCCAACCAGTGATCGTAAGGACATTCATTGGTGATCTACTGGTTCGTGTGGATACCTCAGAGTCTTTGATCAGAAAAGAAGTTGAAGAGGTGATCAACGAACAAAATCTAGAATCATATAAAGGTATAACCTGAATCCTACATTCTAATTTAACGTTTTGCATAGATCTGTTGGCTGGGATCAGTTTATTCTGTTATGCTCGTATGGCTCCTAATCCCAACAGTGGTATCAAAGCCACTTGTAAAATGTTAAATTAGGATTTTATTTGCTAATTGTGTGATTATGATGTTAATGAATTGTTCTATATATCACGTTTCAATGATTCCTAATTAGGATTAGGGTAAATTTAATTTCGTGCATTCTGGTTCAAGCAAACTTAATATGATTAATTTTGATTCTGTTTCGAATTTGAACCTTATTTTGAATTCTGATTTAAATTTGAATGTGTTTTGTGATTAATTCTTGTTTCTATTTTGAATTCGAATCTGTTTCTGAATTTTTGATTGAAACTCGAATCTATTTTTGGGTTTCTTTTTAAATTTAAATCTATTGCAATAATTCTAGATTTTGATTCGAATTTGAAATTAATTTCTGGGTTCTGTTTTAAACAGAATCAAAAGAATTAATTGCGTGAATCTGTTTTAATATATGAAAGATGTTTTCTAATTAAAACACAGATTCTGTCATGAATCAGAATTAATTAAATTAACTTCTTAAATCTTTTTCATATATGTGATATACCTTGCACTTAATGGTTGAATCTGATTTTTCATGAAATTAATTGTTGAATTTGTTTCGTATAAAATCTGTGAATTAATTGGATCTCTTTTAATATGATTAAAATTTATCCATTATGATCTGTCATAAATCAGATTTGTAAACTCGTGATTTGAGTGTCAATAATTGTTGAATTGATTGACTAAAGGGGAATGTCAATTGTTGACAAATTGAATTGCAATATGAATGTCAGGTGCAATCAATTTTTTAGGCGAGGGGCTCCGCCCCCTTAACCCCTTAGCAGGGGCACTGCCTCTTGACCCCGCCCATTAACCGGTTAGCGGGACCGCCGTAAATTCTTTACGTAGTGCGACGTTAAGTAATTAGTTAATTAATTCAGATTTTGATATTGAAAATATATTTGGATATATGTTTCACTTATCATGTTGTTTTGTTGCTTGATGTATGGTGCATGATTATGGCCTTTGGTTTTGTTGCAATTTTTAAATAGCCTGCGTGTCGTGCCTCTCTATTACTTCTAGTTGTACATTCTCTTCTCATCTTACTCCCCTTGAATGTAACTCAAGGTTTCTTTATTATTATGTAATAATTTTATTGGAGCACTTGAAGTGGAAACAATGGAAGTGGAGATCAAAACATGAAGAAAGAAGAAGATTCTTAGGAAGAAGTTTTTCTTTCTTAGTTTTATTTGATATTCTTGAGCTCTAGAATATCACTTAGGTTGGGCGATAATCATGTCACGTTTAATTTATATTTTATGTATGAGATGCATATGATGAATGTATGGGATACCTATGCTAGATGTATATGATGCATGCTTAATAAAACCAAGTACATAATGGTGAGATCAAATAAATTAAAATCCCTCAAACAAAATATTAAGTCAAAAAAAGGAGATGCCTTCCAATAATAGCACTCGTCAAGATCTTGATCGATTATAGGTGGGTTTGCCAAAGCAAAGTACCTAAAGTCTATCTTGGTAAGATGCGATGGGATAATAGTGATATCTAAATTGCTAATTATTGGGTCTTGACTTAACTGGGCTATACCAATAGGATTGGGGCCTAGAGGCATAGAGTTGGTTATGAATTCATAAGATGAATTTGAATAAGTGTTATTCACCCAACTATCCAAGAGTTACATAAGATGTAATTGACAAAGGAGTTATCTACCTAAACAGCCATATCTTGGGTGATTAGCCCAAGCTAACTCAAGATTTAGCAAAATATGGATCTTGGCCCACTAGAAAACCTTGACGATAAGGTTTTCCGAAATAATAGTGAGGGCTATTATTTTGAGAAAAATAGTGGGAGTATTATTTAATAAAAGACCTTATTAAATAAATAAAATACATGATTCTCATTCTACATATTTTTCTATTGTAGATAACCATGGCATCAAATGCATCAAACTTATCACTATGATCTATCCTTGAGAAGGATAAATTGAATGGGATGAATTTTCTCAATTGGTATCGAAACTTGAGGATTATCCTCAAGCATGAGAAAAAGCAGTATGTCCTAGAGTAACCTACTCCAGATGAGCCTACTACTAATGCTCCTCGAGCAGAAAAGGATGCTTATAAGAAGCATCTAGAAGATGCTCTGGATGTCAGTTGTCTCATGCTTGCTACCATGAACTTTGAGCTTCAGAAGCAATATGAGAACAAGGAGGCATTCAATATGATTAATCACCTTAAATAGCTCTACCAAGAGCAAGCAAGACATGAGAGATATGATGTATCTAAAGCATTGTTTCAATGTAAGATGGCTGAAGGAACACCTGTTGCTACACATGTGCTTAAAATAATTGGGTACATCAATAGCCTTGAAAGATTGGGTTTTCCTTTGCAGCAAGAATTGGCCACTGATATAGTTCTGCAATCGTTGCCCGAAAGCTATAGTCAATTCGTCATGAATTACAACATGAACGAAATTGATAAGACTTTGCCTGAACTGCTTAACATATTGAGAACTGTTGATCAGAACTTGAAAAAGTCCAAGCCCAATTCCATTATGATGGTTCAAAAAGGCAAAGGAAAGGGCAAGTAGGCCAAGAATAAAAAGAAAAAGGACAAGATTGATGGAAAGTCCAAGTCAAGTTCCTCTGCACTGAAGCCTAAAGGTGGCGTGGCCAAGGAAGGGCATGCTTCCATTGCAAAGAACTAGGACATTAGAAGCGAAATTGCAAGATTTACCTGGAAGAGCTTAAAAAGCAAAAGGGAAGTGGGATTTCTAACTCAGGTATTTATGTTATAAAGGTTAACTTATCTACTTCTACATCTTAGGTATTAGATACTGGATATGGTTCTCACATTTGTGTAAATGTGCAAGATCTTAAAGAAAGTAGATCATTAGCCAAAGGTGAAGTGAACCTACGTGTTGGAAATGGAGTAAGAGTTGCTGCATTAGCTGTAGGGACTTATTATTTATCTTTACCTAGTGGATTAGTTTTAGAATTGGATAATTGTTATTTTGTTCCTACTATTAGTAGAAATTTGATTTCTGTTTCTTGTTTAGACAAGAAAGGTTTTTCATTTATAATAAAGGACAAATGTTACTCTATTTATTTAAATGAAATATTTTATGGCAGTGCACAATTAATGAATGATCTTTATGTTCTGGACCTTGAAAATCCAATCTATAACATAAACACAAAGAAGGTCAAAACTAATTATTTAAATCCAACCTATCTTTGGCATTGTCGTTTAGGCCATATAAATGAGACATGCATCTCCAAACTCCATAAGGATGGATTTTTGGACTCATTTGATTTCGAATCATATGAGGTATGTGAGTCATGTTTATTAGGTGAGATGACTAAAGCCCCTTTTACTGGGAAAGGTGAAAGGGCTAGTGATTTATTGGGCCTTACACATAGTGATGTATGTGGACCTTTAAGCACACAAGTTAGAGGAGGTTATCGGTACTTTATTACTTTTACTGATGATTTCAGTAGATATGGTTATGTGTTTCTTATGAAACACAAGTCTGAATCTTTTAAAATGTTCAAAGAGTTCAAAAATGAAGTACAAAATTAACTTGGTCAAAGTATTAAAGCACTTTGATCAGATTGAGGTGGTGAATACTTAGACCGAGAGTTCCTTAATCATCTAAAGGAGTGTGGCATTGTATCACTATTCACTCCACCAGGAACACCTCAATGAAATCGTGTTTCTGAAAGGAGGAATCGAACTTTGTTAGACATGGTTCGGTTAATGATGAGTCAGGCTGACCTTCCAAATTCCTTCTAGGGACATGCTCTAGAGACTGCAGCTTTCACATTAAACCATGTTCCGTCAAAATCAGTTCAAAAGACACCATATGAGATATGAATTGGAAAACGTCCTAGTTTGTCTTTTATGAAGATTTAGGGTTGTGAAGCTTACGTAAAACGTCAGGCTTCTAACAAACTTGGACCCAAATCGGATAAATATTTTTTCATTGGATATCCTAAGGAAACAAAAGGATATTATTTCTATAATCCAACTGAGCAAAAAGTGTTTATTGCTAGAATTGGTGTTTTTCTAGAAAGAGAATTTATCTCTAGAAGAATCAGTGGGAGAAGAATAGAACTTGAAGAAATTCAAGATCAACGAGAAAACATTGAACTTGAGATGGAACCTGAGCCAGTTCCATAACCAGTTATGGAAGAACCTACTCATGTAACACAGAACCCATGTAGATCTAGTAGGATACGTCGTGAGCCCGAGAGATATGGATTTCTCGTGACTCATCACGGTGATGTGTTGCTCATGGACCAAGATGAGCCCACAACCTACCAAGGCTATGATGGGCCTAGATTCTGAGAAATGGCTAGAAGCTATGAAATCAGAGATGAACTCCATGTATTTAAACCAAGTTTGGACTTTGGTTGATCCACCTGAAGGGGTAAAACCCATTGGGTGCAAATGGGTTTTTAAAAAGAAAATCGACATGGATGGTAATGTGTGTACTTTTAAGGGACGATTAGTTGCAAAAGGCTTCAAACAAATCTATGGTATTGACTATGATGAGACTTTTTCTCCAGTTATCATGCTTAAATCCATCAGGATTCTTCTAGCTATAGTAACATATTATGATTATGAAATCTGGCAAATGGATGTCAAAACTGCTTTCCTTAATGGAAATCTTCTTGAGGATGTGTACATGACACAACCTGAAGGTTTTGTAAATCCTGAAAATGCTGGAAAGGTTTGCAAATTGCAACGATCCATTTATGGGTTAAAGCAAGCTTCTCGGAGTTGGAATCTTCGTTTTGATGATGCGATCAAAGAGTTTGATTTCATCAAGAATGAAGATGAATCCTGTGTGTACAAAAAGGTTAGTGAGAGCACAATAGTCTTTTTGGTGTTGTATGTAGATGACATATTACTCATTGGAAATGACATTCCTACACTACAGTCTATAAAAACTTAGTTAGGAAATTGTTTTTCTATGAAAGACTTAGGTGAGGCCTCCTATGTATTAGGTGTCAAGATCTATAGAGATAGATCGAGAAAATTGCTTGGCCTAAGTCAAAGTACATACATCGACAAGGTGCTAAAAAGGTTTAGCATGCAAGATTCTAAAAGAGGATTCTTGTCAATGTCACATGGCATAAGTCTCTCAAGAACTCAATGTCCTTCCACAGAGTATGAGAGATAGTGCATGAGTAAGATCCCTTATGCATCTGCGATTGGGTCTATCATGTATGCCATGTTATGTAGTCATCCTGATGTCTCGTATGCTTTAAGCATGACGAGCAGATACCAATCAGATCTTGGTGAAAGTCACTGGACAGTTGCCAAGAATATTCTTAAGTACTTAAGAAGAACTAAAGACATGTTCTTGATTTATGGAGGTAAGGAAGAGCTCATTGTAAGTGGTTACACTGATGCTAGCTTTCAAACCGATAAAGATGATTTCAGGTCGTAGTCAGGTTATGTATTTTGCCTCAATGGTGGCACTGTGACCTGGAAGAGTTCAAAGCATGGGACAGTGGCTGATTCTACAATAGAAGCTGAATACATTGTAGCATCAGATGCCGCAAAGGAGGCTGTTTAGATTACGAAGTTCATCACTGAACTTGGAGTTATTCCTAGCGTTGTTGACCCAGTAAAGCTCTATTGTGACAATAATGGAGCCATTGCGCAAGCCAAGGAACCTAGATCTCACCAGAAATCCAAACATATACTCCGGCGCTACCATCTTATAAGAGATATTGTTGACAGAAATGATGTCAGGATATGCAAAATACCGATCGATGATAATGTTGCCGATCCACTGACAAAAGCCCTGACGCAGCAAAAGCATGATAGTCATATGAGATCCATAGGTATTAGATACATGGATGATTGACTGTAGTGCAAGTGGGAGATTGTTAGTGTATATGCCCTGAAACCAATCATATTGATGATTGTAATTTTGAATCATGTTATTTTAATGGCAATTCCAATTATTATATTTATATGTATATTGTCTGCATAATATATTTAATTATAATAATAACTTTAGAATAATTATATTCTTAAATGTTCTTAGTCATATATCATTATGGATTAGGTTGCTTTGATATGTTAAGACTAGCATGTGTAGTGACTTATATGAGATATTAAGCTTACACATGAGTACAAGTTAGAGAACTTGTATACTGGACCGACCCATCCTAAGAACACTACATGGATTGTTATATGAGTGTCATGAGTGATTCTTAGTGATCATTATTATTATGGTCCTTTGACCTGAGATCACCAAGGTTCCCTACATGTGAGTTTCATATTTTGATACTATTCTATGTCACTCATGCTTGAGTGAATACAAGGGTAGTTATTGGATATGTCATATATCATGCAGAGGGGTTTGTGTGATCAAGATGGAATTTGTCCCTCTTATATAACCGGAGTAACATCTGTGGGCCCCTTGATTAAGTAAAGTTGAGAAAATGCATGGCCATGCTCAAATGAATTGACTTGGGATGTCAATTACATTTGCTTCAGTCAGCTTACTTAGGGATCAAGAAACCTTGAGATTGGACTATACGGGAATGACACAATCCATGTCTCATGCTCAATTTAGATGTTTAGGACAAAAGGATATAGATGATGATCACATATAAAGGTTCAGTCAAATTACCGACTTTCTCATCACTTGGGTAACAATGATATGTTGCTAGACACCGCTCATTGTTTATGATCATTAATATGATTAATGATTATTGCCAATGTAATGAGAGCCTGAAGGGTCACACACTTAGAGCCTAGTGGATTTGGAATTAATGGACCAAATTGTTTGGGCCTAATACTTGGGAATTCTATGTTATAATTATAAGGCCCAATAAGAAGTCTATAATTATACATAGACCAAAGCCCAAATTAGTTAGGGTTTTCTATGCTCCTTTTTAAATAGGTTTGTTAGGTAATAATAAGGTTGATTCATTATTCACGCATCCCATACAACATAGAAAAATCCTAGCACCTCTCCTTGTCCATAATCCTTGAAGAGATGTAACTAGCACTATGAGGCTAAGGAGATGAATTCCAACCAGTGATCATAGGGACGTTCATTGGTGATCTACTAGTTTGTGTGGATACCTCGGAGTCTTTGATAAGAAAGGAAGTCAAAGAGGTGATCAACGAACAAAATCTGGAATCATATAAAGGTATAACCTGAATCCTACATTCTAATTTAAGGTTTTGCATGGATCCGTTGGCTGGGATCGGTTTATTCCGTTGCGCTCGTATGGCTCCCGATCCCAACAAAAGTCACTATAAGGATTCAACTTTTAAGCGTTACAATTAATTCTTGCAAGCTATTGGAATTAGCACTTTAAATACTACTAGCACTTGAGTTAGGAGAAGCACTGGGAATGCATATAACTTTTAAAATGCAAATGGTGTTTAAAATGGTTCCTCTCCTTTTAGATATAATTTGACCTCTTTTAGGACCTATCTTTTCTTATAGGCAACCAAATCCAAATACCAAGGTCAAACACAAAATAAGAATTAACAATTTTATGAAGGCACACATGTGTACCAATATTAACAAATTTATCAAAAAAAAGCAAATAGGATATATTTCTTTATAAATTTCCCACCAATGTTAGATAGACAAAGAAAACTCTTAACATCACTAGCAAAACTTTAGGTGGTGGCCCTTCTTTAACTACCTTTACTTTTTCTCCATCCATCTCTATTGGCTTGCCATACAACATATCCCAAAAATTTAACCCTTTTCAAGCAAAATGAGCATTTTTCAAAATTATCATGCAATTTTACATTCCTTAAAATTTGCAAAACATATTTTGAAGGTTCAATATGATCATTTACATCTTTGTCATACACAATAATATCATCAACGTATGGCAATAAAACTTTCTAATGCTTTAAATCCTCCTTTAAACTTATAAAAGAAATAAGAATAGAAAATAACAAATTTATCAATGAAAACTTACAAAACATGATTCATTAGGTTCATAAAAGTACTTGATGCACTAGACAAACTAAGTATCCAAACCAACCTCATATAATCCATATTTTGTTTTGAATTTTTTTCTATACAACACTTGTGTTTATGCAAATTAGATAATATCTAGAAAATATATAAGGATCATACAACTTAATAAACCTATTTTCTAAGGTCTCCTCAAAATGTTTTATGAAATTAACTTTCTCCATCAAAACCTCTAGAAAATAATTAGAAAATACACACAAACTATACAAGTTATCATACAAATCCTTTAAAGTTTTCCTACCACCAAATTATTGTTTCAATCCACTATCATAAGCTTCTCTAGCAACAAGTCACTTAAAGAACTTTCAAGCACATATAATTCTTTTTTCCCTACATAAAATTTGCCATGCCTATCTCCAAATTATTGTACAGTCCTAAGTGTGTACATTATATCATTATTTACGCTACCTCTTGAAATCTTTGAATAAATATCTATAAGAAAAGGTTAGATAAAAAGAAAGAACCTTACTAAAAATACACTCTTACTTGATTTAAAAGGACTCATATTAGAGTTTACAATCTAAATTAAGGATTTTACCCTCAATTGTTCTCACACAGGCCTTTTTCCACTTTTATCTTTCCTTCTTGTGGTTTTTTAATAATTAGGGAGACTAAATTAATAAGACTTCAATAATTATGACAATCAATATCACTAATCAAAGGTCCAACAACTTGAAAGATCAAATAAGATAATGAAAGAATCAAATGAAAATTCAAAGAAAGAAAATAACTAAGACTTAATAGGGAAAAATTTTAAAGAAAAGGTATTAACTAGGACCTAAAGATTAAAAATCAAATAATTAATGAAATTAGATAAGCAAGATTCAAAAATTAAGACAAAAATGGCTAAATGACTCGAGAATTTCTTTTTATTTTTCTTAGTGACTGAATTAGAGTCAAAGATTTAAGACTAAATTGATAAGAAAAGGAATAGATATAAGATTCAAACAAAAACTAGGATTAAATTTTTATGAAGGAAAGAAATAATGAATAATTAGTTCTAAATGAGAAGTCCAATGATAGCACAAAGCATTTAATGAATAACATTTCCTTTTTTTTACTTTTCTTTTGATTTTCTTTTTTAATCTTATCATACTTCTTTTTTTTCCAATTTTCTTGCCTTTTTTTTTCAAATTACCACTATTTTTTCTTTCTTTTGAATTATTTTTCTTACTACAAATCAACACACTTTCCTTTGGATTTCTTCTTTAGAAATCACTTAAAACCTCATAAGCTTAAGCATATACAACATTAAGGATGAATAGAGTTTGGATAGCAAGATAGCAAACAAATAAAATTAAGATAAACAAGAAGGTGAACAAACAAACAAACTAACAAGAAAATGAAATTCAATTTAGTGGAGTAGCAAAAAAATTTGGAATAGGACCAAAACATAAATATTCATGGACTTGAAATTTTTTCAACAAA
Organism: Sindora glabra; assembly: GCA_020226215.1. Classification (NCBI taxonomy): domain Eukaryota; kingdom Viridiplantae; phylum Streptophyta; class Magnoliopsida; order Fabales; family Fabaceae; genus Sindora; species Sindora glabra. Next base: position 68,485,280 of record CM035227.1, read on the forward strand.
CCCTAAAATAGATTTGACACAATGAGTTTAAAGAAATCATAAACGGACAAGCCTTAAAGTAATTAAATGAAACTAGACTATAATAAGGCAAGACACAATTAATAACTCAATTTGAATGAACAAAAATCAAAATAAAGATACTTTGTAGCAATTTGATGTGAATTAATATGAGTGAACTAAGAAACCAAGATGACTTGCAAACTAATGCAAATAGTACCAAGTAATTAAGGATACAACACATAAAAGAACCTTATATCGAGTTGATGGAACAAATGTTAATTAAATAGTAACAATACAATGTAACTTAAAGAAATTAGATAGCAAATAAAAAATAAATAATAACAAAATGACACAAAGAACACTTGGACAAATAAATTGAATTAACATGAGACATACCAAAACAAGATGGGGACAATTATGGAATTCAATGAACAAAACACAAATAGCACTAACAAAATGGAATTTGATTTGAAGATTAGGAAGTAAGCTTTAATTACCAAATGATGTGAAATTAGAAGCTCTGATACCAAATGATGTGAAATTGGAGGTGCTAATACCAAATGATAAGATTCTATGATGGATTATTCCAAAATTCAGTGAACTAATATAAAAATGGAAAGATATTCATGCCATCCTTTATAAAAGGGAAGGAAGGGGGTGATAAGTGATGAAAGTCATGCCACAAAGGATGAAATCTTTTGATAAGTGATGGTAAATGCCACAAAGGTTGAATCATTTTGATAAGTCACAAAATTTTAAAAACCCTAGAAAGAAAGCTCATAAAAAAGACTCAATTCTAATTAGCAAAAACTCAAATCTCAAATTTGTATTATCTATAAGAAACAAGCCTCCTTAAATAGCTTTAGAGAAAACCTAGAATAATTTACATAAACTTTATTTAAGTTTAAAGTAAAAACCACAAGACTTATTTAAGCTTAAAGTGAACATATTACTTAATTCCAAAGCAAATAAAAGTGAACTCACTTACATCTAAAGTAAATATACTAGTAAAACTAACTTAAAGTAATAAAATAGTTAACTAATAAACCACTAAAATACTAACTTATAAAAAAGCTCAAATAATAAAAAATAATGAATAAAAACCTCAAAAGCCCAAAATGGACATGCATATCACACACTTGTTGAGTCACTCCAAATTCTCCTATTTATGCTCCTAAGCTTCTCGAAGTATATCCTTAATTCTCTTAGCTCTACTTTTTGGAAGTTAACCTCCTTAGATCACATCATCTACTATATGGTAACAGTAAAAGGTCCTCACTAAATCTGTAAAAATATAAAATATAAAAAGGTAAGTTCAATGCTTAATGAATGAAAATCCTAATACTAATAAATCATAAATGATCAATGAGAAGCTTACTGACTATATTTGCCCTCCTATCCATCTAGCACTTGAAGTTCACATATTGTTACTTAGTTTTAATTAGTATCATATAAGCATATATGTAATCATTCACACTCATCCAAGGCTTTAGTCAAACATACATATTCATTATATTATAAATTAATGATGTCATATACTTGTAACCAAATAATAAGAACATATAAAGTGTACAATTAGTAGTTCTTCCATTTACATTATTACTCTTGTATGCACATATGTATGCCATGCTCATATTAATCAGAGTGTTGAAATAATTAAGAATGATAGGAAAGCAAGTAATTATACATACTTATCATAATGCAATGTCCTTTGGCATTAACACATTTATTTATTATCATTCATACCTATTGATACTATTATTTAGGTGCATATAACTATTCATAACACATTCTTGTCATGCACTACACAAAGTGAACAAAATAAAGAAAGTAACCTTTTTGTGACTTCTACTTAGCCTTATACCCTTCACAAACCTATTCTTATCCTTCTAAGGTTAACTTGTACCCTTAATAAGCTATTACTGGATACCCTTTATAAACTATTATTGGATCTAATGTTCACATATCACATCATTCCTTTGTCATTAGATACACATCTTATAAATCCCAAAGGTAGCAAACGTGCATCACATATCACATGCATATAACTATTCACAACACATTCTTATCATGCACCATACAAAGTGAACAAAATAAAGAAAGAAACCTTCTTGTGACTTCTAGTTAGCTTTATACCCTTCACAAACCCATTCTTATCCCTCTAGAGTTAACTTATACCTTTTACAAACTATTATTGGATCCAATATTCACATATCACATCATTCTTTTATCATTAGATACACATCTTATAGATCCCAGAGATCGCAAATGTGCATCACATATCACATTATTCTTTCATTATTAATATACACACTATAGATTCCTATGATCACAAATATGTATCACATACCATATCATCCTTTCATCATCTAATACATACCCTATGGATTTTAAAGATTGCAAATGTGAGTCATATACCACATCATCCCCTTCATTATCAAACAGATGCCCTATAGATCCCAAGGATCATAGGCATATATCACATATCAATGTATCATGTTAATAATTTATCTTTGAACATAATAACAACAGTAGGTAATAAAAATACCATACTTTTATGTAAGGCCCTAGCCATTTACTTTCCCTAGTCATCCATCATATATATATATATATATATATATATTGCTGGAAATCGTGCATCATACATGCACAGCGGAATAAAATTTTTGCACGATTTCCACCAAGGATCCATGCGAATTTAGAATGCCATAAATTAGGGATTAGGGTTTATACCTTTCGGCCAAAATCTTCTGTCCGCTACACAGCAAATCCGATCTACTTCCAAATCACTAACCGGAATAGGAACTCGAAGATCAGATCACTAGTACAACGTTTATGTGGCTGCACCTCTGTGGTATCCACACGAACCCGTGAATCACCGATGAATGTCCACTACACACACCGGTTGGAATTGATCTCCTTACACCTCCTAGTGCTAGCTACGCCTCTTCAGGGGTTTTAGTCAAGGAGAGGTGCTAGGGTTTTCTATGCCTTTTGGGGTGCGTGAATAATGAATCGTAATCCTATTATTACCCAATAAGCCTATTTAAATAGGTGCATAGAAAAATCTAACCTATTTGGGCTTTATTCCATGTATAATTATAGGCTTACTATTAGGCCTTATAATTATAACATGAATTCCCAAATATTAAGCCCAAGCAATTTGGTCCATTAATTCCAAATTCACTAGGCTCTAAGTGTGTGACCCTACAAGCTCTCATTACGTTGGCAATGACCATTAATCATATTAATGATCATAAACAATGATTGGTGTCTAGCAACACATCATTGTTACCCAAGTAATGAGAAAGTCGGTGATTTGACTAAACTTTTACACGTGATCATCACTTATGTCCTTTTATCCTATACATCTAGATTGAGCACGAGACATGGACCGTGTCATTCCCGTATAGCCCAATCTTAAGGTTTCTTGATTCCTAAGTAAGCTGACTGAAACAAATGTAATCGACATCTCATGTCAATTCATCTGAGCATGGCCATGCATTTTCTCATCTTTACTTAATCAAGGGGCCCATAGATGTTACTCCTGTTATATAGGAGGGACAAATCCCATCTTGATCATACAAACCCCTCCGCATGATATGTGACTTATCCAATATCTACCCTTGCATTCACTTAACCATTAGTGACATAGAATAATATCAAAATATGAAACTCACATGTAGGGAACCTTGGTGATCTCATGTCAAAGGACCATATTAATAATGATCACTAAGATCCACTTATGACACTCATATAACGATCCATGTAGTGTTCTTAATATGGGTCGGTCTAGTATACAAGTTCTCTAACTTGTACTCATGTGTAAACTTAATATCCCATATAAGTCTTCACACATGCTAGTCTTAACATATCAAAGCAACCTAATCCACAATGATATATGACTAGGGACATTTAAGAATATAATTATTCTAAGGTTATTATTATAATTAAATATATTACGCAGATAATATATATAAATATAATAATTGGAATTGCTATAAAAATAATATGATTCAAAATTACAATCACCAATATGATTGGTTTTAGGGCATATACACTAACATATATATATATATAAGGATGTTAAAGGGTTTTAGAATTAGGAAGTGTAAGTACAATAATAAAATACAAAAGAGTGGTTGTAAAGTATGGATAAAGAATAAGTACTTTACAATTAGACTATTAGAATAGGGTAAAAGGGGCCCTTTTTCATGTACTCAATAGATTTTAAGGCTTTTTAGGTTTTTAAAAGGGACAATATTAATGGACTTAAGGATTTTAAGAGTTTTTAAGTGAGATTTTCTTTTTCTTATCTTTATGTGTGTTTTTCTCTATGCATTTTAGGGATATATAGAGGTTATTTATAGTATAGCAAGTGCTAATGAGGATACAAGTTGTAGAAATAATGATTTTGTATGGAGGATCAAACTAGTAAGGATTATAAGGGATAAAAAGTACAAAGGCATAGTGTGTATAAGGTTGGTGAGTATTTTTGGTAGTGCTGTGGTAGTGCTCCTATAAAGTAGTTGAATGTACTAATGCAAGGTTAGGTTTTGTCAGTGGTCCATTAAATATAGAAGCCCTTTCATTTGTTTAATTCAGAAGGCATATGGTTAAGAACCATAAAATGGCCTTTATTCTAATCCTTCTAAATCACATGATCCAAGTATTCCTAAGAAGAGTGCAAAAAAAAAAGTTACTCTATTCTTATGGCCAAAGTGATCATTATCCTAAGGTCATATGACCATTAGTTAGCTTTTAACTTCCATAGGACCTTCTTCATTCAAACCCTAATAATACAAATAGTGCTAAGGGAACAACAAGCAACCTTTTTTCTGGTAAGAATATGCATAAGAAAAGAAGTTGTTACTACAAATTTCCTCACATGTTCGATAATATAAGGTCTTTTAACCTTTTATGGTCCTATATTGAGGTGTTTTCCATAGAGGCTTAGGCCCTTTTGGTAACTAATTTGGCCTCTTGGAATTTTATATTTTTAAAAAATTTCTTAATATTGGGCTTAATGTTAGGCCTTATGATTTTAAGTACCAATATTATGTCACATGCACATAAATCATTACAATGAGGAAAAACCATCTTAAGTCATGGATTCTCACTATGAGGCCTTAAGTGCTTTTTATAGAGGGTTTAATGATCTTTATAAGTATTTGTTCCTTTCTAAAGAAGTATCTTTAGGATGTATCCTATAAGGTGACCCAATGTTATGTTTGAAATTTTTTAGGAAGTTATATAATTTGAATCATTTAACTGGATTAACTTGAAGCATCGTAGATTAGAGCACTCAAAATCATTTTTTAATAAAATTATTATGATCTTTTGATCATTGTTCTAACTGGGTGTCTATAAAAGTCAATTTTATCCCTCTTTTATTTCACTTTACTATTTCTAGCACTTCAAAGCTTTTTTTGAATTTCTACTTTTCTTTGTTTTTAATTTTTAGCTTTTTTCTTACTCTTTTGCAATGACACCTAAAATGTTATAGAAAGATTAGGATTTTATAGTGATTGATGATATGATCATATAAGCCTTGATGCCTATTTTTGTTTTAGGCAAGTTAATTCCTTATTTTTTTCTCCCTTTAGTGAAGGGATGCAAATAATGGAGGATTACAATTGTGATAAAACTTTTAACACTATTCCAAAAATGTTTGAGGATGTGGGACAATTGAAGAGGAAGATTATTAGTCGAGATATGCTTTCCATAGGAGAGTTGTAATGTCCTAAATTTTAAGTTCTATCATTTGAATCTCTAAATTCTGAGGCTATAGAAACGAAGGGCACATTTAAATTAACTTGGTATGTAAATTCCAAGTTGAAAGGTGTTAAGTATAAGCGTAACCAAAATTTTGAAGGAAAGGGAGCAATAGGAAAGGAATTAATTTCCCTAAATACTATAGATGATCAGAGGAGGTTAGAAAACCCTAGAAATGGGACTTGTCTAAGTCTAACAGTCTACAGATTTTCAGACAGTCAGGTAACCCTACAGACTATATTGCAAAGTACAAAATAAAGTATGGATTAAAGTGTAAATAATCAAGAATTTAGGATCTAGTATGTAATTCCATAAAGTGTGACCAATAGACACTTGACAAGTATCATCTTTACAAAGAAATTCCAAGAATAGCCTTACTAATTAGTAAGAAAGGACCAAAATGCCCTTGATAATTTAAGAAATAACCAAAATACCCTTGAATTGTCATGAAAGTTCTTCCTTCTTCTCCATTCTTCTCCAAAACTATGGATGACTCCATGAAAGCAAGTTTGAACTTATGAGAGAGAGAAAGAAGAGAGAGAAATTTTTGTTAGCCTTTTTCACCTAGAAATCTTAAGAATTAGGACTTGGTGTAGAAGACAAAATTGCTCCTCTCATTGAGCTCTATCACATGGTATGTTTAGATTGAAGAAATCTCAAGTTTGATCAAGTTTAGTGAACTTCAAGTTGGAAATTTCAAGTTGCTCCAAGAGGTAAATTTGTTCTCCTTTCAAAGCTTTTTAAGGTGCTCTTTTTAGTTTCTTGAAATTATGATGTTTGTGTGGTCAAAGGAAGGTTGACCATGGGGTTCAGATGATTTAAGTATGTCTAATGATGTTTTGGATGTTGTTATGTTGATGTATAGCTTTGGTTTGGTGTAAAAATAACAAGAAATCATGATGTATGAAGTAGGGTTTTAGAAGCCAAATGGTGTATGTATGTGTATGGCATGTTTTGCTTGGAATTTGGCTAAATTAATGAAATTAGAATGATTCTTGTGATTTATAGAGCCTATGGAAGGTGAAATTTTGAATTATGAAAGCTTGTGTGGAAACCTCACTTTGAAATCTCAAAACCGTGAGAAGGGAAAAATAAGGAGGAAAGGAGTTTTAGCAATTTAATTGTGTTTTGGAAGGTTTGGAATGATGAGAAAGAATGATGGTGTTCTAATGGTTGCTATAATGTATATTTATGTGTAAAACAAGCAAAGAATTTGTAAAGAAATTATCAAGTAAGGACAAAGGAATCATCATCATTGAAAGCTTTTAAAAAGGTAGCTAGCTTTATCCTTAAGCTTTATTTCCTATTTACATGCTTTTCTATATCTTGTGCCATTGTATGGAATGTGTATAAAATTGCTGTGTGCGGTACCTATGGCCCGAGTATCCCAGGAAGACAGTGAAATGATGTATGTAAGGCTTATGGCCCGAATACCCTAGGAAGACAGTAAAATTGCTGTGTATGAGGTCTAGGTACAATTATCTATTATGGCCATCTAGATATCTATATGAGTTCTTTAATGGGCTTGATGATTACTGTATGCGGTCATGTTTCCTACAATGGTATTAGATGACAATGGTATGAAATAATGTGTTAAATGATTAATTAATTGATTTTGAAATGTATGTTTTTATTGGTTTAAAGATCTGGAATGGCTTAATGTATTTTTCTTGTACTAGCTAGCTATTGGGAAACATTATTTTTTATGCTTTTATATTATTTACTAACCATTCCAAGTGATGCTTCTAAAAGCCCTCCTAGCAAGGATTGAACATGGATGAGTTTGTTTATGTATTGAGGATGTATATTATGTGTGTTTTGTAAACTTGAATTATTGTATGATCATGTAAACTTTTCCTATGTTGTATGATATATAAGAATTTGATGTATTGCGAGCTAGTTTGGAGTAAAAGGCATTTAGTACGTAATATGTGTAAAGTTGGAAATGACTAAATGAATAGTAATTGACCAAATGAACAGTAGTCTCGTAGGGCAGTGAGCTGGGTCTGTTTACATGGATTTTTGACTGAGTTATGGTGCTCTAAAAATCATGATAAAATTAAGGGATGAACCTTACATATGCAATACTTTGTGCCAAAATTCAGCCCAAAATGAGCCCATTTGTTATGGCAAATTGTTACACGTTTTGGACTGTCCTGTTCCCATTACAGTGCTATGTACCAGTTGTATTTTGGCATTGTGAGGGGGTAAATGGATGAGTTTATGTCTGAAAATTTTATGGAAAGCATTTAACATATTTAACAAGTTCCATACTAAATTTGAGCTTAATTGAAGATGATTTACCCCCTGAACTAAGGGCCTACTTTTGGTGCTGCGAATTCTGGACAGAATTGAAATGAGTCTACTTTATTGTAGATTTTAAGAGACCAAATGATGTCTAAATGATGTCAAATTTTTACAAGATGAATTCAATGAGTAGAGGGTTCATGGTAACAAATTTTGTAACTTTTAAAGTTCTGGAGAGCATTTTTTCACATTTTTGAAGTTGGACCAACAATTCTGGAAATGCGCAGAAAATTTCAAAAACTCAGAATTTGTAATATTTCATTTCTCGAAATCCTAATTAGGCTCTATAAGGTGTAATTATGTAGTAATTACCTATTTAATAAGGGATTAAGGTATTGCTAAGTAAGGGAGTTATAAGAGTAGGCAAGGAAGGATGTAATTATTGCAAATTCCCTTAAGCATCCAATGCTTTGAGGTGTTTTAACCTTTTATGGTCCTATTTTAAGGTATTTTCTATAGAGAGTTAGGCCTTTTTTGGTGACCCAATTGGTGTTTTAGAATTTTGTATTCACGATCTTAGGTTTGATTAGGCCTCTTACACATGAACCATCATAATGAAAAAAGAGCATCATGAGGCACGTTTCTTATTGTGAGGCCCTAGGCTTTATTACAAAAGGTGTAATTGTCTTTATAGGCATTTGTGCCTTTTTAGATAAGGTTTTTTAGGAATGTATCCCATAAAGTGACCTAATGTCATGTTTGACATTTTCTAGGAAGTTGTATAATTTAAATCATTTGATTGGATCAACTTAAAACATCATAGATTGAAGCACTTGAAATCTTTTCTTAATGAACCATTATGATCTTCTAATCATTGTATTGATTAGGTAGTTTATAAAGGCCAAATTTATGCCTCTTTCATTTCACTTTATTCTTTTTAGCATTTTAAAGCTTTGTTTGAAATCTTAGTTTTCTCTACTTTTGAATTTTAGCCTTTTTGCTACTCTTTCACAATGGCACCTAAGAGATTAGAGGGAGATAAGGACTTTACAATGATTGATGTCACGACCATATAGAACTTGGTGCCTATTTTTATTTTAGGCAAAGTAGTTCCTTATTTTTCTCCCTATAGTGAAAGGAGGTCAGTGATGGAGGATTGTAACTGAGTTAAAACTTTTCATGCTATTCTAAAAAGGTTTGAGGATATGAAATAGTTGAGGGGGAAAATCATTAGTTGTGATAATATGAGCTATAGTTATCTAGAGGCTAATGTGGCTAACAAGGTGGATTATAACAACCATATAATGCTTTTTAAGTTAGCTAGCCACGAGATATCACTCAATACAGTAAGATTTCTTTCCACATCTTCTCTTATTGAAAGCTTTGATGATGGACATGAGAAGTCCTTGAGAATGAAAAGTATACAAGACTATAAGATAAGGTAAGCATCATAAAAGTGGTTAAGATTTTGGTTGGCCTTCATATGAAGAAGGACACATATGATCTGTGTTACCTTATTAAGAGATAGGTAAGTGGGACCTATATTTTATAACTAAATGAGAAGAGTTTACTCTTATTTTAGAAGATGTTCCCCTTTGTATCAACTTCCTATTTTTAAAGAGGTTAACATGACATAACTCTCTCAAATAGGTAATGAATTGGGATTGCATAATGATTAAAAGGTTATCTTATTGCCTATAATGAACAATAGACTCTTTGATGGATTAGCCTACCTTTGTGAAGTGGTTGAGAAACCTTTTTAGAAGGCTTAGGAAAAAGAATAGTAAGGATAGAATGAAATTCTCCATAAGTACTAAAGGTTTCTAGGTTAATAAGGTAGGATATCTATTTTTAGAATCTTTCTCATGTTTCCCTTTCTTTTCTTTGCCTCCCTTTGTTTCTACCTTTCTCACATCAATGTCTCTTTAGCCACCACCACTACACATCTCTTTTTGGGAGCTTCTCTATTTGGTCATCAATTACCAACGTGAAAGGAGCTATAAATCACAGCTAGCTAATTAAATTACATAGAATTGTTTGGCCTCCTCTTCTTATTGGAAAACAACCATAATTCAATTGTGGGCGAGCTAAGGATAACCTCCTTAAAAAGAGTGAGTTAATCTAAAGTATAAAATCTAATTTTTATGCATGTCTTATATAATAATCCAAATTAAATTTTTATAAATTTCAATTCTTATAATTACTTATTTTTATTTAATATTTATTTAGTTAAAATTTTATTTTAATTTTTTTTCTTTAAAGAATTTTGGAATAATAAAATAATATTGATGATAATATTTGTAATATATTTACTTTTATGATGATTATTGATTCGTGACTTGTTTAAATAATTGCTATAAGGATTTTCTCATTAGTTGGAATAATTTAAATAATTATGGGTGTGAGGATTTGTGGAATAAATCATTCATCCTTAATAGATTATTTATGGGGATTATGAAAATTAAAATAATTATTTTATGGCTTCCAAAATAATATATATATATATATATATATATATATATATATATATATATATATTATGAGGAGCTTGAAAATAATTAAATTAGAATTCTAAACAAAAATTAACTTTATAAAAATAAGTTCCAAATAAACTAATGGTTAAAGTGTTTTTATTTAAAATAAATAGTTGAGATCTTAAAGAAGGATGAGCTTATTTTTGGCAAGAAACACCATAGTAAAACTTGCAGCTCACCACTTTTGCATTTCTCTTTCTTTTCACTGCCTTGCCCTCCCTTTTTTTTTGGATTTTTTTTCTTTTGCTCACACATCACCTTTCAGGTCATGATAGTTTCTCACTTATTGCCTCTTTCTTTACTTACTCAGTTGTAGCTCCACTCTTTGTTCGACTACAACACTTCTATGTGAGGTGTCTCCATTGACCACTATGTGAGACTATTAAATTGTTGTAGTATGCTAATTTTCTCTTTTTTGCACATTTTTGTTTTTCGTCCTCTTTTTTATCTTCTCCAAGCATTGATGCTATTCCTATTTTAAGTGAAGTTGCTGATAACACAAAGACCAGGCACCATGTGTTAGGTTTCACACATATTATGTAGTGTAGTGGAAGGTAGATTTTTGAAATTCATGTAATATGAAACCTTTCATCGGATCAAGCACAGGGACATAAATTAAGAATAAAAAAATTACCTTTTGGAGTGCAAATCAGAATCACGAGCATAATTAGGTGATGGTGCCTCTACAATATCCACACAGAGCGAATGGTAACTTCTTAGCCTCCATGAATCTACTAGGATTCATCTCTCTCACAAAAAGGTAAGGATATTGTGCAGTTTTGTAGGATGTTTTGTGCAATTTTCTGGTGGTAATGTTTTTGACACCTTCATGCCTCTTATATATAACTAAAGGCATGAATCTTTCCTAGTCATACTAGGAAATGTTAGTGTATATGCCTTAAAACTAATTATATTGGTGATTGTAATTTTGAATCATGTTATTTTAATGGCAATTCCAATTATTATATTTATATATATATTGTCTGCATAATATATTTAATTATAATAATAACTTTAGAATAATTATATTCTTAAATGTCCTTAGTCATATATCATTAGGGATTAGGTTGCTTTGATATGTTAAGACTAGCATGTGTAGTGACTTATATGAGATATTAAGCTTACACATGAGTACAAGTTAGAGAACTTGTATACTGGACCGACCCATCCTAAGAACACTACATGGATTGTTATATGAGTGTCATGAGTGATTCTTAGTGATCATTATTATTATGGTCCTTTGACCTGAGATCACCAAGGTTCCCTACATGTGAGTTTCATATTTTGATACTATTCTATGTCACTCATGGTTGAGTGAATGTCAGGGTAGTTATTGGATATGTCACATATCCTGCGGAGAGATTTGTATGATTAAGATGGAATTTGTCCCTCTTATATAATAGGAGCAACATCCATGGACCCTTTGATTAAGTAAAGTTGAGAAAATGCATGGTCATGCTCAGATGAATTGACATGGGATGTCAATTATATTTGCTTCAGTCAGCTTACTTAGGGATCAAGAAATCTCAAGATTGGGCTATACGGGAATGACAGGATCCATGTCTCGTGCTCAATCTAGATGTTTAGGGCAAAAGGACATAGATAACGATCACGTGTAAAGGTTTAGTCAAGTCACTGACTTTCTCATTACTTGGGTAACAATGATGTATTATTAGACACCGCTCATTATTTTTTATCATTAATATGATTAATGATCATTGCCAACGTGATGAGAGCCTGTAAGGTCGCACACTTAGAGCCTAGTGGATTTGGAATTAATGGACCAAATTGTTTAGGCCTAATATTTAGGAATTCGATGTTATAATTATAAGGCCCAATAATAAGCCCATAATTATACATGGAATAATGCTTAAATAGTTAGGGTTTTCTATGCACCCATTTAAATAAACTTGTTAGCTAATAATAGAGATTATTATTCACGCATCCTAAGCATAAAAAAATCCTAACACCTCTCCTTGACTAAAACCCTTGAAGAGGCATAGCACTACGAGGCAAAGGAGAACAATTCCAACCAATGTTCGTGTGGACGTTCATTGGTGATTCGTGGGTTCATATGGATACCTCAGAGTCTTCGGCCAAAAAGGAAGATGAAGAGGTGATCAACGATGGAGTTTTAGAGTCATTATTAAGGTATTGAATGAATCCTTGTTCTGATTTAACGTTTTGTATGGATCCATTGGTTATGATCGATTTATTCCACTGTACTTGTATGGCTCCCGATCCTAACAGTGGTATCAAAGCTACTTGTGAAATGTTAAATTAGAATTCTTTTATTTGCTGATTGTGTGACTGTAATTAATGAATTATTTTATCACGCTTCAATGATTTCTAATTAGGATTAGGGTGAATTTGATTTCGTGCATTCTGGTTCAAGAAAATTAATATGATTAATTCTGATTCTGTTTTGAATTTGAATCTAATTTCGAATGTTGATTTAAATTCAAAAAATATTTCATGATTAATTCCTATCCTAGTTTGAATTCGAATTTTAATTTGAAATTCAAATGAATTTATGGATTCTGTTTTAAGTTTAAATCTTTTACAATAATTCTGGGTTTTTGATTTGAATTTAAAATGAATTTTTAGGTTTTATTTTAAGTTTAAATCTGTTACAATAATTCTGAGTTTTTGATTTGAATTTGAAATGATTTTCTAGATTCTGTTTTGAATGGAATCAAAAAGGAATTAATTACATGAATCTGATTTTATGTATGAAGAAAAATATTTTCTGGTTAAAACGTAGATTCTGTTATAAATTAGAATTAATGAAATTAACTTCTTGAATCTTTCTCATATATGTGATATACCTTGCACTTAATGGCTGAATCTAATTTTCACAAAATTAATTGTTGAATCTATTTCATATAAAATCTGTGAATTAATTGGATCCATTTTAATATGATGAAAATTTATCCATTATGATTCTGTCATAAATTAGATTTGAAAACCCGTGATTTGAGTGTCAATAATTGTTGAATTGATTGACTAATGGGGCGTGTCAATTGTTGACAAATTGAATTGCAATCTGAATGTCATATGCAATTAATTTTTCAGAGCGGGGGGCTCTGCCCCCTCGCCCCCCGCAGGGGTGCTGCCACTTGACCCCACCCACTAACCGACAAGCGGGACCGCCGTAAATTCTTCGCATAGAGCAACATTAAGTAATTAGTTAATTAATTTGAAATTAATTAATTTAGATTTTGATATTGAAAACATATTTGGATATATGTTTTCACTTATCATGTTGTTTTGTTGGTTAATGTAGGGTGCATGATTATGGCCGTTGATTTTGTTGCAATTTTAAAATACGGCTCGTGTGTCGTGCCTCTCTATTAATTCTAGTTGTACATTCTCTTCTCATCTTACTCCCCTCGATGTAACTCAAGGTTTCTTTATTATTATGTAATAATTTTATTGGAGCACCTGTAGAGGAAACAATGGAAGTGGAGATCAAACCATGAAAAAAAAGAAGATTCTTAGGGAGAAGTTTTTCTTTCTTAGTTTTATTTGATATTCTTGAGCTCTAGAATATCGCTTAGGTTGGGCTATAATCATGTCATGTTTAATTTATGTTTTATGTATGAGATGCATATGATGAATGTATGAGATACCTATGCTAGATGTATGTGATGCATGCTTAATAAAACCAAGTACATAATGGTGAGATCAAATAAATTAAAATCCCTCAAACAAAATATTAAGTCAAAAGAGATGCCTTCCAATAATAGCACTTGTCAAGATCTTGATCGACTAGAGGTGGGTTTGCCAAAACAAAGTACCTAAAGTCTATCTTGATAAGATGCGATGGGATAATAGTGATATCCAAATTGCTAATTATTGGGTCTTGACTTAACTAGGCTATACCAACAAGATTGGGGCCTAGAGGCATAGAGTTAGTTATGAATTCATGAGATGAATATGAATAAGTGTTATTCACCCAACTATCCAAGAGTTGCATAAAATGTAATTGACAAGGAGTTGTCTACCTAAATAACCACATCTTGGGTGATTAGCCAAAGCTAACTTAAAATTTGGTAAAATATGGATCTTGGCTCACTAGAAAACCTTGATGATAAGGTTTTCCGAAATAATAATGCAGGCTATTATTTTGAGAAAAATAGTGGGAGTATTATTTAATAAAAGATCTTATTAAATAAATAAAATACATGATTCTCATTCTTCATATTTTTTCTATTGTAGATAACCATGGCACCAAATGCATCAAACTTATCACTACGATCTATCCTTGAGAAGGATAAACTGAATGGGATGAATTTTCTCGATTGGTATCGAAACTTGAGGATTGTCCTCAAGCATGAGAAAAAGCAATATATCCTAGAGCAACCTACTCCAGATGAGCCTACTGCCAATGCTCCTTGAGCAGAAAAGGATGCTTATAAGAAGCATCTAGAAGATGCTCTGGATGTCAGTTGTCTCATACTTGCTACCATGAACTCTGAGCTTCAGAAGCAACATGAGAACATGAAGGCATTCAATATAATTGATCACCTTAAATAGCTCTAACAAGAGTAAGCAAGACATGAGAGATATGATGTATCTAAAGTATTGTTTCAGTGCAAGATGGCTGAAGGAACACCCATTGCCACACATTTGCTTAAAATGATTGGGTACATCAATAGCCTTGAAACATTGGGTTTTCCTTTGCAGCAAAAATTAGCTACTGACATAATTCTGCAATCGTTGCCCGAAAGCTATAGTCAGTTTGTCATGAATTACAACATGAATGAAATTAATAAGACTTTGCTTGAACTACTTAACATGTTAAGAACTGCTGAGCAGAACTTGAAAAAGTCTAAGCCCAATTCCATTATGATGGTTCAAAAGGGCAAAGGAAAGGGCAAGTCTAAGGCCAAGAATAAAAGGAAAAAGGACAAGACTGATGGAAAGTCCAAGTCAAGTTCCTTTGCACTGAAGCTCAAAGGTGGCATGGCCAAGGAAGGGCAATGCTTCCATTGCAAAGAACCAGGACATTGGAAGCGAAATTGCAAAATTTACTTGCAAGACCTTAAGAAGCAAAAGGGAAGTGAGACTTCTAACTCAGGTATTTATGTTATAGAGGTTAATTTATCTACTCCCACATCTTGAGTATTAGATACTGGATGTGGTACTCACATTTGTGTAAATGTGTAGGATCTTAAAGAAAGTAGATCATTAGCCAAAGGTGAAGTGGACCTATGTGTTGGAAATGGAGCAAGAGTTGCTGCATTAGCTGTAGGGACTTATTATTTATCTTTACCTAGTGGATTAGTTTTAGAATTGGATAATTGTTATTTTATGCCTACTGTTAGTAGAAATTTGATTTCTGTTTCTTGTTTAGACAAGAAAGGTTTTTCATTTATAATAAAGGGCAAATGGTGCTCTATTTATTTAAATGAAATGTTTTATAGCAGTGCACAATTAATGAATGGTCTTTATGTTCTGGACCTTGAAAATCCAATCTATAACATAAACACGAAGAAGGTCAAAACTAATGATTTAAATCCAACCTATCTTTGGCATTGTCATTTAGGCCATATAAATGAGACACGCATCTCCAAACTCCATAAGGATAGATTTTGGGACTCATTTGATTTTGAATCATATGAGGTATGTTAGTCATGTTTATTAGGTAAGATAACTAAAGCCCCTTTTAATGGGAAAGGTGAAAGGGCTAGTGATTTATTGGGCCTTATACATAGTGATGTATGTAGACCTTTAAACACACAAAATAGAGGAGGTTATCAATACTTCATTACTTTTACTGATGATTTCAGTAGATATGCTTATGTGTTTTTTATACAATACAAGTCTGAATCTTTTGAAAAGTTCAAAGAGTTCAAGAATGAAGTATAAAATCAACTTAGTAAAAGTATTAAAGCACTTCGATCAGATTGAGGTGGTGAATACTTAGACTAAGACTTCCTTAATCATCTAAAGGAGTGTGGCATTGTATCACAACTCACTCCACCAGGAACACCTCAATGGAATAGTATTTTTGAAAGGAGGAATCGAACTTTGTTAGATATGGTTCAGTCAATGATGATTCAGGCTGACTTTCCAAATTCCTTCCGGGGACATGCTCTAAAGACTATAGCTTTCATACTAAATCGTGTTCCGTCAAAATTAGTTCAAAAGACACCATATGAGATATGGACTAGGAAATGTCCTAGTTTGTCTTTTATGAAGATTTGGGGTTGTGAAGCTTACGCAAGATGTTAGGCTTTTGATAAACTTGGACCCAAATTTGATAAATATTTTTTCATTGGATATCCTAAGGAAATAAAAGGATATTATTTCTATAATCCAACTGAGCAAAAAGTGTTTATTGCTCGAAATGGTATTTTTCTAGAGAGAGAATTTATCTCTAGAAGAATCAGTGGGAGAAGAATAGAACTTGAAAAAATTCAAGATCAACGAGAAAACATTGAACTTGAGATGGAACCTGAGCCGGTTCCACAACCAGTTGTGGAAGAACCTGCTCATGTAACACAGAACCCATGTAGGTCTAATAGGATACATCGTGAGCCCGAGAGATATGGATTTCTCGTGACTCATCACAGTAATGTATTGCTCATGGACCAAGATTAGCCCAAAAAATACCAAGAGTCTATGATTGGCCTAGATTCTGAGAAATGGCTAGAAACTATGAAATCAGAGATAGACTCCATGTATTCAAACCAAGTTTGGAGTTTGCTTGATCCACTTGAAGGGGTAAAACCCATTGGGTGCAAATGGGTTTTCAAAAAGAAAATCGACATGGATGGTAATGTGTGTACCTTTAAGGGATGATTGGTTGCAAAAGGTTTCAAACAAATCCATGGTATTGATTATGATGAGACTTTTTCTCCAATTGTCATGCTTAAATCCATCAGGATTCTTCTAGCTATAGCAGCATATTATGATTATGAAATCTAGCAAATGGATGTCAAAACTACTTTCCTTAATGGAAATCTTCTTGAGGATGTGTACATGACACAACCTGAAGGTTTTGTAAATCCTGAAAATGCTGAAAAAGTGTGCAAATTGCAATGATCCATTTATAGGTTGAAGCAAGCTTCTCGAAGTTGGAATCTTCATTTCGATGATGCAATCAAAGAGTTTAGTTTCATCAAGAATAAAGATGAACCCTGTGTGTACAAGAAGGTTAATGGGAGTGCAATAGTCTTTCTGGTGTTGTATGTAGATGACATATTACTCATTGAAAATGGCATTCCTACACTAAAGTTTGTAAAAACTTGGTTAGGAAATTATTTTTTTATGAAAGACTTAGGTGAGGCCTCCTATGTATTAGGTGTCAAGATCTATAAAGATAGATTGAGAAAATTGCTTAGCCTAAGTCAGAGTACATACATCGATAAGGTGCTAAAGATGTTTAGCATGCAAGATTCTAAAAGAGGATTCTTGCGGATGTCACATGGCATAAGTCTCTTAAGAACTCAATGTCCTTCCACAGAATATAAGAGACAGTGCATGAGTAAGATCCCTTATGCATCTGCGAACGGGTTTATCATGTATGTTATGTTATGTACTCGTCCTGATGTCTTATATGCTTTAAGTATGACGAGCAGATACCAATCAGATCCTGGTGAAAGTCATTGGACAACTGTCAAGAATATTCTTAAGTACTTAAGAAGAACTAAAGACATATTCTTGATTTATGGAGGTGAGGAAGAGCTCATTGTAAGTGGTTACATTGATGCTAGCTTTCAAACTGACAAAGATGATTTTAGGCCGTAGTCAAGTTATGTATTTTGCCTTAATGGTGGCACTGTGACCTGGAAGAGTTCAAAGCAAGGGACAGTGGCTAATTCTACAACAAAAGCTAAATACATTGCAGCATCAGATATCGCAAAGGAGGCTGTTTGGATTAAGAAGTTCATCACTGAACTTGGAGTTGTTCCTAGCATTGCTGACCTAGTAGAGCTCTATTGTGACAATAATGGAGCCATTACACAAGCCAAGGAACCTAGATCTCACCAAAAATCTAAACATATACTTCGGCGCTATCATCTCATAAGAGATATTGTTAACAGAAATGATG
The DNA here is from genome assembly GCA_020226215.1 of Sindora glabra. Classification (NCBI taxonomy): domain Eukaryota; kingdom Viridiplantae; phylum Streptophyta; class Magnoliopsida; order Fabales; family Fabaceae; genus Sindora; species Sindora glabra. Next base: position 68,503,898 of record CM035227.1, read on the forward strand.
TTAGGATATGCAGAATACCAATCGACGATAACGTTACTGATCCACTGATAAAAGCCCTGACGCAGCAAAAGCATGGTAGTCATATGAGATCCATAGGTATTAGATACATGGATGATTAGCTTTAGTGCAAGTGGGAGATTGTTAGTGTATATGCCCTAAAACTAATCATATTGGTGATTGTAATTTTGAATCATGTTATTTTAATAACAATTCCAATTATTATATTTATATATATTATCTGCGTAATATATTTAATTATGATAATAACCTTAAAATAATTGTATTCTTAAATGTCCCTAGTCATATATCATTATGGATTAGGTTACTTTGATATGTTAAGACTAGCATGTGTGATGACTTATATGGATATTAAGTTTACACATGAGTACAGGTTAGAGAACTTGTATATTGGACCAACCCATCCTAAGAACACTACATGGATCGTTATATGAGTGTCATTAGTGATTCTTAGTGATCATTATTAATATGGTCATTTGACCTGAGATCACCAAGGTTTCCTACATGTGAGTTTCATATTTTGATACTATTTTATATTACTCATGGTTAAGTGAATGCCAGGATAGTTATTGGATATATCACATATCATGCGAAGGGATTTGTATGATTAAGATGGAATTTATCCCTTCTATATAATAGGAGCAACATCTATGGGCCCCTTAATTAAGTAAAGCTGAGGAAATGCATGGCCATGCTTAGATGTATTGATGTGGGATGTCAATTATATTTGCTTCAGTTAGCTTACTTAGGGATCAAGAAACCTCAAGATTAGGGTATACGGGAATGACACGGTCCATGTCTCGTGCTCAATTTAGATGTTTAGGACAAAAGGACATAAATGACGATCACGTGTAAAGGTTTAGTCAAGTCACCGACTTTCTCATTACTTGGGTAACAATGATGTATTGCTAGACACCGCAAATTATTTATGATCATTAATATAATTAATGAACATTGCCAACGTGATGAGAGCCTGTAGGGTCGTACACTTAGAGCCTAATAGATTTGAAATTAATGAGCCAAATTATTTGGGCATAATATTTAGGAATTCCATGTTATAATTATAAAGCCCAATAATAAGCCCATAATTATACATGGAACAAAGCCCAAATAGTTGGGGTTTTCTATGCACCCATTTAAATAGACTTGTTGGCTAATAATAGAGATTATTATTCATGCATCCCAAGCATAAAAAAATCCTAGCACTTCTCCTTAACCAAAACCCTTGAAGAGGTGTAGCTAGCACTATGAGGCAAAGGAGAATAATTCCAACCGGTGTTTGTGTGGATGTTCATCGATGATTCACGGGTTCGTGTGGATACCTTGGAGTCTTTAGCTAAAAAGGAAGTTGAAAAGGTGATCAACGACCGAGTTCTAGAGTCATTATTAAGGTATTGAACAAATTCTTATTCTGATTTAACATTTTGTATGGATCCATTGACTGGGATCGGTTTATTCCGCTGTACTTGTATGGCTCCCGATCCTAATAGGAAAATCGCAACAAACCTAATCCTACTTAACCATTAATACCTTATCTCTAATATGGTGAGAGTGACAAGAGATAAGGCTTATTAATTAGTTATTTAATATTACTTTAATATCAGATAATATCACATAATATAATAAAATATATAGTATGTGGATAATATATATTATTACTTTGATAATATATATATATATAATAACAAGTTCAATTAATAAGTTTTTAGTCTAACCCTAAACTAATTAATTATTATCTCATTCTTATTTTTTTTGTGCGACCTTGTAGGTTCCTACTACATTGACAATGACCCATCATTGGACCATAGATAGTGAGTGGTTTCTAGCAATACATCACTGCCACTTAAGTAGTAAGAATGTCTGTGATTTGACATTTACCTAATGTTTGATCAGCGCCTTGCATCATAATCCCTATTGTAATAATACCCAAATCAAACTAGAGGCATGGAGTATGTCATCCTTGTCAATGTTTAATTTATATTTCTTGATACTGAATAGACTTAAAATAAATTATCAATACACATATTGATCCATTTGAGCATGGTCATGCATTTCTAAGTCTCACTTAATTAAGGACCCAAGGATAACTTTCTTTTATACAGGAGTAACAAAATCTCATCTACATCACTCACTTCCTTCTATATGATTCGTGACACACCCAATCAATGCCCTACACATCATCCTGATTAAAGGTGTCATAGGACGATATCAAAGTGAGTGACCCCTTATATAGGGAAATCTAACTCCCTTACTTATTAATACCCTAATCCTCATTAAATCGGTAATTATTGGACAATTAGGTCTTCTTGAAGCCAACTTAAGATTCTGTGAAAAAAAATATTACAAATTCTAAGTTTCAGAAATTTTCTGCTCATTTCTAGAATTATTGGACCAAATTCAAAAATATGGAAAACTACTTTTTAGAACTCCAAAAATCATGAAATTTAATCCTATAAACTTTTCACGTGTTGGATTCATCCTGTAAAAATTTGACATAATTTAGACATCATTTTACTTTTCAAAATTCACAGCAAAGTGTTCCTGTTCTAGTGCTGTCCAGAATCTACAACTGTAAAGTAAGCCTTTAGTTTAGGGGGTAAATCAAATCCTATTAAGCTCAAATTTGGTATGGGACTTTAAAAACATGTTAAATACTTGCCATAAAATTTTCAGATAAAAAATCATCCATTTACTTCTTCGGAATACTGAGTTACAATTTGTATTTAGCACTATGATGGGAACAGGGCAGTCCAAAAAGTTTAATAATTTTCCATAGCAAATGAGCTTATTTTAAGCTGAATTTTGGCAAATAGGATTATACATAAATGAAGTTCACTCCTGAATTTTATTATAATTTTTAGAGCATCATAACTCAGCCAAAAACCCCTGCAAACATACTCAGCTTACTGCCCTACGAGTTTACTGTTCATTTGGTCATTTACTATTCATTTGGTCATTACATTGCATATTAAAGGCTTATCAATCCAAACTAGTTCATAATACATCAAATTCATGTATTTCATACAACATAGGCAAGGGTCATGTAATTATACAAAAATTTCAACTTACAAAACATATATCCAATATGTACTAATATCATAAACTCTATGAACATTCTAATACAACTTTAAAACATTATTCTTCCTTGTCAAGAGGGCCTTTGGAAGCATCACCTGGAATGGTTAGTAAACAATATAAAAATATAAGAAACAAAGTTTCCCAGTAGCTAGCTATTGCAAGAAAAACATAGTAAGCCATTCCAGATCCTTAAGCAAATAAATCATACGTTTCCAAAATCAAATAATCATTTATCACACCATTCCATACCATTGTAACAAACGTGCATCACAGTCAGGATGGCTGTCACAGACAATCGTACCTAGGCCTCACACACACAGCACTCAGGCCGTAGGTACCGCACACAGCAATTTTATTATCATCTCGGGAAACTCGAGCCATAGGCCTCACACATAGTATTTTATTGTCTTTCCAGGATGCACACACAGCAATTTCATACACATTCCATACAATGGCATAAAATACAGAAAACATATAAATGGAAAACAGAGCTTAAGGATAAAGTTAGCTACCTTTTAAAAGCTTTCAATAGTGATAATTCCTTTGCCTTCACTTAGAAATTTCTCTAAAATCCCTTTGCCTTTCCAACTTGTCACTTTTCTTGCTCTACATAAATACACATCATAATTCTTATTAGAACACTATCATTTTTCTTAAACTTCATGCATTCTTCACTTCCTCCACATACACTAAACCATGAAGGAAGTGTCTAAATTTTTAATGTACATTCCAATACCTCCTAAATTTCATTGTAATACATTATTCCAAACTTCCAAAAACACAATTAAATGGCTAAAACTCATTCCCTCCTTCCTTTCCTATGCTCACGGTTTTAGCTTTCAAAAGGGGATTTTCACACAAACTTTCATAATTCAAAATTTCATATTCCATAGGCTCCATAATTCATAAGAATCATTCTAATTTCATCAATTTAGCCAAATTCCAAACAAATCATGCCAATTTTGTACATACACCATTATGCCTCTAAAACCCTAATTTGTACATCATGATTTCTTGTTGTTTTTATACCAAACCAAAGCCATAGATTAACATAACAACATCCAAAACATCATTAGACATGCCCAAATCATCCAAAACTCCATGGTCAACCTCCTTTAATCACACCAATATCAAAATTTCAAGAAACTAAAAATAGTACATTAAAGAACTTTTAGAGGAGAATATTTTTACCTCTTGGAGCAACTTGAAAATCCCCACTTGGAGCTCACCAAACTTGATCAACTTTAGAGTTTTCTTCAACCTAAATACACCATGTGATAGAGCTTGATGAGAGGAGCAACTTTGTCTTCTACACCTAAGCCTAAATCTCACTATTTTTGGTGAAAAAGCCAAATGAAAATTTCTCTCTCTTCCTTCTCTCTCTCACACGTTCAAGCTCACTTCCATGGAGGCATCCACGGTTTTGGAGAAGAAAGGAGAAGGAGAAAGAGTTTTCATGAAGCTTCAAGGGTATTTTGATTATTTTTAAAATTTTCAAAGGTATTTTGGTCCTTTCTCACCAATTAGTAAGGCTATTCTTGCTATTTTCTTCTAATAATGACACTTGTCATGTGTTTATTGGTCACACTTTATGGAATTACATACTAGATCCCAAATTCTTAATTATTTACACTTTAACCCACACTTCATTTTGTACTTTGTAATATAGTCCATAGGGTTACCCGACTGTCTGAAAATCCATAGACTGTTAGACTTAGACAAATCCCATTTCTAGGATTTTCTAATCTCCTCTGATCATCTATAGTATTTAGGAAAATTAATTCCTTCCCTATTATTCCCTTTTCCTTCAAAATTTTAGTTACATTTACATTTAACACCTTTCAACTTGGAATTCACATACCGAGCTAATTTAAACGTGCCCTTTATTTCTATAGCCTCATAATTTAGAGATTCAAATGATAAAATTAAAAATTTAGGACATTGCAGGAACTATAGTGACTTCAGGTTAAAGGACTACGTGCATTATGGTCATATGAGAATAACTAATGACACATGTATATCTATGCAGTATTCTCACAATAGGTCAATCCAGTATATTCGTTCACTAATAATGTACTCATGTATTAACTTAATATTATATATCCATGATTCATAATCATCAATCACTTATACATGATAGTCTCAATGTATTATTATTATTATCCTTTTTTGCAATAATATTCGACTATGGACATTTTAGGAATAGCAAAACTATTCCAAGGATAATTATTATATTTAAGTTATAATTTATGTAAAAAATAAAATAAAATAAAATATAATAATTGTATTGCTAAAAATAAAACGTAATACATTTTGCATTATTATAATCATCTCATGATTGGCTCATAGAACACACACCAACACCATGTGCCACTTCAGTTAATGCTATTTTCTTTAGCTGGAGTGACCACCAGGGAGTGAACTTGGAAAGGTATGAGAAATGGCAGTGACCTAGAGTCGAGAGCTACTATTTTGTGTCAATCACCAGTACTTCGATGAGCTTTCGCCATTGGCGAGCTCTGGACAAGCCCTTCTAAACTAGATAAACATATCTATAACATAAAATTCTAATTTTTATGATGATTTAAGGCTTAACTCAAGAAATTTCATTTTTATATGACAGTATAAATATGATATTTAAGAGTATTATATGATAATATTTTCAATGATGTTTAAATAATATAAGTGAAGTTATTTAAGAGTATTATATGATAGTATTTTCAATAATGGTTATATATTTTAGAAAACCTTAATTCATAACCTTATTTAAAAGTTTGGTATAGTATATAATAGTTTGATAAAATAAGGATTTTATGTTTAAGACTTTTAGGTGAGTGTATCTAATGTATATCTATATCATAAAAATATAATATTTTTAAATTGATGCTTGGAGTTTCATTTGGACATTTTTGATAAGCGAGATTTTTCTTATTCTTTAAAGAAAATAAAATAAATAAATAATAAGTAAATAAAAGTATAATTTTATGCACTAATATGGATCAAATCTCTCTAGAGTTTGAGATCATGATATTTTAATGGTTTTACATTTTGATTAAAAAATCTATTATTTATGAAAAATCCTTAATTTATCAATAAAAGAATTGAAAATAAAGAAAGTGATAGTTTAGGATGATGGAGTAACACAAGGCAAGTGTTTTAGAACTTCAAAATTTCTATTTAAACTTATATGAGGATTTGAAAGTTCTTAAGTAATAGTATATTTGAGTTAAAAGTTAATCTAGAAATTATGAATATAAGAAGGCAAGTAATATTTATATAATTATGATTTATCTTTCAAATGGTAATAATAGGAGAAAAATATGAAAGGATGAATAAGGATGCCTCGGAACTTCCAAAAGTAAATCAACGTTATCAAGTGAGTGTATATCTCACCATAACTTTATATTTTTATGAAAGATAGTTTAATTGGTGTGAATTTTATTCTTTTTATTAATAATATTGATTTCATATTCATGTACAAACTTAGTTTCGTGATGTATAAATACAATTGGCTATTGAGTGAATGTTAATTGATCAAAATGCATAATAGAAGCACAATGATATTATTAATGGTTACCAAAAGCTTATGATTGAGTTCTCTATGTTATTTGTATGTTAGGTATGATTGGTTCTAGGACACACACCAACCTCCTAATTCTTAAAGAGAAAAACGCATCCTAGCAGACGCGTGAAGGGTGAGAGGTCATTGTTCATTCCGTGTGGATACCGTAGAGACGCTGTACCTTCCGGCCGGCGTTTGATTCATCCACTCTCAAGTTTTGATCAGTAGAAACACGAGTGCCTAATAGGTAAAACCCTAATTATTGACTTATGCTTTTTGCATGGATCCTAGGTAGAATTCGGATCAAAAATTTAAAATTCCGCTGCATGTGATAATCCGAATTCCCAACAGTGGTATCAGAGCTTCTTGCAAAAATATATAGTTCTGATTATGTGTTTTACTGTTTTTTTATGAATATTTATATGATAAATACATGTCAAATCTGTTTCGATTTAAATCAGAAGTTACACGTTTTGATGAATATTTATGTGATAAATTAATATCAAATCATTTTCTGTTTAAACTAGATATATATGAGATATATGCTGACTCGTGTATGATTCTGATTTCGTAAATATATATATGATATATATGATTTGAATTTTGAATCAGATTATCAATTGATAAGATTAATTGTATGAATATGATCATGCATTTTTCTGCTTCATATATGCGTAGAATCTGTTCTGAACATGTGATGTTCTCTGCGTTTAAAGCATATAACCTAGTCAGCATAGAATTGATGTGATTAATTCTGAATCTGTAAAGACTTGTTTAAATTCGTTTAATATGATTAAGTTGAATCTGGTCTATGAGGTATATGTATGCTTTAAATTATTTGAATATGGCTGGATCTGTTTTGATATGATTAAATTATAGCGGGACCGCTGTGCTAACTCTGCGTAGCGTTCAAAATTATTTTTTGTTCTCAAGGCGCCGTTTTAGAACATGATTTTTTATGATGAATATGTTATGAAATATATATGTCAATCATCCTCCTTATCTTGGTTACATATATTTCTTAGCAATTATTACATATGATGCATGAATGTGTTGCATAGTATGGCCCTTGGAGTTTTTAATGGATGGATTTTAAAATACGACCTGCGTGTCGTGTCTTCCTCTATTTCTCTAATGTATATTCTCTTCTCATCTCAATTCCCCCCGAATGTAACTCGGGGTTTCTGTTGTAAATTTGTAATTGCAATGGAGTATTCTTTGCTTGGAACAAGGAGAAGCTAAGGAGCTATGAGACAAGAAGAAGCTAAGGAGTTAGTTAGGAATGTCATTAGAAAATAGAATTTTGGGCCATACTATGCGACATTTTGATTTCTTTATTATGTGATGATATTGATGAGCATGCATTTATTATGTGATAGTTCTATTCATTGCATGATATATGATATATGGTAGTCTATTTTATTCATTTACTTTATGATATATGAGATATGCTAGATATATTGCATGAATAAATAGGCTAGTTATGGTGAGATCTGATAATAATTAAGTTGAAATCCCTCATCCAAAATAGTAAGTCAGTAATAATTAATGATGCCTTCCAATATTTGGCACTCATTAAGGCCTCGATCGACATAAGGTAGGTTTGCCAAAGCAAGGTATCTCATTTATCTTGGTGAGATGCGACTGGATAATAGTGATATCCGAATGTCAAATATTGGGTCCGACTTAACTAGGATATCTCAATAGGATTGAGACCTAGAGGCATAGAGTTGGGCTTTAGTTCATAAGATGGACTAGGACAAATGTTGTTCACCCAACTATCTAAGAGTTGTATATGATACAATTGGCAAGTGTTGCTTACCTAAATAACTAAGTTTTAAGTGATTAGCCAAAGCTAACTTAAGGCTTGGTGAAATATGGATCTTGGCCCACTAGAAAGCTTAAATACTATGACTTTCCGAATTAATAGTGAGGGCTATTAATTTGAATGAAATAGTGGGAGGTACATTTAATAAAAGACCTTATTAAATGTTTTAAAATTTAATACTTTGCATATTTCTGTCGTAGATAACCAATGGCTAATACATCAAATAACTTATCACTGCGATCGGTCCTTGAGAAGGACAAACTGAATGGAATAAACTTCCTGGACTGGTACAGGAATTTGAGGATAGTCCTCAAACATGAGTGCAAAATGTATGTCCTAGAGGAACCTGTTCCTCAAGAACCTCAAGCTACTGCCCCTCGAGCTCAAAAGGATGCTTATAAGAAGCATCATGATGACGCATTAGATGTCGGTTGTCTCATGTTGGCTACCATGGACTCTGAGCTTCAGAAGCAACATGAGAACATGGAAGCTTATGACATGCTTGAGCATCTTAAGAAGCTTTATGAAGGCCAAGCTCGGCATGAGAGGTTTGAGGTGACAAAAGCCTTGTTTCAGTGCAAACTGGCAGAAGGAAACCCTGTTGGGCCTCATGTACTCAAAATGATTGGGTATGTTGAGAACCTTGAAAGATTGGGTGCACCACTAGGTCAAGAGTTGGCCACTGACTTAATTCTGCAATCGTTGCCACAGAGTTATGGTCAATTTATCATGAATTACAACATGAATGAAATTGACAAACCACTGCCAGAATTGTTAAGCATGTTAAGAACTGCTGAACAAAATTTGCAAAAGACTAAGCCTAATACCATAATGATGGTTCAAAAGGGCAAAGGAAAAGGAAAAGGAAAAGGCAAGGGCAAAAACAAGAAGGATTCCAAATCCAAAGGCAAGCCCAAGTCTAAATCCTCTGCACTGAAACCAAAAGGGGGTGTGGCTAAGGAAGGGACATGCTTCCATTGCGGTCAAACTGGACATTGGAAAAGAAACTGCAAGGTCTATCTGGAAGATCTGAAAAAGAAGAAGGGAAGTGAGACTTCTGCTTCAGGTATCTATGTTATAGAAATTAATGTTTCAACTTCTACATCTTGGGTATTAGATACCGGATGCGGTTCTCACATTTGTACAAATGTGCAGGAACTACAAAGGAGTAGGACTCTAGCTAAAGGTGAAGTGGACCTACGAGTTGGCAATGGAGCAAGAGTTGCTATGCTAGCTGTAGGGACATATTATCTATCTTTACCTTCTGGTTTAGTAATAGAATTAGAGGATTGTTATTTTGTGCCTGCTATCAGCAGGAATATTATTTTTGTTTCTTGTTTGGACAAGAAAGGTTTTTCATTTATAATAAAGGACAAAAGTTGTTCAGTTTATTTAAATGAAATGTTTTACTGCAGTGCACAAATGTTCAATGGGCTCTATATTCTTGATCTTGAAATGCCTGTCTATAACATAAACACTAAGCGATTTAAATCAAATGATTTAAATCCAACCTATCTCTGGCATTGTCGTTTGGGCCATATAAATGAGAAACGCATATCCAAGTTCATAAGGATGGATTCTTGGACTCATTTGATTTTGAATCATATGAAATATGTGAATCTTGTTTGCTAGGAAAAATGACTAAAACACCATTCACTGGACACGGTGAAAGGGCTAATGATCTATTGGGTCTCATACATACTGATGTATGTGGGCCTATTAGTTCACCTGCTAGAGGAGGTTTTCAGTACTTCATTACATTTACTGATGATTTCAGTAGATATGGATATGTGTATCTTATGAAACACAAATCAGAATCCTTTGAAAAGTTCAAGGAATTCAAGAATGAAGTGCAAAACCAACTTGGTAAAAGTATTAAAACACTTCGATCAGATCGAGGTGGAGAATACTTAAGCCAAGAATTTGATGACTATCTAAAGGAGTGTGGTATAGTATCACAACTCACTCCACCTGGAATGCCACAATGGAATGGTGTTTCAGAAAGGAGGAATCGTACCTTGTTAGACATGGTACAATCTATGATGAGTCATATAGATCTTCCAATCTCCTTTTGGGGGCATTCTCTAGAGACAGCTGCTTTTACGCTCAACCGTGTTCCCTCTAAAACGGTTCAAAAGACTCCATATGAGATATGGACTGGGAAACGTCCTAGCTTGTCTTTTATGAAAATTTGGGGTTACGAGGCCTATGTAAAACGTCAAGTTTCTGATAAGCTTGGACCCAAATCAGACAAGTGCTACTTTGTGGGGTATCCTAAGGAAACTAAGGGATACTATTTCTATAATCCTACTGAAGGCAAAGTGTTTGTCGCACGAACTGGTGTTTTTCTTGAAAGAGAATTTATCTCTAAGAAAAATTATGGGAGAAAAGTAGAAATCGAAGAAGTATGAGACCCACAAAGTAACACTGAACCTATAATAGAGCCTGGAAAAGGACCACAAGATGTTGTGGGTCAGGAACTAGCTCAAGTGACACAAGGCCCACGTAAGTCTGGTAAGATACGCCATGAGCCCGAGAGATATGGATTTCTTATAACTCAAAATGGCGATGTTTTGCTCATGGATCAAGATGAGCCTACAACTTACCAAGAAGCTATAAAAGGGCCAGACTCTGAGAAGTGGCTTGAGGCCATGAAATATGAGATGGATTCCATGTATACTAACCAAGTATGGACTTTGGTTGATCCACCTGAAGGGGTAAAACCCATTGGGTGCAAATGGGTTTTCAAGAAGAAAACCGACATGGATGGTAACGTGCAAACCTTTAAGGGACGATTAGTCGCAAAGGTTATAGGTAAGTTCATGGTATAGACTATGATGAGACCTATTCCCCAGTTGCCATGCTTAAATCCATCCGAATTTTGCTTGCTATTGCAGCTTTTTATGATTACGAAATCTGGCAGATGGATGTCAAAACTGCTTTTCTTAATGGAAAGCTCCTCGAGGATGTGTACATACACAGCCCGAGGGTTTTGTCATTCCTGAAACTACTGGAAAGGTATGTAAGCTACAACGATCCATTTATGGATTAAAGCAAGCTTCACGGAGTTGGAATCTTTGTTTTGATGAGGCAATCAAAGAATTTGGTTTCATCAAAAATGAAGATGAATCTTGTGTTTACAAAAGGGTTAGTGGGAGCACAATTATTTTCCTTGTATTGTATGTGGATGACATACTACTCATCGGAAATGATATCCCTACACTGCAAACAGTAAAGACTTGGTTAGGAAATTGTTTCTCGATGAAAGACTTAGGCGAAGCTGCCTATATATTAGGTATTAAGATTTATAGAGATAGATCAAGAAAATTGCTTGGCCTAAGTCAGAGTACATACATAGATAAAGTGTTAAAACGGTTTAACATGCAAGAATCTAAAAGAGGATTTTTGCCTATGTCACATGGCATAAATTTGTCCAAAACTCAGTGTCCTTCGACACAAGATGAGAAGGACCGCATGAATAAGATACCATATGCGTCAGCAATTGGATCTATCATGTATGCCATGATATGTACTCGTCCTGATGTCTCGTATGCTTTAAGCATGACGAGCAGGTACCAGTCAAATCCAGGTGAACCTCACTGGACTGCCGTTAAGAATATCCTTAAGTACTTAAGAAGGACTAAGGATTCATTCTTAATATATGGAGGAGAGGAAGAACTTGTTGTAAAAGGTTATACTGATGCCAGTTTTCAATCCGACAAGGATGACTTTAGATCGCAGTCAGGTTATGTATTTAGCCTGAATGGTGGTGTTGTATGCTGGAAGAGTTCAAAGCAGGAAATAGTGGCCGACTCTACTACAGAGGCTGAGTATATTGCTGCATCTGATGCGTCAAAAGAGGCTGTTTGGATCAAAAAGTTCATTACTGAACTTGGCGTTGTTCCTAGCATTGCAAACCCAGTGGATCTCTATTGTGACAACAATGGAGCCATTGCACAAGCCAAGGAACCCAGATCTCACCAGCGATCCAAACATATACTTAGGCGCTTCCATCTCATTCGAGAAATCATCGATAGAGGAGATGTGAAGATATGTAAAGTACCAACAGATGATAATATCGCCGACCCACTAACAAAGCCTTTAGCGTAGAAAAAGCATGATGGTCATACTATGTCACTTGGTATTAGATACATGAGTGATTGGCTCTAGTCCAAGTGGGAGATTGTTGGTGTGTGTCCTAGAACCAATCATATAAGATGATTAGAGTTATACACAATGTATTATATTTTATTTTAGGCAATTTAATTATTATATTTGTTTTTATTATTATTATGCGCAATTTATAACTTAATATAATAATTATCCTTGGAATAGCTTTGCTATTCCTAAAATGCCCCTAGTCAAGTATTATTACGAAAAGGATAGTAATAATACATCGAGACTAGCATGTATAGTGACTGATGATTACGAATCATGGATATGTGATATCAAGTCAATACATGAGTACATTGCTAGTGAACAATGTACTGGACTGACCCACTATGAGAATATTGCATGGATAAATGTGTCATAAGTTATTCTCATATGATCACAACTACACATAAACCTTTAACCTAAAGTCACTATGGTTCCCTACATGAGGAATTACTCACTTTAATATTGTCCTATGTCACCTTTAATCAGGATGACAAGTAGGGCATTGATTGGGTGTGTCATAAATCATGCAGAGGGAAGTGAGTGATGTAAATGGGATTTTGTTACTCTTGTATAAAAGAGAAATATCCTTGGGCCCCTTGATTGAGTGAGACTTAGAAATGTATGGCCATGCTCAGTTGAATTAATATGTGATATTAATTATTTATTTTAAGTCTACTCAGTATCAAGAAATATAAATTGAACATTGACGAGGATGATACATTCCATGCCTCCAGTTCAATTTGAATATTATTACAAAAGGGTTATGATGCAAAACGTTGATCATGTATTAGGTGGATGTCGAATCACAAACATTCTTACTACTTGAGTGGCAGTGATGTATTGCTAGATACCGCTCGCTGTCTATGGCTCAATAATAAGTCATTGTCAACGTAGTAAGAACCTACAGGGTCACAAAAGGAGTAGGAATAAGACAATAATTAATTGGACTTTAATTATATTAATATCCAATTAATTGGACTTATTTTCGTGCATATATATTATTAAGAATAATAATTCACGTTTTATATATATATATATATATATATATATATATATATATATATATTATGTGATATTATTTGATATTAAAGAAATATCAAATAATTATCTTATCAGATATTAGATAAATATATTATGAGATAATATTATTTTGATATTTGATAACTATATGCAATTATCTAATAATTAAGATATTTATATTATGAGATATAATATTATTATCTAATATTAGATAATTAATAGATAAGTCCTATCTCTTCCCATTATCTCTAGGATAAGGATAAGATGAGTGGTTAAGTGTGATTAGGATTTTGGAAGCATTATCCTAGTAGGACTAGGATTATGGCTTGCCTAAGTTCTATAAAAGGGGACTTGAGGGCAGCACTTAATAATCACGTCCAAAGCTTCCATATAAACCCTAAATCACTCAGAAAACATCCGATCCTAATTCTTAAAGAGAAAAACGCATCCTAGCAGACGCGTGAAGGGTGAGAGGTCATTGTTCACTCCGTGTGGATACCGTAGAGACGCTGTACCTTCCGGCCGGCGTTTGATTCATCCACTCTCAAGTTTTGATCAGTAGAAACACGAGTGCCCAATAGGTAAAACCCTAATCATTGACTTATGCTTTTTGCATGGATCCTAGGTAGAATTTGGATCAAAAATTTAAAATTCCGCTGCATGTGATAATCCGAATTCCGAACAAGGTATTATAGTATGAATTATGTTAAGATGTGAACGAGTGTTATGACCAAGGATGAAGCTATGGCAATATTGTTATATAAATACTATTATATGTTGGTGTTTGCTTTATGTTAATGAGCAGATGTCCATAATGAAATTGGCATTTAAACTATGATTGCAAAGCTTAATTCTATTGAATTTATTATTTTGTGAAATATATCATGAATGATATTAAGATTGGAAATATGATGAGGCTAATAATGAGAAAGCTGGATGGGAAATTCTTGACAAAAAGTTATGAAATATATAAAATCGATTTGAGAGCTAGATAAGAGGTTCCTAATGAACAATTGAGATAAGTATAGAATTTGACCCTAAAAACTAGAAAGAGGCTACAAGAATGTTAATTATAATTGGATGAGTAATATAATATGATATTAGAAATTATTTATGATTGGATGTTACTGTTGGTATGAATTAGATTATTTATCTACGTTTAAGCCTTAATTACTATTTGTGATTGTGATATCTATTCGGAATGGATAGTATATGATAGAATAATGATGTTCTGTATTAACGGATAGTTGAGATTTCTATGAAATGTGATGTGAGATAGAGGGTTTATGTCATGTACAGGTGAGCTCCTATTTTGTGGTTTGGGTTTGTATAATCTAGAAATTTAGGAAATAGGTTTGTTAATATTTTGTAATTTAGTACATGATTAACTATTATTATTATTATTATATATAAAATTGATCACCTGTGAAATACTGGTAAATATATGTTTATTGAGTTCTTGTAACTTGCTTTGATTATTTTTAGTGTTTTTAGGATAAAATTCAAGCCTTGTAGTATTTATGGAGAATCAAGATTGTCTTGCTAAAGGATTTGATAGTTAGGATTAGAATTAGCATTTATTACAAAGATTTGTTAGATTATATGATGTGTTGAATTGATTGTATATGTGTAAGTGTGAAACTGTGGTGTACTATGTGAATGTCTGTTGTTGCTATATCTAGACATAATACATGTTTTATATTTTAGGGTGTGTGACCTTTAGGAAGTATCTAAAAATAGGGAGACTCTATCCATTTTTTTTGTAAAATTTTAATAAATTTTCATTTTTTATTGGAAATTTGGAAATTCCCGTTGATTAATTAGAGTGAGAATTTTTAAGACTTGTGAAAAATAGTATCAGGATCCATGCCAGTCATGGTAGAAATCAGATTGTGACATTTTAAGGCTGATTCCAAGAATCCTTGTAAAGTTTAGATTTTGAATATAAATGTAGTAAAATAAAGAAACTTATAATTTAGTTTATTAAAGTTGAATCTAAGGCATTTACCTAAAGGATTGTAGGAAAAGAAGTAGTTTGATTTTGATCTTGTTTTATTCTTATAGATTGATGAGTAGCTCTTAATTTAGAAAACTTAGAAACTTTGGAATCTTAAAAAGAAAAAGGTGTTCGGAAATGAGTGTATATCTTATAAAGTTTAAATGTGAATGTATATGTGATTATATGTGTGTGTGTGTGTATTGGTTTATCCATGCATACATACTCATCTATGAATATGGAATTGCTTTTATGTTCATTTATTAATCTTATACTTAGTGTGATGGATATGTATTGCATGACATGTGTAATGGAATATAAATATATATATTATGTAAACTATTATTAAAAGGCCTTAAGGTTATGCAATTGAGGTATGTCAATGCTGTAAATTAATCCTTGATACTGATTTAAAATGTTTATATAACTAGGATAATTATTGATGAATGGACATTTATGGCCATGCAATAGAAACATGACAATGTTATTGTATACTCTATGGTACATAAATTCTATGTTTACACATAAAGTGGATAATAGTTATTAAGTAATTATTTGAGTCTATGCAATAGATACATGGTAATTTTGTTATTTGATATTATTATGTTAAAAATAAATTATTATGATGCATATATAAGATTTGATATTAAAAGGATGTGAATTTTGATATGTGAAATGAGAATCAAGATAAGGAATGATGTGATATATGAACACTAGATCTAGTAACAACTTGTAAGGGTATAAAGTTGACTAAAAGGTATAAGGATGGGCTTGTGAGTGTATAAGGTTGAGTGGGATTTATAAGAAGTTTTTTTTATTGTTATCTAATGCTTCCATGATATTTTGCTATGCTACAATCTCATAAGATGAATGCATTAGCATGTGCATATGAAATTATAAGCATGTTAGCTATTTCTCATGGAAATAAGGTAAAAATGATGTGAAATAGTTTTATTTAAAAGTCTTAATTAATATTGTGAAGAGCTTCCTTGTGTTGATGTTTGTATAAATTCATTGTTGTGGTTACAAAGCTTTTGTGGATCCATAAATGATTTCAAAGTAGAAAAGAATTAGTAGTTTGAAATAAATAAAGGTATGAGGTAAGTAAGCTTAATATTGTGAGCTAGCAACTTCAAGAAGTGAACTAGTGTCCTTAATTGCATTATTTTCACCTTTTTTAATCCTTTTATAGCCTTAGTTATTATTGTTGAAATTTAATAGGGATATACTTACTAATTTCTTTTAACTCTCTTTTATTTTTCAACAATTTTAGGGCGAAGCCAAACTAGCAAACTATGCTACTCTTATATGAATTAAAGACACCAAGCCAATAGAATTTGACAGTTGGAATAGAGTTTGAGTGTATTAATATCAATCTTGTTCATTTTCATACATAGTCCTTGGTATTTTATCTTTTAACTCACAAGTTTTATATTTTAAGGTTTGTGGCCTTCTAGAAGTCTTCAAAAATAAAGGACACTATTTGTTTATTTTGAAAATAGTGATGAATGCTAATTAATATAGAAATAGGGACATTTTTTATTGAGTCAAAAATTGCATTTTCAAAAGGTAAGGTTAGTGGAATGTTATTTGCAAGTGACCTCTTACGTCAATCACATGCTTGAGATTGAGAAGTGACAGATCCCATTCAATTTGATTGAAGATTTGAATGCATGTATGGATACCATAAGGATGTTACCATTCGAATGATGTTTTCATTCCAATCTTTTTATTCATTTGTTTGTGATTGATTCACTTAGGGTTAGTGATTAGTTTGTTTGGACTCTAGTGATTGGTTCATTCATTAAAAGCAAACACAATTCATACTTAGATTTATGAATTCGAATGTAGTAGGATATGCACTTGTCTATAATATTTCAAATCACACTACAATGATATACATTCTAACACTAGTATATGATCCCTTGCATGGATCTTTGGTGGATTTCAGAATAATTTTTAATTTTTTTGTTGTACTATTTGATATGAAATCTAACACATATGAATATAGAAGTTAGAAATTCCCATATTTATGTGTATATGAATTTTTTAATAACCAATTATAAAATTAAAAATTATATCCATGGGATAATATAGACATAAAAATACATATTAAAAATTGTATTGAACATTAATTTATTAATTAATTTATTGCTAATTTTTAATTTTATTTTAGGTCATTCACAAATGTAAGCTATATTGATTTGGTCTTTTACAAATTTATAGTATTAATTTCATTCCTCATATGTTATTATTATCTATTATTTTAGTCCTTCTTCTTTAACTAATTAACAAAAATGTCAATAAAAGGATCAAATTTGTTAATTTATTATCTACAAGGAATGAAATTGATATAAAATATCTATATGGGATGAAATTGATACAAGTGACATTAATGAAGGACCAAAATGAGGTTTTAATCAATAAATAAATGGCCTAACATCTATTTTATAATAAGATGAAATTTCTATCAATTTCATCCCTCAATAAAAATTGGCATCAATTTAGTTCCTCAATTAAGGTTAATATCCATCTAGTCTTTAAAGATTAATTTCATTTCAAAATTTAGTGCCTCCACTATCATAGTCAGATTTGCATTTAACAATCATATAAGAGCTAATGATGTCAACTTAGTTTAACTGTTAAGTTTTTTATCCCCAATGATGGAGGGATTAAATTTTAAGATAAAGTTAATTTTAAGGAATAAAATTAATTTTAATTTTCAATGATGAACAAAGCTAATAAAAACTTTATTTGATGAGAACCAAAATGCGTATTTATTCCTTTGGTTCTAATGGAAGGATTAAATTTTTAGATAAAATTAATTTTCAAGAATCAAATTAATTTTGACTTTCGATGATGAACAAAACTAATAAAAAATTTATTTTGTGAGAACCAAAATAGGTATTTATTCTTATTTTAATCATTCACAAATGCATTAGTTTGATTAATATGCTTTCTCTCTATCTCTATGTGTGGGTGTGTGGGTGTGGATGTGGATGTGTGTGTATATATATTATTTCATTCTTTGAAGATGCAATTTTTTACCTTTTAACTTTTTTTAATAATGAGAGTAATTAAAGTAGTAGGCATACATATTTAAAATCTTGAGATCAAACATAAGATATAAAAGAAAGTAAAACCTTTAAATAATATTATATGTCATATAAACTAAATGATCTCGACTTTCCACTTTCTAGCAACTTTGATGGGAAGTGTGCATGAGATATCAAAATCATGGTTTTTTTTTTTAAATAAAAAGAGTGTAGGATTTTAAACCAATAGATGATGAGTTAATGTTGAACATTTGAACAAGTGCCGGAAGTTATAATAGAGATAAACTTTCTTGTAGTCATTGAATCAACAATACAAAAAATTAATAATTTTTTGTTAACATGACATCATTATAAACGGTAATGTAAAACATATCTATTACTAATAGAATAGGAATCGAAAATTTTTGGACTTCGCTTTTCCTTTTACAAAAAAATCAAATATAAGTTATGTTTAATTTAAATATAAAAGGGTCAAGATATAATTCTAAATTATTTATATAATAGTTTTATTTATACTTTCAATTTAATAACTACCCACTAATATATGCCAAAATTAGTAAGTTTTGGTTTTCAAATTTTAACTTTTATATTATTTAAAAATAATAAAATTTTAAAATTATATTTATAATGCCATAAAACTAATTAATCACTAACAAAATAATTTTTTCCATTGAAAAACTAACAATCAAAATCATTCAAAATTACTGCAAAAAATTATTTGACAATTTTTACTTACTTGCTTTTTTTTATTTGACTTAATTAATTTGAGTTACTATTACATGAAAATTAATTCAATAAAAAAATTCAATTTTTAAGAAATTTTTTATAAGTGGTCATTTCAATTTGCATACATCTTGTATAATCTTAATATTTTAAGATCCGTATTTACAAATTTTCAATCATTCTAATTGATAATAAATTTTCAAATTTCCAAATGATGGTTAATATCAAAATAAATGAAAAAAAAATCTCAATCATAAACAAATAAATAATTTGAATGCTTATTTACGTACCCTAAAGGATGAAATTATTAAGTGCAATAATGTATAATGAAAAAGTGAAAAATAAAATAATTCTAAGTTGAGAGATTTAAACAAAAAAAAAAAATGCATACGATCCCAGGCGAATGGAGTGGCTTGTGTATACTAAGCGAATCAAAATTCAATCCGAATTTTAAAACTAACGAGGATTGATTTTGAAACTAAAATAGAACGTCGCTGGCAATTTTCCAAGGGCCTATTTTGTTTGTTTGTTTTTTCTCATTACTTGTGCGAGCCATCCGATCGAACGAAGAAGCGTTTCTTCATATCCCTCTTCTCTCTCTTCCTTTCCCAAGGGATCTGGTGCTTTCTCTCTCTCGCCAGTATCCAAGCTCCGTGGTATGCATCGTTCTTTCTTTGTCTCTCAATTAACCGAAGCTAACTGTTTTCAAACTCTCTTACTGAACAATTTTGGTGTTTCTAGATTCCTTCATGGTTTACAATTTTTTCATCTTCGTCATCATCTACATGTTTGCTTATGTTGGTATTGGATTTTTATGACTACTAAGAGATTTGACTTGCTTCTGGATTATTACACACCGATCTATCTATACGCCAGTGGGTTATTTGTATTGTTCGTCTTTGAATTCTCTCTCTCTCTCTTGTTTTTCTTTCTTTTTCTTTTTCTTTTGGGGGGGGGGGGGGCGGGTTAGCCATAGTTAAATATATTATCAAGATTTCTGATTTGCTCTGTGTCATTCAATAGCCTATTAACTCTGCCTCGAAACTAATGGATCTGATGCAAAATCCTTGAATATATGTTTGCATATGTGCGGATAACATTGGAATCTGACGGCAGAATGTCTATTTTCTCTGTAGATTTGGTGTCTAATGCATAGTTAGAGCTATCAGAGATTTGCTGGAAACTTTTCAACATCTGCTGTTGTCTTTTATACTATCAAATGGAGTCCTCAACTGCTAGAAGATCTTTGATCTCCTTGGTCTTCCTCTCTGTTGTTGCCTTTGCGCAAGTTAGCAGTGCTTTTTATCTCCCCGGAAGCTACATGCACACTTACTCTACAAGAGAGAGTATATATGCGAAAGTTAATTCATTGACTTCTATTGAAACTGAACTCCCCTTCAGCTACTACAGTCTGCCATACTGCAAGCCACTTGGTGGCATAAAGAAAAGTGCTGAGAATCTTGGAGAACTCCTTAGGGGAGATCAGATTGATAACTCCCCGTATCGATTCCGAATGAACGTCAATGAGACAATCTACATCTGTACTACAAACCCATTGAATGAGCATGAGGTGAAGCTACTGAAACAGAGGACGCGCGATCTGTATCAGGTAAACATGATTCTTGATAACTTGCCAGTTATGAGGTTTGCTAATCAAAATAGGGTTAAAATCCAGTGGACTGGGTTCCCTGTTGGTTACACGCCACCTGATGGCAGTGCAGATTACATCATTAACCACCTCAAGTTCACAGTCTTGGTTCATGAATATGAAGGAAGTGGCATTGAGCTTATTGGAACCGGGGAAGAAGGTATGGGTGTTATTTCTGAAGCTGAGAAGAAGGCGTCTGGGTATGAAATAGTTGGTTTTCAGGTTGTCCCTTGTAGTATTAAACGTGATCCTGAAGTCATGACACAGCTCCACATGTATGACAATATTTCGGCTATAAATTGTCCAAACGAGCTTGACAAATATCAAATAATAAGAGAGCAAGAGAGAATCTCATTTACATATGATGTTGAATTTGTTAAAAGTGATATAAGATGGCCGTCGCGTTGGGATGCTTATTTGAAGATGGAGGGTGCCCGTGTACACTGGTTCTCTATCCTAAATTCACTGATGGTCATCTTTTTCCTAGCAGGTATTGTTTTTGTAATTTTCTTGAGAACTGTGAGGAGGGATTTGACAAGGTATGAGGAAGTGGACAAAGAAGCACAAGCTCAAATGAACGAAGAGCTTTCAGGATGGAAACTTGTTGTAGGTGATGTATTTAGAGAGCCAGATTGCTCCAAGCTTCTATGCGTGATGGTTGGAGATGGGGTTCAGATTACTGGAATGGCTGTTGTTACTATAGTTTTTGCTGCCTTTGGTTTCATGTCACCAGCTTCACGAGGAATGCTACTGACGGGGATGATAATGCTGTATCTTTTCCTGGGAATTGCTGCTGGTTATGTCAGTGTACGTCTTTGGAGGACTATTAAGGGAACTTCAGAAGGATGGGGTTCAATTTCATGGCTTGCTGCATGTTTTTTCCCTGGAATTGCTTTTGTTATTCTTACAGCACTGAATCTTATTCTTTGGGGCAGCAATAGTACTGGTGCCATTCCAATTTCCCTGTATTTTGAGCTGATATTCCTCTGGTTCTGCATTTCGGTGCCACTTACTCTCATTGGAGGGTTTATGGGCACAAAAGCAGAGCCAATTGAATATCCTGTGCGGACTAATCAAATTCCAAGGGAAATTCCTGCGCGTAAATATCCATCATGGCTGCTTGTTCTCGGTGCTGGCACTCTTCCATTTGGAACACTCTTCATTGAGCTTTTCTTTATTCTTTCCAGTATTTGGCTTGGAAGGTTCTACTATGTATTTGGTTTCCTGTTGGTTGTTCTTCTACTCTTGGTCATTGTTTGTGCTGAAGTGTCTGTGGTTCTCACCTATATGCATCTTTGTGTAGAAGATTGGCGGTGGTGGTGGAAGGCATTCTTTGCATCAGGTTCCGTCGCCCTCTATGTTTTCTTGTACTCCATTAATTACTTGGTTTTCGATCTGCAGAGTTTGAGTGGGCCTGTCTCAGCTTTCCTCTATCTTGGTTATTCACTGCTTATGGCAATTGCAATCATGTTGTCAACTGGCACCATTGGCTTTCTTGTGTCATTCTATTTCGTGCACTACTTGTTTTCATCAGTAAAGATAGATTGATGTTCTCGTTGCTATACCTTTTTATAGCTTTGATCCTGTCTCAGCATATTGAGAGGGGCAACAGATGCGGTGTTAATTCCAGAAATAGTAAATTGCTTTCTCCATTGCAATGTGAACTACACTAGTGTTGAGCTTCATTTACTTGTTCAATGTTATTTTGGCAAGCTATTCCTTTGTGTTTATCCTTCATAGTGGATATTTCTAGATATCACAACGATTTCCTACTATGCTTCCATTTTCCCCCCTATTTGCATCCAGGGATAGGACAAAAGAAATTGTGGGTTTGCACAACGATTTTATTTTGCTGACACTAATTGCTGGCAAGTTCAGTATGTGAATCTTTTATTTATTTCTCTTTCTTTTTCGTAGAGTTTTAACTGTTATTAAAAATTGTTATTCTGAATAAAAAATTGTTCCATCATTAAAAAAATTCAAGAATTTTTTGGCAAGTGTTCTAATGACGTAGCAACATTTAGATGGTCGACGATAGAAGGATCGTTTATACTTGAATCTTTAGTTAGCAGGTGATGGGGGGATATAGCTGTCTTTTAGATGGGGTGACAATGCACATGTTAATGATTATCTAAAATTCTTAGATTCTGCTTGTTTTAATGAAAAATATCTCAGAGAAATATAATTATAAAATATTAAGAAGATAAAAAATAATTTATATATTTAATATTAAATATAAAAAATTTGATGAAAGATAATTTTTTTTGTATTTTTTCTTTGTTACCCATAGTTTTACATATCACCTTTTTTAATGACAAAGTATAAATACATATAGTATTTTTTATTTTATTTAAAAAAGTCAATTTTTTCTACGAAAAATATCTTTAAAAAAATGGAGTTTTAGAATACATCAAATTTAACTTCTTTTGTGAAAATGTAAAATATTTCTTTTAATTTCTGAGTAGTTAAATTTTGTCCTTTCTAACCTTGAAAACTCAAAAGAAACCCTTGCACTAACGCAATTTAAAATTAAGGTTAAAGTATATTCTAAGTACCTTTAGTTTTTTATTTTTTTTAAATTGGTTCATGTAACTTCGAAGTTTCCATTTGGATACTTTTATTTAATTTTTAATTAAATCCTTATTGCTAATTTCCTATTAATTGTAAATGATGTGATAAATAGTTTGAATAGTTCGCAAACTAGACTTAAAATATACCAATTTGGAATTGTTACATAAGTATAACAAATACAATCTAAGTTTTTATATTTTCATTAGTTTTTTAAATAGATTAGTATACTTCTGTCAATTTTGAAGTAAAGTCCTTGATCAATATAAGAAAGAAGAGAAAAGAAAAAAGAAAAAAAATTAATATAATAATTAAAATTAAAATTAAAATTTAGTGTTATTGATATTGAGGTACACTAGAGATATATTAAATGATTTAAATAATTTAAATAATATTTTCAATAAACTACTGATAATTTATAATTTGATTAATTAAAAATATTAAACCATTTAATAAAATTAAATTTAGAGTTTGTCATAAATTAAAGTAAGCTAAATACACATTAAGTAATTTAAAAAAAATAATATACTAACATTTTTAAATAAGAATAAATAATTTATTTATTTTTATATTAAATAGCAAAATAATTTAATAAGTTAAAATATTGGAAGAATAATTATTTTTATTATTTAATTCGATAAAATTATATATTATTTCATGTTGAATAATTTATTTATTTATTATGCATGGCTAGTATATTTAACCTATTTTGCTATTTATATGTTATTTCTTACCTTTAATTGTTACAAATGGCAGAATATACAGGGTATAATTTTACCTATAAAAAATATCATGCAATCAACATTATAGGTGAAATTGGCGGTTCATAAATTTAGATTAGTATACATGAAATTCACTTACTATCTTTATGAGTACAACTTGGTTATTTTCATATATAGTATTGATACCAATTTCATTTTCTTTAAAAAAAAAAGGGTCAACTTACATTTGAAGTTCTTCTAATTTTATAATATTTCTTTTATCTAAGAACTTTTACTTAAAATTTTTTTAATTGAATACTTATCATTTTTAATTAGAAGCATATCGTAAATCATTTGCATAAATATGTCATTGTAAATTAAAGATGATTTTTTTAAAAGATAACACCTATTTTTCAACAGTATTTGAGAAGTGTTTCTAACAAATAATTATAAATAACAATTAAAGAACAAACAATCTCTAAACTTATGTTTATTTTTGTAGAAAATTAAAAAATGAGAAAAAAATAAAAAAGTCCTTATTTAATTGTAAAATAGAAAATAGATGGAAGAGGGAAAAAAAAAAGGACCCACACATATAGGTAAAAAAATTGAGTGAAAATTTAATTTGTTATAATTTTTTCTTTGATTCTTTAATTTAGAATTTTATTTGAAAGGTAATTAAAATTGTTATTCAATTTAATTTAATTTTTTTTCATTTTTCTATCTGAGCAATTAAAGAAAAAATATTTTCTTATCTTACTTTTATCTTCATCTAAACAAGAAAGGAGAAAACTCCTTTTCCATTTTTTTTTTCTAATTTTTTTTCAAACTCTATCAATTATATCATAGAGCATAGAAAATGAGACAAATCTAATATATTTGTACACAAGCAATTTACACAAGTAATAAAAAAGATATCCTGAAATATTCACCTTATGATAAATGCTTAATGATGCAAAACCAATTTTCTCCTTGAAACTTATTAGAAATTATTGTACTAGTGTAGATAAGTCAAGTGTTGAAATTATTGATATAGTTGAAAAATAATATATTTACATAAAAATAAATAAATTATTTATTTTTATTTAAAAATTTTAATTCATTATTTATTGAAATTTACTTAAAGTATAGTTATCTTACTTTAATTTATGATAAACTCTAAATTTTAATTTTACTAAATGGTGTAGTATTTTTAGTTAACCAAATTGTAAATTATTAGTAAATTATTGGCAATATTATTTAAGTTATTTAAATTATTTAATATGTATTTTGTGTACCTCAATCTTAATGACACTAAAATTAAAACTAAAATTTAATTATTACATTTTTATTTTTTTTCTTGTGCCTTCTTTCTTCCATTTAGTAGACACCTAATTTAAAATTTTAAAAATATATAAGAATTTATTTAAAAAAAACTTATAAAAGTATAAGGACCTAAATTGCATTTGCTATGCTTATGTGACAATTCCAAGTTAGTATATTTTAAACTTAGTTAGCAAATTATTTGTTAAGTTATTTAAAATTAATGATAGACTCACGATAAGAACCTAATTGGAAATTAAATAAAAGCATGAGAACCTAATTCAAAACTTTTAAATTATAGGATCCCATTTTTTTAAAAAAAAGAAACTATAAGGACTTAGCGTATCATTTTATCTAAAATTAAAATTTGTTAGCCATTTAATCATTTTATTGAATTATGTAAATTTTTTATGAATTCTTTAAATAAGATTCTTGATATTATTGTATTTTGATTTATCACATAATATTTTTGTACATAATTTCAATATTATATAATTAATAAAAATTAAATTAGATATATAAATTTTAATTAGCATAAAAAAATAAATTATAAAATTATGTGTAAAAAATTAACATGGTAAATTGACATAAAATAATATTATGATTTGCTTAAAAGATTTATTTAGACCTGTCAAATAGGCTAATCCAACATTACTATGTTAACCTAATAAGTAAAAATTATATGTCAATTCAGTCTTAAGTTAAACTACAATTTCAACAAGTTGGGCCAATTTGGATTACTACAATATCAATTCCAATGCTAGTCTCAATCCCAAGTTTACTTTTATTAGGTGATTCTAGGTGAGTTTTACAATCTATTATACTCTATTATTATTATTATTATTATTATTATTATTATTATTATTATTATTATTATTATATTACTTGTTTTTTTATTACTAGTTTTACATCATTAGTTAATTAAAATCTATTATTATTATTATTGATATAACTAAAATAGTAAGGAAATAAATCAAAACACAATAGTTTTTAATATGAAAAATCCTTAATAGAAAAGTAATTAAAAATCATGGGACTTAACCTAAAAAAAATTTCAATATTAATAAAAAATGGTACAAATATTTTGTTAACTAAACTCATAATATATATATGAATATATCACTATTTTATTGGATGAATAATAATTTATCACTTCAATTGATGTATTTATTTAGTTGTAACAATTATTCATGTATGTTTAGTT
Source organism: Sindora glabra (assembly GCA_020226215.1). NCBI lineage: Eukaryota > Viridiplantae > Streptophyta > Magnoliopsida > Fabales > Fabaceae > Sindora > Sindora glabra. The sequence goes on from CM035227.1 coordinate 68,530,760, forward strand.
ATAATAATTATTTTTTGTAATTATTTTTAATTAAATTTTAAGTTTTATGATGATAAATTTAATTTTTACATAGTTTTGTTAATTTTTATTTTTAATGTAATTATTTATTTTGATAAACTTTTGTCATATATTTGATAATATCAAATATATAAATCTATTAATTTTAATATTAAAATTAAAAATAATTTAATATTAATAATATATGTTATTTTAATATTATATATATTAAATTATAATTTTAATATATCAAAATCATAATTTTTAATATATACAAAAATATGTATAATGATAAATTAATTATTTATTTTTTATTCATATTACCAAATTAATGAAATTAACTTGATGAGTTAACATTTATCAGTCTCAATTTTTTATCATATCGAGCTAACATGTTTCAATCCTTTACTAGATTAGATTACTGTTATCATTTTTTATATCAATCTCAATCTTATGTTAAGCAAAACTATATCAGTCTAAGGTCAATTTATTAGATTCAACCTATTTTGACACCTATAGATTTATAAAAAAAAATTACATAATTTAATAAAATAATTAATTAAATAAATATTATCTATTAATACCAAATTTTGTATGATTTGAAATCTTAATTTTTAAAGTTCAAATGACTGAAATCCAATTACTCAAATCTTAATATTATCTATTAATACCGAATATTATCTTTATCACATTAAGCTAACATGTCTTAATCCCTTACTAGGTTGGATTATTGTTATCATTTTTCATATCAATCTCAATCTTATATTAGGCAAAACTATATCAGTCTAAGGTCAACTTATTAAACTCAACTTATTTTGACACATATAGGTTTATAAAAAAATTATATAGTTTAATAAAATAATTAAATAAATAATATCTATTAATGCTAAATTTTGTACGATTTGAAATCTTAATTTTTAAAGTTCAAATGACTAAAATCCAACTACTCAAAAGTATTTTACATTTCTTTAATCCTATTTTACTATTTATCAACAATGTATAGTTCTAAATGGATCCTTTTTTCTATTTACCATATACACGTATGTATACATATGTGTACATATATACATATCTATTTTACGGGCTATATATTTAAGTGACATTTCAGTTTTGTAAATTTTTTTTACATTTTTGAAAATATTTTAAAAGGATATAGGATTCTCATGTTTAATTCAAATTTAAAAAAAAATATTCCTAACAATGATCACATTCTAGAGAATGTTTTTAACCTAACAATCCTCTAGAATATTCATATGTGAGGAAGTGAGTATTTTACATTTTTATGACATGAAAATATTTTAATAATATAAAAAGATTATTTTACTCACCCTTCCATAAAAACCTTATCACTATTAATGATGACTACTGTTGGCTACTAGACACTATTATTGACCACTATTATTGGTGACTTCCGTTGGCTACTATCTATTATTAATGACCTTTGTCATCTAATATCTATTATCGATAACTATTGTCAACTACCACCTCTCACTAAGTGACCACCATTGGCTATCACCTACTGTTGATGATCGCTATTAGCCACCACCTATTACTAATAATCATCGTTTGCTATAACTTATTTTCAATAATTGCTATTGATCACCACTTAGTATTATTGACCACCTTTCACCATTATCCACTATCATTGACCATGCAATTTTCAATAAGGAAATTTTTTGTGATCTAACAATATTTTTAAAAATATGCAAATTAATGAAATATAATATTATAATATTCCTAGGAATATTTTTATTTGAACCAAATATGGTAATGTCACATTTTCGAGAATTAAATTCTTAGGAATCACATTTTTATAATTCCACAAACTAAATGCTATATTAAATTATGAAGTTTATTTAGTAAGATAGTAGGTAAGGGAACCATCCTAAGGATTAGAATATTAAAGGATTTTTCCTGTTCTAATAGAGGTCATCTCCAAGATTCAAACCATTATCCATTAATAGGTAATGTCTACTAGGGTCAACATACTTTTGATTAAGCCAACACCTTATTAATTTTTAAATTATGGACTTTAATAGGGAATTCAATAAGGGTGGCCTGATCTTCACAATGTAGAAATATAAAGTAAATTAAAATAAATTTAAAAGAAGGATATGAGCACCACACTCCAGAATTAAGGAAGAGAATTGGGAATGATAAGCTCTGGATTTAGGGTGGTTCGATAACCTAATGAATGCAAGCAACCAACCAACGCTATGAGGAACGTGACCTGCTACTTAGACCACTTGTCCAACCATGAACACAAGTTGACCAATCCACACAACAATGCACCTGGGTTGAAGCACAAATTAGGGGCTTTTATGAATTTGAATCACCAATCTTATAAAGGAAGATTGATAAAGTAAGGTTTCACAAGAGCAAAAAAAGATAATTTTCTCACACTCAGGAGAAGAAACACTCAATTTCGTGTTGTATTCATGAACTGCTCCATTTTGAATTACATAGATTTCTATTTGTTCTACTCTTAAAAAATTATAAATAGTAAATGCTATACTTAGGAAAATACAAAGCTTTGACTATTAATAAATTAAAAATGGAAATTGTCCTCATATTTTTCTTATTTGTTACATTCTCAATTAGGAAAATATTTCTTGATTTGCTGCACTCCATATTAGAAATATGTCTAGATTCATTGTATCCTATATTTGAAAATTATTTTCAGATTTGTTACACTCCATATTAGGATAATATGTCCACATTTGTTGCACTCCATATAAGAAAATTATTTCCTAATTTGTAGCATTCCATGTTAGGAAAATATGTCCAAATTCGTTGCACTTTAGATATCTTCAGATTTCATGGACTTAGATTAGCAGCACTTTAGCTCTATTTGCTTCTTCTACTTAGGCTCCTTGGGCTAGAAATGTATTCACATGAGCTCCAATTGCTTCTTGTATCCTTTTGAGCCTTTCTCTTGTCATTGGGCCTTAACTTAAAATTAAGTCCTTTCTACTTAGATTTCATCAGGCAAAGTGTTAGACAGGATCACATCAATGTGAGCTTAATTATACAAAGTGCTAGTCAGGTTCATATCAGACTTTGTTTCATCCACATTCAAAACCTTGCAACATTTGTTTTCTTTAAGAATGTTACAAGTTCTCACATCCGGTTTTACTTGCTACACCTTCCCAAGAATTTGTATAATTTTGGTTTGTAAATTTCTTTTACATAAAATTGTACAAATATTTAAGATATAAAATATAATTTTCTTAATAAGATCTTGCAAAATTTTCTTTTTATAAAATTTTGTTGAATAAACATAACATTTAATTCATAAAGTAATAAATAATAAATATATACTATTTTGCAAGTTTGCTTATTGGTTAGATTTTATATAAAAAATGTTGCTCTTATAGGAAAATTTTCCAATATTATATTAACATTGAAAAAATTTTAGTGCTATTCCTATACAACTTTTATTAAGTTATTTTTTCAACTCAATAATCTAATTTGGCAAGATTATTACTACTATTAGTAGATCACGTACAAAAAAAAGAAAAATAATCTAAAAGGAGATATTATGTGATTAGTTGTATTAAAATGATACAATTTAAGATAATTTTAATTTATAAGTAGAAAAATAAAAAATGGTTGAATTAAAATAATTCCTTTGATAAATTTAATTTGTTTTAGGGTAGTTTCAATATTTCTTATACGTAATCCTTTGTCTAGACATTAGGGTGGATGAACACTAATATGTAAAAGGTCTATTGATATGTATTACACCTGTTAGGATTAAAATATTTTATGTGGACATGATTAATTAATTGTAATAGGGTAATAAATAAAACTTTATGTGAAATATTTAAGAAATTAATTAGTGAAGGCATTTTAAGATTGAAGTTGAGTAAAGGGCAAGTATGTGAGTAAAATGGAGACTTTGGAAGCCTTTTTGCTATTTTACCTTTAGGGCTATTACCCCATTTATACCTTCAAACTATTTACTCCTCTATTTTTCTAAAAAGAAAAAAGAAAACTCCTCCTCATCTTCCTTACACTTATAAGAAGAAGCATCAATCTCTTCAATAAATTTTTATTGAAATAATCTTTATATATAAGACATATATCAAAACTTATTTTTTTACTAGAAAATATTTCTCAATAAATTATTTTGTATCTTACATTAGTAATACTTAGACGAACCATAATTTAGTCATAAACATAAAATAAGCATTTAAATGACTATTGAATGGTGTGTAAGCATAAAAGGTTTCTCCTTATTACCAAAAATCAACCATAACCACCCATATCCCAGTCTTATAGCTCAAATGGAAAAATTATTTTCGACATTCGACAAAAATCCTAAATCTATTCACTTGTACTGATGATACTACTTAATTTGTTAAGGAGATAGTCAACCAATCTTATGCAGAAAAACCATGCTAAATTTCTCTAGAAATGTTCTAAGCCTTTATGGTTCAATGAAAACTTTTCATTTGACTACATTTCAAGAAAAAATGAAAAAATCAACCCTACTAAAGCTATACACTTCGAAATGCATCCTGATCATTAAAAACTAGTTGAGGAGGAGCTAATGTAGTTGAAATAGCAAGACATTATCAAAGATACAAAATCTCTATGGGCATATCAAGCTTTTTATGTTAATAAAAGATCAAAATAAGTTCAAGGAAAGTTAAGGGTAGTAATTGTTTACAAGCCCCTTAATTTATTTATAACAAACATTCAAATTTCCTTTTCCTAGAAGAGATGTGTCATTATAAAAACCCTCAAACACAAAGATCTTTTCAAAGTTTGACTTAAAGGTAAGGTTTTAACGACCTAGAATTCATCCAAAAGAAAGATATAAGATTGCTTTTTGTAGTCCTAATTTTCATTACCAATAGACGGTCATGCCATTTAGACTTAAAAATACTTCATCAAAATTCCAAAAAGCCATGACAAGAATCTTTAAACAAATCCTTCATATTGCCTTTATTTACATAGATGATATTTTATATTATTCTTCTTTTCTTCAATAATTCTATAGTCTCATCAAAAGACATGGAATTATGCTATCACAAAAGAAAATAATAAGAGCCTAATCATCCATTGACTTTCTTGGGCTCATAATTAAAGATGGCTTGATCTATTTACAAATGTACATCTTTGTAAAAATTCAAGAATTTCCTAATGGGCCATTAAACATTAAACAATCTCAATAGTTCTTCGATCTTGTCAACTACATGAAAGATTTTATTCCACATATAGCCCAATATTAGTCCAACTTTTATAGAAAAATCCATCTTCCTAGTCTATGACCCACAGTGCAACTATTAAAAAATGAAAAGAATTATCATCCAATTTACTTTCTTTCCAAATACCAACAGCTGAAGGGAAAAGGATCTTGTAAACTAATGCAAGTGCAATATATTGGGCAACAATCTTGCTAGATGAAAGCAAAAATAGAGCTATATGTGGCTATTAAAGTGGTAAATTCAAAGACGTAGAAAATTATTACCACTCAACTTTCAAAGAAATACTTACTATCAGAAAGCCTATCAAGAAATTTTAGTTTCATTTTATTAGCAAGAATTTTTTAATTGAAATGGATATGTTAGCATTTTCAACCATGCCCAAATCTAAAAGAATTATGGTGCCTTAACCTTAATTAATTAGATAGAAAAATTAGATTGAACCGTGAAAGTTTGATATGATGTATGTCAAGAGAAAGAAAATTTTCCTAGTTGACTTCCTATCATGACCTATAGAATTCAATCCAGAATTTGCTTATAATATCCTTCCAATTTATATGATGATTCTTGGAGAACCTTCAAACTTACCATTAATTACCCCTTCATCTTAAACAAAAAAAATTGAAAAAAAATAGTTTGAACAACAGGTCAAAAGCCATAGTTCTATTTGCATTGCTAAACATGGACAATCTAACACTTTCATTGTTAATCCAAATTATCCATATTTTACCATAATTAACCTAACCTATCCTCTAACCACTTTACAAGAATATGGATATTATTGGATGAAGTCCATGGCATGTATATGCACTTTTGGCTACCTATTATATAAAAATGCTTCTTTGGCATTCCTAAACCTTAGTTTAATAGGAAGATTACAAGGAGATTCATACTTTTTAAAATATTTATCTCTATTCAAACCACTCCAAGAATGGCATAATTACTTTATTCTTTGTTAAGAATATTTTACTTTAGTATGCTTTTATTTTTACTTTATTCCTTGTTCGGAATTTTTTACTTTAATATTGTTGTTGTATTATGTAAGCTTTGTTGTAAATAGGAATAAGAAGAATGCTTATTGGGGGGCAAGAGTTATTGAAATAATCTTTCTTCTTTCTTGAACCCTCTTACCTTTCTTTCAATAAAAATAATTCTTCCATTTGAGCCCTTCTGATTCTATCTTAACCTTATCTTTCAACATTTGACTAATAAGATCAAATCTTACTAGAACATCTCTCCCAAGTATACTAAATCCATAAAACTTGTGTTTCACCTTATAATTATGGAAGGGCTTTATTCTAACACTTTTAGATATTTTAGAAATAGTCATGATTTCTCCATTAACTGTTTTAAAAATTTTATAAGTCTTTTACCAATGATTAGTTGGTTAAACATTTGGATAAATCATGGAGCAAGATGCATATATATTAATAAAGATAACAAGCTTGGTTGGTTGGTCATATTTGTCAAGCATTATTAAGGCTTTGATTAGAGGCACCATTATAGTAGCATTTGCTAAGAAAATATATTACATCATTTGCAAAATTCTTTAATGTCGGGAGATTCTTTTGATTTAGAATCATTTATTTCAATGTCTTCTCTAATATAGAAAATAATTTCTGGGGAGAAAGCTTCTTCTTTTTTATGAAATGACTCAAAGTCACCTACTTCATTGCAAAACTATTCAAGAATAGCTTGCTGTGTAGCTTTCTTTGGACATCTTTTAGAAAAATAACGTCTTTCTTGTAGATAGAACATTTGTCTCTAGAATTTTTTATTTAAATTTGTCTTTTTAAAAAAATATGCTTTTATTTTTTGTTATTTGAATTTCTTTCCTTTCATTTTGAAGTTTTCTTGATCGATGATGAGATATGGCATGCCACAAGTTAGACCTAACTTCAAACTATTGAATTATTTAAAGAAGGTTCTTTATTTACAGAAGCAATCTAAAGCAACTACAATTAGCTAATATAATGTTCTTAAGGAAGCATGAGGCATGGTGAGACCTTGGTTCTTTAAGATAACTTTAACTTGTTTGCCAAAAGGTTCTGGGAATGATTGTAAGAATATATACTTCAGGCTTACTTAATTAATCCTATGAATTTGATGATACTTTTTTGACTTGGCATTAAAACATTTTAGAAGATGCTTCCTTTTAAAAGAGACATATTTCATTTGCATGAATTCCTTTCTAGCCTATGCTTCAAAGTTTGGGTTGCTTTTAAGAATTCTTGATGTAGCCTTCCAAGAAATTTATCAATGCTACTGAAGTTGAAATAAATCATTTGTCGATATTTTCCTAAATTTATCTAATAGTTGCTTATTTTTCTTTGCAACCTTGATGTAAAAGCTCCAAATAGCTAATATAAAGGACATTTTTTTTTAATTAGATAGTAGTTATCCATGGATGAAATTCTAGAATTTTGTCTCTCCATTGATTAGGAAAGAAATCATCTAGTGTGAAACCTTTAATAAAATCAAGAAAAGGTTCTTTAGTAGAAGAACTATTTCTTATGTCTATTTCATCTTTATGTTGCTCATAAACTCCTAAATGTTATTCTCCTACCATAAAGATTGGATGTTTTGAAAGTGGTCCTGAAAGGGATAGGTCATCATCAAATTCTTATGTCATTTTTTCAAGGAAGTTTATAAGTTGGTTATCTTCAAGAACTACTATAGGATTTTTGTCTTTAGGTTGGGCTTTCTTGGTTGATGTTAGAGGAAAAGGTTTAAGGTTCAAAAGTTTGGAAGGAAGGAAGGTAACAACATTATAAGGATCTTTTGTTATAGTGAAAGATTAGGCTTTAGGAGGCAAACTAGAACCAAATGGTTGCATGGGTCCAAGATGACGTGAGAGTATAGAGTTAAGTTATTCCTTAAGGATTCACATCTCAATCTCCTTTTGAGCTATTGTTGCAAATTTTCCTTTTGTAACTAGAGTCATAAGTTCTTGGTGAAGAGATTGAATCTAGACTTCTAATTTTGTAACCATCTCATTAGTAAAGTTTTGTTAGCCTTCAATCTTCTTGAAAATTTTTATTAAGAAGTGTTAATCTACTATAACAATTGACAATGCATTTTTAAACTAATAGTTAAGAGTTTGCTATATAACTATAGATTCATTTTTTTCGCTTCTATCTATTTTTTAAACAAAATTTCCTTTAATTTTCCAATCATGTTATGTTTATTGTTGTTTAGAAGTGAACTAAAGAGAAGGAAAATCTTTGTCCATATCCTATCCATCATCATCTCCTTACAACATACAAACAGGAGCTGGATCATATTTTAGCACACTATACCTACCATAATAATCAAATTTGCCAAATGACTATCTAACAAATCAATAAAAAAAGTTTCTTACTTCATATTTCTTATGTAACAACTAATGAGAACTTGTCTTTTTGTTTTTTCTTCAAAAACTTCACCGATTATCCTTGTCATCACTCTAAGTAATCTTCACAAGAGCATGAGGCCAAATCATACCACTTATGTCCCTTGCCTATAGTAGCTTCATAGATGGGTTAGCTTTCAAAATTAAAGGCAAAAATTAGAACTTTTAATGCTCTATCCATACACATCATAACATCTCCTTGTACAATAGGCTTTATTTGCATTGTAGCTTGTTTTGGAAAAATTATTTCTATAAATCCATCCTCATTAGTCTTGAAAGATAGTTCTATGACTTGGAGAGGTTCTCTTGATGACTGATGCTTTTCATAGTGAGTAACTAACTTATCTAGAATCAATTTTAACATATCTTTTTGAAAGACCTTTTGAGGCATAAAATAATAAGTTCGGTCTTGATTTGGGTCAATAGTGATATAGAGAGAATCTTCATTCTTTCTCGAATATGCTAAATCTATTAAATAGGTTTGTAAATGGTGGATATATTGGGTATAGAGAGTGGTAGCATAGGCTTCATGGGGCATAAGACATCTTGTTAGTTGAACCTGCACTTTCAAGAAAGTGGGAAGAGTGGGATCTCTGAAGGGCCATATTAAAATTAAGGGAAATAGTAATAAATATTATTCCAACATTCAAGATGGATTGGATAGTGGCTAGATAGGCTTGTTGGTATTTATCATATCGGGCATCAAGGATTATTGTTCTAGAGACAACTAGTAAACATTTTCTCCTATGAAAAGTTAACGCAACTCTGATTGCTTCAAGATAGATATGAGTAAATCCTACAGCTTTCCATCTTGGAATCATTTCTTTAAGGAAAAGGATAGTGAATATATTTTTTTTTGCCAGAGGCTTGAATAAGGTGTTAGTCAAATGAGGAGGCTTGGAAATATTCTTTGAAATGATAGGGTTTTGGCTTAAGAAGATGTATTATGATTTCAAAAGTCCAAGTTTATTATTATTTTTCAGAACACAATATGGGTTGATGAAAGGAGTTTAGGTAATTGGGATCCTATTATCTTTAGATATATAAGAAGCTTCATAAAGGTATTCAAGGTTTTATGTAATGGACTCTAGGAAAGAAGAAGTTTCAAAAAGAGCAAAGCGACAAGAAAAGGTAGAAGAGAATGATGATAAAGATTTAGAACAAGTTAGCTAGTTGGACATGATGGCTGCTCCTAATAATAAATCTATTTTTTTGGATATTAATTGACAACTTATGACACACATGCTAACTCTGAGATTCAAACTCTCAAGGGCACTTAGTCATCCTTCCTGAAAATACTCTAGTTTAAGCACTCAAATCACTAATTATAAAATCTTCTTAGCAATAAAGTCATTAAACTAAGCCAATTTCCCTTTTTCCTCCTTAATGAGTGTTCAAATTTGCATTCTTGCCACTTTGATACAATTTAATGATGCTTTTAAGTAAAAGTATTAAATTGCTTTAAATCTTATCAACCTTGAATCTTAAATACTTCTAATTTTTCTTGAATTTGTTTAAATAACTTTTAATGGATTTTTATCCTCCAAAACTAATAAAATTACAATCAAGAATAATTTTGAAAATATACCAAATTTCAATATTTTGAAACTAAAATTTCAAATTATTAATTTAACTTAGAACTTGAAACATACAATTATTCAAATGCTTTAACCTTAACACTTAATATATTTTGCACTTAAAAGTTAATGTCCAATTTCTCTAGTAAATACTTCAGTGTTATCAAACACATCCTAAAAAGAATAACATTTAGGTTTTTTCAGGAAAAATACAAATAAGCCCTAAAAATATGGTTCACTATCACATAATCTCTTGAAGTTTTAAAATCTATAAATAACCTTATGAAGTTTTCAAAAAAGTGAAAATATTGACAATTAAGTTTAAAAAATAGAAAAAGTTTAATGAGAATTTAGTTAGTTTTCGAATGAGTTTTCTCCCAAAATAAATTACTAATAATAAAATTAATAATTATGTAATGCATTTATGATATATCTAAAGACAATCATTTTGAGTGAATTAATGCTAACTTAACTATCTTGGAGAGGTATGATATGCATTTTTTTATTTTATTCTTTTATTTTATTGACATTATTATACTCAAAAAATAGTTAGAGAAAGACATAAGTGACTTCTATATGTCTTTTCCTATATTATTTCATTGAAATTTAAATATTTTTGTTTTAAAAAATTTCAGGGAATTTTTTTGTAGGTTTTGAAATGTCAATAAGGTTATGTGATAATAGATCTCATTATAGAAAGTTATTTGTACTTTGGCCTTTTTTTCATAATATTATTGTTAAAAAAAATATAATTAAGTCAACTAGTTTGATGAGAAACAAGTGAATTTATCATGTGTTTGGTACTATGAATCCTTAAAAATTGATTTAACAAAAGCTAGTGAAAAAAATGGTGATCTAATTTTAGATTGATCAACTGTCTAAGTCACAATGAAAAAGTATTAGTTTTTTCATAACCTACACTATAAGAAATAATTAATTTTTTATAAGTAAATAATTCTTCAATAGGGTTTCCTATGGATAGGAGAAGCAACTTTTAACATAACATGATAACATGACACAAACATGAGGTACTTTTCATGGGTTCATGTTGAACTTATATGAGTTTGTGTTGTAAATGGATTAACTTGTATAACATGAATAATAAATAGATTGAATTAGGATTGGTTCAAAAATTAAATGGGTTAATTTGCTAATTCGTTTAAGAATTTATATTAAGATTTTAAAAATATTATTTAAGAAATAATAACTAATTTTTATATAATTATATAAAATAAAAAGATAAACTTTATGTGATAATAAAATGATAACAAAACTTCAATAAAGTATTTAATTAATGATTAAAAATATTTATAATGACAAATAATAAGTAATTAAATTTGATAAAAAAAGATTTAAAATATAAATTTTATTAACTAAAATAATTAAATGGTTAGAGGAGATGTTTAATAAATGGGTTGATTTGACAGCACATGATTATTATTCAAGTTAAGCTTATTAAAGGTTATTACAACTATTTGATATGATAAGAACTTGACACGTGAATATGAATTATCACCTCTCCTACAATAATGATGCTATATGAAAAATAGGAGTAAAAAAAACTTTTCTCACAACAATTCCTATAAAATTTATTTAAAATTTTATTTATTTATTTTTTTCATGACAAATAGTCTCACATCTAATATGTAGTGTGAAATTGTGGATTCAACTTTCTCATGGAATCTTATTGTGGGAAAATATTTAAAAAATTTTAAAAAATAGGAAATTATGAGCTAAAATTTTCCATGTAATTCCGTTATGGGAAAATATTTAAAAATTTAAAAATATATAAAATAAAAATATTCAATTTTAATATCTTTATATATTTTAATAAATAAAATGAACTAAATATCAAATTTTATTTCCATAAATAAATATTTCAATTTACAATAAATCTAAAAAATCTTTAAATAATGTAAATTATGAACTTCTACTTATGTAGTCATCTCTAACTTTTGTGATTCATAAGCGCTTCTCACTTCATATCAATGTATGGAAAATCTTTCCCATGACAATTCCTATGAAAAAAATTAAAAGAGATTTTATTCTTTTTCACACAACAAATATTCCCATGGTTAATTTGTTATGTAGATTGAAATTTTGTTATGTAGATTGAAATTTCCTATACAATTTGGTAATGGAAAAATATTTAAAATTTTTTAAAAAATATAAAATGCTTAAAATTAATAATTTAAGAATTTTATATTTTTAATAAATAAAATGAACTAAATTAAAGTTATATTTTTCATAAATAAATATTTAATTTATAATTTTTTATAAATTTAGAAATATTTAAAAATATAAATTATGTTCAATAGGGGCTTCTTCAACTTATGTAGTCACCTTTAATTTTTATGATTCATGGACATTTCTCACTTTAAATCATTGCGACATACCTTAGTTTCCACCCTATTATCAAGTGGTTTCATGTACTATGCTTCTATTGAAATACATGTTGCATGCATATCAACTCGATCAAATCAACAAGGGCTTCTTCAGCTACTCTTCCTAGTGTACATGTGCTATAACAACTTTAATCTTGAGAAATAGAAACTTCTTCAACCACATTCTTAATATGAAAGAGATTCCATAGGATAATTCTATAACCAACAAGGCTTCTTTAGTTATGCTGCCTACTAAGCAATTCTTTAGCTTGACTATGAGCAATTGCATTTGATAAATAAAGGCTTTTTAAGATGATTATCACTATCCTATCACCATTATGCCACTAAGTAGCTCTTATCGATTTATACAAACATAAAACTTTTATAATTTAGTGTATGTATTTATTAAAAAAAAATGCAAACAAGTATAAATGTACTAAAATCACATTCAACAATATGAAAAAGCATTCCAAACCCTAAACTTATATATACAAAACATTGAAACTCATATACATGTTAAACATTAAACATTCCAAATCTCACGCTTGGTTGAATTTCTTTGCATAATATTCATTTGTGATAAATCATCAATGAAGATTCATTCTCATTCCAAATTACATATGAAATTTTAACACCAGCAATTTAGTTTGTAAGCAACAAAACATAAAAAAATCATATTATGATCATTATAAAAAAAGAGAGAGGATTATCATTATAGCATTATCCATTTTCCTACTTGAACAAAATCAAAAGTAATTAAACATTCAACCATTAATATCAAAAACAACATATGTAATGCTCAACAAATATCATGTGCAAGCAAATTATATTACACACAGAGTTTAAATATTTTTATAGAAACTAAAACGTTTTCATCATAAACATATCACATGATAAAATTCTTTCTATTTGGGATTCTTATATGCAAAAAGAAATTAATTTAAAAAAAATACATAAGTGACCATAACATTCTTAATTTTCAAACAAAATATTAAGAAAATAATTGATGAAATATAATTACCTTTAATGAAAAGTGTAGAAAAGATGATCAAACACTAAAACAAAGCCCAATCCATACTAGAGATGACAGGGGAATGGCAGAGGAAAGTTGAATTGCACCAAAGATGAAGACAAGAAAAGAGAAAAAAATAGTAGCTTTAGTACTAAGCATGAATATATAGTTAAGTTCTCTACGATGTTTCCCATATGGATAACCATAGGAATATTTAATAACATGGTATGCACTTTCTCGTAATGAACCTTAGGAATGCAATCATTTTCAAGTTTCTATTGTCTATCATTAAAAGCTTAATCTACAATAGAATGACAAAAAAGTAGGTAAGCAAAATTGCAACAAAGAATAAGAGAATAAAAGAGGAAAAAATGGTAGCTTCAAGTTTTCTCTGCCATTTGCCTCTAATATTATTATAAGAGTGTCTAATAAAATAGTGCACTTGAATTTCTTACAATGAATTTTGATAAAGCAATTATTGTGCAAGATACTATTCATATTATTTGCTCATATTTTATATCTCTTAGTGTGCTAGATATGCATAATTTTATGAAATTGGCCTTGTTATATGATACGGTGATGGTTTTTCAATGTTTTCAGATTATTCGATTAATACTGGATTACTACGTTATTTTAGATTTTTAACTATAACTTAAGTTTCAAATGTTGAAATTAGATGATTTTTAATTGTTGGAAAGCTAAGAGGAAGATATAAAACTTTCATGCTTTGGATGAAACCCATTTTGGATGTTTGAAAGGTAAAAAATGATCATGAAGTTGATACTCTATTTGTCCAAGCTGAATTAATCTCAGTTTTTGAGCCATAACTAAAACTACAAAAGTCCAATTGAAGTAAAACTAATGTTCAAAGTTGCTTAAAACCTAAGACAACAACTTTCATGTTTAGGATTTATGAAACTATGTTATTTTAGTGGTCAAACATGGTTCAGAAGGTAACCACAAAAATTACTATAGTAAAACACTATTAGTAGTTCAATTTATAAATTATGCTATAGGATTCTAAAATTATCAAGGTCCCATTCTTTGTAACCATGGGAGGCATATTTACTTAGCTTATTAGGTTTTATAACAAAGGAAATTTAATTTAAAGGTTTTGTACCTTCAAGGGCAAGACACTTTCTCTAGATAATTCTTCTTATAGTTTTATTTGTGAATCCATAAGTGGGTAAAAATTTTCAATCAGTTCAAAGGATTTCTAACCTTAATTTGGTTTAGCTTTGAGACTTTATATTCAACTTTTACTTTTAATTTGATTATCCCCTCATTCTTTTCTCTTTAAACTTATGATTGATCAAGTTAGATGATTTGCTAATTAGAGCCCTTTAATTGATTGTCTGATTATGATTTATTACTATATGATTGATTATAATGCTGGGTTATAGTCAATTATTGTAGCTGGTTGTTTAATGCTAGGTTAAAGTAATCATCACTTAAGAGAATTAGGATCTAAGTTGATGATTCAATAGTGGGTTGGATTATTAATTTGATTTTAGGTATTCCCTAAATCTTAATACTATTGTTTAAGTGTTAGGTTTGAACAATAAGAAATTAATCTAAGTGCTAGGCTTAGATTAATTAATTAAGGAACATGAGAAGTACTGTGGGGTATTCCTAAGCTATTTAATCCTATTAAAGTAATTTTATAGGAGTTATCAAGGATAAGCCAACTAATTAAAGGGTAGAACATCCTTTGAGCTGATAATTATGTTAATTGCAACTTTCTTTCTTTTAGTTTTATATTTAATTATTAAATTCATTTTGTTTAATTGCATTTATATGAAAAAACTTGTTTACAATTTATTTCCATTAATTAGCTTTTACTCCCTTATGTATGATTCGAAATTACCACTTACTACATTTTTTAGTAAGTTTGCTATTAATTTTAATGTATAATAATATGCATCAAAATTTTGGGACCATTATTGAGGAATATATTAGTTAATTTATGGTTATTTTTCTTTTTTTTTTCCTTTTTATTTTATTTTTGATGTTTTTTAAGCTTGTTGGTAGTGTTAGGTAAGAAAGTTTATTGTAGAATTTAAGGATGAAACTTTCTAGTCCAAAATTTTTCTATGTTCTAAGAAAGATCAAGGTTTAAAAGCCTTGAACCTGGCATTTTTGAACTAAAAAAATATTGTTTAGTATTATTTTTTTAATTTATATTTTTTAATATTTTATTTTCATTGAATTCTTGTTTTTATTGGTGTATGAATGTGTCCTCCTATGATTTTGAATTGAATTTTGATCTAAAAAGTGAAAGGAGCTTTCATATATTACATAGTTAAGAATTTTTTAAAAAATGGCTTTTTATGCTAGTTTTAATGAGGTACTTGCATTTGAAATTGGGTGGTAGCTTTATGAGCTAACATCTTTTATGAGTCATTTAGCTGTATAAAAATTCTAAGAGACACAAACATGTGTAAAGAAGATTTTCAAGCTAACCTTAGTGCTATTATACTTCATATTACAATTCCTATAACCTAAGTTGGTAAAATCATTCAATTCTTAATTATAGCAACAAAGTGGGTCATAATCAATATCAACCTGTTATAGAAAAATATTCATCAATGTATGAATCTCAAACTTCAAGGATGGAACTTGAGAAAATTATTAAGCAAATTCAACGAAATAAAATTTAGTTCTAGTGAGAAAGAATACAATTTCAATAAGAAATTAAAGCTAGCATCAATCAGTTCCAACAAAAAACAAGGGCAAGCTTAAAAAATTTAAAGACTTAAGTAAGCTAACTTGCTATATTATGAGCAAGTTAGAGAGCCAATATGCAAGCTAATTACCTTCCATCTCTCACCCAACAAGTGAACAATCAAAAGAAAAAGAGACTAATGATTTGGATATTAAGGTACAATTTACACCTAATTCTATTCTTCTCGAAACTGCTAAATTTTTTGTTATTCTTGCTCTTCCTAATAACTTTGAAATTGTTAAGAAAAAGGAGGAAGAAGAAAAGTTGTTAGAGAGATATTAGAGACTCTTTGTCAAGGTGGAAGTCAATATGTCTTAAAAAAAGATTGCTAATAAAAAACAAGGAAAAGAAAAATTAATGTACATGATAGAGTGATAGAAAAACTCAAGGTTTTTAAAATCATGAAAGATCCTCCTAAAGTTCATTCTATTTTTTTATATTAATTAGCTTAATTTCATAGTGCAAGATGATTTTGAATTGTAAAGAAAGAATAACTTAAGAATAACACTTAGGAAAGAGTTAATGCTTGTGATGTGATCATGAGAGCTGACTAAGAAACCTAACAAAATATTGAACCTATTATTGGCCCTATTACATGTGCAAGAGTCAGGAAAGCACAATTTGGTCAAAATTAGTTCTCTTTGCTTGTTTATGAGTAGGTTGAACTAGTTAGACTAGATTTGAAGCTTTGGGCTTAGGAAGATCAAGGAG
This sequence comes from Sindora glabra, assembly GCA_020226215.1. Lineage (NCBI taxonomy): Eukaryota > Viridiplantae > Streptophyta > Magnoliopsida > Fabales > Fabaceae > Sindora > Sindora glabra. The sequence continues at coordinate 68,547,770 of CM035227.1, forward strand.
CACCTCAAATTTTCTTAGTTTCAAGTAATTTTCATGCATTATTTGGAAAGCTTGAAAAGTCAGATATCTTTTGGTGTTTTTTGAATTATTATGATGTCTTTTAGCTTTTCTAATGTCATTATTTCTAAAGGTCGTAATTTGTGTTATCTTTTTGTTTTCCTAAGTCATTATGGTGACTCTAAGATTTTGAAAGCTATTAGTGGTCTTTTAATTAGGCTCCTTTAAGTTTCAAGTCTCTTGAGTTTCCTTTTACTATAAGCTTTACCTATAAATAAAGCATGAATTCTAAAAAGATGAATATAAGAGTGAAGTATGTTTTTAGATTTCCTTTCCTGCATCTATTTGATTGTTATCTAAGACTTGTGTTAATGGTAAGTCACCCTTAGAATTCTTATTACTTATCCTTAAGTGTGGCAAATTTAACCTAGAATATTTTAGATTATGGCATTTTTAACTTATCAATCTAAAGTTTTCTAGTTCTTCTCATCCTTTATTCTTCTTACAAAATTACAAAAAACCAAAAATAGCTTCAAACAGATCCATTGCCATTTGATTGCTTACTTTGGGCACATCATTTGGAATCAAAGCAATCTAGTTTCGATTTAGGAGTTCTTGAGAGAAAACCTAAAAGTAAACACTTAGAGAATGATCTACCTTTACCAAATTAGTGAGAGAGATAACCAGTAACCATGAACACCATGTCAAGAGGTGATAGTTCTGAAATTCCAATTCCAAGATGGCTTACCTTAGAACAATCTCAAATCTTAAGATCGAAAAGATCACAAAATCAAATTATGGAGTAGTTGAGCCATTTGGCAAAACAAATGGAGAGGTTAAATCATCAACCTTGACAAAGGTAGTGTGCTATAAGAAATGAAGAACTTGATCAAGATGAAGATGATGTAGAAGATAAAAGGTCATGTACACTAAGGAGACATAGTCAAAAGAAATATTTGAAGATTAAAATGAAAATTCCTCCATTCAAAGGAACCAGCTCTTGGAAGGAATATCTAGAGTAGGCACAATAAGTAGAGAAGGTCTTTAAGTGCCATGAATACTCAGAGGAAACCAAATGCCATCTTGCTACCCTTGAATTCATTGATTATATAAATCTATGGTAGGAGAATTTGAAGAGTCAGTGGAGGAGAGATGTTGAGGAAGAAGTTGTAGGCTAATAGAAAAACTTATGTAAAAGTGGTTTGTGTCTAATTGCTATAGGCAGGAACTCTATTTTAAATTACAAAGTCTAAGGCAAGTAGGGATATGTGTAGAAGATTACATGAAGGAGTTTGAAATGTTAATGATTTAGTGTAAGCTAAATGAATCTCAAGAATAAACCATTGCTAGATTCATTGGCAAATTGCATAAGGAAATTGCTGAGCTGGTGGAAAGACAAAGGAAGAGAGTTTCTAGTAGGCAAGTTACATCTCAACCAGCTAGAAGTAGATCCTTTACAACACTATCATAGAGTGCACCAAAAGGGGAAGATAAGAAGTCAGAGAAGAAAGAACCACCAAAATTCCCCATTAATTCACAATAGGGGAAGAAGAAAGTAGCTAAATTAGACTAGCTAAAAAGAAGCGAAGATATCAAATGTTTTAAATGTCTTGGCCATGGGCATATTGCATTTAAATGTCTAAATCGGAAGGTGATTATTATTAAAAAAATGTATGGAAAGGTGGAAAATGAAGATGATGTAGTTATAGAAGAGGAGATAGAAAAATATTTAGAAGAAAAAAAAGGTGGAATATGTAGAAGGAGAACTTCTTGTAATTAGGTGTGCTCTAAACTTGCAAGCTAAAGTGATGAGTAATAAGAAAACATTTTCCATGCTAGGTGTATAGTTGACAACATTTTCCATGCTAGGTGTATAGTTGACGAGAAAGTTTATGATATGATTATTGATGGAGGAAACTATACTAATGAAACTTCCACTGCTTTGGTGGATAAGTTGAATTTAGCCATAAAGAAGAATTCTCATCTTTACAAATTGCAATAATTAAATGAAGATGATGTAGTGAAAGTTACCAATTGTGCTATTTTCTATTGAAAGAAACTACAAAAATAAAGTGTTGTGTGATGTAGTTCTAATAAGTGCAAGCCATTTGCTCTTGGGAAGACCATGGTAGTATGATCGAAAAGCTTTGCATGACAAGTTCAAAAACACATATTCCTTTGAAAAAGATAGAAGGAGGATTTGTTGGCACCTATGAGTCCACAATAAGTGAAGGCACATTAATAAGAAGTTGAAAAGAAGACTAGTTTCCTAGCTAATAAGGGAGACATTAAAAGAGCTTTATCTAGCTCTAATCTAATTCTCTTGTTGTTGTTGAAAGAAATAGTGCCAGAACTTATAGGAACATTAACCTTACAACTTGACAAGCTCATGAAGGAGTTTAGTGATGTATTTCTAGGAGAATTGCTAAACGGGTTGCCACCAATTCATAGAATTGAGCACCAAATTGACCTTGTACTAGGAGTTACCTTATTAAATAGGCTATCTTATAAAATGAATCCAAGGAGGAAAAAGAGCCATAGAGATAAGCAAATGAGCTACTTAAAGGAGGATATATGCGAAAGTTTATGAGTCCTTATTCTATACCCACCTTATTGGTGCCAAAGAAATTGAAATCATGAAGATGTGTGTAGACAGTAGAGTAATCAACAAAATCATAATCAAGTATCGTTATCCCATTCCAAGATTGGATGACATACTTAATGAATTACATGGCTCTAAGGTGTTTTCAAAGATATACTTGAAAAATGGCTATCATTAGATTAGGATAAAAGAAGAAGACGAAGGGAAAACAACTTTCAAGACAAAAGCATGGGCTATATGAATGGGTGGTCATGTCATTTGGGTTATCAAATGCTCCAAGTAGTTTCATGAGGCTAATGAATCACGTATTATAGAATTTTATTAGTATGTTTGTTATATCTTATTTTGATAACATTCTAATTTACAGTAAAAGCCTTGATAAGCATATAGAGCATTTAAGGCGAATGTTTAAGGTGTTCCAAGAACATAAACTATATTGCAATCTCAAAAAGTGCTAATTTTGCCAAGACCAAGTTATCTTTCTTAGTTATGTTATCTCTTAACATGGAGTGCAAGTTGATGAGGAGAAGGTAAAAGCAATCAAAGAATGTCTAATTCCTAAAAGTATTTTTGAGGTACGAAGCTTTCATAGCTTAACTTCTTTTCATAGAAGATTTGTGAAGAATTTTAGTATCATTATTGTGCCTTTAATTAAATGAATTAAGAAAAATGGTGAATCCAAATGGATTAAAGCTACACAAAAGAGCTTTAAGATAATCAAGGAGAAATTATGTTTAGCACCTATCTTAGCTCTCCCTAATTTGTCGAAAGTTTATGAGATTAAGTGTGATGCTTTTGCAATGGGAAGTGGAATTGTCTTGATGCCAGATAAGCAACCTATTGCTTATTTTAGTGAGAAGCTTAGGGGAGCAAATGTAAATTACTCTATTTATGATAATGAGTTCTATACACTAATTAGAGATTTTGAAACATGGTAGCACTATTTATTGCCAAAAGAATTCATCATTTACATACACCATGAGTCCCTAAAACACTTAAAGGGACAAGAGAAGCTAAATCATAGACATGTTAAGTGGGTAGAGTATTTAGAAGCCTTTCTTATATGATCAAATACAAAAAAAGGAACACTAATGTGGTAAATAATACAATTTCTCAAAGATATGCATTGGTTTCTATGTTGAATGCTAAATTTAAATTGATAGGGTTTAAGCTTATTAAGAATTAGTACTTGAATGATCCAATGCTTGCTAGTATCTATTCAGCTTGCGAAAAGATAGCATTTAAGGGATTTTTCAGGCAAGATAGTTACCTATTTAGATTTAAGAAACTTGTTATTCCTAATTGTTCTATTTGGGAATTACTTGTAAAGGAAGCACATGCAAGTGGCTTTGCTAGACATTTTAGTGAAAAGAAGACATTTGAGATGGTGAAAAAACACTTTTATTGGCTAAACATGATGAAAGATATGCATCAAGTAGTAGAAAGATTTGTCCTTTACAAGAAGGCAAAAAGTAAGGACACTGCACATGACTTGTACATGCCATTATCTATTCTAGATTAGTCATGGATAGATCTAAGCATGGATTTTGTGCTTAGATTGCCAAGAATGCAAAAGTGGAAAAGACTCTATTATGGTAGTTGTAGATAAGTTCTAAAAAATGTCTCATTTTATTCCTTGTTATAAAACTAATGATGTTTCTCATATTGTTGACTTATTATTTAAAGAAATTATGAAATTGCTTGGCATTCCAAAGAATATCGCTTCATATCATAATGCCAAGTTCTTAAGCCACTTTTGGAAGACTTAATGGAAAAAGCTTAGAATAAAATTGCTCTTTAGCACTACTTATTATCCTTAAACAAATGGGTAAACTAAAGTGGTAAACCATTCCTTTTCTTCTTTACTTAGAATTGTTGTTATGAAGAATTGGAATGAATATTTGCCATATGTTGAATTTACCTATAATCAAAGTGTTCATAATGCTACTAAGAAATCTCCTTTTGCAGTGGTATATGGATTTAATCCTAATACACCATTAAATTTAATACCACTTTCAATTGATGAAAGAATCTATATAGATGGTAAAAAGAAGGCTGAATTCATAAAGAAGATACATGAGGTAGTGAAGAAGTAAACTAAGAAGAGGAATACAACCTATGAGAAGTTAGCAAATATGGGAAGAAAACATATTCAATTTAGTTTAGGAGATCTTGTTTGGATTCACCTATGCAATGAGAGATTTCCTAACAAAAGGAAGTCTAAACTCATGCCAAGGGTAGATGGTCCTTTTCGAGAGCTGGAGAAGGTGAATGACAATGCATACAAAATTAATTTGCCAAAAGATTATGGAGTTTCAGCAACTTTCAATGTAAGGGACTTAACACCTTACTTAGAGGATGACATGGAGCTAGATTTGAGGGCAAATCCTTGTTAACCAGAGGAAAATGATGTCATCATGAGAGCTAACCAAGAAGCCTAACAAAATACTGAACCTATTATTGGGCCTATTACATATGCAAGGACCAGGAAAGCACAACTAGATCAAAATTAGTTCTCTTGGCTTATTTATGAGTAGGCTAAACTAGTTAAACCAGATTTGAAGCTTTGGGCTTGGGAAGATTAAGAAGCACATCAAATTTTCTTAGTTTCAAGTAATTTTCATGCATCATTTAGAAGGCTTGAAAATTCAGATATCTTTTCATGTTTTCTGATTTATTATGATGTTTTTTAGCTTTTCCAATGTCATTATTTATGAAGGTTGTAATTTGTGTTGTCCTTTGGTTTTCTTAAGTCATTATGTTGACTCTAGGATTTTCAAAGCCATTAGTGGTCTTTTAATTAGGGTATTTTAAGTTTCAAGTCTCTTGAGTTTCCTTTTGCTATAAGCTTTACCTATAAATAAAGTATGAATTCTAATAAGATGAATATAAGAGTGAAGTATATTTTCAAATTGCCCTTCATGCATCTATTTGATTCTTATCTAACATTTGTGTTAGTGGCAAGTCACCCTTAGAATTCTTATCACTCATCCTTGAGTGTGGTGAATTTGACCTAGAATATTTTAGATTACGGCGTTTTTCAACTTATCAATCTAAGGTTTTTTGGTTCTTGTCATCCTCTATTCTTCTTACAAAATTACAAAATACCAAAAATAGCTTTAAACAAATCCATTGCCATTTGATTTCTCATTTTAAGCACATTAGCTTGGACTAATTTTGGAAGTAGAATCATCACATGGCCACTTGAAATGTGCTTCATTAAAACCATTTAAGGCAATATCTTATGAATTGAAGCTTGATTGAAGAAGTTGCATGTCTAGCCAAAGATGTTAATAAAAGGCACTTTTTAGGAGGTAACCCAAGTTTTCAAATTTGCTTTCTCTTTTCCTTCTCTTTTTATTTTACTTGTATTTTTTGTGATATTGTTTTCCTTTACATTAAGGATAATGTAAATTTTAAATGTAAAGGAGAGAATTTTAAGATTTATTTTATGTTTTCTTTTAAACTTTCATATTTTCTTTTACGTTTTTGAGCTTTTAAAAAAAGTTTTACTTTTTACTTTTTTTTAAGTTATTTTAATTGTTTTCGATCAATGAAAATTTTGCATTTTTCATGAGTGAAAATCAATAGGAGTTTGATGGGTTCGTAACATGATTGAATGAATTATTTTGTTTCTTGAAGTTAATTAATTTAGTGATAGAATCTAAATTGGTGAATTAAATTTAGTAGTGTAACTTTTCTTATAGGATTATGAGCCTTATGTTAAATATTTATGCTATTCTTTTTCCTTTCTTGTGTGTGATATTCTTCCATGTTTTGTTTCTCTAGAACTTATTTTGACTCTTTTTGAGATTATATTTGCATATGCATGCATAAAAATGATAAATATATTCTTTATTTAAGCTAAAGTTAAATAGCCAGCCTTGAATTTTTATCTTTGTTGAGCTTTCTTTTAGCCTAATTATCTTTTGTTTATTGATTAGTCTCTAAACATATTTTCCAAGGTAAAATAAGTGTCCTTACCTAAAATAAGTAGCATATTTTTCATGTTTTGTTTCTCTAGAACTTACTTTGACTCTTTTTGATATTACATTTGTATATGCATACACAAAAATGATAAAGATATTCTTTATTTAAGTTAAAGTTAAATAGCCAGCCTTGAATTTTTATCTTTGTTGAGCTTTCTTTAAGCCTAATTATCTTTTGTTTATTGATTAGCCTCTAAGCATATTTTCCAAGGTAAAATAAGTGTCCTTACCTAAATGCAAGGATTAGAAAAGCATCAGAATCTTTATGAGATAAGTTCTTGAATAAGTATGTGTGTATGTGTTGTGAAAAATCATCAACTTCAAGTTCAAGATTTGATTGGGAAAAAAATGGAAAGATAAAGATAACAAGAAAAGAAGAAAAAATGAAAAAGAATGATAAAAAATAGAAATAAAAAAAGAGGTGAAAAAGTGGAAAAAGAAGAATAAGACAAAAAGAATTAGGAAAGAAAGAAAAAGAAAGAAAGAGGTTGAAAAGTATTTGAATTTAAAATTAGGTTGTTATGTTGAGTTATACTTATTCATAATGTACCCATATGTCTATGATTTAATTGTTATATTGATTTCTTTTGTTTTTAACTTTCATATCTTAAATTTTTCCTTTCCTTTTTCTTAACCCCATTATAACCTTGAATAAAACCCTTTTAATTTTTGTTATACATGTGGTTTAAATAGTAGAGATTAGACGATAAGTAACCTTATGGTAAAGTAATTGCATGGAATAAATCTAAATAAAATACTTATCCAAAAACACTTGAGAGTTAGGGAGTGAATTACAAGAAAGCGTACCACTTTGATCTACCTTTTTTTAATGAAGTTGCTATGTTGGTTGACTTCAAGTTTGTTAAGATGTTTGTTTATGATATACTTTGTCTTTTAATGGCTTTAATTGTTACTTGCTTGTGAATTTTGTGATTTTTGAAATTTTTAAAAAAATTAGTCTTTTGTTTTTAGTTTTGAATAAAGTTATAATTGTTCAAGGCTGTGCAAAGGTTAAATGTGGTAGAATTTGATATACAAGATATTATTGATATTATTTTCATCCTATTTTATGCCTTGTCATGTGTTACATATGTGTAATTTTATGGAATTAAGCTTGTTATGTAATTCAATGATGATTTTTCAATATTTTTAATGCTAGATTTTTATATTATTTCATGTTTTTAACCATAACTTGAGTTTTAGATGTTGAAATTGGATGATATTTACATTTTTGGAAAGCTAAGAGGAAGATCTAAAGCTTTCTTATTTTAGTTGAAACCTAACTCTAACATTTGGAAAATAAAAAATGGTTGCAAAGTTGATGCTCTATTTTTTCAAAGCTAACCAATCTTGATTTTTGAGCCATAATTGAAGCTACAAAGATCTAATTAAGGTGAAACATATGTCTAAAGTTGCTTAAAACCTGGCCTAACAACTTTCATGTTTAGGATTTAGTGAAACTATGTCATTTTGATAATCAAATATGGGTTGGAAATTGACTTACAAAAATTGCTATAATAAAACATTATTTGTAATTTAATTTATAAATTAAGTTATGAGCTTCTAAAATTAGTAAGTTGCCATTCTTTGTAACCCTAGGAGGCATATTTACCTAACCTATTGGGTTTTGAAGTAAAAGGAATCAAATTTAAAGGTTTTGTGCTTAGGTAAGAGACGTTTCTCTAGACAACAACTCTTTTTATTCTAGTTTTCTTTGTAATCCACTATGTGGCTAAACTTCTTCAATCACTTCAAGCGGTTTATGACCTTATTTTATTTGGCTTTGAGGTTTTATTTTCTACTTTTATTCTTATTTGACTATTGTTTAATTCTCTACTCATTCAAGTTTATGATTGCTTTGGATGATTTGCTAATTAAGGCCTTTTAGTTAATTGTTTGATTGTGATCTTTCACTAAATGATAGACTATAATGCTAGGTTATAGTCAATTGTTGTATGAGTAATAATCAAGTACTAATTGTTTGATAATGGGTTAAATTAATCATCACCTAAGAGATTTAGGGTCTAAATTGATGATTCAATGGTGGGTTGGATTATTAATTTAATTTTAGTCATTCCTTAAATCTTGGTGCTATTATTTAAGTGTTAGACTTGAGTAATAAAGAATTAATATAAGTGTTAGGCATAGGTTAATTACTTACAGAATATTAGAAGTGTTGCTGGAGGTATTCCTAAGCTAATTAATCAAATTATAGTAATTTTGTAGGAGTTGTCAAGGACAAGCTAATTAATGAAAGGGTAAAACATCCTTTGAGGTGATAATTCTATTAAATGTAACTTCCTCTCATTTAATACTACATTTAATCATTGAATTCATTTTATTTAATTGCATTTATGAAAAAATCTCCTATTTAAATTTTGTTTCCATTAATTGGTTCCTATTTCCTTAGGTATAACTTGAACTTGCCACTTATTATGGTTTTGAGTGAGTTTAATATTAATTTTGTTGGGAAATGACACTTATCCACAATCATTTTCAAGTTCCCATTGTCTACCACTAAGCAAGATAATTTGAAGGACAATTATGGCATACCTAACCTAAAAGTCTGGGTATTAATATTTTGATTTTATGGCAAAATGAAAATCATTAGATTTCAATGATATAAAAATGGATAGTTAAAATTTATAATTAGGACACTTATATAATAGGTAAAGAGTTCATAACATGACATTTTTACTTTGAACAATAAATTTTCTTTTAATTTTGGATCCATCAATAACTTAAAATAAGTAATTTGAGTAAATTGTTTATAAGTGTATATTTTTACACTTCTTTAGTATACCATAAACCTAATTTAATGATTATTAACTCAAGTTTATTTATAATATATTTTAATTTAAAACTTTCAAAATTAAAATGCTTTCAAAAAATTACCCCATAATTATTCTAAAAATATAAAATATAGGTAAAGCTAATAAATTAAAAATCTAAGCTTTTATTTTATAAAACTATTTTTTATTTCTTCTCCTCTTTTTTCTTTTTTGAATATCTCCTTTACTTATATCTTACACATTAATACATAATAAATTTTTTTAAAATACTCAATTTAATAATAAAATTTAATATTATTTTTATTTAAAATTTTAATATCCATTAATATTTTTGAAAGAAATGATACTTATACATATTATTTTCAATCAAAAGTTCAATATTTATTGATACTTTTTAAAAGAAAGGATATTTATAGATATATTTTTCTTACATATACCCAAAATTAAGTTTTTTTAAACTTGTTTGAAATATATTAAATAAGTTTTATTTAAAAATTAAAGTGTTATGCATATACTTATAAAAATATAATATTTATATTTCCTTTTACTTTTTCCATCTTATAGATTATATTAAACACAAGTTTTTACAATATACATACTATGATTTTCAAATGAAATACTTATTTTATTAATTTAATTTATTATTATTATTAATTTTATATAAGATAAAATAAAAAATAAATGAGATGAAATTATTTTCACTTTGTAATGTGTGAAATTATATAGAAGACACAAATTAACATCAAGAAAGAAAATATAATCAATAATTTAATGTATCAAGTTTAAAATAAGCTATTTGTATTAGATTAAAATTATAATAACAAATCAACTATATTTTTTAGTCTCTAATTTTTAGGTAGATCATATTTGAACATATATACATAGATAAGTATACATGTATGTATATTGATTCATTACTAACAATTTCTTGATATTGCTTAATTTTATATATAAATCTAAATAATTTAAAAGAATAAAATTTAAAATATTAAATTATATTAAAAGGAATAGTAACATATTTTTTTTAGAAAAATTTGATTAGTTAAGATAAAGAATTTTAAAATTATTTAGATGTAATACATGAATGTTTGATTTACAAATTTACAACAAGTAAAAACTTAATTATTGAAAAAAAAATTGCTAATAAAATAATTAGAAAAATTATTTAAAAATATAGTATATAGCTTTTTTTAGTTTTTTAGATAAATAATAATTTTTTTTCATTTAATGTAGAAGTATCAAGTTTTATATACATTTAGTTAAACATAAAGTGAAAATTAATTTTTTTATTTCATTCAACATTTATATAATAAACAATAATTTTTATTAATTTTTTACAATAATAGAGAGAGAGAGAGAGAGAGAGAGAAATACTTGAAGCAAGGAATTTTTAAATTTATGTAAAAAAAAATATTTGGTGTTACTTTTTATTTAACTATTAATTTATTTAAAAATATTTAAGGGTAAAATAAAATTAAAACAAGTTTAAGTTTTAATTTAAAAGGTTTATAAAGACATAATTAACCTAAAAACTTCTTTCATTCAAGTAATGTGTTATTATTTCATTGATTTGTCAGTTAGGGTATCGATATCTATAATTATAAAGATAATTCTGACATATCAAGATTAAAAGTTTGAGTTAGGTTTTAATGATACAAAAATAAATAATTAATATTCATGATTAGAAGACTTATTTAATAGATAAAGAATGAATGACATGATATTTCTATTTTGAACCTTAAATTTTCTTTTAATTTTAGATCTACCAATAGCTTAAAATAAGTGATTTGAGTAAACTATTTATATTAATATATTAATATATATATATATATATATATATATATATATATATATATATATATATATATTACACCTCTTTGCTATATACTAAATTTAATTTAATAATTATTGACTCAAATTTATTTATAATATATTATAATTTAGAATTTTCAAAATTAAAATGCTTTCAAAAAATTATCACATAATCTTTTTAAAAATATAAAATTTAGTTAATAGTTAATAAATTAAAATTTTAAACTTTTACTTTATAAAACTATTTTTTTCTTTTTGAATAATTTGCTTTACTTATTTCTCATACATTAATACATAATAAAATCTTTTAACATCAACTAGATTGGGTTGATGTTGGTTACAAGGTTTGGCTAGATACTATCAATCTAAATCAAATCAATGTATACTTTTTATTTCTTTAGTATTTTGGATCGTTTGAGTCTGGATTTAAAAGCTATCAAGAAATGAGGTATCACTTAATACTATAGTTTAAAAAATGGGATTAAATTTCTAGTTTAACTAGAAAATTAGTAAATTGGCCATGTATTCAAACCAATCAATCCTTAAAAATTGGTAACTAAGTCATTAAATTGATAAATCTATGTAAATTGGACATGATTCACTCAGTTGAACTAGATGCTATCTTAATTTTTTTTTAAAAATTGTTGCCATTAACATTTATTTCGCTTAATATTAAACATATAGCAAAAGTTTAGAATTTCAAATAATTAAATATAATCTTAATCTCCACAAACATGAGTAACATAATAAAAAAATTAGACTAATCACCTTCATAAAAAGTAGAAATACGTTGCTTAATTAAAATTGGTTGCAAAGAATATTGATTTATATAATAGAATTGTGATATTTTTTAAAATATGAGAAAAAATTAAAATATCAATTTTGAAAAAAATATTGATGCATTTATTTATTTGAGACTTTAGATGTCATTTTATAAAATAAATAATGTCTAAAATCTTGGGACCAATGGTATCTCCATAAATATAAAAAAAAGTTTAGATGTCGATTCTTAAAAAAAATTGATATGTTTATTCACATGAGACTTTAAATGTGGGTTCTTAAAATGATTGACATCTAAAATTATGTGTTAAAGAAAACTTTAGGCATTAATTAAAAAAAAAAGATGTGTTTTTACTTTTGATATCGATTCCTCCAAGTCTAAAGTAAATTGACACCCCAAATCTTACTTTAAATAAAACAAATTTATTTATTTTTTCACAAGATTGCTTTTTCTCTCTTAATTGTTTTCAAGCAAAATCTCAATCTTCATCTACCTTTTTCTACATGATCCTAAATCTCACTCTATTGTCCACGACACATTAATGAGTTAAAAATACTCTTTCAACTAGCATTAAACATGAAGCAAATTTCCTATTCCAAGCTATTGGTTCAAAGTATAAAGGCTAAATTTTTCACTTCCATTTCTCTATTATCTACCTCTTTCATTACACAAGTTTTTTTAAAAGATTCTTGTTTGTATTTCTTATTGTTAAAATTGGAGTATAAGGCATGTAAATTCATTATCTTCATAGATTATTTGCCACTTTGTGCAAAGTTTGTCATGACAACCCCTTAGGATTCAACAAAATCTTCTTTTTTTATTACAAGATCAAAACATGAACAAACAATAGGAAAGTGTATAGACCCAACAAAATAAGTATTTTGAAAAGAAAGAGAGAGTTAAGAGCTCTTATATTTTGCTTTTTAAAAATAAGAGATAGGCTATGGCATTTATAGGCTAATAGGGACATTCTAGAGAAAGATGTTGGAGAATAATCTAGGAAGGTGACATTGGAAAGAGTTGACAAGATAAGGTTGAATACGCATAAATAATCGAGAAGATAAGGTCAATAACTCAAAAAAATGTTGGCACATATTTTAATTTTAATAAATCCAAAAATCATGATTTTTAGTTAAGACTTTAATTATTGTAAAATGTCTTGAAATTTTATTTTTGATTTTTTGCAAAAATAAACTTGAGCCAGGCCTTTTGTGGTGTTTGCATATAGGGAGGAACAAATCTACTAGTTACACTTGCTTCATCCTACCTCATGCGTGCAACCCCACCACTTTCCTTACTTGTCAATTTAATTATGCGATGTGCCTTATATATAAACTATCATAAGGTGCTTGACTTGGTCGACATAGGACTAAACCTTTTGAAATATTGTCCATTTTACAATAATCCCCCCATATATTTCAAAAAGGCTTGAAAGGAAAAGATAGAATGGAAAGAAAGCTTATTTTACTAGGTTCTCAATTAAATATAAGTCATTAATTTGGTGTTTTGTGAACCATGAACCAAATCTAGAAAGAGAAAAACATAATCTATAAAGTCATAGTGAAGCATATACCTTCTATGAAACAATGTAGATTACTTGTCTCACTAATTAATTTACATTAGTAAAACACTTTCTTGTGCAAAGTGATTTTATGCTAATAGGCCATACATGTGCCTCAAAGTTTATGAGTGCTCTAGAGATCTTGCCAAGATCTCATAAAAGCAGCCTCACTTTACACTTTTATAGGTGTCCATCAAGTGTGCAATGCAATTAAATACACCACTCATAAAGGTTATGGAATTCATTAAGAGTTAGACTCATCCTCACTTATATTTTACAATTAAGCAGTAACCACACACATTATGAGAGGGACTTAAAATTAATTTTATTGCTATTAAAACTAGTTATGATTTGTCATTACTTATATGAACCTACTTCATAGAATCACCAATCATATAGGTTAGGTTACTATCATTATTAATATCAAGTTAGCTTTAATGTGTATCACTCCCTTCGATGTTTATTTATTTGTTTCCTTCTAAAAAATGAATTGAACAAATTCATTTCAAAGCAAATAATATACTCTGATTAGTTAATTATTTTATAACATTTTTTTAAATGAATATTTGATTTTCACTATTGAATGTTTTATTCTTTACCATGGTTATAGTTAATTAGGACAACCATAGCACATATATATTAAGGGCATTGACTTCATACCTAATAATATATATTTACTGAGAGATTTATTAACCATTTAGCCTTATTTCCAACCATCACTAAATCATAGTAGAATTAATAATAATTAACAATATATTGATTTTTGGATAATTTCTAAGTTCTTATATCATTATCAATTATGTACATAAAATTACTAGTGGATTTATCTTATTTGAATTAACGATTCAATTTGTCATTAGTGCACCTTTAATACAATAGGAAATTCTCTATTTAACATATTATCAATCATGATACCACATAAAAATTCATTAATATAATTAATGAATTCTAACAATTTATTATTACTCAATTTATATAGAAATGTTATATTCCATCCTGAAGAATTTTAATAAATGCATCAAACAATAATCTAAGCTTAATTAGATTGAACAATATAAATCTCCAATTTTTATTAAATGTATAATATTCATGTATCATCTCATAATATCTAAACTTCCTAAAAAGCTTCTCAACATGCATATTCTTGTGATAACATTTATAATATTTTATCATCTTAGGTTATCTCATTTTTATAATCAATTTTTTTTCATTTTGAAGCTAAGGAAACATATCATGTATTATATAAAACATTATAAACAAAAATCATATAAATTTTTCACAAGAAATAAATTTCCTTTCTCACAAACAAGAAGTTTTTTTTTAAAGGCACTCAAGCTCATAAAAATAAAGATAAAAGCCTTCAAATCACAACTATAATTATGATACATCTTATATGAATTCTTGAATTCTTAATAAAAGAATTCACTTTAGAATAGGCACTTTAATTCATAAAATTTTCACAAAAGTTTTATATTGTGAATTTAGCATATATTTTCATAATTGATGCATTTAAAAAAACATACATTTTATTTATGGAATATATCCATAAATTAATATTTCATAAATAATATAATCCATAAATAACAAACAAATCTCAATAATCTCATGAACGATAGAAGAAGCTTTTACTCAACAATAAATATTAGATAAACATCCCCATAATTCTAAATATTTAAATCATGTTTTTATCCTTCATCTTAAAAATAAAAAAATGTTTCAATTCCTTTATAATATATACACCATGAATCATATCTCAATAGAAATGAAATTATTCTAAAATTAATTGGATCTATCACAAAGATTTCCTAAATATAAATGGGAAGTTTTTCATATTTTCTCCTTTATTCATATTAAATTACTTATTTAAATAACTTTGGATCAACAACCCCACAATTATAGTTATTTAAATTTGGGTGTTTATCCTTTATGATTCAAAATAAAAAAGGAACATCTTTGTGTTAGCTAAGATTTTACCTAAGAAGAGGGTGAATTGGGTTTTAAAAAACTTTTTTACAGTTATGCTTAGTTTAAAGATAATGTGAATAAGGAATAAGTGTTAATGTGGAAGTGAATGCCAGATAATACAACAATCTGATGAAAAATGTAAAGAACAGAGCAATATATCAGGAAAGTAAAGAGATAGGAAAAAGAGATATCAAACACAGCTATTTATAGTAGTCCCAACCTTGAAGATTTAACACTCCAAGGTGTACATCTACTACCAAGCCTCTCTGACTTGGATTTGAAGTATTATCCATTATCCCTTCAAGTTTGAGGGAACTTGAAGAAACCTCAGTAAAAACTCTGTTTTTCCTTCACTATCCCTTTGAGAATCCTCTCTTAAAGCACTCAAAAAATCCCAAGAGATTCACTACTCTTGAAGTTTTTTGGGATACCTCACCCCAGTATCAAACAAATAGAAGGAAGTAATATAAGAATGCAGCTCACAAAACTTTAGAAAATGGATTACATAATGAAGCTCAATGAAAAGAGTTTTTCAATCAAGTAAGCTCAAGGGATTTCAAGTTATGAAAGCATGTAAGAATGTTTCTTGTGCTTATATAACAGTGTAAGCTCTTTTTCTTATGAAATGATTTGAAAAGAAACCTTTATATAGAAGTTAGAAGAGTTAAAAAGTCGTTACTCAGTAAATATAGCTGTTATAGAGTTATTGGTGCCTTGTGAATCGATTCTAGAATTGATTCAGAGACCCTACGAAAAATTTGAAAAAGGTTGATGAATCGATTCATACTTGAAAAACTTCTCAGTGAATCGATTCATTTTAACTCTATTTCAGCTCTGGATGAGCTGAATTGATTCAAGAATCGATTTAGCCTTTTTTCAAAACAAGACTGAGAAAAACAAAACATAAAAAGTGGGTTGAGCAATCGATTCATTTGAAAGAGAGATTAAACTTTTGAAAACATGAATCGATTAGAAAATCAAGATTTTCCTTTGAAAAACTTTCTGGACCTTGAGAATCGATTGTTGAATCGATTTGGGTAAAGCAGTTTGCTCTTTGGATGATTGGAATCGATTCGGGCAAACTAGTTTGCTCTCTGGATACCTGGAATCGATTGATGAATCAATTTCGGCAAACCACTTTACTCTTTGGATGCTTAAAATTGATTTTGGAATCGATTCAACCCCAGAAACAACTTTGAAAACATTCTTTTAATTAAAAAAATAACTCATGCTTTGTTTAAAGGAGAGACACAAGATTAACATTATGATTTTGAGAAAAACACCTAATCTCTTAATGATTGAATCCTCTCTTACAGATAAATTTTAAGGGGATTAACTAAGAACTAATTAATCTAAACATGATCTTTTTCTCTTTATCTTTAAAACTTGTAGCAAGTTCCTTGATAAGGAGGGCCAAATCCAAAAGTCATCAAAGTGCTTTGTTATCATCAAAACTCTTTAAAGGGGCTAAGGTTAACAATCTCCCCCTTTTTGATGATGACAAACCCACTTTGAGATTTGGCTCCCCTTTACTATAGTGCTCCCCCTCAAAGTATGCCATATAAAACCAAAAAGAACATATAAGTGATA
Organism: Sindora glabra; assembly: GCA_020226215.1. Classification (NCBI taxonomy): domain Eukaryota; kingdom Viridiplantae; phylum Streptophyta; class Magnoliopsida; order Fabales; family Fabaceae; genus Sindora; species Sindora glabra. Next base: position 68,564,859 of record CM035227.1, read on the forward strand.
TAATTCTCCCCCTTTGGCATCATTCAAAAAATAATAACAGCAAGGAAAGCTATGAGCAAGAATAAGCAATAGACATCAGCATAAAAAACACTTCTAGCATATTTGCATAGATATAACTTGCAGAAAAGTGAATTATCCATCAATTTAAACAACCTATGGGGAAAGTAGGGGCTAAGGGAATAATGGTATATCTAATCATCATCTACCATTTGATTAGAGGAGTTCCCTTCTTCTTGCTTTGAAGCAGTAGCTTTTGAATCTGCTGCTCCTTCTTCCTCAGCTTCTTCTTTAGAAGGAATGGCTTCTTGATTTCCTTTGGTTCTCCTTTCTACAGTAGGAGAGAGAGCTTGTTCTTCTTCAGTAGAGTTGTCATCATCCTTAGTAATGTTGAGCTTATTTTTCATCTTTTTGAATTGGAGCTTAATGTAGGATTTTAACTCCTTTCTAGTTTCTTGATGGAGGGCTGTGATGTGATCTTTTAGGGCCCATATATTGAAATCTCCACTAGCTTCTCCTCGTTCACCTCCTTCTCTTTCAATTGAATGTCATACTCCCTCAATTTTTTAGAATGACATTTGTTTCAAATGTTTGCCTTTCAATCTCCTTGAGTCTTTGAATCTGTTAACTTTTGCTTCCTCAGATACTTCTATCCCAGGGACTTTGAAAAATTCAGTGAGGAACATTCCATATGGAAGAAAATCTCTGTTGGCATGAGAAAACATGTGGAGCAGTATATGATGGGGAAAGTTAATTGGAATATTTTGTCTAATGGCCCACATGAGAAACAGTTCATAATCATCAATTTAGGTGAAGTTGTGTCTTTTGGGAAGAATGATCTTGGCAATGGTATAGTGGAGAATACGGTCATTCATGGAAAGGCCTATAACCTGCACCTTATTCTTAAGAATCTTTGGATTTGAATGAGGCCAGAACATTTCAATTGCTGCTCTCTTTGAGTATGCTTCAATAATTCCAGCACTTGTGAATGGAAGATTTGCATCCATGTCAAACACAGTAGTAAATTCTCTAATCCTAATGAAGAACTCTTCTCCTTTTAAAGTAGAATATAATTCTAGTAAGGTTTCCTTCCCAGGCTTCTTTAGATTTGCATAAAATTGATATACCAAACTTACGTATACATTAGTAGCATATCCAGCAAATTTTAGAAGTCTCAGCTCATCCAGAATGTGATATATTTCCAGATTTTCATTTTGCAAGAAGTTTGTATCCTAATAGTTTCTAGGTTCTATTTCTTTCGTCATACAATGAAGAAAATTTTGAAAAGCATTTACCTCAGAGTAAAAGGCCTTCTTTGGTATTTGACCAATAGAGGGTAAAAGCTGAGATGATGATCCAGATGATTTTCCTTTCCATTTGCTGGATTCAGTGCGAGGACGTTTGGTTGCCATGCTTTTCTTCCCCATTAGAGTGATGATCAGATGAGTATGAAGGAGAAGATTTTAAAAAATGGGTTACAGAGAGAGGGTTTTAGGTTTGAGAGTAAGAATGGTAATGCAGAAGGCTATGGGAGATTAATGATAATGGGATAAGTGTAGAAGAGGTTTAGATGATGTTTTTGAGGTTTGTAGGCTTAGAGAATCATAAGGGATTTGTTGAAAGTGAAAGGGTGCAAGGTTCTACAGAGGGGAGGTTGAAATAGGATAAGAATGAGACAGTTATCGCGCACGAATTTTTAAATAAGTCCCTATGAATCGATACGGGAATCGATTCATATATGAATTTTGTCATGTGTGAATCGATTCGGGAGTCGATTCATGATGCTTGAAATTCAAATTTAGAAATTCCCTCCACATGCTATTAATCACTTGCCGAGTCGATTTCAAACCTCCAGAGACCAATTTCACCTCAGGAATCGATTCGAGAATTGATTCATTCCCTAAAAATTTCAACTTCAGAATCATTTCATTTTGAGACTTCTTGTCCCTAGAATCGATTCTGGAGTCAATTCATTAACCTCTCAAAAAATCATTTTCCTAACTACACTTCTCCAACACTTGACAAAACTTCTATTTCCATTCAGGAAGGATTGAAATGCCTCAAGATGATGATGTTTGCTGAAGAACAATGATTGTACTTGCAAAAAAAACTTTTAGGATATCTCCAATGCTTAAGTCAGTACAATTATTTATCAACTAAATTCATCATGCCTAATTCCCTTCTAATAAAATTGAATCCATCTTCACTAAGGGGTTTTGTGAAAATGTCAGCTAATTGAAAATCAGTTTGAACAAATTCTAATGAAATGTTTCCTTTTTGAACATGATCACGAATAAAATGATGTCTTATATCTATATGCTTGGACCTTGAATGCAAAATGGAATTTTTTGTAAGATTTATAGCACTAGTATTATCACATTTGATAGGAATATTTGCAAAACAAAGACCATAATTAAATAGTTATTGCTTCATCCACAAAAGCTGAGCATAGCAACTTTCCACTGCAATATACTCTACTTCAGCAGTGGATAAAGCCACACTATTTTGCTTCTTGCTATGCCAAGAGACTAGTTAATGGCCAAGAAACTGACATACTCCACTAGTGCTCTTTCTATCTAATCTACTACCAACAAAATCAGCATATGAATATCCTATCAAGAAATTGGATTTTTCTTTTGGAAACCATAAACCAAAGTGAGGTGTGCCCGCAAAATATCTAAAAATTCTTTTCACAATAGTTAAGTGTGAATCCTTTGGATTTGCTTGAAATCTTGCGCACATACATACACTAAACATGATATCAGGTCTGCTAGCAATTAGATAGAGTAAAGATCCTATCATTCCTCTATACATTTTTACCTCAACCTTTTTCCTTCCTTCATCTAGATCCAGCTTAGTAGCTATGCTCGTAGGAGTTATAGCTAGTCTAGCTTCATTTAGATTATAATTTTTTAATAGCTCCTTGGTATATTTGGTTTGGCTGATGAATATACCATCCTTTCATTGCTTGATTTGCAGTCCAAGGAAAAAATTTAGCTCTCCCATCATAGACATTTCAAACTCACTTTGCATCAACTTAGCAAAATCTTTGCACATGGATTCATTAGAAGCACCAAATATGATATCATTAACATATATTTGAACAAGAAGAATATCATCACTAATTTGTTTTGTAAACAATGTAGTGTCAACATTTCCTCTTGAGAAACCTTTTCTAAAAGAGATTTGCTTAACCTTTCATACCAAGCTCTAGGAGCTTATTTTAGTCCATATGGAGCTTTTCTTAATTTAAATACATGATTAGGAAAGAAATGACTTTCAAAACCTGGGGGTTGCTCTACACAAACTTTTTCAATAATAAAGCCATTTAAAAAGTACTTTTCACATCTATTTAAAAAAGCTTAAAATCTTTCATGCATGCATAGGCTAATAACATCCTAATGGCTTCTAATCTAGCAACAGGTGCATATGTTTCATCATAATCAATGCCTTCTTCTTGATTATAACCTTTTATTACTAATCTGGCTTTATTTCTGATAATGATGCCATTTTCATCTAATTTATTTCTAAACACCCATTTAGTGTCATTTGGTCTTGGTACAAGTTCCTAAACTTCATTTCTTTTAAACTGATTTAGTTCTTCTCGCATAGCCAAGACCCAATGTTTATCAATTATTGCCTCCTCTATGTTTTTAGGTTCAATTTAAGATAAAAATGCTAAATGATCACAGATATTTTTGAGTGAGCTTCTAGTTACCCTTTGAGTTATATCACCAATAACTTGATCTATGGGATGGCTTTTCATCATTCTCCATTCTTTTTCATGCCCATGAGTTTGCTCTTGTTGTGCATCTTCACCTTGAGCAACTTCTTGAAAATCATCATCCTTTTCTTCCTCTTTCATTTCTTTATTTGATAGCTTTTCAATCATCTAAGAGTCCTCTTGCTCCTCTTCTTCATTTGATACCTTTTTCACACTAGAGGATTCATCAAATACAACATGTATGGATTCTTCTATTAGCAAAGTTCTTTTGTTATACACTTTGTAAGCTTTGCTATTAGAAGAATATCCAATAAAGATGGCTTCATCAAATTTGGCATTAAATTTTTCAAGGCTGTCTTTTCCATTGTTATTAACAAAACATTTGCAATAAAAAATACATAAGTGAGAAATGTTTGGTTTTCTTCCTTTGTAAAGCTCATAAAGGGTTTTCTTTAAGATAGGTCCAATAAGAGCTCTATTCATAACATATCAAGTTGTGTTTATTGCTTCAGCCTAAAAAGATTTTGGAAGGGAACTGTCATTAAGCATGGTTCTTGCCATCTCTTCTAGACACCTATTTTTTCTTTCAACAACTCCATTTTATTAGGGTGTTCTAGGAGATGAGAAGTTATGCTTAATTCCATTTTCATCACAAAACTCAGTAAAATCAAGGTTTTCAAATTCTCCACCATGATCACTTCTAATGCTTACAATGGACGCCCTTTTTTCATTTTGTAAGGATTTTGAAAATTTCATGAAAGCTTCAAAAGAATTGCTTCTGAAAGGAAGAAATAACGTCCATGTAAATCTAGAAAAGGCATTAACAATCACAAGCACATAGAGATTTCCTCCTCAACTTTTGATTCTTGATGGACCAACTAAATCTATATGAAAAAGTTGAAGTGGTATAGTGGATGAAACTATATTTTTTTACTTAAAAGAAGATCTTGTTTGTTTCCCTTTTTGGCAAGCATCACAAATCTTGTTTTTGACAAATTTCAATTTTGGAAAATCATTAACTAAATTGTTTTTGGAAAGTCTACCTATTAAATCCATACTTGCATGAGCAAGTCTTTTGTGCCAAATCCAAGAGTCATCATTTATACTTACTAAGCATTTTGAATCTAGAGAGGGATCATTATCAATATCAATCATGTAGATATTTCCATATCTCTTACCAATTAACTTAATTTGCTTATCATCCTTATTTTCAACAATGTAACATGAGGAATCAAATGTCACTTTGTTTCCTTTGTCACAAAATTGACTAATGGTAAGCAAATTATGCTTAAGTCCTTTAACATATAAGACATCATTAATGTAAGATTTAGAATTCTTACCCACTTTACCTTTTCCCATGACCTTTCCCTTTGAGTTATCTCCAAATGTGACATTGCCTCCTTCTTTGAGTGTTAAGGAGAGGAATTTGGATTTATCTCCAGTCATGTATCTTGAGCAACCACTATCCAAATACCACATCTCACTTTGAGTTCTTAAGCACACCTACACAAGAAACATTAATTTTTTATTTTTGGTACCTAAATAGTTTTTGGTCCATATGTGTTAGATGGTACATATGTCCCTTTAAGGACCCAAATCTTTTTTATTCTAACATATGTATTTCTTCTATAGGCACAATAATGCATTACATGTCCTCTTTCTCCACAATGATAACATGTTATCTCTGGTTAATTTCTCATAGTTTCTTTAACAAAGAAGTTTCTGTAAAAATCATTTTTCTTATTTGGAGTGTAACTAAGACCTTCTTTGTTAAAGCTAGTCTTTTGAATTTTTGCCTTTTGTGAACTTTTTAAGAGTTTTGTTTAAATCATCAAGTTTTTGCTTGAGAGTTTTACATGAAGAGCAATTTTGTGAAGTCTTTTTAAAACTTTCAACTTCTTCAACCAGTTCCTCATTTTCTTTCTCAAGTTGTCAATATTGGCTTCCAAAGAAGTTATCAACTTCTTTGAAAGTTCAATATTCCTCTTAGCTTTAATTAACTCTATATTCAAATAAGATAAAATATATTCATATTCTTCATCAGAACTAGAAAGTGATACCTCATCTCTATCTTATTCTCCAAAGGCCATTAAGCATAGAAGAGCTTCTTCATCTTTATCATTTTCATCACTTGATTCATCTTCATCATCATTTCCCCAAGCTGCTAGTTGAGCTTTCTTGTTGGAGCTTTTATTCTTCTTCTTCTCCATCTCTAACTACTTCTTTAAGTAGACAGGGTAGTCAAATTTGATACGTCCTAGCTTTTTGTATTCATAGCAAGTTGGAGTGGCTTGCTTGCTAGCTTCTCCTTTGTTGGCACTTTTGTTCCCTTGTGGCATTCTCCTTCGTCCACCTATTCTTCTAAGTGCCTTTTAGTATTTCTTGGTGAGAAGTGTCAGGCCATCCTCAAGTGATGTATTAAATGATTCTTCTTGATAGCTCTCATCACTTTCATTCTCATCCATAGTTATATCTGCTTTTAGAGCTATGGACTTCTTATTTCTTTCATTGTCATTAGTATATCTTTTCAGTTCTAATTCATGCTCCTCCAAGTTTTCAAATAAATCTTGCAGAGTAGGCATCTTTATTTTCATTGCTTCTTTAATAGCAGTGATTTTTGGTTGCCATTCTATTGTCAAGGATCTCAACACTTTGTGGACAAGTTCTCCATCTGTAAGTTGCCTACCAAGAAGGCTTAATTGGTTAACAAAAGCAGTAAATCTTTGCATCATATCTTTGATGGATTCTCCATCATTCATTCTAAACAATTCATACTGATACACTAATGTATGCATTTTACTTTTTTTTACTTGTGTGGTACCTATATGAGCTACTTCAAGTACATCCCACATTTCTTTAGCATTCATACAATTTAATACTCTTTTATATTCACTAGGCTATAAAGCATTTGACATTATCCATTTGGCTTTAGAGTGAAGATGATGTCTCTTTCTCCCCTCATCATTCCATTCATGCCTTGGTTTCAATATTTCTAACCCATTTTCCCTTTTTGTTAGCATGCTACAACTATTCTCTATCAAGTCCCACATATCAATATCAGTAGCCTCTATAAAGTCCTTCATTTTTTATTTCCAATATGTATAATTTTGTCCATTCAAGCTTAGTGGTTTGTTTAAAGGAGGACATTCAGGTAAAATACTAGCATTTGACATATCCATTGGATCCTCTTGAGATCGTGAGATCTTATACCAAGAGCCAAGCTCGGATACTAATTGTTAGCCAAGATTTTACCTAAGAGGGGGTGAATTGGGTTTTAAAAAACTTTTTTGCAATTATGCCTAGTTTAAAGATAATGTGAATAAGGAATAAGTGTTAATGTGAAAGTGAATGCAAGATAATACAACAATTTGATGAAGAATGTAAAGAACAGAGCAATATGTCAGGAAAGTAAAGAGATAGGAAAAAGAAATATCAAATAAAGCTATTTATAGTGGTTCCAGCCTTGAAGATCTAACACTCCAAGGTGTACATCCACTACCAAGCCTCTCTGACTTGGATTTGAAGTATTATCCATTATCCCTTCAAGTTTGAGGGCACTTGAAGAAGCCTCAGTAAAAACTCTATTTTTCCTTCACTATCCCTTTGAGAATCCTCTCTCAAAGCACTCAACAAATCCCAAGAGATTCACCACTCTTGAAGTTTTTGGGGATACCTCACCCCAGTATCAAACAAATGGAAGGAAGTAACACAAGAATGCAGCTCACAAAACTCTAGAAAGTGGATTACACAATGAAGCTCGATGAGAAGAGTTTTTCAATCAAGTAAGCTCAAGGGATTTCAAGTTATGAAAGGATGAAAGAATGTTTCTTATGTTTATGTAATAGTGTAAGCTCTTTTTCTTATGAAATGATTTGAAAAGAAACCTTTATATAGAAGTTAGAAGAGTCAAAAAGCCGTTACTCAGTAAATATAGCCGTTATGGAGTTTTTGGCGCCTTGTTAATCAATTCTAGAATAGATTCAGGGACCTTGCAAAAAATTTGAAAAAGGTTGATGAATCGATTTGAGAATCGATTCATACTTGAAAAACTCCTTAGTGAATCGATTCACTTTAACTCCATTTCAGCTCTGGATGAGCTGAATTGATTCGAGAATCAATTTAGGCTTTTTTCAAAACAAGACTGAGAAAAATAGAACATAAAGAGTGGGTTGAGCAATCGATTCATTTGAAAGAGAGATCAAACTTTTGAAAACATGAATCAATTTGAAAATTGATTGATTTTCCTTTAAAAAACTTTCTGGACCTTGAGAATTGATTGATGAATCGATTCGGGCAAACCAGTTTGCTCTCTGGATTCTTGGAATCGATTTTGGCAAACCACTTTACTTTCTGGATGCCTAGAATTGATTCTGGAATCGATTCAAGCAATCTGGTCTGCCTTTTGGATGCCTAGAATCGATTCTGGAATCAATTCAACCCCAGAAACAACTTTGAAAATATTCTTTTAATTAAAAAAATAACCCATGCTTTGTTTAAATGAGAGACACAAGATTAACATTATGATTTTGAGAAAAATACTTGATCCCTTAATGATTGAATCCTCTCTTACAGATAAATTCTAAGGGGATTAACTAAGAACTAACTAATCTAAACATGATCTTTTTCTCTTTATCTTTAAAACTTGTAGCAATCTCCTTGATAAGGAGGGCTAAATCCAAAAGTCATCAAAGTGCTTTGTTATCATCAAAACTCTTTAGAGGGGCTAAGGTTAACACTTTGGATATAAGTTATAATTATATTTTAATAAATATGATTAAAATAATTTGGATACTCACAAAATTATGGCATAAAATCATTAATCATGTGAGAGAAAACACAAAATCATGCATGAGGAATTTATAAAAGTTGATAAATCTTCCTCATAAAAAATAGTTAATTGATCAAATTATTTTATTTATATAATTCTTTCCTTATTATTCATAAAGTAATCACGAACTCAGCTTATAGATATATCTTTTTAAAGTTCAAAGGAAAAATTACCTATCATCCAAATTGCAAAATAACTCTCTTTTTCTTTCTTTCTTTTTTTATTCACATTAAAATGCATATTTCTACAAATATGAGATATATTCAAATTCTTGCAATTTTCATAGAAAATTCTATAAAAGGAGTTCTCACAAATATGTGTGTGTGTGTGTGTGTGTGTGTGTGTGTATTCAAAACATGAAACCAATTATAACGAACTCACATAGTAATAATATTACATATTGAAAATTTTCATAAATATACAAATCTTCCTATAAAATAATAAATATATTTATACTCATCTTTCCCATTTTAAAAGCATTAGGCAAGAATAAAAGCAACATCTCATCAATATTGAACACTATTATCCCAATATCAAACTCAACACTATACATTAAGTCTCTCTCTCTCTCTCTCTCTCTCTATATATATATATATATATATATATATATATATATATATATATATATATATATATATATATACTTATATATATATATATATAACTCATAAATATTGAGATTGGACTTTATTATAAATTAATTCCCTTTCATAATAAACCATAAATTATTTATTATCATCTAAACATAGTTATCAACCTAACTAAAAAGATTGGCCATGAATTTAATTCTAAAAATTTAAATTTATTAATTATCTACTAAAATAGCTATTAGCCCAATTAAAAGATTGACCACAAATTTAGTTCAAAAAATTAAATTTATTAATTATTACTAAAAGTAGATGTTAATTCAATAGATAGTAATTTTAATTGATAACCTTTCCTTAAAAGGAATAAAAGGACTTAAATATCAATAACCTCATATTTGGATTCATAAGCATGCTTCACAGTTTGACATCTAAGTTATTCATCCATACACATTAATAAATAACTATTAAGGGATAATTTAATGAAGTATTAATACAATTCTTATCCTCTAATAATTCACATAACAAATTATTGGATTTTTTTTATTCTATCAATAAACTTATTAATCATAAATTATATGGAATAAAATAATTATATGTATACACTACAATATGTAGTAGGTATAAGATATCCAATTAGAATATTTAATTTTAAATATAACAAATTATCTAGTAATAACAATTCTAACTTAATTTATAAATAATAGATGATAAGCATCACTTAAAAAGGTTAGAAATTCTAGATAAATCATAGAGATACCATCTCCTTTAAAATTTGGACATAAATGAATCTATATTTTCTAGCTCCATTTATTTAAATATGTAATTAACATATGTTTGAATAATTAAATGCACAAAAAAAAAACAACAAATTGGTTAAATTTCAGTGTCTACCATAACTCTCTTATCAAATATGTTCTCCATTGGAAACTTCAAGATTTATCACAATAATTAAAGTGTTCAATTCATATATAACATACAGAAAACAAAAACCTTGAAAATTTTTGTACCATGGTAGCTTTCACTAAAATTTTGATAATTAAAGCTCGATGGTGAAACAACAACATTATGTCTAATCGCTTTTAATTTCTCCATACAAATGATTACTAGGCAATAATCATCAATATATATTATCATTGATTCCAAAGCCATATATATCTAGTATTTTTTTCCCACAATAAAGGAAGTAATAATATTATATCAATATAAAGGGATCAAAATGACATCAAAATAGATGCAATAATCTATTAATAAAATTGATTGAAACATAGTAAAGCAAATTATGAATTTTGAAAACATATATGCCAATAGTAAACTTCAAATAATCCTTGAGATTGTTGATAAAATTGGAGTTTGGGGCATATAAATTTATTGTGCTCAAGCATTATTCCACCACCTCATGCAAAGTTTATTATGATAATCCCATTAGATTCATTATACTTTTCTATTTTGATTGCAAGATCAAAACATGAGCAAACAACAAGAAAGTGTATAAACCTACCAAATAAAGTATTTTAAAGAGAGGGGAAAGCTGAGAGCTCTTATATTTTGTGTGGTAAAAGTAAGAGGTAGTATATGGTATTTATAGGTTATGAGGGAGCATTTTGAATAAAGACATTGGAAAATAATTTAGGAATGTGACATTAGAATAAGTTAGAAAGATAAGGTTGAATATGCATAGAAGACCTAAAATATAAGGTTAATGACTTTGGAAAATGTTGATACATGTTTTAATTTTAATAAATCCAAAAATCATGATTTTCAAATAAGACTTTAATTATTGTAAAATATCTTGAAAATTTATTTTTGATTTTTTCACAAAAATGGACTTAGGCCAAGCATCCTGTGATATTCATGCATAAAGGGGAATAAGTCCACCAGTTACACTTGCTTCAGCCTACCTTTTGCATGTAAGCCCACCACTCCCATAGCTTGTCAATTTACTAATGTGATAAGCCTCATATATAAACTATCACAAGAAGCTTGACATGGTCAATATGGGATTAAGCCTTTTGAAATACTATCCATTTTACAACATTTCCTTTTATAAATTTTAAGGTTGTATTTTGATTTTTAATGCTTATTGTATTTTTGATAAAATGTTTCAATGGAGTCCAAAAGTCAATTGAACAATTACAAGATGAAGAAAAATGGAAAAAAATTAAAACAACCATTTTTTTATGATTCCAAGAAGGTAGCAGTTTGTCATTGGATAGATCTTGAAAAATAACGTAAAATAAGAAAAAAATCATCCTAAATAATCAATCAAGTGCAAAGTTTTAGTTTCTCATAGTTTTAAACTCAAATTACATATTATAAGTAGGGTGGATCACATTTTTTTACTATATTTCTTTAAGTACAAACTTAAGCGACAATTTAAATATTGAAAGATGATAGCCAATTCATCTACTATATAATGAATTTGATTTCTAGTAACTTATAGTCTTAAGTTTGTTTTACTACACAATTAGGTCTCATTAATACTAAAAAATTGAATTTTTTTGTAAGGTTCATAATATTTTTCTTATTTTTATTGTTCTTGAATTTTTTTCTTTGATGAAGTTGCAATATTAAGTGATGGGTGCTATGTTATTCCGTTTTTGTTATACAAGGGGAAGCAAAAAAATGTTTTAAAAAATTATTAAATATTTGATGTCAATTTTTTTAATTAAATACTGACATGTTATGTAACAAAATTAAATAATTTTTAAAAGAAACGACATAGGTTCCTTGTTAAAAACTAATGTTATAACATTTTTCCACATTAATTAAAAAATTGATATGCAATGGTCAAACATGCAATGTTAGTTTATAAGTTGACATGCTTTCTTGAAATAATCAACATGTAATTGTATTTCTATAATAATGAATCATAATTTTATGTGATAACATTATCACAAAATTGTTGATAGATATTAGGTATTTAGGGGATTATACATTAATTTTTTACTATAGCATTGTTATAATTATGTTATGACATTAATTATATAATTAACATGAAAAACTAAAATAATAAGTCAAATAAATCATCATCATTTATTTGTGCGACATATAACTCAATTTGGTAAGATGTCAGTTATTAAGTTAAGATATCAGTTATTACTAAGTAACTATCATTGAAAATTAATATTCAACATCATTATCTTTTAAAATCTAATATAGAACATGTTATATATCACATTAGGTCTTTTAACTGACCAATCTTATATGATCCCTACCTAAAAAAAAACCTATTCCCCTTTGTACACCACCCCCATTCCCCTTTAAACATACCCTATCCATGTTATGAAACCTTTTCAAACACTTCCTACTACACTACTTTTAATCTAAAATACATACAAAGCCCCTAAATGAAACATAAAACTCCAATTTTAATATACATTCATAGTCTAAATGAAATAGAAAGTAATCTTCATTTTACATTATAATATACGATCTTATATTCAACAAATGCAATATATATAAGCTTAATTAAGACAAAAGCCATATTTCTCATTACACTTGTTTTAGTCAATTTGGAAAGGGGATTAATAATAATACCTCAATATTCACATTGTCAATTATTGGCATATGATTAGACGATTTCAAATTGCAAGGAAAAATTAAGCACATAACAATTTGATAGTTGTAGCAATTATAAAGAAAAAGTTTATTAGTGAGAGCAAAATAACCTTCTATTTTGTCATAGATATTTTTATGTTTGAGAATATTTAAATTATTGTTTATGTACTTCTCCAACATGAGACCTACATTAACTAAATATTTTTATTAATGAAATATAAACTAACAAGCAAGTAATTACGTATGTAAATATAACTATAAAAATGAGGACTTAGTCTCTTGAACTTATGATAGGAAATTTATTTGAAAGGTCATTAACCCATACCTTTCACTATGATCTTTTCATATATAATACTCTTTCAAATTACCTTCATGATTAACTTGAGGTAGTCTCAATAAGAAAGGAGGTGTAATTTCAATATAAGCAACTATGTTTTCTTCATTCCCACTATCAACAATTTGTCTTTTCCTATGAAAAACTATAGACCACTCTTTTTCAACTACGTTTGTCACATAAAAAACTTGTTTTGCATAAGATGTCATTATGAATGACTTTCCTTTATGACCCTCTATACTAAGATCCACCAATATGAATCCTAAATTATCTATTGGGATGTTGTTATTATTCTCCACCTATTTACATTAAAACACAGGCTCCCTAAATTAGATGTAGTCAAGCTCTTATATGTCTTCGATGATCTCATAATATGACATTGTCATAGAGATAAGGTTTTTATCTTTTAACATAGATAAGGTTTTTTCTTTTGTGTTATTACCTAAGCCATTAAAGTGATCTCATTACTTTGCATGGTGTTTCTCTCATCTTGTTCCTTAATGTAAAAAGAATATTTGTTGATATCATATCCTTAATAAGATATAATCTTATTATCTTAAAAATAGCATATGATGTTTGTGCCATCATGCTTTTTTATGCAGTTACAAATCATATAATGAATAAATGATTATGTTCAGCTTGTACCCATTACTTATTCTTACTAGGATGGAGCTTTTTAGTGAAAGTAATATGATCATCCATGTATGACTCAACCTGTTCACTATTTTGTAGGATGTATAGGTATACATGCACTCACATTTCATAATTTATGCTTTCTACTCAAGTCCCTATTGTATCCTTCTCTAAAATTCTTTCTTTTTGGTGAGGCCTATACAACTTACATATGTCCATGTTTGACAAGTATTTAGTGCAAAACTTCACAACCATCATAGCAATGTATCCCTTAATAATACACCTTTTAAGCTAGTTCCAGTTATGCATATCCTTTTTAGGATCTTTATATATTACTCAAATGGGTACATCCACCTCAAGTAAACTAGCCTATAATTTTTTATCCTTATCACCAAATGTATAATTAAATGCACCATTATGTCAAAAAATAAAAGTAAAAAATATATCTCAAGTTGACAATATAACAGAAACATCCTTTTATAACTCATCCAAATCCTTTAGGTTAATGACTTTAGCACATAGTGCATTGAAGAAAAAACATAAAGACTTATAATAATTTGTCTTATATATTTAGGCAATATTCCTTAAATGACAACTAGTAAAAGTTGCTACATCAAAGCATGACAATCAAGACTAAAAATTGACTAATTTCAAACTTTTTATAGAAACAAAACTTTTGATGTTGGAAGAATAGTCTTGGGGTACTTTAACTCCATGTAAAAATTTGCAAAAACTTAATGTCTTTTCCCTAGATAAGGTGTGATAATCTAAAGGAGAATATATACATTGACTTTTTCTTTTCAATCCTAATTTCTCCCACATGACCATCTCTTGCAAATCTAACCTGACTTTGATTCTATATTTTATTTTGCATAAGATGTTCAAAAGCATTTTAACTAGACTATGACATACATTTTCTTCACATGCATAACATCAATGTAGTGTTTAATAAATAACTCCTTCCAATATAGAAAGTTGAAGAATATTAGACCTTTTCTTCCATGAAATATTGCCACTTGTAAGTGCATATTAATATTTTTCATCCTTTCATAAAAGTTCCTCCCTAATTAAAGGCTTTGGAATCATTGTTTCCTTTGGTAAATCATTAAATGATAGTCATAGGAATGGAGTAGAAATCCCTTGTGATTTAGATATACTATTTTTTTTCCATGTTTGAGTTAATAAAGGCATGTGTCATTTTTATAGATTAAACATACTTTACACCATTTAATGTGATACTTTAAAAGGCTTCCATAAGTTGAGAAGTTATTGATTATGGGAAAAAATAGCTTTTCTTTATGATTCAGCAATCTATCAAGGACTTATAGGTGCTTAGTAAAATTACCAATAACATCATAAACCATATCCTCTAACTGAGCATCAAAACCCCCGTCTTCATGGTCATTAGATATTCTACACAAGTTACTTTTATTCTGTTGTATTCATCACATATACCGATTGTCAATGTTATGGACAAATAAATGATCTTGTAGTTATTTAACTGTCATTTTCTTGACACAAACATTTAGTGTAAGGAAACTTTATAAGATCATAACTAAATTTGCTCCCCCAAGTAACTACAAATTTGATGAATTTGTTAACCCTATTCTTATATTAAGCACTAAATTGATTAGCACACATCCACCTTTAATCAATAACCAGCTAATCTAGTAAAAATCATACACATAATAACATTGAGCAAACCTAATATTATCACAAATTATAAACCTTCTTAGCTATGGACCCAAAACTTAAATACATTCATATATTTATATGCATCAAAATGTAATCCAAATCATCCAAAGCTAAACATTTTCCAAACACATACCCAAAATCAAATCCATATATTTATATACAAGATTATAATGAATATTTATAAGCTAATAGAGCATTAAAAACATCTTAGTGTTGCATCTTAACTTTAACCCTAATCATCCTAAGCAAAAGATACGATGATAAAGCCTAAATAAACAAAACCAGATATCTATAACAAAGGTATAAAAATATATCTACATAGATAAAAAAAAACTTTAGGATATTTGATAAGTATGCATTATTTGTATAGAAGAGTAGAAAAGCAAGTTGTGCTTTGTGATTCTATTAGAGTTCTAGTATTGTATTTTGTAAGATGAAGCTTCATTTTAAAGAAATCTTGATTTTACAAATAACACCAAAGCATTTTGGACTTTTATTTCATACTTTAGCCAAATTTTAAAGTGACATCATTTAACTTTTCATGTTAGTTACTAATAAACAATGACTTATTAAGTAAGATCAAGTAAACCATATTGATTATTAGATGTCAATTTTATTATGATATCCATCTTCCTTGAAGGTATTTAGCAAATAGCTTTTTTATCAGATTTTAATTGATTGAGGTCATTTTAGCTAATTAACTTAGTCATAAGTGTTTAGTAACCACATGATGCAATTAGTTTATTAGCCTTTAATAAGCTAATTTGAAAAAAGCTGAAAATTCCAATGTTTTTAAATAGTTGATTTATTAAATGCCTATAAAAAAGTCAAAAATAGCCTCAAATTATCATTTCTACTTATTATATTATTAAAAGTAGAAGTAAGAAGAACTAAACCTATGTTCATTAACATATAATATCTTATACTTAACCACTATGCAATTGTTGGTTGTTAGTTATATATGTACTAAACTAATATAAATTAGAATAAAATAATTTTTTAAAATAATAAATAATTATTTAACTTTTCATTATTAAAATTTACATAATAAAAGTAATATTATAACTAAATAATTGTTATAATATGGTAAACATTTTGTTATATAATTATTTAATAAATTTAAGTTCTTTTCTTATTAAAAGTAAAAATCAATAAGATTAATTTTTGCACATACATATACTCAAATAAATCA
This sequence comes from Sindora glabra, assembly GCA_020226215.1. NCBI lineage: Eukaryota > Viridiplantae > Streptophyta > Magnoliopsida > Fabales > Fabaceae > Sindora > Sindora glabra. The sequence goes on from CM035227.1 coordinate 68,581,407, forward strand.
TAAAATATACATAAGTACTTATATGTCATTTTATATATAAATATTTAATAATAAATAGCTAATTTTACTATAAATTTTTATTAAAATAACTAATGTAATTAATTAACTATTAATATGATCAATTAATTGCCAAATAAAGCTTTTATCAACACAACATCATTTTATTTAATAAAATTTAATGTCAATTATTTATTAATGGCTGACGTTATAAAATTTTAGATGTTAGTTACAATTAAACAATTAACATCTTATATTTTGTGAATATTTTTTAGTAAAATATTTTACTTTCACTCAAAATTATATTGATAGTTATTTTTTCATAAACATAGTGAAGTCTTTCCTTGGGGTTACAATTTTACAAATTAAGGTGGAATCTTCTAATGATCTATACCATAAGTTGAATTGATAAATTTCTAGTTTATTCATGTTCAAATTAGATTTGAACTACGACCATTATTGTTTGTAATGAAACTGATGTTGCTTCTTTGTGCACATTTTTCTTATTACCCAAATAGATACAAATATCAATGATTAAACATATACCTATTAAAATATGAAAAAGAATATGTTTAATCATCTAGGCAATATATTTATCTCCATTATGAGTGCTAGAAATAGCTCTCCCACCATTTCATTTGATAATTTGGAGATAATAAGAATCATGAAGAATGAGCCTACTCTAATTTGTTTGCTTTCACACATTAATAAGTATGATATTTAAAAGGATTCTTATCAAAGGATTTGCCAATGTGTGAAAGCAAAACAAATTAGGGTTAGAAAGTCCTTTAATATAATTCTTTTTTTATTTTGGTGTTAGATGAAATGGAAAAGGAGTAGTCTAGATATTAAGTCCAAACTCTAGAGTTGGATAATGGAAGTTAAGGTATTACTAAGATATTTAAAATGAAGAATGAATGCTAAATTTATAGGAATTAATGAAAATTGTAAACCTAGCTATTAACCAAAAATCTAAAAATTGACATCTTACTTGTGATAAATTTCTAAAGAAACTAGTGATTATCATACCTTTAGATGTTGGTTAAGTCCAAAATCGATATCTAAACATTTTGCATTTTCCATAAGGACACTTCAAATGCCTTTCAATGGTAGTCATGTAATTTTTGCATTTCCCCATGACATTATAGATGCCATGAGGTTATACATTAGTTAAGTCCTAAATCAACATGTTAAAATCTGATATCTTCTCCTTAGAGATGTTTAGAGTATCTTTAAATATTGATTTTGTTAAGAACCGATGTCTTATAATTTGGAAGTTTTTTATATCAATTGTGCTATCTATATTTCAATGTATTCTACATGGAACATTTTGTAAACATATTAATGGTAAAATTTAATTTTTATTAAATAATTTATTATGAAAGTATAATTAGATGATCATAAAAGAGATAAACAATTTGACAAATTTATTTAGACAAAAACTACACTAAGTCATCAATATATGTTTACAACAAAATCATAATGTATCTAAATTTACACCCTAATTGTATCAAAATTCTCATTCTTATTGTAAATTCTTGTTTATTGAGCAAAGTTCTATTTCTATCAATTTGAACCCATTAATCTATCAATCATGTTAAAGAAAGTTTCGTCTTATGGGTAGACGATAAGGATAAATCACCTATCCTTACTTCAAATTTAGAAATTTTATAGATCTTATGGAAGCATCACATCCAAAACTCTAATATCTTCTACTCTTAAATAGTAGAAGATATTAGAATCCTAGATAAAATGGTTCCATAAGATTTAAAACATTTCTAAGAGTAGGTGAGTTATGCTTAAATTCCACCTAAACATAAAAAAAATTGAGAACGAAATTTATATGCAATATAAAAAATAATAGTCATCAAATTTTAATGCAAAATTGACATGTTATGTATCACCATTTCAAAGTAAATAAGTGGATGCCTTACCTTTTACAAGTTGGATAAGTCCAAACCTGATGCATAAATTTCCTAAATTTCCTAGCGAGACATTTCAACTTCCTATTCAATGATGGTCATGCAAAAAAGTAATATCCTAAGTTTTTGCACTTTTTGAAATGGAAAATGATAAATGCATCGATGGATGGCACCAGTGTTTAAGCTCTAAATATAAAGGAAATATTTGAAACCATTGATTAAACATGATGAGATTAAGATCTGTTTTATCACACGGATATAATTTTTCGGAGCTCTTTTTTTAGTACTAAAAACATCAAGATAGTTAGCAACGCTCTTTCAAAATTGCTTAAAATCCTAACTTTAGGTATTAGTTAAGTTTAAAATCGACTTCATAAGTTTCTCAATATTTTAAAAGATACTACTACATGAATGTAGATGCTAGTTATAATAAATATCCATCATCCTAAGGTTTAATATGATTTCAAAAATACCATCATATCAAAATCAATATTAGTGATAATGATAACCAATATCTATCAGTAACTCTATAATAGTGTAATTTGGTAATATGCAAATTATTAATTGGAAAACATAAGAAATTATTTGATATGAAGCTAGTTTTGTATTTATATGCATAATTTTAATTTTGTGTAATAAGTTAATTATTTTTAAATGATATATATAATATTTTTTGTATATTTTAGGTATGGTGATAGTTAATTTCCTCATTCTTATGTTAAGTTTAGCAATTTTCACTATTTAAATTAGATGAAAAAAATTACATTACTAATTTAATGATAATAAAATAGTAAAAGGTATTAAAGTCAATTTGTCATCACTAATATTAATGAGTGCATTTATTGTGGAGATAATAGAAAATGAACAGAGTTTAATTAAATATTTTAAATTTAATTTTTTTCATTAAAATTACCTAAACACCCTTTATAATTATATTAGTTTTTTAAACTTAAGAATGGTTTCTTAGTCCAATTAAAAAAAAGTGGTTCCTAACCTCTAACTAATGATATGGAGGTTACCAATCCCTTTTAAATATTAGTTCAATTATCTAAGATGTTTAGTGAAAAACTTGTTTATTTCTATTTCTAATGTAGCTTTTATGCCTTCCTAAAGGCTATCATAAGGTAGCTCATGAAGTTGCTATAAGGGAAGAATCTATAATTAGGAATGGTAGTGGCAATTTATCACAACTCCCTTCTATTATGGAAACGAATGTATTGAACCAAGAGCAAAGTAAGGACAAAAATAGTGAGAGGATTGAAATTAAATTTATTAAGGATTTATATAAACTTCTATTTTAATTTTTTAAAAAGAATTGAGCTTGAATTTTTTTAAAAAAATAATAAAAACATAAGAATACTTTTGTATTTTTTTAAATTTTAGGTGGCTTAGTTTTGTAGCTTTGCCATTAAACCACATTGTTTTTACTTTGAAATTAAATAAAAATTTAGACTAGTAAAAAAATATTGTTATTTTGAATTTTATCTCATATAAGTTATTCTCTTCTTTTTTTTTCCTTTTATTTTATAGAGATATTTTGTACGTTATTGTTAAACCTAGTCATGTCAGGATTAGAATTTAGATAATTAGAATAGATACTTGATAGCAATTAGACTAAATGAGATTAGTTGGGTGATTTGAATTATGATGTTGAAGGTGCCTAGAATTTGTTGTCATGAACTTGAAATTTTGCCAATATATTGATCAAGATAAAAAGAGATTAAAGCAAGGAGGAAAAGCATTTTAAAGACCTTTGAGTGTGTGAACTTATAATTTAGAAATTTAAATAGAACTATTGTGATTGAATGAATTTCCTTGTATAATGGTAAAAAATGCTAGAAAATCTTAATGTCAATTATTAGTTACAATAGTGTGTAGTTCTATAAAGATAAGGCAAAATAAATAAGAGATGATTTGGAGAAGCCATATAAAACTTTCTCATTTTACCCTTAGAAAAAAATCAGTCAAAATGATGATATGCAAAGTACCAACTGATGATAATATCGCCGACCCACTAACAAAGCCTTTACCGCAGAAAAAGCATGATGATCATACTATGTCACTTGGTATTAGATACATGAGTGATTGGTGTAATGTCCTGAATTTTTAATTCTATCATTTGAATCTCTAAATTCTGAGACTGTAAAAATGAAGAGCACGTTTGAATTAGCTTGGTGGGTGAATCTTAAGTTGAAAGGAATTAAGTGTAAGTGTAATCAAAATTTTGAAGGAAAAAGGATAGTAGGAAAAGAATTAATTTTCCTAACTAGTATAGATGATCAAAGAAGGTTAGAAAACCCTAAAAATGAAAGTTGTCTAAGTCTGACAGTGTAAGAAATTTTAAACAGACAGAAACCCTACGGACTAAATTGCAAAAGTACAAAATCGAGTGTGGTTAAAGTGTGAATAATCAAGAATTTGGGATCTAATATGAATAATCAAGAATTTAGGGTGTAGTATGTAATTTCATAAAGTGTGACCAATAGACACATGACAAGTGTCATTATTAAAGAAAAATGGCAAGAATAGCCTTACTAATTGATGAAAAAGGACTAAAATACCATTGGAAATTTTAAAAATGACCAAAATACGCTTGAAACTTCATGAAAACTCTTCTTCCTTCTCCTTTCTTCTCTAAGCCGTAGACCACCTCCATGAAAGCACCAAAAACGTGCAAGAGAGAGAAGGAAGAGAGAGAAAATTTCTTTTGGCTTTTTCACCAAAAAATAGTGAGAATTAGGCTTAGGTGTAGAAGACAAAGTTACTCCTCTCATCAAGCTCTATCTATTAGTGTATTTAGATTGAAGAAACCTTAAGTTTGATCAAGTTTGGTGAGCTCTAAGTGAGGATTTTTAAGTTGCACCAAGAGGTAAAAATGTTCTCCTCTAAAAGCTCTTTAATGTACTCTTTTTAGTTTCTTGAAATTTTGATGTTGGTATGGTCAAAGGTGGTTGACCATGTAGTTTTGGATGATTTGAACATGTCTAATGGTGTTTTGGATGTTGTTTGGTTTGGTGTAAAAACAACAAGAAACCATGATGTACACACTAGGGTTTTAGAGGCATAATGGTGTATGTATGGATTTGGTATGATTTGTTTGGAATTTGGCTAAATTGATGAAATTAGAATGATTCTTATGAATTATGAAGCCTATGGAAGATGAAATTTTGAATTATGAAAGTATGTGTGAAACTTCCCTTTTGAGAAGCCAAAACCGTGAATATGGGAAAGAAGGAGGGAAGGAGATTTAGCCATTTAAATTGTGTTTTTGGAAGATTAGAATAATGTATTACAATGAAATTTAGGAGGTATTGGAATGTATATTAAAATTTAGGTCACTTCCTTCATGGTTTAGTGTATGTGGAGGAAATGAAGAATGCATGAAGTTTAAGAAAAATGATGATGCTCTAACAAGAACTATGATGTGTATTTATGTAGACTAAGAAGTGACAAGTTGGAAAGGCAAGAGGAATTGTAAAAAAGTTTTTAAGTGAAGGCCAAAGAATTATCTCTATTGGAAGTTTTTAAGAGGTAGCTAGCTTTATCCTTAAGTTCTATTTTCTATTTACATGCTTTTCTGTATCTTGTGCCATTGTATGGAATGTGTACAAAATTACTATGTGCGGTACCTATGGCCCGAGTTCCCTGGGAAGACAGTGAAATATTGTATGTAAGGCCTTCGGCCCGAGTACCCCGGGAAGACAGTGAAATTGCTGTGTATGAGGCCTAAGTATGATTATCTGTAATGGCCATCTAGATATGTATATGAGTCCTTGAATGGGCTTGATGATTGCTGTGTGCGGTGCATGATTCCTATAATGGTATTAGATGACAATGGTATGAAATAATGTGTTAAATGATTGATTAATTGATTTTGGAATGTATATTTTTATTCGCTTAAGGATCTGGAATGACTTGATATGTTTTTCTTGAAATAGCTAGCTACTGGGAAACCTTATTTCTTATGTTTCTATATTGTTACTAATCATTCCAAGTGATACTTCTAAAGGCCCTCATGATATAGGAGAATGATGTTTTGAAGTTGTATTGTAATGTTCCTAGAATTTGTGATGTTAGTATGTGATGGATATATATTTTTGTAAGTTGAACTTTTTGTATAATTATATGACCCTTGCCTATATTGTATGAAATACATGAATTTGAGGTATTGTGAGCTAGTTTGGAGTAGAAGGCAATTTAGTATGCAATATGTGTGAAATTGGAAATTACCAAATGAATAGTAAATGACCAAATGAACAGTGAACTCGTAGGCAACAGGTTGAGTATGTTTGCAGGAACTTTTGGTGGAGTTTTAATGCTCAAAAAAATTATGATAAAATTCATGGATGAAATTACATACTAAATTAACTATGTGAAAAAATTCAGACTAAAATAAGTTTATTTACTATGTTAATTTATTACACATTTTGGTCTCCCCTGTTACCGTCATAGTGCTGAGCACTAATTGTATCTCAGTGATCAGAAGGAAGAAATGGATGAGTTTTGATCTGAAAATTTTATGGCAAGTATATAGCATGTTAATAAAGTCCCATACCAAACCTGAGCTTATTAGGAGTTGATTTACCCCATTTAATAATGGTTTACTTTTACAGTTGTGAATTCTAGACAGCACTGGGACATAAACACTTTGCTGTGAGTTTTGAAAGGCCTAATGATGTCTAAATTATGTCAAATTTTTACAGGATGTAGTTAACATGTGAAAGGTTCATAGGATCCAATTCCATGATTTTTGGAGTTTTTAAAAGTAGTTTTTCATATTTTTGAAGTTGGTCCAATAATTCTGGAAATGAGCAGAAAATTTCTAAAACTCAGAATCTGTAATATTTTGTTTTACAGAATCATAATTTGGCCTCAAAAAGGCCTAATTGTGCAATAATTACCTATTTAATGAGGATTAAGGTGTTAATAAGTAAAGAGTTACAATTGGCTCTAGTCCAAGTGGAAAATTATTGGTGTGTGTCTTAGGAACCAATCATATAGATGATTAAAGTAATACACAATGTATTATGTTTTATTTTAGGCAATTTAATTATTTTATTTTATTTTTATAATTTTATTATTATTCTGCGTGATTTATAACTTAATATAATAATTATCCTTGGATTAGCTTCGCTATTCCTAAAATGCCCCTAGTCAAGTATTATTACGAAAAGGATAGTAATAATACATCGAGACTAGCATGTATAATGACTAATGATTACAAATCATGGATATGTGATATTAAGTCAATACATAAGTACATTATTAGTGAACAATGTACTGGACTGACCCACTATGAGAATATTGCATGGATAGATGTGTCGTAAGTTATTCTCATATAATCATAAATACACATAAACCTTTGACCTGAAGTCACTACGATTTTCTACATGAGGAATTACTCACTTTAATATTGTCCTATGTTACCTTTAATCAGGATGACGAATAGGGTATTAATTAGGTGTGTCATGAATCGTACAGAGGAAAGTGAGTGATATAGATGGAATTTTATTACTCTTGTATAAAAGAGAAATATCCTTGGGCCCCTCGATTGAGTGAGACTTAGAAATGCATGGCCATGCTCAATTGGATTAATATGTGATATTAATCATTTATTTTAAGTGTACTCAGTATTAAGAAATATAAATTGAACATTGACGAGGATGACACGTTCCATGCCTCCAGTTCAATTTGGATATTATTACAAAAAGATTATGATGCTAAACGTTGATCATGTATTAGGTGGATGTCGAATCACAGACATTCTTACTACTTGAGTGGCAGTGATATATTGCTAGATACCGCTCACTGTCTATGACTCAATAATGAGTCATTATCAATGTAAGAAGAACCTACAGTGTAACTCCCTTACTTATTAACACCTTAATTCTCATTAAATAGGTAATTATTGTGCAATTAGGCCTTTTTGAAGCCAATTTATGATTCTGCGCAATAGAATATTACAGATTTTGAATTTCAAAATTTTTTTGCTGATTTCCAAAATTACTGGACCAACTTCAAAATATGAAAAACTACTTTGCAGAGCTCCAAAAATCATGAAATTGGATCTTATGAACCTTTCACGTGTTAACTACATCCTGTAAAAATTTGACATAATTTAGACATCATTAGGCATTTCAAAACTCATAGCAAAGTGTTTCTATTCCAGTGCTGTCCAGAATTTATAACTGTAAAAGTAAGCCCTTAGTTCAGCCGGTAAATCAACTCCGAATAAGCTCAAATTTGGTATGGGGATTTATTAACATGTTATATACTTGTCATAAAACTCATCCATTTACTCCTTCTGATCTCTGAGATACAATTAGTGCTCAGCACTATGACGGTAACAGGGGAGACCAAAACGTGTAATAAAATCACATAGTAGATAAACTTATTTTAGGCTGAATTTTAGCACAGAGTTCATTGAGTATGTAATGTTAATCCCTGAATTTTCTCATATATTTTTTAGCATTAAAACTCCACCAAAAGTCCCTGCAAACATACTCAACCTGCTGCCTATGAGTTCACTGTTCATTTGGTCATTTACTATTCATTTGGTCATTTCCAATTTCACACATATTGCATACTAAATTGCCTTCTACTCCAAACTAGCTCACAATACCTCAAATTCATGTATTTCATGCAATATAGGCAAGGGTCATATAATTATACAAAAAGTTCAACTTACAAAAGCATATGTCCATCACATACTAACATCACAAATTCTAGAAACATTACAATACAACTTCAAAACATCATTCTCCTTTATTATGAGAGCCTTTAGAAGCATTACCTGGAATGGTTAGTAATAGTATAGAAACATAAGAAATAAGATTTCCCAATAGCTGGCTATTTCAAGAAAAATATATCAAGCCATTCCAGATCCTTAAGCGAATAAAAATATACATTCCAAAATTAATTAATCAATCATTTAACACATTATTTCATACCATTGTCATCTAATACTATTGTAGGAATCATGCACCGCACACAACAATCATCAAGCTCATTCAAGGATTCATATAGATATCTAGATGACCATCACAAATAATCGTACCTAGGCCTCATATACAGCAATTTCACTGTCTTCTCGGGATACTCGGGCCATAGGCCTCACATACAGCATTTCACTGTCTTCCCGAGGTACTCGGGCCATAAGTACCGCACACAGCAATTTTGTACACATTCCATACAATGGCACAAGATACAGAAAAGCATGTAAATAGAAAACAGAGCTTAAGGATAAAGCTAGCTACCTCTTAAAAACTTCCAATAGAGATGATTCTTTGGCCCTCACTTAAAAACTTCTTTACAATTCCTCTTGCCTTTCCAACTTATCACTTCTTAGTCTACATAAATACACATCATAATTCTTATTAGAACATCATCATTTTTCTTAAACTTCATGCATTCTTCATTTCCTCCACATACACCAAACCATGAAGGAAGTGACCTAAATTTTAATGTACATTCCAATACCTCCTAAATTTCATCGTAATACATTATTCCAATCTTCCAAAAACACAATTTAAATGGCTAAATCTCCTTCCCTCCTTCTTTTCCATATTCACGGTTTTGGCTTCTCAAAAGGGAAGTTTCACACACACTTTCATAATTCAAAATTTCATCTTCCATAGGCTTCATAATTCATAAGAATCATTCTAATTTCATCAATTTAGCCAAATTCCAAACAAATCATACCAAATCCATACATACACCATTATGCCTCTAAAACCCTAGTGTGTACATCATGGTTTCTTGTTGTTTTTACACCAAACCAAAGCCATAAATCAACATAACAACATCCAAAACATCATTAAACATGCTCAAATCATCCAAAACTCCATGGTTAACCACCTTTGACCACACCAACATCAAAATTTCAAGAAACTAAAAAGAGTAAATTAAAGAGCTTTTAGAGGAGAACATTTTTACCTCTTGGTGTAACTTGAAAATCCTCACTTAGAGCTCACCAAACTTGATCAAACTTGAGGTTTCTTCAATCTAAATACACGAATAGATAGAACTTGATGAGAGGAGCAACTTTGTCTTCTACACCTAATCCTAATTCTCACTATTTTTTTGCGAAAAAGTCAAAAGAAATTTTCTCTCTCTTCCTTCTCTCTCTTGCACGTTTTTGGTGCTTTCATGGGGTGGTCTACGGCTTGGAGAAGAAAGGAGAAAGAAGAAGAGTTTTCATGAAGCTTCAAGGATATTTTGATCATTTTTGCAATTTCCAAGAGTATTTTAGTCCTTTTTCATCAATTAGTAAGGCTATTCTTGCCATTTTTCTTTAATAATGACACTTGTCATGTGTCTATTGGTCACACTTTATGCAATTACATACTACACCCCAAATTCTTGATTATTCATATTAGATCCCAAATTCTTGGTTATTCACACTTTAACCACACCCGATTTTGCACTTTTGAAGTTTAGTCCGTAGGGTTTTTGTCTGTTTAAAATTCCTTACACTGTCAGACTTAGACAACTTCTATTTTTAGGATTTTCTAACCTCCTCTGATTATCTATACTATTTAGAAAAATTAATTCTTTTCCTACTATCCTTTTTCCTTCAAAATTTCGATTACACTTATATTTAATTACTTTCAACTTAAGATTCACCCACCAAGCTAATTCAAATGTGTTCTTCATTTCTACAGCCTCAAAATTTAGAGATTCAAATGATAGAATTAAAAATTCAGGACATTACATATAGGGTCACACAAAAGGAGTAGGAATAAGATAATAATTAGTTATATTTTAATTATATTAATATTCAATTAATTAAACTTATTTTTGTTCATATATATATTATTATTAAGAATAATAATGTGTTATTCACGTAATATATATATATATATATATATATTATGTGTTATTATTTGATATTAAAGTAATATTAAATAATTACGTTATCAGATATTAGATAAATATATTATGAGATAATATTATTTTGATATTTAATAACTATATGCAATTATCTAATATTAAGATATTTATATTATGAGATAATATTATCTAATATTAGATAATTAATAGATAAGTCCTATCTCTCTTCATTATCTCTAGAATAAGGATAAAATGAGTTGTTAAGTGTGATTAGGATTTTGGAAGCATTATCCTAGTAGAATTAGGATTGTGGCTTGCCTAAGTTCTATAAAAAGGGGCTTGAGGGCAGCACATTATGCACATACTCATAAGCTTCCTAAAATCCTAAATCACTCAAAAAATATCGAATCCTAATTCCTAGAGAGAGAAATGCATCCTAGTAGATTTTTGGAGGACGAGAGGTCGTTATTCACTCCGTGTGGATACTGTAGAGACACTGTACCTTTCGGCCGGTGTTTGATTCATCCACTCTCAAGTTTTGATTAGTAGAAACACGAGTGCCCAATAAGTAAAACCCTAATAATTGATTTATGCTTTTTGCATGGATCCTAGGTAGAATTCATATCAAAATTTTAAAATTCCGCTGCATGTAATAATCCGAATTAACAACAAAAAATGCTAGAAAATCTTAGTGTCAATTATTAGTTACAATAATGTGTAGTTCTATAAAGATAAGCTAAAATAAATAAGAGATGATTTGGAGAAGCCATATAAAACTTTCTTATTTTACCCTTAGAAAAAAATCAGCCAAAATGTTCTTCTCTGCTCCTCCCTCATTATTCCTTATTTACTTAGCACATTAACAAATAACCCCATCTTTTTCTTCTCTTCCTTCTTTAACTAAGCAATGTAAGAACTTTTTAACACTAGTAATCTCAAGGGATTTTCTTGTTGATTTTCTTTTATTTCCATAAAGAATGAGCTATAAAATGATTAGAAAAAAGCTTAGAAAGAAATTATGCCCTGATGTGAAATTTTCCTATTCTTGATGATTAGTTAGTTAAATCTTCAAGAATGGTGCTCCAAACACTCTTATTCTAATTAGTGAATAGTATTCTACTTAAATCCTTAAACAATTTCATGGTAATATTAGTATTTTAGCAATAATGAGGTCTTAAAGGAAATTAGGTTTGACCTTGTGTTTTAGTTTGAAATTTGTGAAACATTATGATAAATCTTGTTGTTATAACCTAGTTCTTATGAGATATAATGGTTTGATGGAGAGATTTGAAGTTATAAGGGAGATTTATGCTAAGTTTTGTCAAATGAATAATGTTTTTACAAGAAAATCTATAAAATTTCTTAATATTATCCATTATATAATTGATTATAACTAATATTTTTTCCTTTAGACTCATATAATTGATTACATGATCAATTGTAAGCTCTCTTAACTATATAATCGATTATAACTGAAGATTCACTCTCTAAACTTATATAATATATTATACCAAGTTTCTAAAATTATATATGTTTTAATGATTTTGACTATATTATAATTTTTTATACATTTGCTATTGGGATGAATGATCTTAACATAAATAATTTGGAATTAAATGAGTATGTGTACCTATAATTATGCAATAAAAGAATGAGATGAAGCCATGTAGAAAGGCAAGAGGGGTGATGTAACTCATGAGTTGATATTATGGTTAAAATTTTGAAGATTAACTTTTACTAATGCCTTTTTATGAAACTAACTAGATTAGGACTTTGCAAAGATTTGTATGTGCATACACAATTATTATGGGTTGATAATGGGGGGTGAACTATACTTACGTTGAGCCTTATTGTCACACCTCAAGTATTTTAGATTTTATTTCAATAAATTATTTAGTGATTACATAAATGTACTAGTAATTAAAAATTGTTGTGGATAAGTTTAAAGAAAGTATTGATTCATAAGGATTAGAATTTTATAATGAATATAAGTGAAATCAAGTTAAGCATATGTTAGTATGGAATTAGAATTGAAATAGAGTGTGTTAAAGAGATTTAAGGAGATGTTTTATGGAATTACCTTACTAACTTACCAAAATTATTGGCATGCCTTTGTTAATTATAAATGCCCGAAAAAAAAACACAATACCTTTTCCATTTTTTTTAGCATAGTTGCCAATTCTCCCCTTCTCCTCATCTCTCAAATTTCCAATTTAATTATAAGTTAATTCAATAAGGTTTAAGCATACTTCTTCAATAAATTATCTTCAACTTCTTTAATAAACAAGGTAACCTCTCTTAAAATGGACCTTAGTGATGGTTTTTTTATGGTTTTAGGTTCAAATAAGAGAAATAAGTGATTTGAGGTTGTTTGTTTTTGTTTATGATGTTTAGGATCAATTAAGTATTCTGCTAGCTCTCCTTCATCTTTTCCATCCAAGATAAATAAGTAGATAATCTATTTAACTAGTTAAATGAAAAATTGAGATATTAATTTGTTATCTAGTTGATTTGAAAGTTAATTGGTAATTTATTGATAGATTGTTGCTGTTTGAGTTAGTTTCTATTGTCTTGAGCTAAGAAATCCTACAAAATACTTGCTGGATAGTGGTTGTTCGGTTAGAAATGTTATATATAGCTAGAAAAATAGAAAATTGGCATTAGTTTTGCAAATTGAGTGATTTTTAGAAAATTTCATAGTAGTATTCAAGTATAGAACACTAACATTAAAAGGTTGTGTTTGAATATTATATTCAAAATACCAAAACTTGAATCCGCCTTTGGATCAAGTAATCTAATACTATATTCAATTACTTCATATTTGTAAAACCAACCAATTGAATATTGTAGTTAATTACTTCTTGTTTGTAATACTAAGTATTTAAATATAATAGTAGAATAACTTTGTAACACTAAGCATTTAGTATAATAGTAGATTATCTTTGCTTTATAGACCTAAGTAATAGAACACCATAGTAGATTACATTATAATTATGAACTAGGTAATGGACTGCGGTTAACTACTATAATGGATTACCTTAGCTTATGTTGGGATACTATGAAATCTTATACATGTATATAATTGAACGCCATAGGAGGTTACGCAATCATATATTTGATTATGATAATAAAGAACAAGCTTATAATCTACTTTTAGGATGCCATATTTGATTATTGTAATCAAATACTCTAGACTAACATATATATAATTGTAATTTTATTTAATTGATGCTTGATGAGTATTATTATACATATATATGTGTGCATGTGTGTGTATGGTTAAGTTATGTATATGAGTTTCATAATGATATGAATAAGGGAAAAATAGCTCTTAATAGTAATATTAATATGATAGAAATTCATGTTTATGATTGACTAAATTATTGAATTGTGACATGTGATTGAAATGGAATTATATGGTACTAATATTGAAATTCTAATATAAATATGGTTAATGAGTTAGTGACACTACATATGTGATAAAGGTGTAAGATTCACAACTTAGGTTTGCAAATCATATGAATTTCTAGAATTCCTAGAATCATATTCAAATATAGTATTCGAATATAAACCTTCTAAAAGGCTATATTTAGATATCATAATCAAATATCAAACCATAAGTTGGCTTTTGTTTGGCAACATTCGAATATAGTATTCGAATATGACTTCAGCCTCATGCACTTAAAGTTATATCTAGATAACCTATTCAAGTACTATAAGATCGAATAATTGATGGATGGCTATACTTAAAAATGGTATTCACGTATGAGCTTTAGACTTTAGTTCTAAAGTCTTATATTCAAATAAGATATTCGAATACCACCTTATTACTAAGAGTAATTATATATACTAATAAATTAAAATTATTTAGGATATTTGAGCTATATGTGCTGGAAATCGCGTATCATACATGCACAGCGGAATAAAATTTTGCACGATTTTTACCAAGGATCCATGCGAATTTAGGACGCCATAGATTAGGGATTAGGGTTTATACCTTTCTGCAAAAATCTTATGTCCGCTACACAGCAAATCCGATCTGCTTCTGTCCGTTTTCCAATCCAATCTACTCTCCAAATCACGAACCGGAATAGAAACTAGAAGATCATATCACCAGTGCAGCGCTTAATGTGGCTGCACCTCTATGGTATCCACACAAACCCGTGAATCGCCGATGAATATCCACACAAACACCGGTTGGAATTGATCTCCTTTCACCTCGTAGTGCTAGCTACGTCTCTTTAGGGGTTTTGGTCAAGGAGATGTGCTAGGGTTTTTCTGTGCCTTTTGGGGTGCGTGAATAATGATAATTATCCTATTATTACCCAACAAGCCTATTTAAATAGGTACATAAAAAAACCTAACCTATTTGGGCTTTGTTCCATGTACAATTATAGGCTTACTATTGGGCCTTATAATTATAACATGAATTCCCAAATATTAAGCCCAAACAATTTAGTCCATTAATTCCAAATTCACTAGGTTCTAAGTGTGTGACCCTACAGGCTCTCATTACATTGGCAATGACCATTGATCATATTAATGATCATAAACAATAATTGGTGTCTAGCAACACATCATTGTTACCCAAGCAATGAAAAAGTCGGTGATTTGACTAAACCTTTACACATGATCATCACCTATGTCCTTTTGTCTTATACATCTAGATTGAGCACGAGACATGAACCGTGTCATTCCCGTATAACCCAATCTTAAGGTTTCTTGAGTCCTAAGTAAGCTGACTGAAATAAATGTAATTGACATTCCATGTGAATTCATCTGAGCATGGCCATGCATTTTCTCAGCTTTACTTAATCAAGGGGCCCATAGATGTTACTCCTGTTATATAGGAGGGACAAATCCCATCTTGATCACACAAACCCCTCCGTATGACATGTGACATATCCAATATCTACCCTTGTAGTCACTCAACCATTAGTGACATAGAATAGTATCAAAATATGAAACTCACATGTAGGGAACCTTGGTGATCTCAGGTCAAAGGACCATATTAATAATGATCACTAAGAACCACTCATGACACTCATATAACGATCCATGTAATGTTCTTAATATAGGTCGGTCCAGTATACAAGATCTCTAACTTGTACTCATGTGTAAACTTAATATCCCATATAAGTCTTCACACATGCTAGTCTTAACATATCAAAGCAACCTAATCGACAATGATATATGACCAGGGACATTTAAGAATACAATTATTCTAAGGTTATTATTATAATTGAATATATTACGCAGACAATATATATAAATATAATAATTAGAATTGCTATTAAAATAATATGATTCAAAATTACAATCACCAATATGATTGGTTTTAGGGCATACACTAACAATCTCCCACTTACACTAAAGCCAATCATCCATGTATCTAATACCTATGGATCTTATATGACTATCATGCTTTTGCTGCGTTAGGGCTTTTGTCAGTGGATCGGCGACATTATTGTCAGTCAGTATTCTGCATATCCTGACATCATTTCTGTCAACAATATCTCTTATGAGATGATAGCGCTAGAGTATATGTTTGAATTTCTGGTGAAATCTAGGTTCCTTGGCTTGCGCAATGGCTCCATTATTGTCACAATAGAGCTCTACTGGGTCAGCAATGCTAGGAACAACTCCAAGTTCATTGATGAACTTCTTAATCTAAATAGCCTCTTTTGCGGCATCTGATGCTGCAATGTATTCAGCTTCTGTTGTAGAATCAGCCACTGTCCCTTGCTTTGAACTCTTCCAAGTCACAGCGCCACCATTAAGGCAAAATACATAACCTGACTGTGACCTGAAGTCATCTTTATCGGTTTGAAAGCTAGTATCAGTGTAACCATTTACAATGAGCTCTTTCTCACCTCCATAAATAAAAAACATGTCTTTAGTTCTTCTTAAGTACTTAAGAATATTCTTGACAGCTGTCCAGTGACTTTCACCAGGATCTGATTGGTATCTGCTCGTCATGCTTAAAGCATACGAGACATCAAGATGAGTACATAACATGGCATACATGATAAACCCAATCCCAGATGCATAAAGGATCTTACTCATGCGCTGTCTCTCATACTCTGTGGAAGGACATTGAGTTCTTGAGAGACTTATGCCATGTGACATCAGCAAGAATCCTCTTTTAGAATCTTGCATGCTAAACTTTTTTAGCACCTTGTTGATGTATATACTTTGACTTAGGCCAATCAATTTTCTCGATCTATCTCTATAGATCTTGATACCTAATACATAGGAGGCCTCACCTAAGTCTTTCATAGAAAAATAATTTCCTAACCAAGTTTTTACAAACTGTAGTGTAGGAATGTCATTTCCAATGAGTAATATGTCATCTACATACAACACTAGAAAGACTATTGTGCTCCCACTAACCTTCTTGTACACACAGGGTTCATCTTCATTCTTGATGAAACCAAACTCTTTGATCGCATCATCGAAACGAAGATTCCAACTCCGAGAAGCTTGCTTCAACCCATAAATGGATCGTTGCAATTTGCAAACTTTTCTAGCATTTTCAGGATTTACAAAACGTTTAGGTTATGTCATGTACACATCCTCAAGAAGATTTCCATTAAGGAAAGCAGTTTTGACATCCATTTGCCAGATTTCATAATCATAATATGCTGCTATAGCTAGAAGAATCCTGATGGATTTAAGCATGACAACTGGAGAAAAAGTCTCATCATAGTCAATACCATGGATTTGTTTAAAACCTTTTGCAACCAATCGTCCCTTAAAGGTACACACATTACCATCCATGTCAGTTTTCTTTTTGAAAACCCATTTGCACCTAATGGGTTTTACCCCTTTAGGTGGATCAACCAAAGTCCAAACTTAGTTTGAATACATGGAGTCCATCTCTGATTTCATAGCTTCTAGCCATTTCTCAGAATCTGGCCCCATCATAGCCTCTTGGTAGGTTGTGGACTCATCTTGGTCCATGAGCAACACATCACCGTGATGAGTCACGAGAAAACGATATCTCTCGAGCTCATGATGTATCCTACTAGATCTATGTGGGTTCTGTGTTACATGAGCAGGTTCTTCCACAACTGTTTGTGGAACCGGCTCAGGTTCTATCTCAAGTTCAATATTTTCTCGTTAATCTTGAATTTCTTCAAGTTCTATTCTTCTCCCACTAATTCTTTTAGAGATAAATTCTCTCTCTAGAAAAATACCAGTTCAAGCAATAAACACTTTTTGCTCGGTTGGATTATAGAAATAATATCCTTTTGTTTCCTTAGGATATCCAACAAAAAAATATTTATCAGATTTGGGTCCAAGTTTATCAGAAGTCTGACGTCTTACGTAAGCTTCGTAGCCCCAAATCTTCATAAAAGATAAACTAGGACGTTTCCCAGTCTATATCTCATATAGTATCTTTTGAACTGATTTTGATGGAACATGGTTTAGTGTGAAAGTTGCAGTCTCTAGAGCATGTCCCCAGAAGGAATTTGGAAGGTCAGCCTGACTCATCATTGACCGAACCATGTCTAACAAAGTTCGATTCCTCCTTTCAGAAACACCATTCCATTAAGGTGTTCCTGGTGGAGTGAGTTGTGATACAATGCCACACTCCTTTAGATGATTAAGGAACTCTCGGTCTAAGTATTCACCACCTCAATCTGATCGAAGTGCTTTAATACTTTTACCAAGTTAATTTTGTACTTCATTTTTGAACTCTTTGAACTTTTTAAAAGATTCATACTTGTGTTTCATAAGAAACACATAACCATACCTACTGAAATCATCAATAAAAGTAATAAAGTACTGATAACCTCCTCTAGCTTGTGTGTTTAAAGGTCCACATACATCACTATGTATAAGGCCCAATAAATTACTAGCCCTTTCACCTTTCCCAGTAAAAGGGGCTTTAGTCATCTTACCTAATAAACATGACTCACATACCTCATATGATTCGAAATCAAATGAGTCCAAAAATCCATCCTTATGAAGTTTGGAGATGCGTGTCTCATTTATATGGCCTAAATGACAATGCCAAAGATAGGTTGGATTTAAATCATTAGTTTTAACCTTCTTCGTGTTTATGTTATAGATTGGATTTTCAAGGTCCAGAACATAAAGACCATTCATTAATTGTGCACTGCCATAAAATATTTTATTTAAATAAATAGAGCAACATTTTTCCTTTATTATAAATGAAAAACCTTTCTTGTCTAAACAAGAAACAGAAATCAAATTTCTACTAACAGTAGGCACAAAATAACAATTGTCCAATTCTAAAACTAATCCACCAAGTAAAGATAAATAATAAGTCCTTACAGCTAATGTAGCAACTCTTGTTCCATTTCCAACGCGCAGGTCCACTTCACCTTTGGCTAATGATCTACTTTCTTTAAGATCCTGCACATTTACACAAATGTGAGTACTACATCCAGTATCTAATACCCAAGATGTAGAAGTAGATAAATTAACCTCTATAACATAAATACCTAAGTTGGAAGTCCCATTTTCCTTTTGCTTCTTAAGCTCTTCCAGGTAAATCTTGCAATTTCACTTCCAATGTCCTGGTTCTTTACAATGGAAGATTGCCCTTTCTTAGCCATGCCACCTTTGGGCTTCAGTGCAGAGGAACTTGACTTGGACTTTCCATTAGTCTTGTCCTTTTTCTTTTTATTCTTGGCCTTAGACTTGCCTTTTCCTTTTCCCTTTTGAACCATCATAATGGAATTGGGCTTGGACTTTTTCAAGTTCTGCTCAGCAGTTCTCAACATGTTAAGCATTCAGGCAAAGTCTTATCAATTTCGTTCATGTTGTAATTCATGACGAATTAACTATAGCTCTCAGGCAACGATTGCAGAACTATATCAGTGGCCAATTCTTGCTGCAAAGGAAATCCCAATCTTTCAAGGCTATTGATGTACCCAATCATTTTAAGCACATGTGTAGCAACGGGTGTTCCTTCAGCCATCTTACACTAAAACAATGCTTTAGATACATCATATCTCTCATGTCTTGCTTGCCCTTGGTAGAGCTGTTTAAGGTGATCAATCATATTGAACACCTCCATGTTCTCATGTTGCTTCTAAAGCTCAGAGTTCATAGTAGCAAGCATGAGACAACTGACATCCAGAGCATCTTCTAGATGCTTCTTATAAGCATCCTTTTCTGCTCGAGGAGCATTAACAGCAGGCTCATCTGGAGTAAGTTGCTCTAGGACATACTGCTTTTTCTCATGCTTGAGGACAATCCTTAAGTTTCGATACTAATCGAGAAAATTTGTCCCATTCAGTTTATCCTTCTCAAGGATAGATCGCAGTGATAAATTTGATGCATTTGATGCCATAATTATCTACAATAGAAAAATATGCAAAATAAGAATCATGTATTTTATTTATTTAATAAGATCTTTTATTAAATAATACTCCTACTATTTTTCTCAAAATAATAGCCTTCACTATTATTTTGAAAAATCGTAGCGTTTGAGATTTTCTAGTGGGCCAAGATCCATATTGCACCTAAACTTAAGTCAGCTTTGGCTGATCACTCAAGTTTTAGCTATTTAGGTAGGCAACTCTTTGCCAATTACATCTTATGTAATTCTTGGATAGTTAGGTGAACAACACTTGTTCAAATCCATCTCATGGACTTAAGCCTAACTCCATGCCTCTAGGCCTCCCAATCCTATTGAGATGGCCTAGTTAAGTCAAAAACCTAATTATTGGCATTTGGACATCACTATTATCCTATCATGTCTCACCAAGATAAACTAGGCACTTTGCTTTGGCAAACCTACCTTATATTGATCAAGGCCTTGACAAGTGCCATTCATTGGAAGGCATCACTTTTATTATTGACTTAATATTTGCATTGAGGGATTTATATGCCTATTTTAGATCTCACCATTATTTGCCATCCATACATGCCTATATCTAACATATCATATACATTAATATAAAGCATGCAATAAAGCATAAAATAAATGTGCATAGTTATGGCCCAACTAAATTGGTTTTCCCAAGCCAATGAGAAAACCAAAAGGTCAACCTAGGGTAAAGATATCTTCTTTAAGCATCTTCCACGGTTGTCCTCATATTAATTTTGGCTCCTTGTCTCCATGGTAGCAAGCTCCAGGCATAAACATGTACATTTGAAAGGAAACTATTCTAGCTTTACAATATATAATGAAGGAGAAAACTCGAGTTACATTCGAGGGGAGTAAGGTGAGAGAAAGAATGTACAACTAGAATTTATAGAGAAAGGAATGACACGCAGGCCGTATACAATAAAACCAAAACCAATAAATGAAAGATAACCATACATTATGGTGCAAGGGCCATAATTATGCATCATGCAGCAAACATCACATGTAAGCATACAAACAACCATAGGTATTCATTGAAATTGATCTTGTTTCCAATTTTAATTTGTTTAAAATTAGAAAGTTATGAAAAGATTGATTTTAAAACGTAGCTTAGATTCAGGCTATCAATTATTGGGCTACACAGAGTTAGTACGGCGATCCCGCTACTCGGTTAGCGGGCGAGGGTCGAGGGGAGGCCGCCCCTCGTAGGGGTGAGGGGGCGGAGCCCCCTTATCAAAATTTTTTATGCATTTTACATTTAAAATTTTGAAAACTTTCGAGCAAAATCCAAAAAATTTTGAATGTTTCAGTTTATGTATTAACCATTAAAACAATCGGCCAAAATTAGAATTTATCAAGAACCATAATTCTAGAACTGTTCTGAAATCCTACTTCTTGATGTTCCGCCATATTAACTCAAACATTAGTCCATGTTTTTGTTTAATTTAATCTCATTAAACGAAATAGAATGCATACATCACATTTATACGATCAGACATGTTTCTGTTCGAATTTTAATCTCATTAAAATGAAACCTTCATCAGCGACGTTTCCAGTTTTTAATCTCATTAAAACTGAATCATTAATTATGTATATTTCAATCTAATTTTAATCTAATCAAAATTGATTCATCAACATATAGAATTACATTGATCCAGAACCCTAATTGCATCATGCATGATTTGATTAAACACGAATTATCCAAATTTAAATGCATAACACAGAAAACTAATCTATGGATTCACAAGCAACTCAGATACCACTGCTGGAAATCGCACATCATACATGCACAGCGGAATACAATTTTGCACGATTTCCACTAAGGATCCATGCAAATTTAGGATGCCATAGATTAGGGATTAGGGTTTATACCTTTCTGCAAAAATCTTCTGTCCACTACACAGCAAATCCAATCTGCTTCTGTCCCTTTTCCAATCCAATCTGCTCTCCAAATCACGAACCGGAATAGAAACTAGAAGATCATATCACCAGTGCAGCGTTTAATGTGGCTACACCTCTATGGTATCCACACGAACCCGTGAATCGCCAATGAATGTCCACACAAACACCGGTTGGAATTGATTTCCTTTCACCTCGTAGTGCTAGCTACGCCTCTTCAGGGGTTTTAGTCAAGGAGAGGTGCTAGGGTTTTTCTGTGCCTTTTGGGGTGCGTGAATAATGATAATTATCCTATTATTACCCAACAAGCCTATTTAAATAGGTGCATAGAAAAATCTAACCTATTTGGGCTTTGTTCCATGTACAATTATAGGCTTACTATTGGGCCTTATAATTATAACATGAATTCCCAAATATTAGGCCCAAACAATTTGGTCCATTAATTCCAAATTCACTAGGCTCTAAGTGTGCAACCCTACAGGCTCTCATTACGTTGGCAATGACCATTGATCATATTAATGATCATAAACAATGATTGGTGTCTAGCAACACATCATTGTTACCCAAGCAATGAGAAAGCCGGTGATTTGACTAAACCTTTACACGTGATCATCACCTATGTTCTTTTATCCTATACATCTAGATTGAGCACGAGACATGGACCGTTTCATTCCCGTATAGCCCAATCTTAAGGTTTCTTGAGTCCTAAGTAAGCTGACTGAAGCAAATGTAATCGACATTCCATGTCAATTCATCTGAGCATGGCCATGCATTTTCTCAGCTTTACTTAATCAAGGGGCCCATAGATGTTACTCCTGTTATATAGGAGGGACAAATCCTATCTTGATCACACAAACCCCTCCGTATGATATGTGACATATCCAATATCTACCCTTGTAGTCACTCAACCATTAGTGACATAGAATAGTATCAAAATATGAAACTCACATGTAGGAAACCTTGGTGATCTCAGGTCAAAGGACCATATTAATAATGATCACTAAGAACCACTCATGACACTCATATAACGATCTATGTAGTGTTCTTAATATGGGTTGGTCTAGTATACAAGTTCTCTAACTTGTACTCATGTGTAAACTTAATATCCCATATAAGTCTTCACACATGCTAGTCTTAACATATCAAAGCAACCTAATCGACAATGATATATGACCAGGGACATTTAAGAATACAATTATTCTAAAATTATTATCATAATTGAATATATTATGTAGACAATATATAAATATAATAATTGAAATTGCCATTAAAATAACATGATTCAAAATTACAATCACCAATATGATTAGTTTTAGGGCATATACACTAACAATATGTATGAGTGAACTATGAGGATTTTTTTCTATTAAGTAAAAAGTATGGTAGTGGAATTGAGTTATTAATGCATTATATGGTATAGCTAGAAGTAAAGCAAGGATTTGTGATAATTATGAATCTGAGCTTATATACTTGGCAGTGAAGTGATATGCACATGCATGATAAATATATGTTAGTTATGTTTAATGAATATGTATGGTATAATTTATCAAGGCTATAAATAATTGATTATTGATTGCAAATGTGATTGAATTATGATGAAATCCTTATGGGAAGGTGTATTGAATGAAATAATGATATACAATGAATATTTATGATAAATTAGAAGTGGAGGTGATATGATGTTTTGAAATTATATTGGATTTGAGAAATATTAAGAGAGGATAAGGCAGGACTTTGAATATAGAAAGGATCTATTGCTATTATTTACGTGTGTGCTACTAAAACCTAAGTTTTTTTTATATGATCATTAGAAATTGAGCCTTGGGAACTTTTTCTTTTGAACAATTTTGAAGCATGACTTTTCACCTAATGGCTCCTTCTTACAAGGATTAGAGTGGTACTAGTAAGTGTCGAGAATTATCATCTCATTTTTCATGATCAAGCACTTATATCATATTATATGCTATATCCCACCTAGACCTTAATGGCATTATCGTTTATAGGTAGCTTAGGTATACTATTGTATAGTAGATAGGTAAATAAATTTATTATAAACTTGGAATTATCTTAATTAGCCTTAAATTGTTATTATATCATAGCCTAATTAAAAGCATTAACTTGTTTTTCTTTTGTTTATTTCATTTTGGTAACAAGTTAGCCATCCTAAATTCTTGAAATTTTTTTAAGTTTGTGGCATTTCATTGGAGGACTATATAAAATATATATTATTTAAAAAAGAAAATTCCTAGTAATAGTTGATTTGATATTTATTGATCTAAACATGATTTTTAATGAA
This sequence comes from Sindora glabra, assembly GCA_020226215.1. Classification (NCBI taxonomy): domain Eukaryota; kingdom Viridiplantae; phylum Streptophyta; class Magnoliopsida; order Fabales; family Fabaceae; genus Sindora; species Sindora glabra. Next base: position 68,605,699 of record CM035227.1, read on the forward strand.
TCTTTGGACACTTTTAAGTGACTTTTTAATAATATAAGAATTAAAAAAAAACCAAAATTTACAATTTTGAACTAAAACTCAAAATCTAGACGTTGATTCTTAGAGTTTTTTTTTTTGGTATTTTATTTTAAGCTAAATAAAGGATATTTCCTTATTTACACTTTTGTCTTAAGTAAATATCCTAATTTGTCTTTAAATGAGGATATATACTTATATAAATGGAAATAAGGAGTAGGATCAACCTAAACTTAGGATAATTTGAGCTAGGAACATGTTGTCCTATTACCTAAACACACCTCTTTCCCTCTTACATCTCCAACAATTTTGGCATGTGAAGGCATAATAAAATGTTAGCTTTCACTATAAGCTCCTTCACTTTCTCTTCTCCTAAAAAGGCACTTGGCCAAATTCACAAATATTTAATCTTAAAAACTCAAATCTGATTTATCGAAGGAACAAGCTTTTTTATATAACTCTCTAAAACCTTAATTGAAAATGGACTCAAATGACACTATATTAGCCTAAAAACTATTTCACTAACTTATACCCAATAAAGGGCCTCCGGATAACTCAAGTAACCTCATAAATTAGTTATAGTAACATGGTAAATATTTTAAAGTAAAATGAGCCAAAACACATTTAGCCTAAATTAAAGCCTAAAATGCTTTAAGAAGACTAACACAAAATAAACACAAATAAAAGGCTAAAATGCTAAATTAAAGACCAAAACATCAATCAAATAATAGAAAAATAGGATGAGGTGGTGTTAATTAGGAATATGATTGATGTGACATTAATATGACACCATTTCCTTGATAATATGGTGATGATATGGATTATGGCTGATGTGGTGTCATCTCTTAAATGATGTGGCATAAATTTGGTGATAATATAGCAGAATTCTAATGCATTTAATTAAGCTTTCCTTCTATCTCACTTCCTTATAATTGACTCCCTTTAGATTGTTAAATTTAAGCCCAAAACATTAAATAATCATAAAAATGGGCTGAAGTAGCACCAATTAAGATAATAGCAGATTTGGTATTGATGTGGTAGCATCTCCTTGATGTTATGGTAGTGATGCGGATTATGATTGATGTGGCGCCTGTTAATGTATATGCCCTAAAACCAATCATATTGATGATTGTAATTTTGAATCATGTTATTTTAATGGCAATTCCAATTATTATATTTATATATATTGTCTGCGTAATATATTTAATTATAATAATAACCTTAAAATAATTGTATTCTTAAATGTCCCTAGTCATATATCATTGTGGATTAGGTTACTTTGATATGTTAAGACTAGCATGTGTGAAGACTTATATGGGATATTAAGTTTACACATGAGTACAAGTTAGAGAACTTGTATACTAGACCGACCCATATTAAGAACACTACATGGATCGTTATATGAGTGTCATGAGTGGTTCTTAGTGATCATTATTAATATGGTCCTTTAACCTGAGATCACCAAGGTTCCCTACATATGAGTTTCATATTTTGATACTATTCTATATCACTAATGGTTGAGTGAATGTAAGGGTAGATATTGGATATGTCACATATCATGCGGAGGGATTTGTGTGATCAAGATGGGATTTTTCCCTCCTATATAACAGGAGTAACATCTCTGGGCCCCTTGATTAAAGCTGAGAAAATGCATGGCCATGCTCAGATGAATTGACATGGGATGTCGATTACATTTGTTTCAGTCAGCTTACTTAGGAATCAAGAAACCTTAAGATTGGGCTATACGGGAATGAAACGGTCCATGTCTCGTGCTCAATCTAGATGTATAGGAAAAAAGGACATAAGTGATGATCATATGTAAAGGTTTAGTCAAATCACCGACTTTCTCATTGCTTGGGTAATAATGATGTGTTGCTAGACACCAATCATTGTTTATGATCATTAATATGATTAATGGTCATTGCCAACGTAATGAGAGCCTATAGGGTCGCACACTTAGAGCCTAGTGAATTTGGAATTAATGGACCAAATTGTTTGGGCCTAATATTTGGGAATTCATGTTATAATTATAAGGCCCAATAGTAAACCTATAATTGTACATGGAATAAAGCCCAAATAGGTTAGGTTTCTCTATGCACCTATTTAAATAGGCTTATTGGGTAATAATAGGATTATTTATTATCATTATTCACGCACCCCAAAAGGCATAGAAAACCCTAGCACCTCTCCTTGACCAAAACCCCTGAAGAGGCGTAGCTAGCACTACAAGGTGAAAGGAGATCAATTCCAACCAGTGTTTGTGTGGACATTCATCGGTGATTCACGGGTTCGTGTGGATACCATAGAGGTGCAGCCACATTAAACGTTGCACTGGTGATCTGACCTTCCGGTTCGTGATTTAGAAGCAGATCGGATTTGCTGTATAGCGGACAGAAGATTTTTAGCCGAAAGGTATAAACCCTAATCCCTAATCTATGGCATTCTTTATTCACATGGATCCTTGGTGGAAATCGTGCAAAATTTTTATTCCGCTGTGCATGTATGATGCGCGATTTCCAGCAGCGCCATCTCCTTGATGATGTGGCCTTGGTGATGATATGGTATAATATTTAACCCATTTGATTAAGCTCTTCTCTTATCTCATTTCCTTATGATTCATATCATAACCCTTTTCAAAGTCTCTAATTCTTCACTTTAGAAAGGTAATCCTAAGGTGCTCTTAATTAGAAATTAAATTAACTTAGTTTAGGTTTTAGTACTCAATAATTAGATTATTATTATGATAAGGCTTAGGTTTTGATTTGGGGTTTTTTATATAAGAATAAATACTAAAAGTTTAGTGTACATGTGAGTTGATTGATTATTTGAATGTCATTTAGTGCTTGTAGAAGGTCTTAAAGTCCCACCTATAAGCTTTGGTTGTCTATAAAGGGTTACAAAGTCAAATCCAAGAGAAACGGGCATTATTGTGAGTGAATCATATGTGTTCTAACATATTTTATTATTTTTCAACTTATTAATTTCATTTATTATTGATTTATTTTAATTTATCCATGTTTTACTTCCTTAAACATGTTAGAACTTTAATTACTCTTAGGATAAGCATCTTGAAACCTCCTCTTCAACTATGGTTATGAGAAATGACATGTAAATAATGATATAATGATTTACATGTTTTACATTAGTTGCTTTATTAAAAATGAAATGTTTTTGAAAAATATTGTTGAAAATATTGGAAAGTTCTAGTTTTATAATGATGAAATGGCCTTAGTTTTATGAATGTGAATTGTTAGAAATGTTTAGAAATAGACTTGAAATGAATGATGATGGCAAGGTGGAAAACCTTGATGGATTATTTATAGATATTTTATGGATGGAATTTATTTGGATTATAAATTAATGTAACTTATATGGATTTGATATATGTTTAACTATAGCTAAGTTATTTGAAATTTTCTATTAAAAGATTTTCTTATGCATAAATAATTTTCGATAATAATTATTTCTAATATTCATTAAACTTTTTTAGGAGGAGATTGATGAACATGTCGCAATGTACCAAAATTGTATTAAAACTAGTGTGCTAAAAGATAATGTTGTATAGTGACATAACTAGATCGTGCCCCTAGTAATCTTTTGATTTTATCTTGTCTAAATTAATTTTTAACAATACCTACACAATTATTGAATTATTTATGCAATGAAAATGTGAAGAACTAATGCAAACAGAATGTAATGTAACAAAACATAATACTATCACAAAAATAGAATGCAAAATGCAATGATGTGCTATATGCAGAATAGAATTTGAATTAGGGGGGTTGGCTGCACGAATCAAACAATGTAATAAACACAAAATTAAGCACACAAGACAAAAGCAAAACAAAAATAAAATAGAAGAGAATTTAATGGAATCAAACAGCCGATTCAAGGAAATTGAAAGCCCTAAATTAGATTAATCATAGATTAATTAGAATTTAACTTTTTCTAGTTAATTCTTTAACCTTGGATTACCCAGAACCCTTACAATAATCCATGAATTCTATGCTAGACAATTGCCTAGGATTTGATTAATTAAGATTAGTTGATTAAGCAATCGCTATAGTCCATATGCTACATTGAAATTGATTTATAAATAGAATTCGGTTAAATTGAGAAATTAAACAAGAAACCTCCAAATCAATCTCTTAACCCTTTGACCCTGTGTGTGAAAACATGATTTAGCAATCACAATTCATCATTAAAATAATAAAGAATTCAGAAATCACAAGGAAGAATATCAATTATACCAAATCAACATCCAACATAAGTAATCTTAATAATTCAGCACAAGTAAATAAGGAAAGAAGAAAATTAATTAAGAAAAGTCAACATTACAAATCATGATTTCATAATCCTTAAGATGAGAGCCTTAAACTCCTTGAATTAACCATAAATTTAGGCTTCCATTGATAAAGAACAAAGAGAGCTAGAAGAAAAGAAGGTTGTTTGCTGAATGCTATGTGTAATATGAATATGTTTTTCTCTTTAGCTCTCTTGCCTATTTATATAACCTAATTAACCTAAAACCTCATTAGACTAGGATTAGATGACTCTTAGGATTACAATTTCTAGAAAAAGGCTTTTCAAAGTTTTTAGAAGCTCAAACCTAATTAAATCAAATTTCTAGAAGCTATCAAATTTCTAGAAGTTGCATTAGAGAATTCCCATATGTCTGACTTCTAGCCCGATTTTAACCATGAAATCGATGTAATTTGGAAAATCCATAAACATAAAACTTGTAGGCCTGTGTCTTCTGAGAATTTAGGTGCTAGTTTCAGGTCAATTGAACCACTATAGCTCTAGATATGACCCAAATACAAAAATAGGTTTAGTTGGCACATAGATAGGGCTTTAGCTTCTCGGCCAAGTAAAGGGTTGAAATAGTCCAAACTAGGCCTGTATATCTCTCTTTTATCTTTTCAAAAATATTAAGTTTGCTTCAATTTAAGATTCGGAGCCTAAGATATGACTAAAAAATAGAAATAGTGTCAAAATCCAATATTTACCGAATAAATTCATAAACTTGTAAAATCAATCCAAAATTATAAAACAAGGCCTCTTCTATTAAATTAAGCAATTGTAACACCTAAGAGACATAAAATAGGAGAAAATAAAATAGCAAATATTTTTCTAATTAAAGATCTAGTTAGAAAATTGTAATTGGTGGCAATAATGATGTCAACCATGGTGCACCTAGATTTGAACCCTAATTAACAAGGAAATTGCTAATGCCATATATCAGCTAACCTATGCAAATTGGAACCTAGTAACCTAATAGGTTACTAAGAAATAAGAATGGATTTGATTAAGTTAATAGCTCCTTACATCATATTATGAGATATAGTAGGTTCAGTAGACTAGGAACCTTCCACTTGATTAATGTTTTAACATTAATTTAAAATATTATGTTTTCAATTCATGTTACTATTGAACTTTAATATTCCTTCATATTATTATGCATTAAATGCTTGTATTTATCCTTCATATTGTTTATTTAGAAACTCCTTAGTTTATATTTATTTATTAACTAATTTCTACGATCTTTTTATTGCAACTTGTCCTTATTATACTTCTTGTAGTTTTAAACTTTAAGTTTTCTATAAAAAGCTCGTGCTTGAGCTTGTCCTATTTCAGTTAAAGTACTTCTTATTTACTCATTGAGTTAATAACTCATCTATGTGCTTTCTATGTTTTACAAAGATAATTGAGGATTTAGGTCTATCATCCTCAACATTGCTGATACAAAAGTGTCATATGGTGGTGGTCTACACACATCGCCTATGTGGGCAAATAGTTAAAGATTGTTATATAATGCCTATGTATTAAACTCTTACGTGTACTCTAAACCCTCAAGTAGAATTTCATTTGTGTTATAATTTGTAAAAGATTATGTTCATATAATTATGAATTTTTGTGAAATGTCTAAATGGTGATTAAATGGAAAAAGTCTTTGATGGGATGGTTGAATATGCTAATAATGCGAGTATGATGTTAATGATGAAATGCATGAAGTCCATGTAAGGAGCATTAGACACACGCACACTAAACATATTTGTAACAAGTACCAAGTCTCTTAGGTCGTCCAAGTTTAGTAGAGGCTTGCATAGCTTAATTATTCATATAATATCCTTAAAGGTCATGTGTCACAACCCCTAATTTGAGTCATGACAAAGTTAGTATTAAAGGTTTAGGTTTCCTTATGGTTATTAGAGTAAGTGATCTTAATAACATTATGATTATGATTATGTCTTTGGCTATTTTCATAATTATGTCACTACTAAAGGTATGATAGGTTGTTTGTTACCCTTTTGTTCTTGAAATAAGGTTAATTTAGTTAATTGTGATTCGTGAACTCTTTTTATGTTTTGATATAGATTGCTACATTCATGTAAGTGGAGATGCCACCTAGGACTTATGCTTAAACTAGAGGAAATGATGCAAATGATGCATCCGATGGGACTTGCCAGGCCTTAATCTCCTATTCGTAGAAGTACGTAAACCTTATAGGTATAGAGGCATACTAGAATTGATAAGAATGAAGACTATAGGGAAAATGCAACACTAACTTCTATTATAATTAAGTTAGTGGTTGGCCTACAAAGGCTTTAGAGGATAGTTCAAACCTTAGGTAATTGTAGTTCAAGGTAGGCGAAAGAGCGAGGTCTATGTTGATAGAAGGTCTTTAAGGTAACAAAGCTCATGCTAGACAATAACCACCAACTAGTAGTCAAGGTGTTCAAGTATCATATTTTGAGTTTGTCAAATTACAACCCTCTATGCTTACAAGATCTAATGTTTCTAAGGATCCATAATAATTTCTTGATGATATTGGTAAGATATGTAAAGCACTTGATTGTTCCTTATAAAGATCAATTTGATTAACAAAATTCAAGCTATGAGATATGGCTTAAACATAGTTTAATGCTTGGATAAGAAAAAACAACATCAAGATCACTAGATGTAACATGGCAAGAATTTACTGAGTTTTTCATGAAAAGGTTTCTCTTAGAAAGTGTGAGAAAGGTAGGGAGCAGAGACTTTGAAACATTAAAGCAACTTCCTAGCAAAACCATGATTGACTATGGCATTTATTTCATATAATTATCCCATTATGCTCCATGCTTGGTTCTTATAAAGGTTCATTAGAGGGTTAGTAAGACCCTAATATTAAGCTTTGGCGCCACAAATGAAGACTTTCACTTCTTGTTCAATTGTAGTAAATTGTGCAATACTGTTTGAGATAAAAGAAATAGAAGGACATTGCGATGCAAAAGAAGCCAAAGAAAGCAAAGATAGAGGGAGTTATAGTGGACAAAGTAGTGGAAACAAAAGGCAAGGCCTCAAGCACAACAAATGATTTTACAATAGGTTTAAGATCTATTGGAAATCTTTAATTAGTACACAAAAGTCAAGATATAATTAAAAATGGCAAGGATAAATGACTTAACCAAGTTTAGGATAATCTAACAAAATAAGAGCCCTACATTAAACTTACAAGAAGCTTTGCTCAGGATAATGTCATTGTGAGACATATGCTATTTTTCATTATAGACAAGTTAGTGATTTGAAGAGGGATTGTACTCAACTACCAACAGGTTTTAGTTATGGATCAGTGCATGTAGTATTACTACTAGCATCCATAACTGCTTAACCCATAAGACAAGTTCCAAATTAAACTAGTAAATGTAATTAAGGATGAGGAATAAGAGATAGAACTCAATGCCAACTAGGTAGATGCCAAGCATTTATCTTTGCTCTAACCCCACAGGATGCTTAATTATCCAATGTTGTTGTGATAGGTATACTTCCAGTTTGTTGTCATAATGCACATGTTTTGTTTGATACTAGATCTATGCATTCATATGTGTCCCTTTTATTTGCTACCTAGTTTGGTAGAGATCTGATATTTTTAGATTGATCTTTCTTTATTGCCATACTAATTAAGGAGCTTATACATGTTAATATATGCATAAATCTTGTGAGCTAGTTTTGGCTAATAAGAAGACAAAGGTTAATTTGATTGTATTAAATATAATAAACTTTGATGTGATTTTCGGCAAAGATTGGCTAGTTACCTATTATGCCGCTCTTAACTACCACTTGAAAGTAGTTAATTTTGACCTTCCAGGAAAACCATCTTTTCTAGTTCTAGGTGATTGAAGTTTAGTATCATATAATTTTATTTTTGCATTAAGTGTGCAAAAATTGTTGAGAAAGTATTGCCATGGTTTCTTTACAATGGTTAGAGATGTCAAGCTACAAGGGGTAAATCTTGATGAAGTCCTAATTATGAAAGACTCTGGTGATGTTTTTCTAGAAAAACTGAATAGTTTGTCTCGAGTAAGTGAGATGTTTTTGTCAAAAAGAAAGATGTTTTGTTGCAATTGTGTATCAACTATCAATAATTGGATAATTGTAAGGAATAATTACCTTTTACCCCATATAAATGATTTATTTGATTTACTACAAGGTGCTCAATGTTTTTTCAAGGTATATCTTCATTTGGGGTGTCATCAGTTAAGAATCAAGAATAAGGATGTTCCTAAGACCTCTTTTTGAACTTGTTATAAGCATTATGAATTCTTAGTTATATGCTTTGGTTTAAAAAAAACTCTAGCTACATTCATGGATTTAATAAATAAAATTTTCAAGCCTTTCCTTGATCGATTCATCATAGTTGTTATCGATGACATCCTAGTTTATTCTAAAAGCAAAAAAAAGGCATGAATAACACTTAAGGATTGTTTTGCAAACTTTAAGGGATCAATAATTACATGCAAAGTTTACTAAGTGTGAGTTTTGGTTAGGTAATGTAGCTTTCCTAAGACATTTTGTCTCCAAGAATGGTATATAGGTGGATCAAAAGAAAGTTGAAGCAATGCAACATTGGCCAAGGCTAAGTTTTGTGACCAAGATTTATAGCTTTCTTGGTTTAACAGGTTATTACCTCCACTTTTTTAAGGATTTCTCTAAGATAATAGTCCTTTTAACAAAGTTGTTTAAAAGAATATGAAATTTCAATGGTTAGAAGCTTATGAAAAAAGCTTTCAAAGGCTCAAGACTTGTTTAACTATTATAGTGGTGCTAGCTTTACCTTTGGGATTAGATAGATATATTGTTTATTGTGATGCTTCAAGAGTTAGACTTAGGGATGTTTTAATGTAACATGAACAAGTTATTTCTTATGCTTCTAGGCAATTGAAGAAATATGAATGGGATTATCCTACTTATGATTTGAAAATAGTAATAGTTGTATTTACACTTAAGATTTGGAGGCATTACCTTTATGGCAAGACTTATAAGATTTATACCAACTATAAAAGCCTCAAGTACATATTTAAGCAAAAAGATCTTAACCTTAGATAGAGAAGATGGATGGAGTTTCTTCGGGACTATAAATACATGATCTTGTATCATCTAGGAAAAGCCAATGTGGTTGTAAATGCCTTAAGTAATCAATCAATAGGTAGTTTAGCTTATATAGTTGAAGTAAAAAAGCCATTAATTACTAAAATTCATAATTTAAAGAAGGGCTAAGTACAACTTGAAGTGAAGGATCCTAAATTATTTTAAACACATATCTAACTTTGTTCTCCCTTACTAGGGCACGTTAAGGTTACTCAAATTGAAGATCCACAATTGCATAAAATAATGGATGAAGTTGAGAATGTAAAAGCTAATGATTTCATTGTTGATGCTAATAGGTCCTTTAATATGAAAACAGATTGTGTGTACCCAATGTAGAGGATCTAAGGAAACTTGTGTTTCTATTAAATCATTGTCATTTCATAGCCTAAATAAAATTCTTAACATTTTTTTAACTCATATTGCTGATAAGCTAGCTATCTTGAAAATTTTCTAAATCTAGGGCACTTTATTGGAGGGCTATATGAAATACATATATTATTTGAAAACATAAATATATAAAGAAATTAATAAGGACATAAGTGAAAATGAGGAGTAGGAGTAACTTAGACCTAAGATAGCTAGAGTTGAGAACATGCTATCTTGTTACCCAAATACACCCTTTCTCTCCTTTATATCTTTAGAAACTTTAGTATGTAAGGGCAGAATAGAATGCTAGCCCTCACAATGAGCTCTCTTACCTTTTTTTTTCCCTTTCACTCAAACCTGCTTAAGATTGATAACTAAAATACCTTTTTCATCACCTTGTTGTTAATTCTTACTAAAATACCATTTATTTAGGATTTTGTTAGTTGGAACACCCGTGAATGGCTTGGCAACAAACCCACACTTGGCCCACTCTAAAATCTTTGATTCTTTTCTCTTGAAAGGTAATTCCAAGGTCTAATTAATGCATATTGCAACACACCAAAATTAACCCAAATTCACAAAATAGTAGTGAGGGTGAATTAGCTCAATCTCATAAAGATTAAAATTAAATTTACTTTCAATTTAGTTATGAAACAAGGGGATTTGTCAATATAAAAAAATAGAACTATAGCAAGAAATCACAATCTTATGAATTGAAAACAAGAAAATAAAAAAGATTATTCATAATAAGAAGAATTCTAGTTAAAAGGATTCTACGTCGATTTTACATTAATTTATTGATTTATCATCAACTACAAAATATAAGTAATGCTTAATTAATTATTCAATTCATGAAAATAACCTAAAAGCTTGTAGTTATTCTTGAATTCCTTTTTTAATATGATTAGAATTAAGAAATTGAAACCAATTAATTAACTTAATTGAAGTTAATCGAGTAAGAGAAATTTAACCAAAATAAACTAAATAACCCCATAAGTACACAAACTACAAAGTTTATCCTCTAATTCATCTACCTTACAATAGCTAGTTGAATTAATTTACAAGTGTAAAAATAACCTAATCAACCATTTCAAAGTTTAATCACATAGATAATCAACTAAATGAGCTTTTTTAGAAAACAATCTATAGGATTATTAATAGAAGAAATAAATGAATAAAGATAATTAATTAAACATAAAAGATGAAGAATAAGGTCTCAAATTTAATTAGAAAGAATGTACCAAATCCTTGAACTAGAAGAAGATAGTTTAGCCACTCATGCCTTAAAAAGCTTAAAATATAAAAAAGAAGAAAACTCTTGAATGTTGAATTCTAAATTGCCTCTCTAAAGCTTCATTTTTGCCCATATATATATATATATGCTCTTAATTCAACTTAACTAGGTTACAAATACTTAAGGCTAACTCTTAGGTAACTATTGGAGTAGACCTTCTACAATTTGGATGCTTGTAGCCCAAGTTATGACTAAAACATAAACAAGTCCAATGTTGCCTAATTTTCATCACTCTAGTCAGGGTTGTGTTTCCTCTTTCAAAACGACTTCACTTTGGCTTCAAAGGCTTAAAAACATGTTACATTGGGTCTTAACTAACTTGAGGCACAAAAATTTTCAATTTGGGTTCTTGAAACTCAAGTTATAAGCTAAATAGTGAGAAAAGGTTAGGTTTACTGCACTAAGATAGCACCACTAATCAAATTCATGGCCAAATTTAACCTATGAAACATCTAAACTGGCTCTTTCACAAAATGAAAAAGCTAAAGAGAATTCTTTTAACTTTCCATCTATATAATGATTAACCCCATTAGAAGTCCAGAGCTCAACCTATAGCCAAAACTTGAAATAGTATTAGATTTTTACAATTAGTTAATGTTTTCCATTGAATCCAAAACTTATGATTTATTCCAAAATAAGCCTAAATCCACTAAAATAAGAATAATCACACCCTATAAAATCAATATAAAATATTATGTATATCATTATTCTCTTAATTAGAAGTTAGATTAGCTTTGTTTAGATTTTAGTAAGTCAATAATTAGATTATTGTTATGATATTGCTTAGATTTCAATTTGGAGGGTTTTTTATATAAGGATAAATATTAGAAATTTAGTGTATGTATAAGTTAATTAATGATTTCAATGTCATTTAGTGCTTATAGAACATCTAAAAGTCCTACTTACAAGCTTCGATTATTCGTAAAGGCTTATGAGGTCAAAATTAAGAGAAATGGCCATTATTATGAGTATATAATGTGTAGTTTAACATGTTTTTACTTTTTTTCAACTATTTCTATATTATCAAACCATTATTTCATTAATTATCAATTTATTTTAATTTATTTATGTTTTACTTCCTTATACATGTTAGAACTCTAAGCATTCTTGGGACAGGCATCTTGGTAACCTCTTCTTAGGTTATATTATGAAAAATGACATTAAAATAATGATATAATAATTTTCATGGTTTATGGGTGTTGCTTTATTGAAAATGAAATGTTTTTTTCCTTTTGAAAATGTTGTTGATATTGAAAGGTTATGAGATGACAATGATGAAATAGCTTTGGTTTTATGCATATTGACTATTGGATATGTTTAGAAATGAACTTGAAATGAAATAATGATAGCAAGATGGAAAAACCTTTATGGATTGTTTATGGATGTAACATATTTTATTTGTAAATAAATGGAATCTATATGGATTTAATATATGTTTAACTATAGATAAGTTATTTGAAACTATCTATTGAAAGATTTTCTTTTGTAAAAACTATTTTCTATAATAATTATTTCTAATGTTCTTTGAATTTGTTTTAGGAGGTGACTAGTTAGAAAGTTATAAGTGGCAATAGGGATAATCTCATCCTTAGCGCACCTTAGTTTGAACCCTAATTAGCAAAGGCATTGCTAACCCAATGTGTTGGCCAACATTGTGGATTAAAACTTAGTTCATGTTACTAAGAGAGGATGAATTTAATTGAGCTGATAGCTAAATATGCCATCTTATGAGATGTAGTAGGTTGGTTAGCTTACCTTATGAGCCATGTACTCAATAGATTGGGCACCTCCTAGTTGATTAATCTTGTAATGTCAATTTAAGGTGATATGTCTTCAATTCATGTTATTGTTGAACTTTCATATTCCTTTATATCATTATACATTAAATGTTTTTATTTATCCTTCATATTGTCCATTTGGAACCCCTTATTTTTTTGTTTATTTATTAACTTTCATATTGCAACTTATCCTTATTATACTTGATTTAATTGTAAATTATAAGCTTTCTATGAAAAGCTTATGTCTTTGCTTGTCTTATTTTTGTTAGAGTACATGCTATCTATTCACTAAATTAATGACTTACCTAAGTGCTTTCTATATTTTTCATATATAAGTGAGGATTTAGGCTTGTCATCCTCCACACACGTTGTCTATGTGGGCAAAGAGTTAAAAATTGTTATTAAGTATAAAGCTTATATATTGAACTCTTAGATGTGCTCCAAACTTGTAGGTAGGTTCTATTTTTTGTTGTGTCAATTTTTTTTAAATTATGCTTGTATAATTGTGATTTTTTGTGAAATGTCTAAATGGTGACTGAATGGAGAAAGTCCCTAATAAGATGGTTGAATGTGCTAATTACGTGAGTATAATATTGATGATGAAATATGTGAAGTCCATGTTAGGATTATCAAACATATGCATATAATCAAACATATTTGTAATAGGTACTAAGTCTTAAGTTCTTTAAATGTAGTAAAGGCTTGCATGACCTAATTATTCATATAGGTGTCCCTAAAGGTTATGCGTAGGTCACAACCCCCTATTTAGGTTGTGACACAAGCATTTATAAGGACTAGATAAGGGGAGTAGTCGACAAGCTAACAAATAACCAAGATAAATGTAACCTTTAACACTAGAATCAGTTAATATTATTTGTAATGACTATTATTATGTGTGTTATTTGTTATCTTGATATTGTAGAATATGTCACGACCTAATTCTCAAATACTATGATCAGTGTAAAGACATATAGCTAGTATTAATACATTAATCAAATGTCCTTATAAGCCTTTAAGACATTTTTAACTCATTTATTTTCTTAATTCTACTAAAAGCATAAATAAGCATTTATAGAAAATAATACTACCTGCATGTGCATAAGCAAGTTTAAAACATAATTTACATATACTAAAAGATATTTATACAAGAGTGCAAATTTTTGAAAATATAAATTTATACACAAGTATTATCAGAAGGTAAAACCCCTAACTAGGATTAATCTATTTCCAATCACCGTCTTCCTCAAGATTTAATTCCATGGATAAGTAAGAAGGAGAAGTTGGCATATTGATCAAACTAAAATTACTAGCCATGCTTTCTAGTGAATTTATTCATTGAATGGGATTGACTAGGAAAGAGCTAACCTTAGAATTTATTTTTTTAAGCTTTATAGTGTAAGTTACTTGGGAACTTACTACAAATATTTGGAGCCACACTAAAATATTATTTAGAAGATTCTTCGAATTGAAAAGAAAGTTATTGCACATATGTTAGTCTTTTCCATGGGATCCATTTTCTGTATTTACAAAAAAAATATAACGAAAGGAGCATGAGTATTGAAACACTTAATGAACAACAATCTTCCTATTTTTCTAAAAAGTTTTCATCATAAAAGATGAAATATATAATGGTTTATAATAATTAAGTAAAGCTCCATATACTTATTGTAACTTTTTCATATAACATTCATAAAATTTGTTAAAGAGAATTGCTATAGTTAATATATGAATTTCATCTTAAAACTTTGATCCTGCCACCTTAGACATAAAGCCACTAACTTTATCCTTCTAACTCTTACCATGCCTCTCCTTTTTTGTGAATGATATGTATCTCCACTCACAAATCATATTTAGGATAAGCAATGATAAGATGCCATAAGCATCAATCATTCATTTCATTAGGTATGGTCAAAATACCAATTATGCCATAAGAGTTTTGTTAATAAAATCTGCCATTTTCATGTATTCAACTTCCATCATAATATATCATTATGTCTAAAGTTGATATACAACCTTTTCGTTCAAGGTAGTGAGAACACTTAGTTCTCTTGAATAAGTAATTGTTATAACTTAAACATCATCAACTATATTATAAACTTTAATTCCTTGTAACATATCTTAACAAAAAAATATTAAATATTTAACTTGCTAAGTAGTATGAATACTCTCACAATTTGGTGCCTCAAATGTCCTAAATTAATTCAATTTTTTATTAAAATTTTATCTTATGCTTCTAACATATTACTATGCATCAAATATTAATTATTTTACAAACTTTTCATTCTCAAGCAATGTTCACTCAATGCTAAAAACATAAATTTTGAAATAAGGTAACACATGAGTAGTTGTAATGAAAAGCCCTTTTTTAACATTCAAATCACTTCCAATTATTACCAAAATTATATACAATATCTCTAACATGTTAAATAATGTAAAACTTCAATTATTTCACAAAAAATATCATGTTGGCACTATTCACATAGAATCAAATACACAAGGTTGCCAAAATTAGGTAGCTCTAGAGTTATTGTAACAACGGAGCCTTCTTGGCATCCAAATCAATTCTAATTATCATCAAATTTGTATACAAGCTTAAAAAAATGTTAATAGCCAAAGAAAATCAATTAATTTAAAATTTTTTCAATCAAATTATTGTACAAATAGCACCAAACTTCAAAATACAAAATCCAAAATTCTATTTTGAACTCTTGTAACCAAGGTCCATAAAATTCACTTTTCTTATCTCTAAAATTTTTCAAAAATTACCAATTCTGTCCATACCTATAATAACATTATTTGTATTATTAAAATACTAAAAATTAAAATTTTAATAATTCTTAATCCTTGATTCCAAAGAGTACTAAAAAATATACTATTATCCTCCCTTGAAAGTTTTGCTTCCAAACTCTACAAAACTTTATTACCATCTCTTAAGGAAACTTAATGGATACTCTCCTACCAATCTTAGCATTAGAATAACAATACCATATCATCATATCAACAATTATATAATGCTAAATCTAACTATGTAACACCATAAATTAACTTAACAACTATAATAGTATATATAATCATATTCTTCACGTTTCATGAGAAAACTCAAAGGAACAAGGATAGTTGCCATTTACCTCTTCACTAAAATAAACTATGTTTTAGGAGTCTTAAAGAGAATATTTTCATAAAAACTTAAAGGAGATGAAAGGAAACCTAGGTTACCTTGCAAGAAACTTGAAGGAATCTGATGTGAATCCAAGGGAGGTCAATCATAAAAAATGAGATAAGATGAGATCTTAATCAAGTGCATTAGAATTATGCCACATCATCATCAAGGAGATGGCGCCACATTAGCCATGATCCACATCCCTGCCACATCATCAAGGAGATGGCACTACATCATTGCCACATCATCCATTATCCTAATTGGTGCCACTTCAGCCTATTTTCACTATTATTTAATGTTATGGGCTTTGACTTAGTATCTAGACCTTTAGTTTGTGTTTATTTTGTGTTATATCATTTTAGACATTTTTGGGCTTTAATTTAGGCTGAATGTGTTAGGCCCATTTTACTTTAAAACATTCACCATGTTTCTATAGGTAACTATGTTACTTATAGTCATTTAGAGGTCTATTTATTGGGCCTAGGTTAATGGATTAGTTTAGGCCAATATGTTATCATTTAAGCCTATTTTCAATTAGGGTTTTAGAAAGTTATATAAGGAGGCTTATTCCTTATATAAATCAATTTTGAGATTTGATATTTTAAGTTAGAAAATTTAGCTGAGTTCCTCATTTGAGTTCTTGAATGAACTTGTGACTTATCAAAGGGAT
This sequence comes from Sindora glabra, assembly GCA_020226215.1. Taxonomy (NCBI): domain Eukaryota; kingdom Viridiplantae; phylum Streptophyta; class Magnoliopsida; order Fabales; family Fabaceae; genus Sindora; species Sindora glabra. Next base: position 68,622,393 of record CM035227.1, read on the forward strand.
TCACCCTCTGTGGCATTGATAATCACTAATCAAGGATTCTTCCTTGTGGTCTGTTTTTCTTCATCTCTTATCGAAGGATTTACATCCTTTATGGCATGTTTATCATCACTTATCACTCCCATTCTTCGTCTTCTGGAGTGTGGCATGAATACCCTTCTATTTTTGATTTCGTATTTGCTAAATTTAGGATAGATCCAACCCAATTTCACATCATTTCGTATTCAGAGTAAGGTTCCCAAATTCAAGTTTCATCTCTTTAATTTTCTATCACTGTTCATCATAAAGTCATGTCGATACTATTCATATCACTATTCACCCATTCATGTCTTATTTCGTCATTCCCACCATGTGTTTGATTTTATTTTTGTATCTATTTCATTTTTGATTTAGTTTGTGTCAAATTTTTGGGTTTTGGTTCATCATTGTGTCAAATTTAAGTTGTTCTTTATTTCTGCTTTCTATGTGTTTGATAAATTGCCCAAGTAATTATATGTCTAAATTTGTTTTGATACTTGGTCACCTTCTTCATTTTTGTGTTATTCACTGTTGTTGAGTTCAAATTTTATTCCAAATATTTATGCTGGTCTAGTGAATGAAAGGTGCATTAAACATGTTTATTAAAAGTTCAAAGTGAAAGAACAGCTTGCTATAACCGATTGCCATATCTTAATAGCACAACATCAAAGTGCTATAATTGAATATTGTAATTGATTAAAACAAAGCAAAGGGGACTAATTTTGAATTAAGTGAAATATCCTTTGCAATCAGCAAAACTAATGCTGAATTGGTATTATTTGTATTGAGTTACAAAGGAAAAACATGTGACAAGAAAAAAAAGAACAAAAACAACAAGAAACAAATGAGAAAAGCCAAGTTAGTGAATTAAAAGGCAATTTACAAAGAAGAGGCAAGAAAAACAAAGTGTAAAATTATTGAAAACAAAGTGAAATAAAACCAAAAGAGAAGTTATTTGCTTGTAGTTATTGTTAGTTTGCTCTAGTCACATTTGAACTTCTCATTTTGAAATTAATTATTCATTGTCTTTTTCAATTTTTTGAGTACATAAATCAGCACATCTTGCTAGCTTATATTGTTGCTTCCCATTATTTTAAGTCCTAGTTAATTTCTATTCTTAGAATTTTCATTTCTTGTTCCCTAATTATCTCGTTTGAATCCTTAAATTCTGTGAACCTTGATTGGTGATATTGATTGCCACATTTGTTAAATTTTATTTGGTTATGTCTCCTAGCTCTCAAATAACCATAAGAGGGAAAGAGTGGTGGAGTGGAAAAAGGCAAGAGCGTGTGAGCTCATTTGAGGGTGAAAACATATAAAGAGTGCAAACACGAGTGTGAGTGCTCCAAAACAAGGGAGTTGTGAGCTTTTCTTGTGAAGTCCTTTCTTTATCTAACCTTTCTTGCAGGTTTATCATTTAAGGATGTTAGGAGGTAGTGAAAAAAATATTGATAGGTGCACATGGGAGAATTTGCTAGAAGCCATAAAAAAAATCTGATGAATGTGCTTAATAGGCTTGAAAGTAGACAATCTCAAAAGAAACAACATGGTGAGAGGGGTGAAAAAGAAAGAGGAGATAGAAGACAAAATGAGAGATATATTGAAGAAGGAGTTAAAAATAAAAATGAAAAGAGTAAAAGAGAAAGAGTGTATCATGATGATGTAAAAAGAGATGAAAGAAGAGATGATAGGAGTGAAGAAAATAGGCATAAAAGTTATGGAATGGCTTTAAACCTTTAAAGTGGCAAAAAGAAATTTCCTTTATTTCAAGGAAAGAATGGTCCTCAAGTTTACTTAGAATGGGAAAAAAAGATGGAATCAATCTATGCTTGTCACCATTATTTAGAAGAAACAAAAGTGAGGCTTGCTACCTATCAATTTAGTGATTTTGCTAATATTTAGTAGGATCAACTTGATTCAGCTAGAAGAAGAAAGGGTGCAAAGCCTATTGCTACTTGGGAAGAGTTGAAGGCTATTATGAGGGAAAAATTTATTCATGGATGCCACTATAGTTCTTCATGTAAATCTTAGGAGAGGAATGTTGAAAAGAATGAAGACAAAGTAGTTCCATGCAAGTCTAAATGCTTTTTAAGAATTAAGGGAGGATCATCATCAAAACCTAAGAAAGAAGTGTCTAAGAGGAAAGTCAAAGCTAAAAAGCATCAAAAGCATTCCAAGGATAAATGTTTCAAATTCTTAAAGCATGGTCATCATGTCATTGATTGTTCACTTAAGAGAGCATTAAAGATTCAAAAAGCCTTAGGACAACAAGCAAAGGAAGAAAGTAAAGATAAAAAAGAGAACATCTTCCACACTATATTCAATATTAAAGGTAAGATGTGCAATGTGATCATAGATAGTGGTAGTTGTGCTAATGTTACTAGTACCTACATGGTAGAGAAGTTGAATTTGCCTACTTTCCCACATCCTACTCCATACAAGTTGCAATGGTTGAATGATAGTGATGGAATAGAGGTGACAAAGCAAGTGTTGGTTTCTTTTATCCTTGGCAAATACCATGATGACGTGCTATGTTATGTTGCTCCTATGAATGCTTACCATTTATTGCTTAAAAGACTATGGCAATTTGATAGGAAGGTTACACATGATGGAGCCCTCAACACATATAGCTTTGAAATGAATGGAAGAAAAATAAAAACTCAATCCGTTAAACCTAAAACAAGTGTATGAGGATCAATTAAAAATGCAAAAGAAAAGAGAGGAAGAAGAAATGAAAAAGAGGGAAGAAAATGAGAGAAAAAGGGAAGAAAATAATAGAGAGTAAAAAAGAGTAGAAAAGAGTAAGATTAATGAGAAAAAAAAGAGTGATTGTAAAAAAGAGAGTGAGAGAAAAATTATATTGAGAGAAAAAGAAGGAAAATAAAATTTGAGAGTTATTAGAAAAGCAAGTAGGATAAAGAGTGTTTTGTATATTTCTAGGCCAATTGTCTTATACAAGAAAGCTTACGAAGATACTAACAATCTTGAAATTATTTTGTCAAATACTTGTGATGCTGTTTGGAAAGAATTCCAAGAAATGCTTCCAAAAGAATCTTTCAAAGAGCTATCATGTGTGAAAAGGAAAATGCCCCAATTAGAGCAAGGTAACTTTATTGTGATAGTTGATATGTTATCTTGGAGGTATACTCTCATCTCCATTTTGTATAAAAATTTGTTAGGTGTTGAAAATATTAGAATTTTGCATGTAAATGATTATTTTCTTCCTAGTTCTTCACTCAATGTTGTTATTCCATTAGTTGATTTTACTACTCTTGCATTTATTGATGGTGTTTCAAATGTTGATGCTTGTGAGGAAATGATTTTTGGAGACATTTTTATGTATGATAGATTTTTGTGTAGAAAGAATAACATGTGTGTGCCTAAAAGTTCTTATAAAAATCTGTTTAGTAGGGAAGCCCATGGACATGATTTGATAAAATATTTTGGCATCAAGGATTGTTGGTGTGTGTCCTAGAACCAATCATATAGATGATTAAAGTTATATACAATGTATTATATTTTAGGCAATTTAATTATTATATTTTATTTTTATTATTATTATGCGCAATTTATAACTTAATATAATAATTATCCTTGGAATAGTTTTGCTATTTCTAAAATGCCCCTAGTCAAGTATTATTACGAAAGGGATAGTAATAATACATCGAGACTAGCATGTATAGTGACTGATGATTATGAATCATGGATATGTGATATCAAGTCAATACATGAGTACATTGCTAGTGAACAATGTACTGGACTGACCTACTATGAGAATATTGCATGGATAAACGTGTCATAAGTTATTCTCATATGATCACAACTACACATAAACCTTTGACCTGAAGTCACTACGGTTCCCTACATGAGGAATTACTCACTTTAATATTGTCCTATGTCACCTTTAATCAGGATGACAAGTAGGGCATTGATTGGGTGTGTCATAAATCATACAGTGGGAAGTGAGTGATGTAAATGGGATTTTGTTACTCTTGTATAAAAGAGAAATATCCTTGGGCCCCTTGATTGAGTGAGACTTATAAATGCATGGCCATGCTCAGTTGAATTAATATGTGATATTAATTATTTATTTTAAGTCTACTCAGTATCAAGAAATATAAAATTGAACATTGACGAGGATGACACATTCCATGCCTCCAATTCAATTTGGATATTATTACAAAAGGGTTATGATGCAAAACGTTGATCATGTATTAGGTGGATGTCGAATCAGAGACATTCTTACTACTTGAGTGGCAGTGATGTATTGCTAGATACCGCTTGCTGTCTATGGCTCAATAATAAGTCATTGTCAACGTAGTAAGAACCTACAGGGTCACACAAAAGGAGTAGGAATAAGACAATAATTAATTGGACTTTAATTATATTAATATCCAATTAATTGGACTTATTTTCGTGCATATATAGTATTAAGAATAATAAATTCACGTTTTATATATATATATATATATATATATATTATGTGATATTATTTGATATTAAAGTAATATCAAGTAATTATCTTATCAGATATTAGATAAATATATTATGAGATAATATTATTATCTAATATTAGATAATTAATAGATAAGTCCTATCTCTTCCCATTATCTCTAGGATAAGGATAAGATGAGTTGTTAAGTGTGATTAGGATTTTGGAAGCATTATCCTAGTAGGACTAGGATTATGGCTTGCCTAAGTTCTATAAAAGGGAACTTGAGGGCAGCACTTAATAATCACGTTTTAAGCTTCCATATAAACCCTAAATCACTCAGAAAACATCCAATCCTAATTCTTAGAGAGAAAAACGCATCCTAGCAGACGCGTGGAGGGTGAGAGGTCGTTGTTCACTCCGTGTGGATACCGAAGAGACGCTGTACCTTCCGACCGGCGTTTGATTCATCCGCTCTCAAGTTTTGATTAGTAGAAACATGAGTGCCTAATAGGTAAAACCCTAATCATTGACTTATGCTTTTTGCATGGATCCTAGGTAGAATTCGGATCAAAAATTTAAAATTTCGCTGCATGTGATAATCTGAATTCCTAACAAGGATCCCCTTGATATTGTGCTTAATATGTTACATGACCCTTTGTGCTCTCTAAACATGATTTGAAATGGAGATATCATCAAATGTCTTTGAGAAAAGATGTTGAAAAGAAAAATAGTTTCAAAGTAAAACATGGTTTCTATGAATGATTATCTTTGCTTCTTGGTTTGTCTAATGCACCAAGTATTTTTGTGAGCTTAATGAATTATGTTTTGCATACTTCTTTAAATAAATTTGTTAGGGTCTATTTAGATAAAATTCTTGTGATGAGTTTATGTGTTTTACTTGCAAGTTTTTTGTGAGTTTCTATTACTTTCATGTTTTTAGTACTTTTAAGAATAAGTTTGTTAGTGTTGGTTTTCATTGTTATCATGAGCCCAAGGGATGGTTCTTCTTATTTGAAAACTTAAAGAGTTAGAAAGAGCTACCACATCTATATGATCTTATACATGATGAATTATATGCTAAATATGTGAAATGCTCATTTTACAAGGAAAGAATTGCTTATTTGAATCAAAATATAAGTGGCATAGGAATAAAGATCAATGAAGTAAAAGTAAAAACAATTAGAAAATGGTCTCACCTAAGTTTGTTGGTGAAATTAAGAGCTTTCATGGTTTGATTAATTTTAATGGGAAGTTTATAAGGAATCATGTTCTATGTGCTTTCAATGATAAACTTGATATTGTTGATAATTTTATATGCTTGCATGAGATTGATGACTCTTATTTTGTATTTGATGCAGGTGGTTGCTTATTAAGGGTGTGAATGGAAAAGGAGGAGTTCTAAATCCAAGGAATCCTTATTACATCTAGATGGAGATAGTTCACTCCAAGTCTTGAAGAGACAATAATTGTTTTCCTAATTTGAATTCTCATGGTGAGTTTGATATGAGTACTTCTTTGGGTGTTCCTAATCATTTTCCTTTTGATGTCAGTTTTGAAGATTCGAGGACGAATCTTTTTGAAGAGAAGGGGAATGATGTGAATCCAAGGGAGGTCAATCATAAAGAAGTGAGATAAGATGAGAGCTTAATCAAGTGCATTAGAATTGTGCCCCATCATCATCAATGAGATGGGGCCACATCAGCCATGATCCACATCCTTGCCACATCATCAAAGAGATGGTGCCACATCAACCATTATCCTAGTTGGCACCATTTCATCCTATTTTCACTATTATTTGATGTTTTAGGCTTTGACTTAGTATTTGGACCTTTAGTTTGTGTTTATTTTGTGTTATGTTATTTTAGACTTTTGTGGGCTTCAATTTAGGCTGGATGTGTTAGGCCCATTTTACTTTAAAACATTCACCATGTTTTTATAGGTAACTATGTTACTTATAGTTATTTAGAGGCACATTTATTGGGTTTAGGTTAATGGAATAGTTTGGGCCAATATGCTATCATTTAAGCCCATTTTCAATTAAGATTTTAGAAAATTATATAAGGAGGCTTGTTCTTTATACAAATTAGTTTTGAGATTTGATATTTTGAGTTAGAGAATTCAGCTGAGTGCCTTTCTTGAGTTCTTAAATGAACTTGTGACTTATCAAAAGGATTCATCCTCTGTGGCATTGATAATCACTAATCAAGGATTCTTCCTTGTGGCGTGTTTTTCTTTATTGCTTATCGAAGGATTTACATCCTTTATGGCATGTTCATCATCACTTATCGCTCCTATTCTTCGTCTTCTGGAGTGTGGCATGAATACCCTTCTATTTTTGATTTTGTATTTGTTAAATTTAGGATAGATCCAACATAATTTCACATCAGAATCACTTAGAAAACCTTTTGGAAATGTTTGGAAGCCTAAAAACCCTACTTGAAAACCTTATGAGTCTCATGGTTTTAGGTTGAAGAGAGAGTAGAAATTTTATTTTAAAAATGGCCTTAAATGTCTTAAATAGAACCCTAGTCCAAAGTTTCCTCTATAAGCTTCTTTTTATTTATTTTTTTGTAAAAAAATTTGGTGACAATTGGCACATGGTGCATATTAATTTAGGTTTGAAACTTAAAATATATGTACACATATAAACAATTCAACACTTCACAAGAATCAACAAATCCCTATTCTTAATATTGATTCTAATCCTAACTGTCAAATCCTTTAATAAGGTAGTCTCAATTCCACATGGATGCAACAAGCCTTCAAGGCACTTATCTTAATCTGAAAACATTGTCAAAAATAGAGTGAATTATAAGAACTCAGTGAGCATACACTTACCACTACTTTTACAGGTGATCAATTTTATAAATAATAATCAGAGGTTAATCATTTACTAAATTAGAAAATGTTAACAAACCTATTTTTTGGTTTTTTGAAATATATGAAACTATGCTCCAAATTAGGAGTTCTCCTGCATATGACTTAAACTCTAATCTTATATAACAATTCATAAAAAATTATAATTATCTGTTAATATATAATATTATTATCATATCACATACTGTTGAGAATTCGGATTATCACATGCAGCGGAATTTTAAATTTTGATCCGAATTCTACCTAGGATCCATGCAAAAAGCATGAGTCAATGATTAGGGTTTTACCTATTGGGCACTCGTGTTTCTACTGATCAAAACTTGAGAGCGGATGAATCAAACGCCGGCCGGAAGGTACAGCGTCTCTACGGTATCCACACGGAGTGAACAACGATCTCTCACCCTCCACGCGTCTGCTAGGATGCGTTTCTCTCTCTAAGAATTAGGATTGGATGTTTTTGAGTGATTTAGGGTTTATATGGAAGCTTAAAACGTGATTATTAAGTGCTGCCCTCAAGTCCCTTTTTATAGAACTTAGGCAAGCCATAATCCTAGTCCTACTAGGATAATGCTTCCAAAATCCTAATCACACTTAACAACTCATCTTATCCTTATCCTAGAGATAATGGGAAGAGATAAGACTTATCTATTAATTATCTAATATTAGATAATAATATTATCTCATAATATATTTATCTAATATCTGATAAGATAATTACTTGATATTACTTTAATATCAAATAATATCACATAATATATATATATATATATATATATATAAAACGTGAATTTATTATTCTTAATAATATATATGCACGAAAATAAGTCCAATTAATTGGATATTAATATAATTAAAGTCCAATTAATTATTGTCTTATTCCTACTCCTTTTGTGTGACCCTGTAGGTTCTTACTACGTTGACAATGACTTATTATTGAGCCATAGACAGCGAGCGGTATCTAGCAATACATCACTGCCACTCAAGTAGTAAGAATGTCTGTGATTCGACATCCACCTAATACATTATCAACATTTTACATCATAACCCTTTTGTAATAATATCCAAATTGAACTGGAGGCATGGAATGTGTCATCCTCGTCAATGTTCAATTTATATTTCTTGATACTGAGTAGACTTAAAATAAATAATTAATATCACATATTAATTCAACTGAGCATGGCCATGCATTTCTAAGTCTCACTCAATCAAGGGGCCCAAGGATATTTCTCTTTTATACAAGAGTAACAAAATCCCATTTACATCACTCACTTCCCTCTGCATGATTTATGACACACCCAATCAATGCCCTACTTGTCACCTGATTAAAGGTGACATAGGATAATATTAAAGTGAGTAATTCCTCATGTAGGGAACCGTAGTGACTTCAGGTCAAAGGTTTATGCGTAGTTGTGATCATATGAGAATAACTTATGACACGTTTATCCATGCAATATTCTCATAGTGGGTCAGTCCAGTACATTGTTCACTAGCAATGTACTCATGTATTGATTTGATATCACATATCCAGGATTCGTAATCATCAGTCACTATACATGCTAGTCTCGATGTATTATTACTATCCTTTTTCATAATAATACTTGACTAGGGGCATTTTAGGAATAGCAAAGCTATTCCAAGGATAATTATTATATTAAGTTATAAATTGCGCATAATAATAATAAAAACAAAATATAATAATTAAATTACCTAAAATAAAATATAATACATTGTGTATAACTCTAATCATCTTATATGATTGGTTCTAGGACACACACCAACACATACTACCTATTTGAGGTGGATATTGCAATCACAAATAGCCATTAAGGCTTAAACACGAGTAAGTCATCTCAAACATACTAATAGTAATATCCAATCATAAATAATTTCTAATATCACATCATTACACATTTAGTTATAGTAAACATACATGTAGCTACTTTTTGCTTTCCAGGTCAAGTTTATATTATTCTTAACTATTTGTCAGGAATTTCCCATCCAACTCTTACATATATCCTTCATATATGTTTACTGAGAGTTTCTTATATGACTTTTAAAGCATTGCTCCATTATAGTTCTAAATTTTCTGATGTCATTGCTCTAGTACAGTTCATAATTTTTAATGCCATTCATGGTAGGATTTGTAGTTAATATACATATGAGAGCTCTATTCTCATATCACAATTATTTATAAAACTTCAATACAAAGTTGTTAATTCATCACTAAACAATATCAAGCACACAGTAGTACATGCATGAATATACAATAATGCCATCATTTTCTCCTATATGACCATAACATACAGATATAATTGAAATTTAATCATAATTTATCATTAGGTGGAAACATCACTATCATTCTTCCATTGCACACTCTAATCCATTACCATCCACTTAAATAGTTAATTGCACTTATACTTGGGTGTGAGTTTATACATGAATATATATATATATACATATATATATATATATATACATATATATATATATATATATATATACGTGAATATAAAATATGTACTTTTAATAAGAAAAATACAATTCACATTTAGGCTATCTTTTATTATAATATTAATTTGTGGTGAGATATATACTCACCTGATAGGGTACGTTCATTGTAAAAACTTAGAGTGGTTGATTCTTGTTTGGCACGTTCATCATAAAAACTTAGAGTGGTTAATTCTTGTCTTCCTCTTATCCATTATAGTTCAGCATGTATAATAATATTATGAATATGATAATACTATTTATTTTTTTATAAGTATTACGAATCCAATGTGTATATCATAATATAATAGTATCACTCATCAGCTTCTTGTATTCTCTAAATAAGCCTATGTAATCAAACACCACATTTTAAGCATTTATTAAAATCAACCCTGAACATCAAAATATTAACTTTTATGATATAAATATATTTTAAGTATAGTAACTTAGTATTCTAGAGTCTCAAATAATTACTTTATTAGTGTTATGTTAATTATCCAAATAAGGTGATAAAATAGGAGTTTCAAAACTGGACATGAAACAATTGAAATAATAAACCCTTATGCCATAAAAATGCCATATTCATATCATATTAGCATTTCACAACATAAGTTTTTTAAGACATATAATTACCACTAAAAATATCATCATATAATGCCTTAAGATAATTCCCTTCATGTTGATTAGACTTTTTATAGCATAAAATATTATTTTTTAGAGACATCCTTACTTTTCTCAAAATACACAAAAACAGGTTTTCTAGAGTATACAACCACCACTAAACATATTATTATATCATATTTCAAAATGATTCATTCATGCTATTTAAACATTTTATAGCATAAAAATCATGTTTTTCTAAGTTATCGTCGCTTATTGCAAATATTCATAAAATGGATTTCTTCTATTCTTGCATGAATCTGCCATAGTAGTATAACAAAGTATTCTATTTATATTTTAATTATTCCATTTTAGCATTTTATAACAAAAGAATCATATTTTTATATGCATTATCATTTTTCTTAAACATACAAAATGGGTTTTTCTTGAATTCTACTTCAAATTAGCATAAATGTTAAAAATATATGATATAGATATGCTCACCATCATCGACAGCTTACCAACACCAAAGAATGGACAAGCTTGCCGAAAATTGTAGCTTCATGCCCTTAGTTAGTTGCCTCCATCTCAAGTTGTTTACTATACATAGAGCAACATGATTCTAACTCTACTTCTTGCTACCACTTCCTACCACCTACCATAACAACTGGCCAAAGATAAACAGCAAAAACAACGGAGGAGTTGCAAGTTAGTTCTCTGATGATACATCCCTTACATAGAAACTCCATCATTCACCTCTAAAAATTAATGCTAGATGGAGACAACTCGCGATGCCAGCCTTACTGTAACACGCAATACCTGACAAGATATGGTGGTGGCATAAGGCCAGGGACACCAAATAGAACTAACCTATGAGAAAAGAGCAACAATAGCCAAGCAAGAGAAAAGAACCAACCAAATATATAATATATAAAAAGAGAGCTATGATCAATGTTACATGTGAAATGGTTTATTAATTAGCATAAGTATACACTGTCATAAACAAGTAATAAAGTGACAAGTTTGTTATTGTTCCTACGAGGATTGTTTCACTAAGTACAAAAATTAACAATTTTTATACTATTTGGTGAATTGATTAATTAGGAATTGAAGTAATTAAATAAAAATTTATGTAAAGTAACTAAAATAAATATGAATGCAATAGAATAAAGGCAAAAATGAATAAAAACTCTAGGCATTAGATTCACTTAACAATTTTGGATTGAATCATCCATCTACTTTAATCTAATTTTAATTCCCTTAATTGATAATTGAGTTTCCCTAAATTAATTACTAACCTCTTCCAAGGTCAAGTAATTCTATCATTAATTGTTAATTCACGATATTCCTATGTGAATTAAAATAACTAATCAGTATTAAGATTTATGAAACTCATTAAGACTACACAAACCATATGAATATATTCTTATTTCATATGTAGTTTATGGTTTTAATTATAGGATCCACACACATGCATCTCCTTCTAGTCTTAACATGTATATTAAGATTATTCAAAAGGTGGCCAATCAATTGAAAGCATTAAGAATAATAATTAAAACTCAATCAAGGAGAAGATAATTGAAATTAGTTTCAATAGATTAAAATTTAATTCGTTATTATCAAGTTATGTCATCACCCTAGGAAGATGAAGATTTAGTTTATAATGAAATTAAAAAAAATCAAAATAAAATGAAAACATTTTAACATTCATGATTAAAACATAAAAGTATAACTACAAATGCATGAAAATCAAAATACTAACCATTCATGTAGGAGGTAAAACCATCCATATTGGTGATATCCTAAACCATTCATATAGGAGAACTACCTAGCCTTCTATTGAGGAGACATGCAAAAAAAACTTAAAATGCATGAAACTAAACTCTAAAATGCTCTCTAAGATGCTACCCCTTGTGTCTTTTACTCTTTGCTATTCATAAATGAATGGGTGCAAGGATTCCAATAAGTTGAGCCACCAATCTTGACTTCCAACCATCTTCTTTGAATTCGCAGCAACCATGTTTCAGAGTTGTTTCTAACTTTTTACACTTAAATCAGTGGATTCACACACTTTAGTCTTCATCAAATTTGTAGCTGCAGATCATTTTAACCTTTCTAGCTCTAGTTATGGCAAAATTAATGGCTGGAGGTCAATTTTAGGTAGAACCACTATTTCAGTTTCTAAGCTAATTTTAGGGTCCTTAAAAGCTGATTTGGACTTTTCTTCCAACATGAAAGTTGTAGGGCTTTTTCTTAACTTTTGATCCATATGAAGAACAACCTAATATGTCATCCAGAGCTCTAGATATGGCCAAAAACCTAAAATAAAGTCAAAATCCAGCATTATCCGAAAAATCTAATTTTATTTCAAAATTATGTCTCATTCATAAAATGCAAATAGATTTATTAAATTAAGTTCATATAACATCTAAAAAGACATAATATAAGGGAAAATAAACATGCAAATATTTTACTTATCAATCAACATATAAAAAAAGAGGAAAGATGATATAGAGGGGAGAAAAGATAGAAAAGCTGCTAGAAAAATAAAATAAAAAAAAGATAGAGGAAGCTGAAATTGAAAGAGAGGGAAGAAGGATTTTTCAGAAAAAGAGAGAGATAAAATAAAAAGGAAAAACCAAGAGACATGATCCAATACTTCTCATGAGTCATTACCTTTTTCACTTTAAATCTTGATTGTTAGATGCTTGACTTTTAGAGAAAGACCAAAAGAAAATTTTAATATGCATTAGAGTTTAGAATAACTTTAGAATATAAGCAACTAAAATCAAAGTAAAATTAATCTTAATAAATTTTAAGACTATTTCAAAAAAGCAGTTTAGCAAATACAAATAAATATTTTCATAAATCCTTGCAACCATGTTCACTAAAATTACTTTTAACTTATAAGAAAATCTTTGTAGAAATTATTTAAACAAGCCTTAAATTAATAATGGCCTTTTAAAAATAAATCTATTTCAAACTTCCATAATTTCTAAAAAATAATTTATTAAATACAAATGATTTATTTCTCAAATCCTTGCATCTTATTTATTTAATGTATTTTCACTTTGTAAGAAATCTCTTGTAAAAATTATTTTAAACTAATCTTAAATCAATAATGGGCATATACAAATAATTAAATTTCAACTATTATCATAAGAATCATTTTTAATATTCTAAAATTTGGTATCATAAGTAAGCTTGTGTTAAAATTTGGTGGCAATTGGAGTTGGCTTACTTGCCCAAATGATAGTTTTATTTCTGTAGCTCTAGTGCAATTGAAATTAGTAGTTCTGAGTTCATGCCTTTAATGTCCTAGCAAAATCATGAAATTTGTTGTACAATACTTAATTTATTCCTTGCCTAACATGTTATGTATGTTGTGGAAAATTTGGGAAGTAATTAGCTTCCATTTGATTGATGAAAAAGGGCTTAGATTGTAAGTGCCCATATGCTAACCCTATTTTGAGAATAAGCTTTCATTTCTATATGACCAGTACTAAGGATCCATATAATTCACCTTTGATGATTTATAATAGATTAATAAAATGTCAAGAGTCTTAGAAAAAATTTTAGTGGAAGTTTGATTGAGTTTGAGTAGTAGAAAAGAGTTTTGCTCATGAATGCCTCCTTGTGGCCTAATAAGGCTTTTAGGTTAGTGAAATATATCTTAAATGGATATGATGCACTTGTTATTTAAATTGCTTTTAGGTTGGGATATTCATATACCATATTTGTTATTAGAATATTTAATAAAACACTTATGGTTAAGTTAGTATTTTAACCAAATTGATTATATGTGATAATGAAAAACATAGTTATACCTAAGATGTCCTAATATAGTTGATGCTTATGGTGTCCCATCATGGTTGATGTTTATGGTGTCCTATTAATACTTATTGTGAATATAAATGCTCATTTTGTAGATAATTGATGACTATAATGACTTGATATTTATTTGTGATGTGTGGAAAAATATGTAACCTTCATATAACAAATTATTAAAGTAAAAGGGTATAAGGTGGGCCTGAAGTTATAAAGGGGAGGAGGTGTATAAGGTGGGACTAGAGTTGCAATGGGGAATCCTAAGTACCAATTGTAGCCATTTAATTTAATAATTTGAATAAGTATTATTTTAAAAGAAAATATTATTAAGAATTTATTATGTGATGATTGTTTAAATGTTTCAATATATATTTGATCTTTTATGGCAAAAACTCTTTACAAAAAGAAGGAAGTAGCTATTCACTAGGTAGTCTTTAATATTCAAACTCATGTGTGTTTTCTCTTTTGTAGATACTGATTGTGGTCCTAATGAGATAAATAGAAATATGTATTGGATCCTTTCCTTACTCCGTAAAGGCATGCTGAAAGAATAGTTTATGAGATAACTTGCTTTATTTAGCACAGAATACTCCTCCTTAGAGTATTATGTATATATTAATAATAGTACATTTTGTGTACTTTCTAAACTTTTGTATATGTTATTCTTATTATACGTGTCAATATAAATTGATTTTCTTTTAAATTTATGTGTTTTAATACTTATATAAACATAAGTGATTTTTCCTACTATTTTATAACAATTTAAAATAGTGAGAAATTTATAAAGTGCAAGGCTTGTAAAGGTATTTGGTTAGTGGATCTACATTAATCAAATATCTTTATATTGATTACAGTACCTAAAAATTAGGTCATGACAATAACTATCCATTATAACTCAAACATTATCAATTATATTATAAACTTTAATTCCTTGTAGCATATCTCAAGAAGAAATATCAAATATATAACTTGCTGAGTAATATGAATACTCTTATAGTTTGGTACCTTTGATGTTCCTAAATTAATTCAATTTTTTACTAAAATTTTATCTAATATTTCAAACACATTATTATACATCAAACATCAATTATTTTATAACTTTTTTATTCTCTGGTAATGTTCACATAGTACTAAAAATAAAAATTTCAAAATAGGGCAACACATAAGTAGTTACAATGAAACCATTTTTTAACATTCAAATCATTTTCAATCATAACCAAAATTGTATATAATATCCCTAACATGTTAGATAAAGGAAAACTTAAATTATTTCACAAAAATATCATGTTAATACTATTCATATAGAACCAAATACACAAGGTTGCCAAAACTAGATAGTTTGGAGCTATTGTAATAAAGGAGCCTTTTTGCCATCCAAATTAATTCTAACTATTACCAAATTTTTATACAAGCTCACTAACATGTAAATAGACAAAGAACACCAATTAATTTAAATTTTCTCGATCAAATTATTGCACAAATAGCACCAAACTTTATAATACAAAATGCTAAATTCTATTTTGAACTCTTCTAACCAAGGTCCATAAAATTCACTTTTCTTATCTCTAGAATTTTCCAAAAATTCCTAATTCTTTCCACACCTATCTTAATACTTTTTGTAACATTAAAATACTAAAAATTAAAATTTTAATAATTTTTAACCCTTGATTCTAGAAAGCATTAAAAAAATACTATTATCCTTCTTTGAAAGTCTTGTTTCCAAACTCAACAAAACTCTATTGTCATCTTTTAAGGAAACTAAGTGGATCCTTTCCTACTAGTATTCTACTAAAGTTCCAATATCATATCATTATATCAATAATTATATAATGTCAAATCTAACCACATAACACCATAAATTAACTTAACACTTATAATAGCATATATCATCATATTCTTCATCTTTCATGAGAAAACTTAACACCACAAAGGAACAAGGGGTAGTTGCCACTCACCTTAAATTTTTCATTCTATAACCTTTCAAAAAACCTCTTGGAGAAGCAACTTCACTGAAATAAACTAAGTTTTAGGAGGTTGAAGAGAAGATTTTCAGAAAAACTTGAAGGAGATAAAGGGAAACCTAAGTTATCTTATAAGAAACTTGAAGGAATCACTTGGAAAGCCTTTTGAAAATTGTTGGATGCTTGAAAACCCTATAAGCATCACATTTTTAGGCTAAATAGAGAGTAGAAATTTTGTTTCAAAAATAGCCTTAAATGCATTAAATAAAACCCTAATCCAAAGTTTCTTCTATAATTTTTTTTATTTTTTTGTGAAAAAAATTAGTGACAATTGGCATATGGTGCACAGTAATTTAGGGCTAAAAATTAGAGGATAATTTTTTCATAATTATTTAAATTTAGCTAAATATATTGTCTATAAGTAAACACTAACAAATATTTTTTAATTTTCCTTTTATTCACCTAATTGCTATTGACTTCCTTCACAAGTTTGGGCTTTACTTAAGCCTTATTTAATTTTTTTTTACTTTAAGGTTATAATTAGGCATAAAGAATTTAAGCCAAATCAGTCAAAGTGAATCAAGATGATTTATCTTGATTTTAGGCCTTAATTTAGGTTTTTGGCCTTTTAGGGCTTTAATTTCCTATTAGGTATTTATATAATTTTTCTAAGCTTAGTATTGTGTTTTTAATTAGATTTTGACCTATACTAATGTGTAATATATTTTTCACAAAAATTGTAGTTAGAGGTGCATCCAAAGTATCTTTACAATTTACTTGAATTTCACTTGATTACCTTATTGATTTTTTGTTTAGGGCCTTTTCTAGTCAAATTCCTTCTTCAATTTTCTTGCTTTTTTTGAGGTATTAAAAAATGTTTGAGCTACTTTGTGAATGTGGATTATAGGTATGTCACCTTGTATTTTCTTTTTAATTATTGTATACTATAATTAGTAAGTAATATGGTTATGTGTTATATAAGTTAGAGTTATGGATGTGTTTGTGGACTAAAAATAGATACATAAGTGGTTATTTATGATTGTTAAGTAAGTTATTTACTTATTGAATCTATGACTTACTGTTGTTATTTAAAATGTTTCATAGATATGTTGCAATTTCACGATCACTGCCTATAGTTTAAGGATAAAGATCTCCTTGAAAATATATTTGTGTAGTCATAGTTAGTGTCTAATTATGATTAGAAAGTTAAGAGGCCTTGTAAACACACACACACTACAGTATAAGCTTTTTGGTTGTAAATAATATAATTATTTATTAAATTAGTTAAGTAGCTTGTTTGTTAGTAGTTGTGTGATGATACCAAAATAAGCTTAATTGAGCTTGTGGAGACCTGAAAATGGGATCCACACCAATCATGGCTAGATAGGTCATGACACTTGTGCATTGGATCCATGTGCTTATTTATGAAAGGATAAGATTAATTCTAGAGAAAGAATGCTAGAAAGGATAAGAATGACCACGAATCACAAGGAGAATTATTTGATTTTGTACCTTGGTGAATAATATCTATGTGAAAATATTATACTAGAACCTATCTGGTAGGTTCTTGTCATGAGCCCAAACCCGATCATGACTGGTGTGGAACCCTTTTACTAGTTTTCACCAGCCTATGTGTGTATACTTAACTTAATGCTGACCTATCATTATGTGAGACATTCATAGAAAGGAATAGTATTTCAAGATAGCATTCATAAAAAAAAATTCTACAAAAGATATGAAAGTTAGAAATGCTTATGATCCTCCTAAAATGAGGATAGGCCTAACTAACTCTTAAAAAGTTAGTTCAACATTCTATTAATATAATACTATGGTAGACAGGAGGCCTAAAACATTCTATATATATGGACTGTGCTACCAAAATACCATCAATGAGTTTCCACAAACTCTAACTCTGAGGAGGTGGAGGTGGAGGTGGAGGTGGAGGTGGAGGTGAAGGCTCAACCTATGAATCTATAAAATAAAACATAGAGGAGTGAGTTTGAGGCTTAGTGAGTAGATAATCTATAAGAATAATAACAATGTACAATATATTACCTACCGGGCTATCCTCCCTCAACAAAATTACAACATGAACAAATATATTGGTAAGCAAGAGCCAACAACACTAAGATTATCACATGCTCATCTCAAGTTCAATGTATCATATAAAAATACCCATGATTATTACACTCAATATCATGTTTCATTGAATGGACAAACAGTAAATAAAATATATTCATCCTCATTTTAACTCCCGATCCAACCTTATTCCTCACCCGCCTTATTATCGGGAATTTCCCATCTGATATTCACAACATTGCCCATATCATATTTCTCACCTTTAATGCCCCTCGTGGCATGGTTCTCAATATATTTTAAACATTATAACTTAAGCTCCAATCAATATAATCACAATTTAATTTAATGTACCTCACAATATCTATCAACAATCATTGTACTCTCTTGTATAGCTACAAGCATTTGCATATATCATAGTTCTAATGCTATAACTTATCCTATATCAATACACTTTTAGTAATTATAGGTTAAATATCCATGATAGACCGTTATGAGGTATAGAAACACAAAATAGATTGAAAATGGGTTATATGAATACCATAATTCTGTTCTATGAGTGATGTCTTAAGAATAACTCATAAACTATAGATGTATTATGTATGAAACTTTTTCATATGAAATTAGGTTCAATCACCTTTCCATAGACTACTTAGTTGCCCAAATTGACTAAGTTTTGAAAAAGTTATTTCCTCTTGAACTTAGGCATAAAAGTTCTCTTTTTTGAAATTCAGAGTTCTTGATATTTGCTCGCTATTTTAATGATATCTTAAAATATATACATAATTTTGATTTTAAAATGGATTCCATTTGAAAGTAGACTCAATTACCTTTAAAATGATAGGTGATTTGTTTAAAACGGACATAAGATGAAGGAGTTATACCCTTTTAAAGTCGACATGAAAATCTACAATTGATGAATCGATTGGTGAATCGATTCACCAACCCAGTTTTTGCCTTTGGACCCCTGGAATCGATTGGCCACTTAATTCATCAACCCCTGAGAGCCTTGAATTGCTTGGCTACTCGATTCTAAAGCCCAATTTTGCCTCTGGACCCCCAGAATTGATTGGCCACTTAATTTACACATGAAAAACTCAGTTTTCTGTGATATTTGCACTGTACAACTAATCCAAAACACTTCACAAATGCATATATTGCACATTAAACCCAATTATAATCATCAATACACTTATCTAAAATCTCATATCACTTTTTTCCATCATTTATAACTTTCAAAACATCAAAATAAATCAAAATCAAGCAAGGTCACAAACTAATCCATATTCCACATATATCTTTATATAACCTCAAAATCTATAGATTTAGCTAGATTATCCACTCACCTTGTATGGAAGAGGATGCTAGAAGACTAATTTGAAGATCTTTCAACCTGAACCACATCAAAATCCATGGTTTCTAGAGTTAGGGTTTAAAATGCTCAACACACTTAAATAAACTTCAAATCTTTTATCAACCAAGAAGAAGTAAAAAGGATTCTTGATAAAAACATTATTCTTACCTCAATTAAATGAAGAAATTAAGAAGATTGGAAGTCTCCCTTACTTGGTTGGTGAAGTGGTGAGAGGATTGTTTAGAGAGAGTGGAAGAAAATGGAGAAATGAAAGGGTGAGGGTTTTTAAGGCTGAAAAAGGGGAAGAATAGGGCCTCTGGGGCATTTTTGAAAAAAATCCTCCTTCACCTCTTCCATACTTATATACTCATTTATATTGGTGTATAATTTTACACCTTAAAATTCTAACAAACCTTTCCCCAATAAATTTTACCCAAATCATATTTCCACATTCTCATTTTCATCAAATCTACTTTATTTCATATTTCATACATAATATTCTTAATTCACCTGAAATAACTGATTGCCTTACTCATTCTTCCTCACATCATAGCTTTCAATTTATTTGTAACTAAGGAGGGTGTAACAGTTCTAACATTATGGCTAGTAATTGGATTATATTTCCTATTCTATTGGTTTTCATTTTAGTAAGTCCATAGGAGAGTTCTCTATCTATAATTGAGCTTACATTGTTATCAAATTTTAGTTTTATAAACTTAAATATTTAAGTAGAATGTTAACTCATTATACTCTTAAACCTATTCTTTCTATTTTTTAAGATACTCAAGTTTATATGCTTCCACTAACCCTACCTCAATAGATGGGCTTGCCTTCTCAAAGACATTCCATTACCTTTTGAGCTAGGTGACATTAAAATTGTAATCATTTTGTATTTCATGACAAATTTGTAAACTCATTAATAAGAAGCCATGATCATGGCTAATAGTGTGTATACTTCTTTTGGTTTAGATATCATGAGAAACATTTAATGGCAGGTTTAGTTAGGTCAACTTATTCTTCATGGGGTTGTAGGAAAATAAGTTGATTTAATTTCTCTTTGAGGGTGGCCTTCATATACTACAAAATTATTTTTTTGAACTTAAATGGAAAATGAATAATTTAGGTCCTATCTTTGTTCCTAAAGCAGATATTACCATAGAATACCATGTTTTCTAGTATGACATGCATACTAATATTAATCTTGGATTAGGTTAGTGGGATTATATTTAATGATTCTGTGTCAGTCACAATCATAGTAAGGTTGTGATAGTTATTTTCTTTTATTTTCTACTACTTCATTCTTATAATTTTTTTTATCCAATTCCAATATCAAAATATGAAAATAAATATGAAAAAAGAAACTTTTGTTGGTGTGTTTCCTAGGAGACAATCATAGAGATAATTACAATATTACATAATGTATTATATTTTATTTTGGCAATACGATTATTATATTTTTATTTTATTTTATTTTGCACAAATTATAACTTAAATATAATAATTATCCTTGGAATAATTTTGCTATTCCTAAAATACCCCTGTCAAGTATTATTACAAAAAAGAATAGTAATAATACATCGAGACTAGCATATATAGTGACTGATGATTATGAATCATGAATATATGATATCAAGTCAATACATGAGTACATTGTTAGTGAACAAATGTACTGGACTGGCCTACTATGAGAATACTGCATGGATAAGACTTGTGTCATTAGTAATTCTCATATGGTCACAATTGCATATAGTCCTTTGACCTGAAGTCACTATGGTTCCCTACATGAGGGGTTACTCACTTTAATGTCGTCTTATGTCACCTTTAATCGGAATGACGAGTAGGGCGTTGATTGGGTGTGTCACCAATCATGCAGAGGGAAGTGGTGATGTAGATAGGATTTTGTTACTCTTATAAAAAAAAGAGGTATATCCTTGGGTCCCTTGATTGAGTAAGACTTAGAAATGCATGGTTATGCTCAAATGGATCAATATGTGATATTGATCATTTGTTTTGAAGTCTACTCAGTATCAAGAAATATAAATTGAATATTAACGAGGATGACATACTCCATGCCTCCAATTTAATTTAGATATTATTACAAAAGGGATTATGATGCAAAGCGTTAATCATGTATTAAGTGGATGTCGAATCACAGACATTCTTACTACTTGAGTGGCAGTGATGTATTGCTAGATATCGCTCATTGTCTATGGCTCAATAATGAGTCATTGTTAACGTAGTGAGAACTTATAGGGTCACACGAAAGGAATAAGAATAAGATAATAATTAATTGGACTTTAATTATATTAATATCCAATTAATTGAACTTATTTTTGTGCATATATATTATTATTAAGAATAATAATATGTTATTCACGTAATATATATATATATATATATATATAATATTATGTGATATTATTTGATATTAAAGTAATATTAAATAATTATGTTATCATATATTAGATAAATATATTATGAGATAATATTATTTCAATATTTGATAACTATATGCAATCATCTAAATATTAAAATATTTATATTATGAGATAATATTATTATCTAGTATTAAATAATTAATTGATAAGTACTATGTAACTCCTTTACTTATTAATAGCTTAATCCTCATTAAATAGGTAATTATTGCACAATTAGGTCTTTTTGAAGCCAATTTAAGATTCTGTGAAATAAAATATTATAGAATCTGAGTTTCAAAAATTTTCTGCTCATTTCTAGAATTATTGGACCAACTTCAAAAATATGAAAAACTACTTTGAAGAACTCCAAAAATTAGGAAATTTGTTCCCATGAACCCTTTACTCATTGACTTCATTTACATCATTTAGACATCATTTGGTCTCTTAAAATTCACAGCAAAGTGTTCCTGTTCTAGTACTATTCAGAATTTACAACTGTAAAAGTAAGCCCTTAGTTCAGGGGGTAAATCAACTCCGATTAAACTAAAATTTGGTATGGAGCTTGATAAACATGTTAAATACTTTCCATAAAATTTTCACATCAAAAATCCTCCATTTACTTCTTCGGAATACTAAGTTACAATTTGTATTCAGCACTGTGATGGGAATAGGGTAGTCCAAAACGTGTAATAATTTCCCACAGCAAATGAGCTTATTTTAAGCTGAATTTTGACACAGAGGATGATACATAAATGAAGTCCACTCCTGAATTTTCTTATAATTTTTAGAGCATCATAACTTAACCAAAAATCCCTACAAACATTTTCAACTTACTGCCCTACGAGTTCACTGTTCATTTGTCATTTACTATTCATTTGGTCATTTTCCAACTTCACACACATTGCATATTAAAGGCTTACTAATCCAAACAAGTTCATAATACATCAAATTCATGTATTTCATACAACATAGGCAAGGGTCATATAATTATATAGAAATTTCAACTAACAAAATATATATCCAACACATACTAATATCACAAACTTTATGAACATTCTAATACAACTTCAAAATATTATTCTTCCTTGTCAAGAGGGCCTTTGAAAGTATCACCTATAATGTTTAGTAAACAATATAGAAACATAAGAAACAAAGTTTCCCAGTAGCTAGCTATTGCAAGAAAAATATATTAAGCCATTCCAGATCCTTAAGTAAGTAAATCATACCTTTTCAAAATTAAATAATCATTTATCACACTATTCCATACCATTGTAAGAAACATGCACTGCACACAGCAATCATCAAGCCCATTCAAGGACTCATATAGATATTTAGATAGCCATCACAGATAATCGTACCTAGGCTTCACGCACACAACACTCGGGCCGTAGTTACCGCACATAGCAATTTCATTATCATCCCGGGGAACTGGGGTCATAGGCCTCACACACAGTATTTTACTGTCTTCTCGGAATGCGCACACAATAATTTCATACACATTCCATACAATGGCATAAAATACAAAAAACATATAAATGGAAAATAGAGCTTAAGGATAAAGCTAGCTACCTTTTAAAAGCTTCCAATAGTGATGATTCCTTTGCCCTCACTTAGAAATTTCTCTACAATCCCTTTACCTTTCCAACTTGCCACTTTTCTTGCTGTACATAAATACACATCATAATTTCTTATTAGAACACCATCATTTTTCTTAAACTTCATACATTCTTCACTTCCTCCACATACACTAAACCATGAAAGAAGTGTCCAAATTTTTAATGTACATTCCAATACCTCCTAAACTTCATTGTAATACATTATTCCAAACTTCCAAAAACACAATTAAATGGCTAAAACTCCTTCCCTCCTTCCTTTCCCATGCTCACAATTTTGGCCTCCAAAAGGGGATTTTCACACAAACTTTCATAATTCAAATTTTCATCTTCCATAGGCTCCATAATTTATAAGAATCATTCTAATTTCATCAATTTAGCTAAATTCCGAACAAATCATGCTAACTCCATACATACACCATTATGCCTCTAAAACCCTAATTTGTACATCATGATTTCTTATTGTTTTTACACCAAACCAAAGCCATAGATCAACATAACAACATCTAAAACATCATTAGACATGCTCAAATCATCTAAAACTCCATGGTCAACCTCCTTTGACCACACCAATATCAAAATTTCAAGAAACTAAAAAGAGTACATTAAAGAGCTTTTAAAGGAGAACATTTTTGCCTCTTAGAGCAACTTGAAAATCTCTACTTAGAGCTCACCAAACTCATTCAACTTTGGAGGTTTCTTCAACCTAAATACACCATGTGATAGAGCTTGATGAGAGGAGCAACTTTGTCTTCTACACCTAAACCTAAATCTCACTATTTTTGGATGAAAAAGTCAAATGAAATTTTCTCTCTTCCTTCTCTCTAGCTCATGGTTTTAAGCTTCTTTCATGGAGTCTTCCATGACTTTGGAGAAGAAAGGAGAAGAAGAAAGAGTTTTCATGAAGCTTCAAGGGTATTTTGGTTATTTTTGAAATTTTTAAGGGTATTTGGGTCCTTTCTCACCAATTAGTAAGGCTATTCTTGCCATTTTCTTCTAATAATGACACTTGTCATATGTCTATTAGTTTCTTCTAATAATGAGACTTGTCATGTGTCTATTGGCCACATTTAATAAAATTACATATTAGGCCCCAAATTCTTGGTTATTTATACTTTAACCCACACTTCATTTTGTACTTTGCAATATAGTCCATAGGGTTACCTGACTGTCTGAAAATTCATAGATTGTTAGATTTAGACAAGTTCCATTTCTAGGATTTTCTAACCTCCTCTGATTATCTATAGTATTTAGGAAAATTAATTCTTTCCCTATTATTCCCTTTCCTTCAAAATTTTGGTTACACTTATACTTAACACCTTTCAGCTTGGAATTCACATACCAAGCTAATTTAAACGTGCGCTTCATTTTTACAGCATCAAAATTTAGAGATTCAAATGATAAAATTAAAAATTCAGGACATTACATCCTAATTCTCCTCACTTTATCTAGGATAAGGATAAGATGTGTTGTTAAGTGTGATTAGGATTTTGGAGGCATTATCCTAGTAGGACTAGGCTTGTGGCTTGCCTAAGTTCTATAAAAAGGGACTTAAGGGCAGCACTTTTACACACGCTCATAAGCTTTCATAAAATCCTAAATCACTCAGAAAATACTTAATCCTAATCCTAGATAGAGAAACGCATCCTAGCAAATTCGTGGAGAGTGAGAGGTTGTTGTTCACTCCGTGTGGATACTGTAGAGACGTTGTACCTTCCAGCCGGTGTTTAATTTATCCACTCTCTTAAGTTTTGATCAGTAGAAACCCGAGTACCCAATAGGTAAAACCCTAATCATTGATTTATGTCTTTTGCATGAATCCTAGGTAGAATTTGGATCAAATTTTTAAATTTTTGCTGCGTATGATAATCCGAATTCTCAATAACTTTAGCATAAAATTTTGGCTTTTCTATCATCAATGCAAAAAATTTCAAATAAAAATTGTTATCTATAAATGATCATTTTTAATTTGAAATAATCAACATCTAGGATTAAGAATGACTTATACTGGTTAAACAACTAGAAATAGATTAAAGCTTTTTAATAATTAGATAAAAGATGTCAAATTATATAAAAAAAATTCTTTACCCATTTTACCTAATTTGAGCTCATCCCTGCATCAAAGTATAATATCATCAAGTAAATATTAAAAATAAAAATATTACTCTTAATTAAATTCATTATTCATAATATTGTTCCATCTTCTAAAATCACAAAAATAAAACTTTTAAGCTTATACTAAGTAAACAAGTAGGGTAACTAACTTTCAATCAATCATGTATTGGGTTATTTTAAAGGAGAACTTTATAGTGCACCATTAATATAAAAGCATATCAATATACTCTTAAATTTAATTATTGATATGTCATCATGTGATATATGAAATCTAACCTTAAAAAATGATGTATAGTTAGATCTGGTGATATATTAATACATCATTGTGTTAATATGAACCAAAGTCTCTCCCTTTAATTAATTATATTTATACATGATATCACATATTTATTTATATTTATATTAAGTTAATGAGCATAAACTAAATATTTATTTACATTATTAGAGTATGAACTATCAATTAATTAATAAGGAGATAATTTTTTTAAAAAAATTAATAAATTCAAAGTTATTCTATAAGATATACCTAATTAGTTTTTTTAGTAAACTAGTACATCAAACACCTGAAAAAAAACTAGCTTTTAAATTCATGTCAAAAAAGTTATATAAGCTAACTTTGTAGTAAAAACATTAAGTCTGTGCTTGGTTAGAGTAGAAATTGGAGGAGAAAGAAAATGAGAGAGAAAGAAGTTAAAAGAGAGAGAAAAAATGAGAGAAGTTATTTTTCTTAGATTTGCTTGGTTGTAGGAGAAAATAGGGGAGAAAGAAAATATAGGAGAAATTGTTGCATTACAAAATTTCGTATAGTTTTCATTTATATTTATTACAAAATTTCAAAAAATATGACCCGAATATGTGACCTACATGTCGGGTCACCCACAGATCTGGGTTGGATCTAGATAACCTGCCCACTAGGTCCCAAACTTGAGTTGCAACCCTATAAGAAAAAGTTGTGTCATCCTCTAGTTCTCCTAGTTTCCAGCTGGATTGGAACTCTTATTGCTGCAAAGGTAACTATCCTACAAGTCCTCCTTAATGTTGTCAACATGCAAGCAGCAATTGGAGGTGGATGAGATGCAAGCAATAAAATGAAAGCAGCAACAGCAAACCAACGATGTTAGGAAAATAACAAAGAGGGAGTTTATCAAAGGAGGAAGGGATGACAATTCAACTAGTGACACCAACTACCCTCAGCTATGGTAGACGCAAAGCTAGGTAGAAGAGAGACAGTGACTAAATGGTTTTTCCTTAAAGAAGGAGTTTGTGGTTATGTCACTGTGCAGTCTTCTCTCCCTTTTCTTCTCAAAACTAAGGAGAAAAAATAAGTGGGTCCCATCGTACAAATTCACCCTAAATTTCTCTTCTTCTCCATTTTCTACCAGTATCCAAGTAGGAGAAATTCAAAAATTCTCTATACTTTTCTATTCTATAACTTCTTTCCTCCTAGTTTTACCCTGAAACAAGCAGAGGCTAGGTCTCACTTGACACATTGTATAGTATAGTATAGTATAAAGAATTTTAGATAGTATTATATAGGATAATATACTACATTATATTATGTTTGATTTGTTACTATTTAAAGTCAAGGTTTGTGAAAAATAATTCTATTTTTTGTTTATTATTTATATCATATTGTAGAAGAATATATGTATTTAAGAAATAATTAATTTAGTTGAGAGTCCTTAAATCAAGTGACATTTGATGTTCTATATTTAGGGTTCAATATTTGATCCTTGAGTATGTAAGTTAGTAATTTAACTATTCATACCATTATAAAACAAAAGAAATAAAAGATTTGACTAAAATACTTCTAGATATAAAAAACTAATAACAATTATCTTAAATGAATTTGAAATACATAATTAGATCAAAATGTCTTTCAACAATAATGTCTTTTAAAAAAAATATGATAATATATATTAAAGATTTACACTATAATAATAAAATATTATAGCATGTGCAATCGACAAGCATACGCAAATATACGCATTCGTGAATGTGCGCGCGCATACACATATACATACATGCATACATATAACAGATTAGTAAAAATAAAAATTATTCTAAATCAATACAAAAATATAAAATTTAGTATTTATTTTGTATTAAATCTTAATAACATTAAAAAGTAATATTATTATCCATAAATATTATAAACATAATTTAATATCATCAAATAAAATTAAAAAATAAATTAATATATATATATATATATTAACATAGTAGAATTTTTTTATCATTTTGATTTTATAAGAGAGATATGTGAGATAATTGTGAAAAAAGGTATAAATAATTAATTTTAACAATTTAGAATTTATTAGGGCCAATCAAGTGTCGGGTTTAGTTAATTAACAACACATTTCAAACTAACTGAAGCAAACCGAATACACATCATTTCCAAACTGTGGTTGACTGATTGGCTATGTCTAACTTATTATAATCGAAGATTTCAATTTTGTTTGATTTGACATGGGTATAATTGGGTAAACTTTGGGCCAATTTTAATTAAAACTTGTGCTGTTCGAAACTAACCTACTGGGCAGTATTGTACAATAGAGTAAAAAAAAACAAACACAACATAAAAAAGACCAGAGGCTGTCCGAACCTGCTAGCTAACACTACAACAAAAAATAGAGCAAGGAAAAATACTAAAACACTGCATCAAACATCACAAGAAAAAAATTATAAAATTTCCCCTTCATTGAACATGTCTAAAGTTTAAGTTTTTCATACAAAATATATCATCAAAGAGTCTAAAACTATTCAATATTCACACTTCACAATCCTTTTCCATCTTAAAGTTAGCTAGCCTACCTATTGTCTACCAAGAAATGCTGTCTAGTATCTACCATCCCAAAAAATATTGTTAAGCCATGATTCCAATTTTCATCTACTTGCCATCCACATCGCTGTACTTGTGGATTATGGCAGCAACCAGCAAGAAACAAAAGCTAAAAGTCTAGAACCTGTGTGTGTGCTTTATGTACCTCTTTACCTAAAGTTGAATAGGCTAGCAACATTAAAAAAATAATGCTAACCCAGCTGCACTATACAATTGTGTGAACTATTCCCAAGTCCTAACATAAAAAAATATTTTCAAAAGCAAAATATTTGGAAGTCTGCAAGTTTGAACTTGCAACTGGCATATGCTTTTTACACTAATGGTGCCATCTGCCAATCAATTTTGGCACTACTGTCTACTAACTTTGTTCAACCTGCAAGAAAGCAAAAAATGAGAAATTAAAATCTAGTTAGATAGTAAAAATAACACTTGAACAGTAGAAAAAAAAACTACCTCCTAGTCAATAGCCATAGGCTGTGACTGATTTGCATCTCTATCTTTATCTCCAACACCAACACCACTTTTGCTACCACTAGATATGTTGCTTGTTTCAAGTTCAGCCACCACATCTGAAAAGAAAGATAAAACACCATAAATTATACTATGAATTTAAAATAAAAAAGAAGCATAATTTGTAATTTCTATCTTTTCATAAGCTTGGAAATCATCAACCATGTCAATGTCTTTAAAATCGAGTTTGGTGGGCTTCAACCAATTCTATGTGCATATTAGTGCCTTTGTTGTCTTTAGAGAGAGAGAGCTCCTATAGATGTCCAACATACACCCTCCTCGTGCTAAATACAGATTCAGATGCAATAGTGGACACCGGAATAGCCAATACATCTTTTGCCATTATGGATAGCACATTGAATTTAGATGCATTTACTCTCCACCAAGTTAAAACATTAAAATTTTCATCTTCATTAACACAACGCTCATTCAAGTACCTATCTACTTCATTCTTGTAAATGACCCTAAATTAGTATAATAATGATGATGAAAAAAAATAATAATAAAATAGAAAATTTTTAGGAATGTTATAATGAGTGAAATTTTACTTAGAAACTTAAGAATAGATTTTAAAATTTTCGCTTAGAAATTCGATTTCTAGTACCCGATAAAGTAAAAAAGTGAGAAAATACACTGAAATTATAGTAAATTAATTCTAAAAACTTGTGGATAGTCAAAAATAATTTTCAAAGATAAAAAATGATTATGGGAAGTCAAAATAAAAAATTTTAAAAATATTTAGAAGCCTAAGGGTGAAAATGTAAAGAAAATAAGCAATTCGAGGCCGAATTGTAATAAACCTCTTTATCTTTTTGGCCTTTTGTATTTTTGTTATGTAGGTTGGGTTAGACCAAGCCTTTTTTTAGGCCTAAATATGAAAAATTAAGACCCAAATTTGTGACCCAAAAACAGCCTAAACTTTTAAAGGAAGCCAAGGACCAAAATAAAAGAAAAGGGTAAAACTTGGGGCCAAAAGTGTAATATTTGAGAATTTTTGATTTATGTCATATTTTTATTGGCTAAAAGAGGATTAGCTGGTCTGAAACCTCAAACCACTTGGACGTCCCATGAAGCCATTCAAATGTCCCCAAAATCCTCCAAAATCCAAGACAAAATTAATTTTTGGATTTGATGAAATTGTAGATTTTTTTAGAAATTTCTTGAAACAATTTTTATATAAATCAAGATAGACTTAATAGTAGAAAATTTGATGCTCCACTTCAGCCCAAATGTGACAACATAGAGAAGGAGAAAAGGAAAGTTAGACAAAGCAAATTCAAGGAAAACTTGGCAAGTCAAATAGGTAAATTATTAATTCCTTTTAATCCCCCTAATTTTTTATGGTATTCCTCTTCTTCTTAACCCTGAACTCTGATTTTATTTTCTTGAATTCACCTCCCTCTCCCTTAGAACTTAGTGTTGGAAAGAAGAAGAAAGGAGTAAAGATTTGAGGTGAGTAATAGCTTGTTACAAATCTTATGAATTTCCAATAATAGATTATCAAGATGAATATGATTCCTTGAATGTGATTTGTATTGGTTGCTGTGGTAATCAGTTTGAAATGATTTAAACGTGTGATAATGTTGTTGAAAGTGAGTATTGGGATCATGAATGATGAGAATGGGACTATTTTGGCTGTTGTAAAGAAATTGCTAAGGTTATGATAGAAATGGAATCAAGAAGGATAAAGAATGCTGTTGAAATTTTGGTGGGTGAATAGTTATGTGAAACCTAGGTGACTTATCATAAAAAAAAATTATGATTTTTGATATTCTAAGGTCTCCCATAGTGTAAGGTTGAATTCTGTAAATTTTAACAATTTTTAGAAACTTTTAGATATTTTAGGAGAATTTCCTAAGTAAGGTTATCAGTGCTGTCCAGAAATAGGGCACTTTCGCATTGGCTTCTATTTTCGAACTTTTTTGGGCTTAAAATGATCATAAAAAATCATGAAAAAATTTAGGAAATCCATTCAAGATGTTATTAATGTTTTTTAAAATTTTTAGGGCAATCAAGGATTAATTGGTCGCCCAATAAAATTGTGAAAAAGAGTTGTTCATGACAAAATCCAAAAATTTCCAATCTTGTTCACGAAATTTTTAGGAGTATCAAATGGTTAGGAAAAATTTTAGAAAAATTTGTATGAGTCACTGTGATTGTGATGTAGCATGAATCAAAATTTCAGAAATATTAAATTTTATATAGTTCTCCAAATAATTCCTACCCTTATGCTATCTAAATAGGGCCTAGAACAAGGAAGAACCTTTGTGTGATATGAATTGTTTGATTTGTGTACATGAATATCCTTTAGGAATTGATATGATAATGAGCCTAGAAGGATAAATGAAGCATAAAAAACTCATGGCATAGTTAGTATTTTGATACATTCCTCGAGGAAAATTATGGTTGATGCATGTAGCGTCCCACAATTGTTCATTTTGCTTATAAAAATGTGGGAGGGAGAAAACATCCTTCACAGAGAAGGAGAGGAGGCATAAGTAGTGGAAGGAAAAGGTTGGTGGTCTCAGGCCTAAGGTGGCGGGGAATAAGGTTGGATTGAAGATATAATGTGACATTGCATGTCAACTAATGCCATTTCTCAAAGAACATAATATCTAAACTTGGACTTCTAATTGAATGTATGATTCATAAGTAGAAAAAAAATCTTATATAGGAAAATCAAAAAGGGTAATAACAAGTTATTACTCACTGAGTATGTTTTATACTCACTCTATTTATTGTATTGAAATTACAGATTCAAACCATGGATCCATGGATGCGTAATAACACTTATGAGGATATGCCACTACACCCCACGGAACATATGGATTGGAGCTCCACATTGAAATTTGGGTTACTCCTGATGATGTAATATTTTGTATCGTGTGGACTATTGGCCCCTGGACATGGAGCCAAATGTCCTTAACTTTTCTTTCCACTAGTGCAGGTCACCCCGGACGATGAGTCTGGGAGTATTGTGACACTATTAGGGCCCTGAGTTTCTAGATCCAGTTCTCCTCCAGAGTCTGATCTGGAGAAGGAGGGTCCTAATTAGGTTAGCGAGTCAAAGAATTAGGGATAGAGTATTTGCAGTACTATAAACGAACTTATCTTTGTGAATATTTTTGTGATGTTTATACGTATGTTCTATATCTTATTTTAGTATTTTAATATTTTTATTATCTATTTATTTTTGTACGTCTTAATGTTAGTTTTGTAAAAATATGCGAAACTGTATTGTCTTTGGAGGCTAGTAAGGATATCTTATCAGTGTGGAATACTGGTTGGATATCTTTATGCCAGTTATGACAAAAATAAGTTAGGTCGTGACAATTCTTTGCCTTAATTGTGCCTTTCTTCTTTATGTGTGACCTAAAGGTAGCACTCCTTGCCTTTTGATCAAAGCTTCCAAGCCTAGGATCCTTTAGATTTGCTGCATCTCCTAACATGGTCTGGTTATCTACTGCATTTTTAAAAGGTTTGTCATATTCAGTTGAATACCATTCATACATCCTTACCATAGATGCCTTCACACTTCTAACCATAGTGCTTGCAAGGTTTCCTCCATAAATGTCCTCAAAGGATCATTCAATGAATGGCATTTTGTAGCTTGGTGATACGTAAAATATTTACATATTTATTTTCCTTTGTATGATGCATTTTTGGATGTTATCTTGTTTAATTTAATAAATTCAGTTGCATTTTGTGAATGGGTCTTGAATTTGAAAAGAAATCAAATCTTTTAGATAATGCTCTATTTTGACCCTGTTTCAGGTTTTATGCTATATATGGAGTTCTAGATGTTAGATTGGGTTGTTCTTTATATGGTTAAAAATCTAAGAAAAATCCCTACAACTTTCATGTTTAAAGAAAATCCAGTTCGGGATCTAAGGATTTCAAATTCTGCTTGGAAGATGAAACAGTGGTTCTGGCAGAATCTGACCTTTGGTTACTAATCTGATCATAACTTAAGATATAAATGTCAAAATCAGGATTTCTTTGTTCATTTGAAAGCTAAGATCCGTCTCTACAACTCCTATGTTGACATGAAGATGTAAATCTGTCATTCTGGTGGTGAAAAATTACCAACAAGTCAGAAGAATTGTTGCTGCGAAAATCAAAAAGGGAAGTTAAAGACCATGAATGGTAGCTAAAGAATGTGATTGGTAGCTAATGGTCAAGATTTATGACTTGCAGCTGATTCAGTCACCTATAAATAGGTAGAAGTAGAGATCATTTGCAGCATTCAAGCAGCAAGCATTGATTCATGCATCTTAGATAGTAGTTTAGTTCATGCATTCTTAGTTCTTGTATGCCTCCTACATAGAAGGTTAGGTTTTCCTCCTATATGGAAAGTTTCACCTCCTACATAGATGGATAGTATTTCTATTTTCATGCATTTGTAATTATAATCTTATGTTTGTATCATGAATGTGATGATGTTTCTATTTTATTTTGAGTTTATTTTTAATTTCATTATGTTCTAATTTTTCATCTTCCTAGGGTGATGACGTAACTTGATAATAATGGATTGAATTCTAATCCATTGAAACTAATTTCAATTTTCTTTCCTAGATTGAGTGTTAATTATTGCTCTTAATGCTTTCAATTGATTGGCCACCTTTTGAATGAACTCAATATGTATGTTGAGACCGGAAGGAGATACATGTGTATGGAACCTATAATTAAAACCGTAAATTGCATATGAAATAGGAATATATTCATATGATTTATGTAGTCTTAATGAGTTCCATAAATCCTAATGCATGATTAGTTATTTTAATTCACATAGGAATATAGTGAATTAGCAATTAATTATAGAATTACTTGACCTTGGAAGAGGCTAGTAATTAATTTAAGGAAACTCGACTATCAATTAAGGGAGTTAAAATTGGATTAGTATAGATAGATGATTCAATCCGAAATTGTTAAGTGAAGTCTGATCCCTAGGTCTTTTATTCATCTTTATCTTTACTCCAATTGCATTCATTTTTATTTTAAATATTTTTGCATCAATCTTTATTTACTCACTTCATTTCCAACTAATCGATTTGCCAAATAGTATTAGGATTATTAATTTTTGTACTTAGTAAAACAATCCTCATGGGAACGATACTTTCTCATCACTTTATTACTTGTTTACGACAGTGTGCACTTGCGCTAATTGATAAACCATTTTACACGTAACACTTGGGTCTAGGACATTTACAATAAATATTGTTAGGTTCATATTTTCAAGTTTTCCCCAATACTGGTCAAACTTGACCTTCATTTTGTTTGCCACAAAAAATAATGCAAAATTTGCATTATCTTCACTTGTCTAATGTTTTATTTCACTTTACATAAGAGAAACATGATTGTACACAGTATTTGAAATGACAGACAATGAACCAAACAAAGACAAAGTAGCATCATAGAAAATCTTGAGGAATTTTACAAAGGCCCTCAAATTTTCCAATCTAGGTTAGTTAAAGTTGCCCCTCTAGTTTCAAATTCATGAAAGTAAGATATGAAGTCATTATCATCCTCTTCTAACCTTTCAAATGCTTTTTGAAATTTTTTAATTGATTGAAGCATTGGTAGGTTGAATTCCACCTAGTGGAAGCATCTAGGCACACTAAGGACTTAGAAGTGATGTTTTCTACTTGAATTGCCTCTTTGAACTTGGCTAGCTTACTTAGAGATGATCTCACATACCTAGCCGTATGCCTTACAATAGAAATAGAATCATGGTATTTTTTAGGCCCTTTATTCACAACTAAATTGAGGATATATGCATAACACCGCATGTGCATCATATCCCCATCCAACACCAAACCCTTCCAATTTTTCACCCTCCTTTTCAAGTATGCTATAGCTCCACCATTAGAGCTAACATTGTCAACTATTATTGTGAACACCCGTCTAACCCCCCACTCATTTAAGCAAGATTCAATGCATTTACTAATTGTTTCACCCTTATGGTTAGGAATAACTTGAAAATTGAGGATATGTTTTTATAATTTTCACTTATTGTCTATAAAATGTGCAGTTAAACATATGTAATTAAGGTTTTGCACTGATGTCCAGCAATCAGTGGTCAAACACACCCTCTCACAATCACTTTTCAATAATGCTTTAAGTCTACCCTTTTCCTGAATATAAATTTTAGGGCAATCCCTAGCTATAGTATGTCTAGAAGGGACATCTAACTTAAGACACAACCTTTGACACATATGTTTGAAACCAATCCCTTCAACAACCCTAAAGGGTTACTTATCACACATGACGAAATACGCAATTGCCTTTCTACACTTTTTCAAGTCAATTGTATGGGGAATGGCACCTATTAATTGTTTACTAGACGAACTCCTATCAAATTCTAACAATTTCTAAGGAGGTTAATAACAAGGGCATTTGGAGACTTGGGACATTTTAGTATATGAGCAAGTAGGTTAGTAGTACCATGTTCTTTGCTATCACATAAAAATCGAATATCACAGTATATACACTCAGCAGTTAGTTCATTGACTTCTTTATTCGGCACTCTTCTAAACTGCTCCTATGCTGGTGACCTTCTTCTTGTTTGAATCGCAGCTTACTTGTTGGCACTAGGCTTTCTTAACATGCCTTTCTTCCTCTTCTTAGAGGCTACAGTTGGAGGCTTTCTGCTTGCATCCTTCAGAGGGTTTTCACTTGGTGTTGGACTAATTTCACTAATGGCAAGTGGCTAACTTGGTGTCTGACTTGGAAGATTAGCATGTTGCTGACTTGGAGTAGTAGCTACTGCCCCACTAGGGGGAGGTTCATCAGGTTCCATGCCTTAATTGGAACTTACAAAATGGAAAAATAAAGTGAGGTCAGATTTTATAACTCAAAGTTTACCCAAATTGATGAAGCTATTGCCTTAGAAAACTAACTAAGCACAAGTAATAATAAGAATTAAAAACTATAGGCCACATTGTAAGTAAAAACTATAAGTAAAACATTTAAAAAAACTACAAGTAAAATAGTCAAATAAATCTAGAAAAAGATAACCTTTTAAAAACTATAAGTAAAATAGTCAGATAAATATGAGAACAGTTAGATTCTAAACACACTACTTGCACTACCAATATTTAATGAATAAAACATCTATGCACCCTTGCCTACATGGCCACAAATAGGATTAGCCCATTGCATATGATCTTAGCTGCCTTTGCTGACAATAATCAGATAAAGACCTTACGACGATAATTCAAATCATTTGCAAAAACCATTAACAACATTAAAACAAACAACTTTAGTATCTAACAAGTAACATCAATTTCAGTGGCATGTACTAATGTTGTTCTAAACATTGAATCAACATGAATTTTGGGTTTTGATCCTTACTTGCTCCTTGTGATTGTTATATCCATGCTTTCTTTACCATAAAGCTGCAACTACGAAGCTGTACACCATCAGACCCATGCACAAACATATAGTAAAATAAATATAATACTATTATTCATATAAAATTGATTAGATTATATAGTATTTTATTTTATAAGTTTCTAAAGGAATTATAATACATTCTGATTTTGATTTTGAAATGAATTATATTATTTTAATCTTAATCTTTTTTTATAAAATAGGATATAGTATTTATATATAATCAATATAGCATATTGCTAGAATTTTTGTATTTCTTCGAATTGTTTGTAACTGTTCAAACTTCAAAATTACTTAAAATCATTAGTTGTAGTCTATAGAAACACAAAAGACAAGTTAATGGCATCTGAGGATGAGGTGTTATATACATCCACAACTACAATCTTTAGGCATTTATTTATTTATACTCTACTTTCTGATGTGCATAAATGTTCTACTCAGAGCACATAGAAAAAGGAAGTGATTTAACAAGCATTGGAAACCTTTATGCAACAACATTTCTTTTTGCATGAATGAAGAGGGGTCCTATAATTTTTTTCTTTACGAGTCCCTTTCAAAACTAAGGATTGTGTATGTATGCATTTATAAGGTCTCCATCTTCTCCCCAATTTCATAGGCTTTCCTCCTATCTATGGCTATGTAGGCAAGGGTCCATAGATTCATAAGTTCGACCTTTCTTTTAACAACATCATATAAGAACAAATGAGAAGTGGAGCATTCTTATAGCCAATGAAAGAAAGAAGTGGACAGAACTAGATAGCAGACTCCCATTCTAAAATAAAATTTAGAAAAAAATTTTGGAGGTAGTAATGTAAGAGGTAGTTATGAAATCGTTATCAATTCATTCCCTCCCATGCTTTCTTCACACTATAATCAAGTGATTAATTTTGTTTACAAAACTTCAGTAGACCTTTTTTGTGTGGAATTGCTTAATTTTTTGTTCTTTTTTAAAGGTCAAAGACTTTTAACTAAAATTAACCAAAGTTCAAAGGTTAACAGACTTCCTATTTAAATAAATTATAAACATACCTTAAAATTGCACATGAGAAAATGGAGACACTATTAGAAGTTTTGTATTCCAATTATGTGAAGGCTAGAAAAAAGATACAGATAGAAGAATCATGTGAATTCTATAACTTAGGGTCTAGAATCTCATTTCCAAATCAAAGCCACATGTTTAATTAATGAGTAATGTCTATCTTAAACACAGATTAGTGAGACTTATTGTACCCAATTGCTGTCCATCAACATACCCGAAAATATCATCATAAGGGCATAATACAAGAAAGCACACGTGTTGAGATTAATTATGTTGTGTTTGGATTTATCCATAAAGAAAAAGAATTGACTTTATGAATGGAGTGAGCCTATCTATTCGTAATTACTTTACATAGCTGTCATGTTGAGAATGTGGATACAATCAAGCAAATCACAGTAAATAACTAAACATGTATAAACTCAAACACAACTAACAAATAACCTAGATTCAGAGATAGAAAGCCATCATTAACAGAGGTAAACCATACAGGGACAAACCTAATGCCTCGAAGCACAATGAAGTTAAGATATTTGACCCAAATGCAAAGATTAAACAATGAAAAGGAGGAAATATCCACTTATGAACTCGCACAAGCACACAAATCACAAATGAAATCATAGATTACAAAACCCTAAACAACGAAGAGAAGAAATAAAAAAATACAAAGATGCAGAGGATGAAATCAAGGTTTAAAATCAATGAATAAAACATGTATAAGATCAGAAAATACCTTGATTTGGACTCTCAAAGACCTAAATTTCACACTTTACAAGCTTCCTTCACATCTCGATATGAGGTGATGCTTGCGGTGTGACGATGAAACAGATCGGTAATTTGGTGCAAAGAAAATTGAGAATTTTAGGATATTTGGTGGGGCAACAAGTACCACTGGAGACGCAGTCGTAAGTGGTGAAGGGAGGTTCTAGATATTTTTAGGGTTTTCTTTGGTGGAGGGAGCGTGAAGGTGAGAGACCGAGAGTGAGGCTAGGTAAGTGGGTGGGACTCGTGGCGTAAGGAGAGCCAAAACCTGATTTCCATTTGAAGTTTCTGCCAAAATGGTGCCGTTTGGATTTCAAGCTTTTTAGCTATATCCCTAAATTTCAGGTATTCAATTTTACACGGTAAATAATTATAAAACCGCCCCGACTGAATTACCAAAAATTCATTTCACTCATTTCCAATTTTCGACTGTCGGTGAAATTTTAACCAACCCTAACTGACAAAACTTTGGTTCGAGCGGACGATTAAGATCGAGTCTACATTTTTTGACCAGCCCTAGAATTTATCTTTATATTATCCCATCATTTCTTTTCAATTTTCTTTGAAGTAAATACCCTAATATGGAATTTAATGTACAAAGGAATACTTTAGATAAATTATATAATCTATTTGAAAACTTCAAACATTATATATATTTTGATTATATAATTATCTTATACTTTCAAGCCTTAAATGATATGTTTGATAAGGGTGTCAAATGGATTGTAATTTGTGAATTTGTATAATTTATAAATTTAAATGGATTAACTTATTTAAAATTTAGTCCATCTTACTCGCAAATTGATATGAACCGCTCCTCATAGGTCGAAATTCAGACAAACTTATTTGAACAGATTCAATTCACAAATTTATAAGTCGAACTAAACTAAATTACACAAAATTTTAATTCGCTCTTAATATAAATTTATATAGATCGGTTCAATCCATCTTGATCCGCTCCCGACATCATGTGAGGTGTAGCTGTCAAAGGTCATGACACCTTATGTTCGACTAGAGTTTATCACTTATTTAGAATATAAATATAAATTAGATAAAGTTGTTTAACTTTGTTTTTTCATTTATATTATTCCATATATATTAATTGCTTTATTAATTATTATAATTTGATGATTATAATAATTGTTAATATTGTAATTATGTTATTCAAATAAAATAATTAATAAAAATGTTATAGTTTGAATGAAATTTCTTACGGCAAAAAATCTAAATAATTTTACTTAAATTTTCTCCTCGGGTAAATGTTGAAGTAAAATAGGGTATTTTTTCCTCCATTTTTTTTTTCCTGTTCTTGTCCGTAAAAGAGTTCACAAAATCAAGGCGCTTGATATTCGCAGTGGAGCATGGGCTGGCCGATGCGCTGATGGGAGCCATCTGATCTAGACAAGAACGGCTTGTTCAGATCCCTCTTCTCCCTCTCTTCCTTTCCCAACCATCTGGTATGTTGCGTTGAGATCTATTTCCTTCTCTCTCTCCCTCTTCCTCTCGCTCGCCAAACTCCAGGGTATGCGTATTTCTCTCTCTCCCTCTCAAAATTCACTGAAGCCTCCGGGTTTCAAATTCTTTTACTGTAACAACGAAGCTATATCTGAATCCCTTCACGGTTTGCAATTTCTTCTTCTTCATCGTCATCATCATTATCTACTCGTTTGCTTCTTTTCCGAATTCTTTTTCCTGTAATTAACATCCTGAAATTCAGAAATGACTCCCGGGGAGGGGGAGAATTGCTTCTGTAACTGTGTGCTAGCTGTTTCATTGTTCTTCTGAATTTGATTTCAGGGACTTTTGGGATAGTTTACTTCAATGGAATTTTTTTTGGTGCATCTCAATGTTGCTATTTCTTATTGCTATTGTTTTTTCCCCCTTCTTTTTGCTGCTATGTCTTGTGCTTTTCCTTGTATATGTTATTTATAATATATAATGATACTTTGTTCTCATTTGCTGTTGTTATTGGAGGTGTACGATAAAACCTATAATTAATAGCTCTGATCTGCTTCGGGATTATTTATAAACTGATCTATTGATAATTGAGTTATTCATAAACCCCTTAAGTTGCATTGTGGATATTAAATCAGAGATTGTTGGTATTCTTGATCTTCTTAAATTTTGTTGTTGTTATCCATACTATGATAAAATACATAATCTAGATAGAAGATTTGCTATATGTCATTCAATAACCAATTAATTCTGCCTCAAAATTAATGAATCTGTTACAAAATCCTTCTATATTTATTTGCATCTGTGCAGAGGGCATTGGAATCTGACAGTAGAATGTTTGCTTTCTCTGTAGATTTGTTGTTGAATGCATACATAGAGCTATATTAGGTTTGCAGGAAACTTTTCAACATCTGCTGTTGTCTTTTATAGTATGAAATGGAGTCATCAACTGCATCAACTGCTAGAAGACCTTTGATCTGCTGGGTATTCCTTTCTGTCATTGCCTTTACACAAGTTACCAATGCTTTTTATCTGCCAGGCAACTATATGCACACTTACTCTACAGGAGAGAGTATATATGCAAAAGTTAATTCATTGACTTCTATTGAAACTGAACTTCCCTTCAGCTACTACAGTCTGCCATACTGCAAGCCACTTGGTGGCATAAAGAAAAGTGCTGAGAATCTTGGAGAACTCCTTAGGGGAGATCAGATTGATAACTCCCCATATCGATTCCAAATGAATGTCAATCAGACAACCTACCTCTGTACTACAGACCCATTGAATGAGCATGAGGTGAAGCTACTGAAGCAGAGGACACGTGATCTGTATCAGGTAAACATGATTCTTGATAACTTGCCAGTTATGAGGTTTGCTAATCAAAATGGGGTTAAAATCCAGTGGACTGGGTTCCCTGTTGGGTACACGCCACCTGATGGCAGTGCAGATTACATCATTAACCACCTCAAGTTCACGGTCTTGGTTCATGAATATGAAGGAAGTGGCATTGAGGTTATTGGAACTGGGGAGGAAGGTATGGGTGTTATTTCTGAAGCTGAGAAGAAGAAAGCATCTGGGTATGAAATAGTTGGGTTCCAGGTGGTTCCCTGTAGCATTAAATATGATCCTGAAGTCTTGACAAAGCTCCATATGTATGATAATATGTCTGCTATAAGCTGCCCAAATGAGCTTGACAAGTATCAAATAATAAGGGAGCAAGAGAGAATCTCATTTACATATGATGTTGAATTTGTTAAAAGTGATATAAGATGGCCATCACGTTGGGATGCTTATTTGAAGATGGAGGGTGCCCGTGTACACTGGTTCTCTATCCTAAATTCACTGATGGTCATCTTTTTCCTAGCAGGTATTGTTTTTGTCATTTTCTTAAGAACTGTGAGGAGGGACTTGACAAGGTATGAAGAACTGGACAAAGAAGCACAAGCGCAGATGAACGAAGAGCTTTCAGGATGGAAACTTGTTGTAGGTGATGTATTTAGAGAGCCAGATTGTTTGAAGCTTCTATGCATGATGGTTGGAGATGGGGTTCAGATTACTGGAATGGCTGTTGTTACTATTGTTTTTGCTGCCCTTGGTTTCATGTCACCAGCTTCTCGAGGAATGCTACTGACTGGGATGATAATTCTGTATCTTTTGCTGGGAATTGCTGCTGGTTATGTCAGTGTACGACTTTGGAGGACTATTAAGGGAACTTCAGAAGGATGGGGGTCAATTTCGTGGCTTGCTGCATGTTTTTTCCCTGGAATTGCTTTTGTCATTCTTACAGCACTGAATTTTATTCTTTGGGGCAGCAATAGTACTGGTGCTATTCCAATTTCCTTGTATTTTGAGTTGATATTCCTCTGGTTCTGCATTTCAGTTCCACTTACTCTCATTGGAGGGTTTATGGGCACAAAAGCTCAGGCAATTGAATATCCTGTGCGGACAAATCAGATTCCAAGGGAAATTCCTGCACGTAAATATCCATCATGGCTTCTTGTTCTTGGTGCCGGCACCCTTCCATTTGGAACACTTTTCATTGAGCTCTTCTTTATCCTTTCCAGTATATGGCTTGGGAGGTTCTACTATGTCTTTGGTTTCCTGTTGGTTGTTTTTCTACTATTGATCATTGTTTGTGCTGAAGTGTCGGTGGT
This sequence comes from Sindora glabra, assembly GCA_020226215.1. NCBI lineage: Eukaryota > Viridiplantae > Streptophyta > Magnoliopsida > Fabales > Fabaceae > Sindora > Sindora glabra. The sequence goes on from CM035227.1 coordinate 68,664,822, forward strand.
TCTCACCTATATGCATCTTTGTGTAGAGGATTGGCGGTGGTGGTGGAAGGCATTCTTTGCATCAGGTTCCGTCGCGTTTTATGTTTTTTTGTATTCCATTAATTACTTGGTTTTCGACCTACAGAGTTTGAGTGGACCTGTCTCAGCGTTCCTCTATCTTGGTTATTCACTGCTTATGGCATTTGCAATCATGTTGTCAACTGGCACCATTGGCTTCCTCGTATCATTCTATTTTGTGCATTACTTATTCTCATCAGTAAAGATAGATTGATGTTCTCGTTGCTACTCCTTGGCAACTAAGCAAGAAAGTTTGACTTGTTTTCTCTGCGGATATAGCTGCTGTTTAGTTCTTTTTGTAGCTCGATTGTGTCAGCATAGAGAGGGCCAACAGATGCTAAGTTGATTTCAGTAGTAGTTGTTCATTGCTCTTTCTGTTGCTATTTGAACTGGACTATATTCTCCTGATCCTCTCCCAGTTTACCCATTTAAGTGGTGTTTTGTTGAGCTTCATTTACTTGGTGCAGTTCCGTTTAATCAAGTTGTTTTAGCAAGTTGTAATTCCTTAGTCTCTTCATTCAGTCCAAGTGGATATTTGCAGATATTACAAAGATTTCCCACTATGTTTCTTGGTGTTTTTTCCCCCTTGTATCGAATTACCAATGACATATGCATATAATTCTGAATGCTTTTGTGTTTGTGCGTGTGCATATCTATTTTATGGGAAGAGAAAAACATGATAAAACTGTTCGAAATTTAAACCATGGGTTTTGTTTAGCCCGCATTCAGAATTCTCAGTTTTTTTTTTCTCTTTTTTTTTTCTTTGGGGGAGAAAGTTGCAAGTTTTTATTTGATATATAAGATAAAATCTGTGCTAAGATCCTGGACAATTTTTAAAATAAATATAAGTTTGTAGGAAAATGTTCTGTAATTTTTTTTTCTTTGGAATTATATTGATAAGATGCGCAACGTATACTTTTTATTTTATACTTTTATGTTTTGTTAGGGTTAAAATAAAAACCGATAAAGTTTTTGGTAATTTACAAGCGTGAATGTCGCTACCTTAGATCAGAGATGTAAAACGGGGCAATTTCTAGAAACAAACAAGTATGAAATTTTCCAAAAAAAGAATTGCAAAAAAAAAAAAAATCAAGAAATGTCTATTAAATTTTTTTTTATGATAATTTTTTTCCAGCTTTTGATGCATTGATCCCAATTTCATGTATATCATGAAAAGGCTTCCTTGTATAATTTTGAGTTCCATTAGAGTAAAAAACAATTCGGTAGACTCCAGTAATTGAACATGGTAATTTCTCAGCCACTTCCAGCAATCATGGGTTTTTTGAAATCAATTTGAAATAATTTCCTTTTTAGTGTATTACAATTTAAGAAAAATGTCTTTTGGGATTTACAAATGTTTAAATACAAAGTTTTTAAAATAAAAAGCCATTAAAGTTATGGTTGCAATTGCAAAAAAGTTATCAATCATGAGAACTATTTTTGGAAGCATTCTTCAAAATTTTTTTTTACATACTTTGCTTATTTTTTGCATATTTAATTTCAATGGTTAATTAATCTTATTTTAGGCTGAAATTTTTGCTATAATATTCTTACATTTTGGGCTTTCACATTTTTAGTGAAATTTTTAAGCACTATCTAGTCCATTAATTATTTTTTCTATGTATATATACGTATAGGAAAATAATTTTAGAAAATAATTTTTACTTATGTTATACTATGAAATTTTGTATAATTGTAAGCTTATCTATCATGAGCCTAATTACATAAAATTTTATTCATTTTTATAAAATGATAATTAGATTAAATAGAGTATTATATTAATAATATTTTAATACTTTATCGATATAATATTATTAATATGATTTGTTAATGATAATATAAGTGTAGGATTAAGTATTGTGTTTCTAAAAATTTTTATCACCCTATTAGTATTAAAGTTTTAGAAATATGATATTTAATCCTTATATTATATTATAAGGGCTTTGATGTCTTGTTGGTATTGGGCCTTATAATGTAACACTAAATTCAATTGCATAATTTACTAAGAAAAATTTCTAGCATGATTAAGGTTAAACATGCATTAATATTTGAAATTTGTTTTCTTAGCTCCTTTGCCTATGCAATTAAATATGATTAAAATATTTAATGGGACAAATCATGAGAACTAAGCTAATTCATTAAAGTTATATCTTATAGTCTCTAACTTTGATCTAGCAATTAAGGAAACATAACATTATATTAGTGTTGAGTTTATAGTAGATAAGAGAAATCATCATGAAAAGTGAACTTGCCTTAATAGAGTGTTTTTTATGGTAATGAAATACATGATAGATAAGATGATAAGAGAGAGTATTCCTGAAATGATAAATGTAAAAAAAAAAATTTCCTAGATTTTGTAGCTAAACAATATAAGTTTGATAAAGTTAAGAAATGATGGTATCTTTCATTGTTTGACAAATCAGTGTATAATAGTGTCAGTGAGGTGAAAAAGCATATTTTGAGATTGGTCAACTATTACAACAAGCTAAAAATCATGCAAGTTAATGTAGGAGAAAGTTATTTAACTTATCATATGCTGGAGTCTCTTCTATTTTAATTTGACATTTTAGAAATGTCTTATGATACTAAAAAATCAGAATGTACTATTAATGAGTTCATCTCAACTGTTACACAGGCTGAGGAAGATATAAAGAAAGGTAAGATTTAAATAATTAATTATACTTCACATGGCACATATTTAGATCATGGTGGAAGGTTTAATTAGAAAGAAAATAAGGATCATTACAACTATAGAAGGAAGAAGGGTGAAAAAGGTGAGTCTTGTGGACAACAATGCTATAAAGCTAATAAGGCCCAATTTATGGGTAATTATAGGTTTTGCAAGAAATATAGGCACAAAAAGTGGATTGTTTTAAATATAAGACATTGGTTAAGAAGAAAAAGAAAGGTATCCATCTAGCTCTGGTCTATTTTGAATTGAACATTGTTTATGTGCCATCAAATTCTTGATGTTAGATATCAATGTGACTATTCATGTGATTAACTATTTTTAGGCACTAACAAATCTAAGGAAGTCAAGTGAAGAAAAGTTGATTGTGAGACATAGAAATGGAGACAAAGTTGAAGTGCAGCATATAGGATCAGTGAAGTTAGAGTTAAAGTTGAAGTTGATGATTAGATATGAGCCACTTTTGAATAATGTAGTTTATGTGAATTCAATGAGAAGGAATTTAATTTTTATCATTGCTTTGGATTCTGTTGAATTATTTTATAAATCATCTATTGTGGGTACAAGTTTTATGTGTGATGATTCATATAGAGTTGATTTGTATTCTAATTTTGTGAATTTAATAAACTCTATTATTGGCAAGAAAAGATGTTGAATTGATGAAAGGTCCCCAATGTTGTGGCATAAGCGATTAAGATTCATTTCTAAAGAAAGAATTTAGAGACTTGTAAAGGAGGAAGTCCATTGTGATTTGGATTTTTAGATTTTGGAACTTATGTGGACTGTATCAAAGGTAAACTTATAGCTATAGCTAGAAAGGGGAAAAGAAGCAAAAAGGACAATGTTCTAAAAATAATCCATACTAACATTAGTAGGCATATTACACCTAATGATGTGGGAGGTTACAAATACTTCATTTCAGTCATAAATGATTACTCTAGATTTGGTTAGGTAGAGCTATTTAGATAGAAGTCAGAATCATTAGAAACCTTCAAATCATTTAAGGCGACAATTGAGCTAAAATTGGAGGAATAGATAAAATGTGTTAATTTTAATAAAGGTGGTGAGTATTATGGTAGGTATGATAAAATAAGAAGAAATCCTAGTCATTTTGCAACATACCTACAAGAGTGTGGAATTTAAGCAAGTTATACCATGCCTAGAACACTAGAGCAAAATGAAATTGCAAAAAGAAGGAATCAAACTCTTATGAACATGATGAGAATTAAAACTCTTATGGGTTAATGTGTTAAGAATAGTGGAATACATTCTAAAATAGATTTCCAGTAAGTTAGTGGTTACAACCCCTTATGAATTATTAAATGGTAAGAAACCTAGTTTAAGTTATTTTCAAGTTTAGGGTTGTAAAACTCAAGTAAATGGTGGATACTTCATTGGGTACTATGGTGGCTCAAAGGGAAGTAAATTTTACTGTCTAACTCATATAACTAGAGTAATTGAGTTTGATTAAGCTATATTCTTAAGGATGAGGTAGATAATGAGAGTCAAATATCGTGCATCATGGATTTGACTAAAGACAAAACAATTGTTCCACTAGCACCAATATTAGGAGAGTCATCTTCTATTATTTCATTAGCTGATTTAGTATAGCTAATGGCAGAAGATGTTAAACCAGATAAAATAAATGAAAAAATTTCATTGAGGAGATCTCATAAAGTTCGTAGATTGACAATTCCCAATAATTATCTTGTATATATGCGGAGCATAAATATGACATTAATGATGATTTTGATCTTACAACCTTTTCCCAATCTATATCCAATTCAAACCATTCTAATTGGTTAAGTGTTATATCATGCACAAGAATCAAGTATGGGTCTAGTATAGTTTCTTGCAAGTTGTAAGTCGATCAAATACAAATAGTTCTTCAAGACCAAGAGGGATGCTTGAGGTAAAGTTGAGAGGTACAAAGCTAAATTGATAGCTAAAAGCTACACTCAAAATAAAGGTATAAATTATAAAGAAATTTTTTCACCAATTTTAACTAGAGACTCATTCTGAGTTGTTTTGGTGACTCATTTTGATTTAGAGTTGAATTAGATAGAAGTAAAGACAACCTTCTTGAATAATGATCTGTTAGAGACTATTTATATGAACTAATTAAATGGTTTAAGGAAAAGACCATCTTATGTGTAAAATTAAAAAATCCATATATGACTTAAAATAAGGTTTTGAATAGTGTTACCTTAAGTTTGATGAGGTAGTAACCATTTTTTTTATTTATGAAGAATGCAGTAGATCAATATATTTATATGCTGATAAGTGTGAGTAGTTTTGTTATATTGGTACTATAAATGGACAACATTCTCCTTGCAACTAATGATGTGAATCTGTTGACTAAGAAAAAATAAATACTATCCAAATATTTTGATATAAAGGACCTTAAAAATGGCTCTTATATCATGAGGATAGAAATCTGTTGTGATAGATTTCAAGGCTTGTTTGGTTTGTCTCAATAGATATACATTGATAAAATATTGAAAAGGTTCAATATGTCAACATGATCTCAAGTTTCCACACCCATTTAAAAAAGGAAAATTTTCTCTTAGTCCTAATGTCCCAAGAATGATGTTGAACTAGAAAAAAATAAAAAGTGTCCCATATGTATCGATTATTAGTAACCTAATGTATGCTTAGGTATGTACACTTCATGATATAACTTATACTATTGGTGTACTAGGGAGATACTTGAGTAATCGTGGTCAAAGACATTGGATTACTATAAAAATGAGTTACCTACAAGGTATAAAAGATTACATGCCAACTTACAAAAGATTGACAGATATCACAATTACAAGCTACTTAGATTTAAATTTTACTGATTGTCTAAATGATCATAAATTGACATCTAAATACATCTTTATAATGGCAAGAGGAGTTGTATTGTGGAAAAGTGTTAAGTAATCTTTAAAAGCAACCTCCACTATAGAAGTAGAGTATGTCGCATGTCATAAAGCCACTTGTGCTGCTATATAATTAGGGAATTTTATAGCTAGTTTTAAGATTATTGAAAGCATTTCTAGACCTTTCATTATTTATTATGAAAATACTAATATTGGGAATTTCTCTTATAACAAAAAAAGTTTTGTTTATGTGAAGCATTTTGATACAAAGTACTAATTTATGTGAAAGATGGTATGTGAGCATATCATATGTATTGAACATTTTTCCATGGATCGTATGCTTATGGATCTATTAACCAAAGGCTTAGCGATAAGAATATATCATGATTATATAATCAATATGTGATTAGCTAAATTTTTTGACGTTTTAGGTTAGTGTGAGTACTATAATACAAACTATTTTTTTAAGATGTATATAAATGAAATATTCATGTTTTGCTATATATTGTGCATATTTTTATTATGACATATTTATAGAGACATTAGACTTTGTCTTAGTACTGTATTGAGAATTATGATTCTCATTTACTATCTTAGGTGGTTGCTTCAACCTAATACATAAAGATTTACATATGTTATCACAATTTGTTATGTAAATTTTATTAAGCATAATCTTGTTATGTATATCCCTATCGGATATTATATATAGTCAATGAGGCGTACAGTATATATTTCATTAATATCCTTATCAAATACTATGTTTTATATTATTGAATACTTATGATCTTAATTTAGACTGATGAGTGTAAAGATGCCATAATTTTATTTTATATCTTATTAAAGAGACCATTATTATTGAATTACATAATCCAAGTAGGAGATTGTTAGATTTTTTATTGTAGACTTATTAATTTAATAATAAAATGAGATATAAAAGGTTTGACCTAATATTAAAGTGATTATATAGTTTAGACCTAGTGGCAATCTAACCCAATAGAGTGGTAATAGGTATTTCTCAACGATGTATTGGCATATTAATTGTTACAATATAAATAAGGGTCGATATTCTTAAACCTTAAGATTGACTCTGATTACTCCCTATCAGTATCAAAATATCACCCTAAATTGAATACTTTTTTAGCATTAATATAAGCAACAAACCCTTATTAGAGTTTGTGATCAAGATTGATTATGAATAACTTATAACCTACAAGAGATTCAAATTTTACATTCATCATAAAATGGATTTATTAGATAATTATCAATTTATTTTATCTGCATTTAGTATTGTCTTTTCACGTAATTTAATTAGAATTATTATTCTTATAAAATTTTGATTTTAATAAAATAGTGTTATGATCTTGTGATGTTAATTGACTAATGGTGAATGTCAACCCTAAAACCTTGTATGTGAGTGTTATATGTAAAATACATAGGATCAAAACACTCAAGATAACTAGGATTATTAGGGTAATGTCATGACTTGTCTAGGCATGCCCAGTGTGAAACCTATTTTCTTGGTTTTTACAAGCTTGTCTAATCTTACTTGGCATCATTACATAGTTACAACAAACTAAACAATTAAATTAATTGATTTCATTTTTATATACTAAATGAAATATTTACAAACAAACTTTATATTGTAGCTTATACCGAGCTATCTACATGATCCATACCATTTTCTAACTATCCTTTAACAAGATTATGGCTACTTTTAAAAGAAAATTTTGGGAGATAGCTACTCTTGATTTGATTTTGGTGGATGAGGAGTTATAATAGATGATTTCTAAAATATTTTTAAATAAAAATAATAATGAATCATAAACTTAGTAAGCCAATAACCTACTAAATCAAATGCAAATATTCGCACATCACCATTCCTTATTACTTATAAATACAAATATAACAATATTCAAGCATAACCATATTTAAGCTCATATTATCGCATCATCACTTATTATTCATAGCAAATAACAAACATTGAAAATGAAGATTAATAGACATTTGACCCACCTTCACAAAACAACATAACATTATTTAATTTCACATAGCAATTAACTCATGAACATAAACATTAAAAATAATGTCAACCAACTATAGTACTAGGTTGGCTCCTCTCCTACGTCCTTGCTAGCCTAACTAACATTCCCTTTACCAATTACATATAAGCACCTAGGAAGGATATAGTGTATGATGTGACATAAGTGCTTGGTCGTAAGATATGAAGTGAGAACCTTTGACACCTACTAAAACTACTCTAACCCTCTCAAGAAGGAGCCCTTGGGAGAAGAATCATACTTTAATACTATTCATACATGAAAACTCTTAAGGATCGATTTTTATTGTCTATACAAAGAAGACCTAAGTTCTAGCACCTTACACACATCATAGTAGCAAATATTCCACTTAGTAACTTTCGAGTCCCACCTTATCCCCTCCCAATGTTTTCTAAATCCAATACAATTTTATAACATTAAATCTTTCTTGTCTCTATTCATCATCAATACTCAACGTACATCATAATTTCATTCAATACATAATCAATAAGCAATTATATTAAACAATAATTCACACAAAATCACATGCATGCACTTTTACAATTATTATTACAAAAACAAATTACAATATACACATTCATATGAACATATACAATGTCATATCACACCACAACACTCCTAGAGATTTCCACCATTAATAACACCATTCACATTTACAACTAATGGATAATTATCATTATAAAGCAATTCACATGAATACACATCCCCCTAATGAGAATTCAATCATCACTGTATAGTTTTGTGTTTTTCTCTAACTTCCATTTTCATCAACCATATATCAATCAATTACAATCAAATCCTTTCATTATCACAAGACTAAATAAATACTATATAATTTCTATAATGTCATAATCAAATTGTTTAAATTTTACAAAGGCATGTTTGAATATGATTTCAAATATGGAAGGCCTAGAAAGAAGTCCTATATTTGAATACCATATTCGATTATTCTAATCCAAAAGCAAAATCATATGTTAGTGTTCGAGTGTAGTACTAATCCCTAGGAATCAACCCCATTTTATATTTGAATATCATATTTATTCAAATATAAACATTCAAAAGAAAAACTCTTATTTATATTCAAGCATGGTACTTAGTTATACACCTTTCAAGGGCACTTCTTAAGGCTATATTTGAGTACCCTACTTGAATATAATTTGCAATTCTCCACAAATTCTTGCAATTTCAACCTTTGAATCTAATTTTCTTCTTTTAGAGATGCATATCACTTCCTACTTAAAATTCATTATGCAAGTGACATTTAGAAAGGTTTTTTAGCTAGGGACAACAAAAACTCATTTTAACCATCAAGATTCTAATATCAAATTATTATATTCATAAAAATCATCTTATAACTAAATTAGCAAATTAAACTTCTAATTATTTCAATATGTATGCCATACAACCTCACAATGTCACAATAATATAATGCTTACAATTAGAGACATTCTATTATTGTATTCTATTAGCTAGTTCACAATTCTATCAAGGTAATTAAAGTTATTTACCTATGCAATCTCTTACAGCATTCAACGTATAATAATGTAATCTATTATAGTAATAAAATATACATTAATATAATCTAATACCATAATAAAATATATGTCAAAATAATTCATTATTATAATAGAATCTAAGTCAAAATAATCGAATATATACACTTATACTCTATTACTGTAATTGAATATATGCTTTTTAAGTGTAATATCTCGAGCTAATATTTAAAATTTTATAAATTTTGATATATGTGGATATTTAATTATTTATTTGATTAATATTTAGTTTTTAACTTTCTTTTCTATTTAAAGATTCAAGAATATTAAAAATGATACCTATGATAATATTTAAAATTTATTTATTTTCCTATATGACCATTATTAATTTAAGATTAATTTTAAATGATTTTTATAAGGAATTTCCTACAAGTTAGAAATATTTTAGTGATTATAGGTGTAAAGATTTATGAAACAAATCATTATATTTAATAAATCATTTTAAGAATTATGGAAGTTTGAAATAGATTTAATTTTAATAGTCATTATTAATTCAAGATTTGTTTAAATACTTTCTAATTGTGAATATGAGAATTTATGAAACTAATTATTTGTATTGATGAACTATTTTTGAAAATTGTGAAAAATTTAAATAATTATTTTAAAAAATTTAAATATATTTATATATTAAGAAGATCGAAAATTATTGATTTAAGATTGTAAATAAAATTAATTTTAGGGAAATAAATTTTTGAAATAAGTTAACAGTTGAGATCTAATGAAATAAATTTAGAGGACTAAGATTTAAAGATAGATGAGCTCACATTATATAAGAAATATAAAATCGTAACCTGTAACTCCTTTCTCAGGCATCTCTCTCCCTTCTTTATTTTTGTATGTTGGCGCACACTCCCTCTCTCCTTCTTTTTCTTTTTTTTAAAAGACCCGGCTAGCCCCCTTCTTATTAGATATTTCTGGTTTCTCTTTCTCCTTACTTTACTAAAATCAGGTCCCTCTCTCTTTTTACAGACTTCTCACCACCTTTCCCCCCTCTCAATTCTGCACTGCCCCTCTTTCTTTTTTCCTTTTCCTCCCTTTCTTCTCTTCCGGTGTGCATCCGATCTCTCAGCTGTCCACTTGTGCGCGATGCCATGTTACATTTGCGGTGCAAGGGCCATCGTCCAACAAGAAGTAAGAGCCGGCAAGTGAAACAGTAGCATAAGTTGGCCGGAATGGAGCAGCTTATGGCAAAGATAACCGCCGGTTACCTGACGGAGTGTTGCATGTTGCTGATGCCCCACCTTCTTCCCCTATTCTATTCTAGTTCATTTCTACTAAGGGAAACTGTTAGATTGCGTGTAGTAGCCATTGGAGAGGAGCCATCAAGGCAGAGCTTCTAGCTAGTGAACTCATATTTTTTGGCACCAGTAACATCCTCCGGTAGCCACAAACTCTTATATACTAAATTTTTATTTATAATTTTTAATGATTTGAGTTATTTTAATAAACATTCATTTTTATGTGTTGTTGAAAAATATGATGGTGCTTCTAAGAAATAGAAATACTGTGGTTTAAAATGTTAGATTAACACAAATCAAGTCAATCTAGAGCATAGAGTTTCAATAGTTTTAATTGTGAAGGTATAATCTACAAAAAAGTATTTTTATGAGTAATTTTTAAATATATGATGAAAGCTTAAGCAACATGGTATTTAACATATAGCATATTATAATGCTATAATTAGAATTTTTTTTTATAAAAATTATAAGTTAATTCAAGTCTAAATTAAATAATTCCTAAAGATATAAAAAGAGAATGTGTTTGTTATTAGTTTTTAATTTAATATATGATTAATATGTAACTGTTATGTATGTATATATTTAATACTATAAAGTGTTCTCAAAGTATAATAATATTTTAATATTTTAAGGATTTGAATATGATTTGGGAAAAATTCTCACTTTGTTATCTTAATTAGACAATTGATATGATGTTGATAAAATAAAAATTATATGATCAAAAGTATTAAATTAGTATATTTAGAATATAATTATATATCAAGATAAGAGTTTTCTAATAAAAGTGATTTTCTAGTTCTTTACGGATAGTCAAAATATAAAAAGATATGTGTATAATCTTATATGGTGATGGGAGTGGGCTCTCTTAAGAGCTTTAAATTGTAATTTCTTATATGTCTAAGATAGATTTAAGATTGTTGTATAATAACATGTTTTGATTTTATGAGTTAACCTTGAAAAAGTAAGGAAACAAATGATAAAATTTAAATTGAGATAACTAGAAACAAAATAAGAAGTGTTATTATTTACATCTTATTCTTGTAAATTATGATTAGTAAGACCAAAGAGTTGACTTTGGATGCTTTAGAATAAATCGAATAAGTGGATCCTAGCAAGTGAGTGCATATTTTCTTTAGACAAATACTCTAATATTTTATTGTTCATATAACATGTTTATAATATTTTTTTTTATAAATGATATAGATTACTATGAAGTTATCCATGAAACCATGTGTTAATGACATAAAATTGATAATTGTAAAAAAAATAAGGATTATCTGTTTAAATGATTATAAATTTACCATGTTTAGAGGACATGGTAATGTTTTTATCATCTAATGACTGATTGTGGTAAGATTATATGATAGAGATTATATGGTCAAGTGCATGTTGGAAAATGTAATGTGACCTGTATTGGATTTAAATGTATATTATGGCTATGCAAGTGAGCATGGCAATGTTATTACATATATACAATTATATGTTAATAATTACTCCATGATGATCAATAGTTGTTTGTGTTAAAATTGTGAATTATATAGTGGAGCTCTAGTGTATTTAATAAATTTTGATCTATGCCATAAATGATAATAAGATTATGAATTATGATAGAGCAATGTTGTGAAGTCGGATGGGAAATTCTGGGCAAGTAATTTGTGATTTGGTATTGATATGGATGCATTTGCAAAGAATTGATAAGAATATTATAATTCGTCTATAATTGAGCCTTAGTGGGTAATTGTAAGTGCATGACAACCAACTAGAATGGGTTGGATGTGAGATATGATAATAATATCATGTATTAGTGAATAGTTGAAAATAACTAAGATTTGTGATGTAAAATATAGATTTGAGTTGTGTGCAGATGAACAGTCGACCCAAGATTTGGTTTTGCATATTTCAAAAGGGAGTCTAGATTGCATTAATTTCTCTAATTAAACACTTAACTAACGTGTGATCATTTAATATAATTGAATTAAGGCTTTATAGTGGTTGACATATGCTTATAGAGTTCTCATGATTTACTCTATTTTATTTTCAATACTTTTAGGTTGAAACAAATATTTTTTAACTTTATTGCATTTATGGAGATTTAAGGCCACCTAGTTGGAAGATTTAATAGTTGGAATTCTATTTAGATTAGGATCTTTATAATGACATAGCATTTGATGTGTGAAATTATGTATTTGTATATATGTTATAATTATATACTCCCTCCATTCCTATTTATCTGTTATTATTAACTAATTTTATACATATTAAGAAGATAGTTTAATTTGTTTATTTTTAATGAACTTTACAAAATTATCCTTTATACATAAAATTCAAGATAGTTAAAAATAGAAAGAAAATATAAAGAAATAAATGTAAGTTAGTTAATAATATAGAATAATAAAATATTTATTAATAAAAAAGAAAGGTAGATTTGGAAAAAGAACATTTAATGCTTCGTTAGAATTCTAAAGTGAAAAATAAAAAGAAATTAAAAAATTTTTTCAAAATACGACAGATAAAAAAGAATAGAATTAATAGTATTTTACATGTATATGATACTGTCATATTTGAGAAAATTCATAATTTTGTATTATAAGGGGTGTGATCCTTCTTAGAAAGTGTCCAAAAAGAAGGGGGACTATCCATTTTTCCACAAAATATAAAGTGAATTTCAAGTTTCCCTAAAAATATAGGGATTCCTATTGGATAGTTAGAGTAAAAAGTATTAAAACTTGTGAAAATCGAATATCAAGATCCATGCTAATGACGATTGGGTTGGGTCATGACATTAAAGGCCACTCTTGGGGATATATTCAATTATAGTAATGAATATATGCCCCTAAAGGGCTATTCTTGGGTTATATTCAATAATAGTAATAAAATATTATATGAGATTTTCCAAATTTCACTTAATTTCCCAAATAACTACTTATTTCCTCAATTTTTTTATCATGCAACATTCATGTCCAAAGCTCTCAACCAAATAGAAATTATACACATTTATTCTAACTCAAAAATAGTTATATCTATAATCATTAACATCTATACATATTAATTATCTAAATCCCTAATTTTTTCTACTTCTTAAATTAAATCATAATTAAGCAGAATAAGAAAACTTAAGTAGATTAATTGCTTGCAGGTTGATGGAGAATTGAAAAAGGGCTAAGATGGAGATTGATTGCCCTTAATAATAAAAAAATTTGAAAGATTTTAGCCTAAATCTATAAAACTCTTCCAACCAAACCCTAGAAGACTTTCCTTTTAAAATCTTAAGCTATCAAGAAATTGACTTACTTAAAAATGAGTTGACAATGTTTACTTAAAGTTACTCCACTTGAATCTGTTAGAAATTAATGGAATTAGAATGAAGGGTTTTGAGAAGGAATTGAGGGAAGAGGTCAAATGAATTTGTGAGGCTAAAAATATAGGTTCTAATTTCATGGTTTGGAGATATAAGGTAGAAGATATTTTTAAGTGCAAACTTATAATTTAGATAAGGCTAAAAGGCAAAATTAGAATAATGGTCCTTAAATCTCCTTATTATACTCCTATTTAATTCTAACTTTATGCTAACCTCTATTTAATTATTTCCTACCTAGTTTTATCATAAAAATATATTTCTTTAATTAAAACACTACCCTAATCTTACCCATAATTGTCTATTAACTATCACATATATAAAGTATCAAATAAATAAATAAAATAATTATTAATTTCACATAATCCAATAATTAATTTAATTATATCTATTTCCTTCATAAAATCATATTTTATCTTACTAAAATATCATCCTAAACCTTTCCACAATAATCCTAATTATTGTCACATATACATAGTAACTAGATGATTAATAAAAATAAAAATTTTAAATATTAGAGGTGATTGTATAGAGTTACGACAGGTAGCCTGTATAGAGTTGCACTTACTAAATTTTATGACTCCTTATTATTCAATGTTCTAGGTACCTCTTTATAGTCACTGTGGAGTGTTGAAAATTGAAGATGCTTGGATAATCATCACTTGTACCTCCTTTGCTATTGTCACTTCAACATTGTGGACTTAAAAAAACCTTTTTGGTTATCATTTTTAAAATTGAGAACCTTTGTAATAAGATGATAAAGGCTTATGTAACCACTATGGTTAGTATGGGGGTAGCGTTATCTTTAATAAACACCTTTATAAGGCTCTTATCATTGTAAGAATGTTTTATCTCAAAAGAAAAATAAAAAAGAGAACTCGGGAAATTAGATAACTACAATTAGGGATTACAAAATTTCAATTATAGGGCTTGCCTCATGGATTTTGCCTTAATGGGATGTAGATATAATATTGATTTTTACCTTAAAGTGCAAGGCACAAGGTATTTTTTTATCCTATGCAAATTTCGAGGATAGGGCAATATTATCTTGCCTTGCCCTATGATTATAAATTTATATTTTTCACTTATTCACTTTACATATATGTATGATATATTAGTTCTTTTAGTAATTTAAATATTAAAAATACATTAACAATTAAGATTTACCTTTTATTTTATCATTTTTATTTAATCTCATAATTGAAATTAAAAAATAAAAGAAAACTAGAACCATCTAATTTGGTTGTTTCCTTTTTAATTTAAGATTGATTGAAAAAATTATGTGTAATTTTAAATCTATCTTATACTATTTTTTTTATTATGTGTGGATTAGAAATATTTAAATTTAAATATTTTTATTAATTTTTTATCTTTTGTTAATTTTTTCAAATTTTCCTATAAGACACCAGTGCATTGTGGATCATAAGGATGAAGCACCAAGTTATCCTATAAAAAGGAATGAATTAATCCAAAAAATTGCAAAAATAAAGCAAGGTAAAGTTTAATCCATCCCCACCTTATTCCATTATTATCCCTAACTACAATAGTATTAAGAATCAAGGTGTTACACTTTGGGACAAGACCAAAAAATAAACTAAAATAATTTCATAAAAAGTATATCTTATTATGTAAAGGATGAAAAATTATTTGTACTCTTTGTTTGAATCTATTAAAAAAGGGGTGAAAAGAATATATGAAGATAAAAGTGATAGAAAATTATGTCTATCTATTTACTTTTTCTACAAAAACTATTTTTATATTTTAAAAATAAAAAATTTTACTTGGTAATTATTTTCATAAATTTTTAAAAAAATTAAATTTAATTATATAATTTAAAAATAGAAACAAGTTTAGATGCTTTATTAACTCATTTTTTTTATTCTTGATGATAATTTTGTAATCAATCGATGCCTTTTCTTATTTGCTTCATCGATCACCATGTATAATTTATTTTTCTTGAATTGAAAAATAATTTTAATAACAAAAAAACTATTTTTGAAAATAATTTTTCAAAATAGTTTCTAGAAAAATATTCAAAAAGAGCCTTATGGTTATGTTTAGATATATTTTTATTTTTCCATTTTCAAAACCTATTTTTAAAAGTTGTTTTCAAGAACTATATTTTTATTTTCAAAAACCATTTTTAGTTTTAAAAAAATAAAGACTAAAAGGTGGTCAATAAAGCAAATAATAAAAAATTTCAATTAATTATAAAATTTCCATAAAAAATAATTTAAGAAAACATCTAAAAATTATTTTATTTTTCTATTTTTAAGTTATATATATTTAGAGTTATAATTTTAAAAATATATTAGAAATAGTTATCGAATAAAAACTTTTATTTAAAAAAATAAACAAAGCCTTATTTTTTTTCCTTTTGTTTGAATTTTGAAAAAAAAAGTGAAGAGAAAGCATGCTAGAAAGAAAGATTGAAAATAAATCTTCTAGTGTTTAGATATTTTGAAAAACATGAGGTGGAAAAAAATGGGTTGAGATAGTATATTGGGAATCAACAAAATGTTTTTCCTACTGAATAGGTGCAAAAAAAAAAGAAAGAAAAGAAAAGGTAGAAAGCTTTTTAAATACAATATTTTCTTTTTGTGTAGTTTATTAGACAACTTTATTGACTTGCAATAAGAGCAATTTTATCATTTAATAAATTTTTTTATTCTTTATTACTTTTCAATCAAATTAAATAAAGAACTAATATTTCTATCATTTTCTTCCATATACTTTTTATATATTCAAACAAAAAGTGAAAAAATAATTTTCCAAATATTTTCTTTCGATTTCTTTTATTTATCTATATTCTTTCCATAATTTTTTTACCACATCCATATATAGGGTTTATGTTTGGTTGCTATAGAAAAATTTAAATAACAACAAAAGCTATCACAAAAGTGACAATTATAAGACTTTTACTCAATGGATGGTGAATAAGGCAACATAATGGGACTTGGGTTATGCTAACCTTTGATAACTTGGCCTGTTGATGCCATGTTAAGGTTAAAGCAAGGCAATTAACTTGATTGATTGGTAGGCTTGGGCTTAGCTTGTGAAGGCTAACACGTGGGAATCGGTAGACTTGGTTAGTTATAAGAAGGTTGCATGACAACAGGAAAATGGGTGGACTTATATGTATTTGAAAATGTGGCAATTGACACTAGTCATTGGGTAATATATGAGGCAATATGCTTCACCATAGCACTTGGGTAGGCACCAAGCAAAATTCAAGGTTAACTATACAAGAAGATGGGCATGGGCATGTACTTATTGGCAAAAGGTAATATCAAGCCACACATAACACAAGCATCAACATGCACGGGCTTGTAAAGACACCCAGGTAGATTGGCATTTGGACTTTGGGAAGAGCATTCAAACAATAAGGTAATCTTAGGCAATTTGCATAATAAAGGTAGTTATCTAAGCTTTGCCTTGGTAGTTATTTATATAAACTTTGCAATTAAAGGTATTAACTAAAAAGCCATGTTGCAAACATACATTAATTCAGTCCTCTTGTCCTTAAGTATTTAAACCCCATTTTGTAAGCCATTATGTACACACAAGTCTTTATCAAAATCACTTGCAAAATGAGGCTTAATTACATAAAGGACAAAGTGACTGAATTAATGCATGTCTATTACAAAGCCTTGCAATTTACACTCCCAAATGCTAGTTTTGTATAAATAATTGCCAAGGTAATTGCCTCCTTGATGTAAACTACCTAAAACTATCTTGTTTTCTAAATGTTGTTGTTGGTATCTAACTGCCAATTTGTTGGGTTATCTAGGCATCCTTGCATACTTATATGCATTGATGCATGTGCTATGCATAGCTTAACACTACCTTTCCTTAATAGGTGCATGCCTATGCCTGTCTATTTGCATAGGATGCCTCCACGTGTTGCCTAGCACCTATCTAATCTCCTTAATGAAACCTACTTCCTTACATATTACCCACTGACTAGCACTGATTGTCACGTTCTTGAACATATATAAGTCACTTAACCTAAATGCACTCTTATTAACTAATTATATGTTTGAATCCACCCATTTTCTCACAATCATGCAACCTTCTTTTCACTAATTAACCTCATTAATTCTCATATCTTGGCCTTTACAAGTTAAACCTAAGTTTATTAGCCAATCCATTCCATTGTCTTGCCTTAACTTAACATGCCACCCACATGCTAAGTTCCTAAAGGTTAAGACAATCCAAGGCTCCTTATGCTGCCATATTCACCACCCATTAATTAAGGGTCTTACAAGCCACCTTCACTCATTGAAACTAACATCCACATTACTAAGGCATTAATGTTTGACACATCCTCAACATGCTCCTTATTCAACCTAATGAAGCCTGAAACTCCTGTATCTCTTGGTAAAACTAAACTAGTGAGGTCTCTTTCTGCCCCCCAAGGTCCTTTTTATAATACCATATAAGAAATCCTATATCATCCACTAACATGATTCTACCTAAGTAAAGGAAAATAACAACCTATGCTGAAATAAGAATGCCTACCCTAAATAGTAAATTAAAGCTTTCCAAAGGAAACATAACTAGATTCACATTTCCTCACTGACTACCATTATGTAAAGCAACATCCCTTGCCAAACCTTTGGCATGGTCAATTTGGTTGTTGATAACTTTGATTCGATATAAATAATTTTCCATACTTAGCTCGAGTATAAATGCCACTTGTGGGTTAGTAATACTATATGTTACACTTGTGTTTATCAAAGTAGAAAGAACACACCATTAATAGCAACATGAAAGATCGTTAAATGATCATTACCACAAATTCTGAACATAGTTTAGCTTGTTCACAAGTCCTAAAGGACTAATTTGTACTAATTCTTCATTTGATTTTACCATATCCTTATACATTACAATAACTAGAGTAAAGATATTCTCTTGCTTGAGACAGTCTCTTGCCTTATTGGGACTTTGATGCATGTTGCAACATACCAAAATTAAATTGAAATCACAAAACTATAATAAAAGTGAATCGAGTCAATTACATGAAGATTAGGCTTTAATTTACTTCCAATTTGGTTATAAAACAAGGGAAAATTTTAATGCAAGAAAATAGAATTAGAAAGCAAGAAACAAAAAATTTTATAAATTGATAAAAAAAATAAAAATAGAGTTTACTCATTGCAAGATGAATTCTAGTCCAAAGGATTTTATATTAATGTATTAATTTATCATTGACCACAAAATATAAACTTCACTTAATTAAATATTTGTTGATAAAATAACCTCAAAATCCACAATTATTCCCAAATTCCCTTTTTTAATGTGCTTAAAATTAACAAATTAAAACTAATTAATTAAACTTAATCCTTATTATAACTCAATCAAACTTGATCAAAATCAAAATAGAGTAAAGATAAGAGATATTCAACCAAAATATACTAATAACCTTGCAACTATGCAAATCACAAAGCCTTCTATCTCAGTCATCTACCAAATAGTAGCTAATCGAATTAATTTACAACTACAATAATAACCTAATCAACCACCTCAATAATAATGACATAAACAATCAACTAATGGATCCTTTATAGAAAACTATCTATGTAATCAATAATAAATGAGATAGATGAATAAAGATATAAAATACAAAGAGCAAGGTATCAAAATTAATTAAAGAGAGTATATCAAATTCTTTGAACTAGAAGAAAAGAGTTCAACCACTCATGGCTTGAAAGCTTAAAACACCAAGAAAAGAAAATTTCTATTTTGCTAATTGCTAAATTACCTCTATTTAGTTGCATTTTTTTCTTATATATATACCTCCTAATTTTGCTTAACTAAGTTAGGAACACTTAGGATTGACTCTTATCTAACTAATGGACTAGACTTTTTGCAATTTGGAGGCCTATAGACTAGGTTATGACCTAAATACCAAAATAGGTTTAAAGCTATATAATTCATGTCATTCTAATTAAGTTAATTTTCCACCTTCAAAATTACATCAATTTAGCTCTAAAAGCATAAAAACATGTTGCTTTAAGTCGTAGATAACTTAAGGCACTAGAACTTTGTAATTTAAGCTTCTAAAGCTCAAGTTATGGGTCAAGTTTGCTATATTGGGATAGCACTATTAAATCATATTCAAGGCTAAATTCAATCTACCAAAAGTCTAAACTAACTCTTACACATAGCATGGAAGTTATAGAGAATTATCTTAACTTTTCATCTATGTAAATATAAACCCAAACAGAGGTTTGGATCTTAAGTTATGGCCAAAAATCTAAAATAGCATCACATTTCTACAATTTGTTATTGTCTTTTATTTACCAAAAACTCATGATTTATTCCAAAACAAGCCTAAACCTATTAAAATAAGTGCACACACACCATAAGAGACCTAAATATAAAAGAAAATAAGTGCAAAATATTGTGTATATTAGATTCCCAACACTTAGCATTTACACATCCTCAAGCAAAACACATTTTATTCAAAGTTAACAACTAAACAAAAAACTAGCTTCAATGATTTTAATAACATAAAACTAAAAGCAAAAAGATAATTAAACTCTTAAGAAATATAACACTTCATGAACAGGTCAATCTCAATAATCCAAATATCAATTAATATAATAACTTAATTTAAAAAGATGAAACAAACTAGTAGAACCTTACAAGATATATCAACTTCCTAACTCTCAAGTGTTTATTATGATTTATTCACTCACTTTCAATCCATGAAAATGCACAACTATAAGCTTGCTTATCATTTAATCTCCATTACTCAAAATCATGTGCAAAACATAAATCAAAAAGACTTTATTCATGGTTATAATAAAGTTAGGGAAAACAAAGAAAGGAAAAATTCAAGATAGACAATAAAATAATTAAAAATATTAATAGAGTATTTGAAACACAATGTGGGAATATTATGAACAATTCCAATTTCAACATAACACGTAACTTTAATTTCAAATACTTATTATCCTTCTTTTTTTTATTTTTCTACTTTATTCTTATTCTTTCTCTTTTTTTTTATTTGTTCACTTTTTAATTTTTTTATTCATTTCTTTAAGAACAAAAACAAAACACTTACTTATAACAAATCACCTTCCATAATATACCTCCACACTTACTCAATAACCCATCCCGTAAACTTACAAATGCTTTACTAATTCTTAAGATTAGGTAAAATACTTACTTTTTTCTTTAAAGGCTTGAAATTAGGCTATCCAACAAAAATTATTATTTGAGGCACAAATGGGCTAATCAATGGAAAAATGCAAAGGAAAGCTATTTCGTTAAATAGGCCCAAAATAAAGAATGTATTTATCATATTTGTGCAAATATGTGAAAAAATGTAATCTTACAAAGAATTAAAGTAAGTTTTAAAGCATATAATCATGGCACAAGAAAGAAAGAATAAAATTTCAACATTAAGGCTCAAAAGCTCACAAGGGTCAATGTATACTAAAATCAATCTATTAATTCAAATTCTATCATCATATTAATCAATCTTCAAGAAGCAAGATAATTTAATCAATCATGTTATATGCATTATCAAACTTAATTTAATCCCTACTTATGACAATTACACAACTTAAAAATAATTAAAAAGCCTAAAAACACATCCAAAATAATTTTTTTACTTTTTTTCTAAAAGAAGCATATATGAAAGAAAGAAAACAAATAAAAATAAACTTAAAACCTAAAGTTTGCCCCCATACTTAAATAAATAATTTGTCCTCAACGTACAATATATCAAACAAGAATATCAAAGACAAATACAATAAAAGAGATAAGGAACGAGATAGCAAATCTATAGAAATACGGGTTGCCTCCTAAAAAGCATCTTTTTTAACTATCTTTGGATAGACATTACTATATTAATTCAATTTGGTTTCAATTCATAAGGCACTTCTTCAAATGGTTCTAATGATTCATGCTTCAAATAGTTATGTGGTAGTTCCATTTCTAAAATTGATCTATGTATTAATTCTTTCCTAAGTGCCAACTTTAAATCATTCTTTCTTTGAATTTTGAATTAATCTTGCACTATAAAAATTAACCAACTCAATAGAAAAAATAGAATAAACTTTAACAAGATTTTCACTAACTTTGGAAGTATTGAATTTTTCTATCACTTCCTCAATTTATATAGGAATGTGCCATCTTCCACATCAATTTCTAAATGTTGTTCTCTTTCTTCATCAATCTTCTTTTAGGGCATATTCAATTTCACTTTAATTAAAGTTTCTAAAATCTCTTTTTCTTTTTTGGCATCTTCAATGCTATATAGGAAAAGAGGAAAAATAGAAGAATTAGTTAAAAAAAATTAGACTCAAGTGCAAATTGTACCTCAACATTAGAATTTATAGTTTCTTTTTCTTTTGGTTATTCACTTTTTGGGTGAGAGGTGGAAAGCAATTGACTTACATATTGACTCTCTAACTTTCTAATGGATGAGGTAAGTTAACTCACTAAAACATCTAAATCTTTTATGATTACCATTATTTCCTGGAATTGTATGTTGAATTGTTCAAATTGCATGGTATTTTGCTGAAATTGCTCAATTAATTCCTCAAGTTCCATTCTTGAAGTTTAAGATTCACACATTGATGAATATTCTTAAGGAAGAGATTGATATTGACAATGACCCATTTGATTGCCATAGTTGAAAATTAATTGATCTTTCCAGCTTGGGTTGTAGGAATCATAATATGGAGTATAATAACATTAAGGTTAGGTTGGAAACCTTCCTACACATATTTGAGTGTCCTAAAATTGCATTACATCTAATTGACCAGCAAAAGAAGTTAGCTTAGAGAGTTGTTATTCAATTCTATATGTATGTATCTCAACAAAACCACTATAAAAGGCCATTGTTTCTATTTTTTAATCACTTAATTTATGAATACTCTCACACTTTAGGACCAAAATTCAAATTAAAATTATGAAAGGAAACATTCATACATCAAGATGAAGAAGAATTGAATGAAAACAAAAAAAGTTAAAGAACATAAAAAAAGAAAAATACTAAAAAATTAGAAACACTACCAAATAATTTTTTTGATTGAAAAATGCTAGGGTTAAGGGAATCTTTAATCTTGCTTAAAATGCTAAAAAAAACTTGGACTAGAAAGTTTCATGCCAAAATTCCATAGTGAATTTCATTATCTAGCACTATCGACAAACCTAAAAAATACCGAAAACTAAAGGAAAGAGTTAGTAAAAAATAACCAAATCAAAGGCAAACCAAATGGCCTAATCTTGGAAATGGTGCCAAAATTTTGTTGCATGTCACAACACACTAAAATTAAACTGAAATCACAAAACTACAGTAAGGATGAATTAAATTGATCTCATGAAGATTAAGCTTCAATTTTACTTCCAATTTGGTTATGAAATAAGGAGATTTTTTTATGCAAGAAAATAGAATTAAAAAGCAAGAAATAAAATTTATATCAACTTAAAAAAAATCAAAGTAAAGTTTACTCATAGCAAGATAAATTCTAATTAAAAAAATTGTACATTAATCCACTGATTTATCATCAACCATAAAGCATAAGCCATACTTAATTAACTATTCAATTGATAAAAACAACTTGAAATTCCACAATTATTCCTAAATTGCTTTATTTAAAGTGATTAAGATTAATAAATAAAAAATGATTAATTAAACTCAATCCTTATTAAGATTTGATTGAACCTAATCAAAATCAAAATAGAGCAAAGATAAGATAAATTTAACTGAAATAAACTAAATAACCTTATAAGTGTGCAAATCATAAAGCCTATTCTCTAATTCATCTACCAAATAGCTAATTGAATCAATTCACAATTACAAAAATAACCTACTCAACCACTTCAAGTATAACACATAGACAATCAATTAATAGATCCTTTATAGAAAATTATCTGTGCAATTATCAATAAAAGAGATAGATGAATAAAGATAATTAATTAAATATAATAGATGAAGAATAAGGTCTCTAAATTAATTAGAAAAAGTATATTAAATTATTTAAACTACAAGAAGAAAGTTTAGCCACCCATGACTTGAAATTTCAAAACACCAAAAGAAAAAAAAACTTAATTTTATTGATTACTAAATTGCCCTTGGTTGGTTGTATTTTTATTCTATATACACGTCTTAATTTTGCTCAACTAGGTTACCAATACTTAGGGATGAATTTTATACTTTTCATAATTTAGAGGCCTATAGCCTAATTTATGACCTAAATACTAAAACAGGTCCCAAGCTATTTGATTCACATTATTTTAGTTAAGGCTAATTTTCTAACTTTAAAACAACATCACTTTAGCTTTAAAGCTTATAAGCATGTTTCTTTGAGTCATAGATAACTTAGGCATCAAAATTTTGTAATTTGAACTTCTAGAACTTGAGTTATGGGTTAAATAATAAGGAAAGGTCAAGTCACTATACTAGGACAACACTATGAAATCAGATTTAAAGCCAAATTCAACCTACTGAACATCTAAACCACTTTTTACATAAAACACAAAAGTTGTAAAGAATTCTCTTAACTTTCTATCTATATAAAGATTAACCTAAATGGACTCCAAATCTTAAGTTATGGTTAAAAACTTGAAATAGTGTCAAATTCCTACAATTAGTCATTATTTTCTATTTAACCCAAAACTTATGATTTATTCCAAACTAATCCTAAACCTATTAAAATAAGCATACTGACACCCTAAGAGACTTAAATATAAGAGAAAATAAGTACAAAATATTATGCATATTAGGACTATCATAAACAAAACACCTCAGATATCGAAGATCTTTCTTTTAAACCTATTCATTTTTAATAACAATCTATTCACACTCTCTACTAGTTCCCTATTTTTCTCTTTGCCCTTCCTTAGATTTGGACCTCCCAAAATCCATATCTAACTTATGGCTAACCTTTAAATCCATCAGTCCCTCCATAGCAACAATGGTCATAAAGTGATCATGTAACCTTTACATTCTCTACATAAGTTAAGCCCACGATTATAAACTAACCATAAAGTTAAATAGTTTGTCTTCCTCTGACATATTCTTGATATCCAACATTAATGAATTGAACTACTTAACATAATATTAAACAAAATCGGTGTGCTTTAATTTTATTAAACTGGCCTTTGCAACCTACACACTATTACAAGGAAAGAATTGCTCCTTCAATTCCTTTTTCAAGCCATCTCACATCTAAATGTTTTCTCCAAACCTATCCTCCATCTGGGTTTGCCATTAGAGTTTTGCATTACCTATCAAGCACATATTGGTGAAGCAAACCTTCTGATTAGAAAAAAATTTTAGTAGCCTTGAAATATTGTTCCATGTACAATAGAAAATTCTCCAAATCTTTGGCATTCTTGTTTCCCTTGATGGACCTTGGATCAAGAATCCACACTTTCAATGGAACATTTTTTTCTATAGATAATGCGCTTAATTATGCATGTTTCAACACTGATAATTCAACATCATACCTAGCAAAAAGTTCTCTATGATTTCCTTCACAATAAGTAATTTTGTACCCAATTTCACACAACATGCTTCTAACTCAGTCAATTGCCATTATTTTTTTTTACATCAAATTGTGTAGAAAATCTATAGACAACAAATGAAAACTATTGGCTCCAAAAAATGTCCATATTCCATTCACTAGTTTTCATTTAGAGATTACCTTTTTTTGTAAATATATCAAGAAGTGGCATAAGTGAGGAAAAATTTTTAAATCTATGTTCTTTTATAAGTATTTTTGAAGCAATAAAATACTATTTTTACGTGTAAAAAATAAAAAACACCTTCATTAGCCAAACCATCTTACACTTTTCATCTAAACATCTTCATTGAGTCTTTTTATCATAAGAAAAAATAATATTATGAGAACATAAATTGAAATACTATTTTTAAATTGTATTATTTTTCTATATTTCTTATAATTTGATTTATTGAACTCCTCTCTCTAAATAAGGTCATCATTCATTTTAAATTACTATAGTGTAGGCTTGTGCTTTGCATGGTTAATTATTATTATTTTTATATAAAAATATTATGTATTTAGTAAAACAATTATAAAAATTTAATTTTAAAAAAAATTTAAATGTAATAAAAATTTTATATTCAAATTTGAAAATAATTTTTTTTTCAAATGTAATAAAAAATTAAAAATAAAAGATATGAATAAGTAATTCGATTAAATTAGATGCTTGATTTATAATATTTTTATAATAAAAAATCTTTTATGTTATATTCATAGAACTTAATGTTATTGATGTATAAGTTATATATAATAAAAGAGGAAGAAATAGGCAATAAAATAGAACCAATATGTGAAAAATAAAGCTTTGACAAAATCATAATTAATATATACTTAATTTGAAATATAGTACTTCAGAATTGATATTAAAAAATATTGATAAATTTTAAATAAAATTTGACTTAAATATTTAAATAATTTTTAATAAGAAATAGAATATGTAATTATATAATTTAATTAATACAATCAATATTCAAATTTTGATTTATTTAAAATATTTTTATAATTAAATTAAATATATTTTATTATATGTATATACTGTTTAATAATATTTACATCTCAATTATAACTAATAATAATGGACAAGAAAAAAGAAACATATTATGCAGTAGAATAAATAAAAAGATGTTAAACAATAGGCAAGCTATAAAGTAACATAAGAATAAAAAAAAATACATAATTAATTTGTCATGACCTAATCCCGATTGTAATCGATGTGTATCTTGATACTCAGTTTTTATAAACTTTAACATTATTCACTTTAACTTATCTAATGGACATTTCTATATTTCCAGGGGGACTCTAAATTCATTTTAAATTTTGTAGGAAAACGGATGGAGTCCCCCTAATTTTTGGATATTTTTCAAAGGCCACACACCTTATAATACAAAAATTGCATTTAACATAGATACAACAACAATAAACATACATACGATACTATACAATTTCAAACTTATACATAAATAAACAATTTCATGTATTTAACATTGAATCAATAACATCTTTATCTCAAATTCTGATCCTAATCCAATTGTCAAAATCTTTCAACAAAGCAATCTTGATTCTTTATAGATGCAACAAGGCTCAAACATGCTTATTTTGACTTAAAAATATTGAAAATAAGATGAAGTAAGTTATAAGAACAAAGTGAGCATATATCCACCACTATCCTACAGGAGATCAATTTTATATATATAACATTGAAAATAAGATGAAGTGAGTTACAATAACTCAGTGAGCATATATCCACTACTATCTTGTAGGAAATCAATTATATATATAAATAATCGTAGCTTAATCATCTACTAAATTGTAAAATATTAACAAATCCATTTCTTGGATTTTTTAGACCTATGAAAGCAAGCCTCGATTGAGCATTCACTTGCACATAACTTAAATTTTATATTTCACATCATAAGTCATAGTAATCTTGACTATTCACTAGTATCTGATATGATTCTCATATCACCACTACCCATTTTGGGTAGTTATCACATTCGTAGACAACCATTAGGGCTCAAACTTAAACAAATCATGTTAATCATCTCAAGTTCTTGCAATCATATTAAATAATAATATTCAATCACATACAAATTCTAGTATCACATCACATTACATCACACATTCATTTATAGTAAATATACATGTATTCACATTTTGACTTTCAGGTGTAACTTATACCCTACATAAATTGTTTGTTGGAAATTCCTCACTCAACTTTTATATCATCACCTTTATTGCATTTCTCATTTCAAATGCCACTCATGACAAAATTCATAATGTAATTAACACATTAGAGTTTAACTCTATATATCATAAGATTTAATGCAGTTTCAATACAAGGCAATTATTTCATGCTCACACGATAATGTCAAACACACATTAACAATATCTATAATAATACGACCAAGCCTAGTTGTATGGTCAAAACATTCATCTTTATTCAATTATAATTCATATAATGTTTCACATTGAATAGGTAGCAATGTTAACTCAACTACAACCAATCAACAATCAATAATTGATGTAAAATTGGATTTATCCCAAATTAGGTACAATCATAAAAAAAGGAAAGGTATTCTCGCCATACTTTAGAAAAGAGGAAGAAATTAGAAGCAATAAGAGATATATTTAATGCTAGAAAGGTTGAATACCCTTTGATAAGTCTTCAAGTTCATACAAGGACTTAGAGAGGAAACCTTCATAAGCAATCAGATTGCATTCATTTCAAAAGTAAAAAATTGTCTAGTATAAGGAATAAGTCTCCTTATATGGCTCTCTAAAACCCTAATTGAAAAATGAGCTCAAATGACACTAACTAAGCCTAAAATGCTTTAAAATGATGTAACATGAAATAAACACAAATTAAAAGCCTAATTGCTATATTAAAGCCAAAACACCAAATAATAGAAAAATGGGATAAGGTGGTGCCGATTATGACTATGGCTAATGTGGCAATGATATGACACTATCTTTTTGATGATGTAGCAGTAACATGGATGTGGCATTGATGTGGCGGTGATGTGGCATCAAATTAATGATGATGTGGGACATCCCAAATATTCTTGAACAATTTTCTCCCAGCCCACTTCCTTATGATTACTATTCCTTGAAGTTCACATCACTTAGGGTTAATTAGTTGAAATGCAACTTATAATTCTATTGTATTATTCTAATTTTGCTTCTTCAAGCATCCAAGCTCTTTTCATAAGCCCTTGGAATCCTTTCCTTAATCTTCTTAGCCTTAGCTCTTGTCATTAGACCATCCAATAAATGTGAAAGTGCCTTTTCATTTTTGGAATTCACATCAATAATAGTCCCATCATGCTCTCTAGCATGGTCATTCAATGTCTGCTTAATTCATATGCATTCATAATCAATTATTTCATCAAATATAGGTACCAACAAATGGTACTAACTTACATTTGTGCTTTAGCTTTACCATGAGACTTTATAAATATAAAGAATCAACATCTTTTTGGAACAAGTAAAATTTATGAAGGGGTTATAAATTATATTACTCATCAATTAAAAAAATAAGTAAATCTCAAGGGTGAGATATATACTCGCCTAAAAGCATCCAATAGATTCAAGGATTCCCAACTCTTTCGCTTTCACCTTCCATCTTTTTTTAATTGTCAATTTACAACAATAAATTATAATTATATGCACATTACTTATTTTCTTTGCATTTATTACAAATCTATATTCCAATAATAATATAATAGCATTCTGTATTACTTGCTTATTATATTTCGCAATATTAATTGATAATCAAAATATGCCACTTAATTCTCTTAGATTCTAGCTTTCATTGTTTTCAAACTTATCATTGAAATATCAAAGATTTTTATAAACAATGGGCCTTCTAAATCAAAGTATAAAATGACTAAAATATTAGGATTATAAATCTCAAGAAGCTTTTTATTTAGTTATTTCCTTATATTTTCCACTTTTATGAAGAATAAGAAGATCATGTTTATCAGGGACTTTCCAAATCAAACATTAAACATCATGATATTAGATTTTAATGATATAACTATAGTCTAAATATACTAGCCCAATACTATTGAGCATAAATTCTTATTTTACTAATTCCATGGCAAGTAACTAAAACACAATGATAAAATAGGGTCTCTTTGAAATAACATTGAATTCAATTAGGTATTAAAATGTAGTGCTCTAGATATACTCTCATCATATCATACTAGCACTTCATAGCACAAAATTCTCATTTTTAAGACTCATTATTATGTATTTGAAATCATTCACAATATAAGTTTTTTAAAATATAAATATATATAACCACTACTAATATATTATAGCATAATATGCTAGAATAGTTTCACTTATGTCATCTGATCACTTTATAGCATAAGATATTATTTTTTTAACATATCATCCTATTTCCCAAAGTTAATAAAAATAGGTCTCCTTGCATCAATCTAAATCATCATTAAAAATAAGAGCTTTTCTGAGTTAGTTTCAAACACCCAATTCTAAAGTTGATAATAGAAAAAGACCCTAGCTATGCTATTTTAACACTCTATAGCATAAAAATCCTATTTTTTTAGAGACATCACCATTTTTCTTAACATATACAAAAATGATTTTTCTTGGATCAACTATTAAAACATCATAAATATTAAAATTTTATGATATAAGCATCCTTATCATCATCCATGGAGGTTGATAGCAATTTATCGTCATTGGACTTGGACCTAATCACAAACAAAAGAAAATGTTTTTAATTTGTTTTATAGATGAAGAAATACCCAGCACCATCTTGCAATTTTGCAACCAATAATGGTGGCCAAGCAAGGTTAGGTAAGGCGAACAATGGTGTAACATGGTGGCACTCTAGTTCATAACAAATGCTGATCCACCCATAGCTTGCTACTCCTACTTTACCTCTAAAGACCCATGCCGAATAGGGATAGCACATAGTAATAACCTTGCTACAATGTAGTCAGTGAAACAAAGTGATAGTTGCATTTTAGCTATGAGGGAGAGAAAGAAAACTAACAAGAGAAGGGAGGAAGGAAGAAGAAAAAGGAAAGAGGGGAGAGAGAGAGAAAAACTAGGGATAAAAGAAAAATAAAAGGGGTATTAACATAATTAAGAGGGAAAAAGAAATGTTAAAACATAAGCTACAGGAAATGATCCCCCGCTTTTCACACTTTTAAATTCATTTTCCCTTACATAAAATCTTAGCCCTCCAAATTTTTTCAATCTAATCTCAGTTGTTTATTTATTTCAAAACTCATTTTCATGAAACTAATTTTATTTAAAATCTCAACTTAATTATTTTCAATCTTCCCTATTATATATATATATATATATATATATATATATATATATATATATATATATATATATATATATATCCTGATAAAGTTGGAAGTCCTAAAATAAATATTTCAATTTCCAAATATAATTTATCAAATAATAACAATCAAATTTATAAATATTTGTATTTTTAATCACTGAAAATATTTCCAACTTGTAAAAAAATCCTTAAAGAAAATACATAAACAAATCTTGAGCCAACACTGACTAATTAAATAAAATTCAAACATCAAAAGAAATTTTGTACTAATTATTAATTGAAAAAATAAATGAATAAATAAATAAAAATAATTATTCACAAGCAATGTAATTTATAAAATTTTAATTACTAACCCAGTGTATTACATAACTTATCAACTCTCAACCTATTTAAAATAACAACAATAACAATAACAATAATAATAAATTTATCTTGTTATTTGTATATTTCTAGTGATATTAGGGTTAAAGATATAAATAGAAGAAGTGAACATAAAAAAGAAGAGAAGAAAAATGTATAATAAAATAATTGAAAAGTAGATAATGTATTTCTAATGTTAAGTAATGTAACAATTAAAAATAAAATATGTATTTAAGTAATTTAATTAAATTAAGTACTTAGTTTATTTAAAATATTTTATATACTTAGTTTATTTAAAATATTTTATACTAAAGAAAGTACTATGTTATATGTATACTACTTATTGATATTGACATTTTAATTATAAATAACAAAAGTGAACATGAAAATGTAATAATTAAAATAGATTAACAATTGTAGTGGATATTTGAAAAAAAACAAAAATATATAATTGTGTAAATAAAAAGAAGAGAAGTTATATATGAGTTGTAAAGTATATTTAAATTAAAATTTTAATTTATTAAAAATATTTTTATAACAAAATCATTGTATTATATATATATTTTTAATGATATTAGTATTTAAATTATAAATAATAGGAGGAGATATAAAAAATATATATTATAAAACAAATAAAAAGAAAAGAAATTTTTATTTTGTAAAGCAATGTAAAAATGCTACACACAAAGAAAGTTTTATAGGATTAAAAATAAAGAGTAACACAGGGCAATTTAATAATAGAGTTACACATGTATTGGAAGGCATGCTTTATTAGAATGACTATAGATGGATCGATACAATTGGGGAAACATATAAATGCAAAAATATAATATATTAATTGTTAATATTATAATAAAGTTATTAGTATGAATAATAAATATGATTACGATTGTTATAATCCATCCTATTAGCATTTATAATATGTTTTGTAAATAATGTTACATATATGTTATATGTAAACATTGATGGACTTCTATGGTGTAACTTGTTGCATAGGATGCAACATCTAATGTATTAACTTCCTAATGATCAATGACATTAAGAATGATTTAGAACTATTGATTATATCAAATCCTCTACCTCAACATTCAATCATTAAAATCAAATGACCAAAGTTGTATAGTTTCAACTAAAGATCTAAGACTCTTAGAAAAGCCTTTTTCTTCATCACAAGCTCGACGACCATGCCTTCTTTATTTCAAAGTGCAAGAGGTTGCCAAATAAGGTTTCAACAATATGCTTTGTGAAGGATGCAATGGTCATGTGAAAACAATGAAAGTAAATTAATTTGTTTTACATATGAATGCAATTATGCCTTAGTTTTTCCTTTTGAGAAAAACTATTATTATTATACAAGCAAGTAATTCTTTCAATCAGAGAATGGCTGAACTAAATTCCAAACCCTTCCTTAAAGGCATGAAGAAGAAATATAATGAAGAGGAAGCAGAAGATGAAGCTTCATAACTTTGTTCATTATGGAAATAAGTATCTAAAAGAACCAAATTGGTATCCTTTTAAAATTACTACTATTAGAGAAAAACTTAAGATATGCCTACAAGGAATATAGTTGGATTTTTGCAATGTTTTGGATAATTCTATTGAAATGTTTTGGTAGATTAGTTCTTAATTTTTCATATTGCTTAATGATACAAGGTTTCATATTCCTTTTTAACATTAAATTTAAATTTAAATTTCCCACATTTTTTTATTATTGGTTACCCTTTTTTTAGCTACCTTTTCATTTGTCAAGATTTATGCTTGTGTTTTATGTGATTGTAAAAGTCTATAGACTTAATATATTGCTACCTTTTATTTTTTATTAAACTAAATTAATTCTTAGATTAAATGATTTTTTTGACCATTTCTAGATTTCAAAGTTGCTATGCAATAGTATTCACTTTACTTTAATTATTTGCTAATTTTTAGTTAAACATAAAACATAATCTTTTCTATTGATGAATAGGAATTTCCACTATGATGATTTGCATTTTATTTTCTAATATTCTTGGTATTCATTTTGAAGCATGGATAAATTGTAATAAGTAATAATAAAGCCTATATATATAAATGGTAGGTGAAGACAAAACTCTACTCATAGGATTTAGCTTATCCACATTCATCAGTCATGGGATACTTTCAAGTTCTCTAGAATAAGTAATAAATCATTTAATAAGCTCATGTTCCATCATTATCCTCAAACCACCATAAATAACAAGAATTCATTGGCTTTTGCATTAAATCATGGAAATAAGCTCATCTACAAAGCTAAAGTCCTTATCCATTTTTTTTTTTTATCCTTTTCATGTTAATAAAAGAAAATTTGTAGGCCATACTTTCAATGAGGTAAGCAAATACTATATATAACATAATACAAGATATAGGATTGTAAGGTATAAATGATGTGGGATATAGTACTCTACTATTTACTAACACTTCCCTTAAGCTAAACCATAGATATCAATCATACCTAACTTGTTACAAATTTCATCAACTTGTTTCCCTAGAAGGTTTTTAGTAAATAGATTAGATAATTATTTTTCAGTTCTAATATATCTAAGACTAATGATCCTTTCTTATAATTTTTGCCTAACAAAATGACAATTAACCTCTACATATTTAGTTCATTTATGAAAAACTACGTTTAAGACAATATAAGTAATAGCTCAATTATTGAACCACAACTGCATAACCTTATGAGTCTTGATACCAAGTTGCTAAAAAAAGTAAATTACCCATTCAAGTTTAGATATAGCATGAGTTATAGTTCGTTATTTAGATTTTGTATGGAAATGAACATAATTGTTTATTTCTTGCTTTTCTATGACATAAGCTTTCCATTAACAAACAAATAATATTTGAAAGTAGATATTTGATCTATAAGACATCCTACCTAATTTATATTAGAAAAAACCCTTTACTCTGCAATGGTCATGATTTTTATATAAAACCTCTCAACCAAATGCCTTCTTCAAATATTTTAGAATGTTCATGAGAGCATCCCAATGAGAAGTCTTTGGGGAGTTTATAAACTAACTAACTACACTTACTAGAAAGATAATGTCAAGCATAGTTATAGTCAGGTAGTTTTATTTTCCCTTTAATCCCTTGTACTACTTAAGATCGTCAAGCAACTTAATATCCTTTGAGTTAAGCTTAACATTTATAATCATAGGACTATCATAGAGTTTAGCATTAATAATCCTTGTTTCATTCAAGAGGTCAAGCATATATTTTCTATGAGGCATGAAAATTCGTTTCTTCCTTTGAGCAACCTCAATACCTAAGAAATACTAAAGTGCTCCTAAATCTTTAGTTTGAAAAAAAGTTTGAAATGTTTAATTTGTCACTCCTCATAATCATATTTTTATCAATATACATAGCCATAAGAATACATCTTAAACTAAATTATCTGTAGAACACAGATTGATCATGATCACTTTTCTTCATTTCAAGTTCTATCACTACTTCATTGAACTTTTCATACCAAACTTGAGGAGATTGTTTCAATTCGTGTAATGATTTCTTCAAACATAGTACTTTTGTATGCTCCTCCTGACCAATAAACCTAGGTAGTTAATTCATATACACCTCTCCATGTAAATCTCCATGTAAAAAGGCATTATTAACATCCCATTGGTAAAGAGGCCAGCTATAAGTAGTAAACAAAAGATAAGCAATTGAACTAAGGCAATTTTTGCCATAAGAAAGAAGGTTTCTAAGTAATTAATGTCATAGGTTTGAGCATATCCTTTTGCCATTAAGTGTACTTTCAAATAACTAATAAAACTATTTGGATTCATTTTTACAATAAACACCCATTTGCAATTGATTATTTACTATTAGGTAAAGAAATAACATGCTATGTTTGATTCACTTCAAAAGTCGACATTTTTTCCTCTTTAGCAACATGCCACTAATCATTAGAAAGAGCTTTTAAATAAGACTTAGGGATAGTAACAGTGCTTAAAGAGGCAATAAATGATTAGGAAGAAAAAGCTAGAGAAGAATAGGACATATAGGTAGAAATGGAATAAGAATAGCTAGAGTCACCTTCTTAAGCACAAGTATGGGTACTTTTTGCCAAGCAATAGGTAGATCCAAATTAAAAGACATAAGAGGAGGATTTGATAAGGAAGAAGTCAATAGGGGAGAAGAAGTTAATAGATTATTTGGAATGAAACCTACATTAGATGGCTATGTCTTGTTAGATAAAGGAGCTACAAGTGATACTCGCACTTAATGAGTTTCATGACCTAACTTAATTATGAATGATTTAGATCTCGATATATAATTTTCACAAGCCTTAACACTTTTCACTCCTTTTATCTAATAAGAGTTTTCAAATTTCTAGGGGGACTTGAAAATTTACTTTAAATTTTTGCAAAAAAATGAACAAAGACTCCTATATTTTTGGACACTTTTTGAGGGCCATACACCTTAAACTACAACAACACCAAACAAACACATAATAAAATACAAATTTAGACTTAAACATAATTAAACAACTCAACACTTCTAACATTGAATAAACAATAACTTTATCCTAAATTCTTATCCTAATTCAGCTATCAAAATCCTTTAGTAAGGTGATCTTAGATCTCCATAGAAGCAACAAACTTAAATCCACTTATTCCAACATGAAAAAGATTAAAATAAAATGAAGTGAGTCATGGAAACTTAATGAGCATATATCTACCACTAGTTGCAATTAATCAATTGTATTTATATAATAATCATAGGTTATTCATATGCTAAACTAGAGAATATTAGCAAACTCATTTCTTGAATTTTTGAAATATATGAAACCATGACCTGAAATGGGAGTTCACCAACACATAAACTCTATTTCTTATATCATAAATCATAGAAGTCTTAACTACAGGTTAGCACTCAATATCATCATCATATGTATATTACCTACTCTGGGTAGACATCACATTCATAAACAACCATTAGGGCTCAAATATAAATAAATCATCGCTGTCACGTCAAGTCTTTGCAATCATATCAAGCAGTAATATCTAATCACAAATAAAGTTCTAATATTACATCACATAACATAATCATTTATAATAATTGTGCTTGTATCCATCATTTTATTCCCAGATCATTTTTATATCATTCTCATATGGTTTGCCAAGAATTACCTATCTAACTTTTAGATCAATCTTATATCTTTTATAACTGCTTGCTAAGAATTTTTCCATCAAGCTTTCAGAGCATCACCTCATTACAATTCACAATTCCTAAATTTATTGCTCTAATACATTTCACAACTTCTAATGTCATCTAGGGCATAATTTGTACATAATATATACATGAGAACTTAACTCACATATCATGATTATTTATAAAACTTCAATGCCAAGTAATTAAATTTATCATTAGACAATACCAAGCATATTGTCGTATATATATATAATAATACTGTCATGTTCATCCATACAGCCATGACAAATAAATATTATAGAAACTCAATCACCATTCATCATTAGGTAAAACCAATATTATCATGCTTTTGTTGTGTACTCTAATCAATCTATAGTCCCTCAAACAACTAATTTTACTTATAGTGTGGAATTGAATTTATGCAATAGTATAGATATATATATTCACGCATAAAAAATCTGTATTATTAGTAAGAAAAATACAATTTACAACATTTAAGTCATATTTTGTTTAAATAAAAATCTATGGTGAGATATATACTCACCCAGTAGGGCATGTTCACAATGGGAGCATAGAATGGTTCATTTTGTCCTTCTTTCTATCCTTCTGGTTCACCATTTATAATATTATTATGAATACAAGGATACAATTTATTTTTCTTTCCGACTATTAGAAACCTAATTTCCAAATCATAATATGATAATATTTCTTGTGATCACTTTCTTGTAATTCCTAACATAAGCTTAGATAATCAAACACTATGTTTTAAGAATTTACTTAAATCAACTTTAAAAACTGAAATATTATCTTTCATAATATAAGTATAATGTAAATCTTAAATCATCATTTTATTAATGTTACCTCAATAAGGTGATAAAATGAGGGTTTCTGATCCGAATATGAAACAAATGAAATACTAAAACCTTATGTTGTAAAAATGTCATAATCATATCTTTCTAGCATTTTACAACACTAAAATTGTATTTTTCTCATGTATCATCATATGTTTCAAATATGCATAAAAGCAAATTTTCTAAATAAATTTCCAAATTATCCAAAATCATAAAATATAACATCGTAGAAATATTGCAAGCTTGATTCCTTAGCTTTCCATAGCATAAAATTATTATTTTCCAAAAATCATTGCTAGAAATTTATAATACA
The DNA here is from genome assembly GCA_020226215.1 of Sindora glabra. NCBI lineage: Eukaryota > Viridiplantae > Streptophyta > Magnoliopsida > Fabales > Fabaceae > Sindora > Sindora glabra. Next base: position 68,702,182 of record CM035227.1, read on the forward strand.
CATAAAAAATAGATTCTTTTTTAATCTTACATGTATCTCTCAAAATAATAGAATAAAATATTCCATTTATATTTCAAACATTCTATTTTAGTATTTTTATCATAAAAATTCTATTTTGTTTTGTATACATTATCCCATATATCAAAACACCTATGGATCTTGCAAGAATATGTCAAAATAATATCATATAATGCTCTTTATTTATTTTATTTATCCTATTTTAGTATTTTATAATATAAAAAATTATATTTTCCTATGCACCACAATTTGAATATCAACAACACATAAATGAATGTTTCTTCAGATCACTCAAGTCAGCAAAAATTAAGGAAAGCTTGAAGTATAAAAAGCCTCACAATGCCTAAAGAATCTACTATTAGCTCATCTCACCAAAAAATGGTGGCTCTTGTCAAAATCAAGAAGAAGTCCAATGCCCTCTTGCTACCAACTCAACTCAACCTACGATGGCACAAGGTTCCTCATGCACTTCGACAATAAGAAGAGGAAGAAAAAACTTCGTTCAACCAGAATAATGTATGATGCTCTAATATGTTATGTCGTCTATAGCTTCTCTTTCTTTCCTCGCCATTTGTAACAACAAGGAGAAAAGAGGGAGCAATAGAGAAATTGAAGGTAGCAAAGGTCAGTTGCCATCTTAACAATGCAGTCATCAACGAAGGGTGGCTTTTAATAAAAGCATGAGACAACTTCACTACTGGAGCCGAAAGAGAGCAGTCATACAATAATGAGAGGGCATAGAGAGAGAAGGCGATAGGTACGTGTAGAGAAGGAAAGAGCCCATGTGTGTGTGTATCTAAGAGAAAAGCTACTGAAAATGAAAAATAAAAGAAAAAGAGAAGAGAGAGGCAGTGTAAAAAAGAAAGAAAGAGAAAATGCAAAATCTTAGCCTCATGATAAGCTCACTTTCTTATAAAATCTTAGCCGTTAATTTATTTCAAACATTTTCCATAAAATTGATTTTATTTAAAATCTCATTCATGTATTTTCAATCCTCCACAATCCACCCCTAATAAGTATTTATATTCATACTAAGCTAATAAATTTAAAATTTCTAAAATAATTATTTCAAATTTTCAAAACTCCTAAAAATAACTTATTGAAGTATAAATAATTTATTTTATAAATCCTTATAGAAAATATTTAAAAAAGCCTTAAATTAATAATGGTCCTTTTTAAAACTAAATCTATTTTAAACTTCCATAATTCTTAAAGTTAATTTATTAAATGTGACAAATTATTTCATTCTTGTAAAAATTATTTTAATTAAATCTTGAATTGATAATAATCATATAAAATAAATTTATTCAAATATTTTCATTGATAAAAGAAATTCAAGTGTAACATAGTAAGCAAATAAATAAGATGAATATTTACATGCTTTGAAATTTAAGGCTTTAGTTATTAATATGAGATATTACAAGTTCTTCCCCTTTCAAGAAAATTCATCCTCAAATTTTTATGAAATCAAGCATGATCGCACAGAAATGTCAATAGCTTGTTTATCATTTATATATGTCATCATGAGTAGTAAATCGGTATTCTTTTCTCTTTTCTAAATGATTTTCCAAATTACTTAATTTAAATGCAATCACATGATTTCTCAATACCCAAACAATTTGGCAACTCATTTCCACTTGACTTAGACAAACATATTTACTTATGTACCAAACACACTTAAGCAAGCCAAATACAAACAAGTGCCTTAAACATAATTTTAAAGTTCAAGTACCTTAAACACAATTTTAAAATCAAGTAAAAATGTTATTTACATCAGTATTGATCATTCACTACACTTCTAATACCTTTCACATACAATCAAGAATCTCAACTAAAGATTCAATCATGCAAATAAGACCATAAGTTGGCTTTATTCAAAACTATAATCATACTCACACTTCATTTGATCAACCAATAAAATTTACAATCAATAATTTCAAATCATATCCCATATATGCCTAATGACAAATCACACAAATTATTATTGCAATAACATTCTCACAACTTCCCATTTTGAAGTTCAACAATAGGCATTCATGAAAATATAGATTCACAATCATATACACACAAAACATTATCACAAACACTAGTTTTACACATAACCTATTTTGGGTATTTATCAATTATTCAAATAGCTAACAAAGCTTAACACATCCATATCAAATAAGAACATCCAAGTCAACCAGATATCAATTCCAAAACACAATGCATAGCAATATAGAGAATGACCATAGTAGTCATTAGTAAAAATTCACTGAATGGCCATAATTGATATTTAAGAACTTTTCTTATATCTTTGGTCTAACTTTATCCCCCAATACCTTAGTCTTAAGGCCACCAATCTTTTCCCTCTATAACTAACCATTCTTCTCCTCTTTTACAGAGGATGTTCATCTCCTCCCATCATGAATCATATATAGAATGAATATTCATTCTTATAATGGCCATTATAGGAAACAATCATTCATTTCATTATCTCATATACCAATAAACAATGATAGGACACCATAGGCACTGCATTACCATGATAAGACACTATAGGCATTAACTATTCATCTCATAATTGCATATTATAAGGTATGGTTAAAATATTAACTATGCCATTCAACATCCATGAATTTCATAATTTACTAACAATTTCAAGCACATTTATTTTCTTATTCAATAAAGAAGGAATGCTATCGTTGTTAGTGTCAATCACAAACCATAACTTAAATCTATTTCATACAATCTAAATCATTCATTTCACAAAACAATGATCACAAATCACAATTCAAATTCATGTCACACAACTCAAATTCTTGTTACATAACTCAAATCATCACATACTTTCAACATTTAGTTCATCCCACAAGATAAACAATGGTTCAATTCAACAAAGTAACAAACATTGGCTAACACATATATAACAAAAAAATCTATGAAGATCTTCAAAGATATGCCTCACCATATATTTAACTTGCTTACTTAGATTTGACAGTTGGATCACTCCAGCCTATTTACCACTAAGAACCTAAATCATACTATGATACCACCTCTATCACAAGCAAACTTGATTGTGGCTGATTTGGATCCTAATATATGATTTCTGCAAGCCTTAACACTTCTCACTCTTTCAATCCAATAGGAGTTTTCAAATTTCTAGGAGGACTTGAAAATTTACTTTAAATTTTTACAAAAAAAATGGACAAAAGCTCCTCTATTTTTAGAAACTTTTCAAGGGTTACATGCCTTAAACTACAACACCTGCATTATTTTTAGATACAACAGCACCAAACATACATATAATAAAATGAGTATCTATCTACCACTAGTTTGTAAGTAACAAACTCAAATCCACTTATTCCAACCTAAAAAATATTGAAATAAAATGGAGTGAGTTATAAAAACTCAATGAGTATCTATCTACCACTAGTTTGTAAGTAATCAATTTTATAAATATAATAATCATAGGTTATTCATATACTAAACTAAAGAATATTAGCAAACCCATTTCCTGAATTTTTGAAATATATGAAATTATGCTCTAAAATGGGAATTCACCTACACATGACTTAAATTATGCTTCTCATATCATAAATCATAGAAGTATTAACTATCAGTTAGCACTCAATATCATTATCATATTGTAAACTACACATTCTAGATAAACATCACATTCACAAACAACTATTAAGGCTCAAATACAAATAAATCATCACTGTCACATCAAGTCTTTGCAATCATGTCAAGTAGTGATATCCAATCACAAGCAAAGTTCTAATATTACATCATATCACATAATCAATTATAATAATTGTGCTTGTGTTTGTCTTTTTATTCCATAATCATTTTTATATCATTCTCATATAGTTTGTCAAGAATTATCCATCAGGCTCTTAGATCGATCTTATATCTTTCATAATTGCTTGCCAGGAAGTTTCCCATCAAGTTTTTAGAGCATCGCCTCATTATAATTCACAATTCCCAAATTCATTGCTCTAACACAATTCATAACCTCCAATGCCATCTAGGGAATTATTCATAGATAATATATACATGAGAGCTCAACTTTCATGTCATGATTATTTATAAAACTTCAATGCCAAGTAATTAAATTTATCACTGGACAATATCAAGCTTACAACTGTATATATATAATAATGTTGTCATGTATATCCACACGACCATGACAAATAGATATCATAGAAACTCAATCATAATTTATCATTAGGTAGAACTATTATTGTCATACTTCTGCTGCACACTTTGATTAATCTACAGTCCTTCAAATAACTAACTTATATCACGAAACTGAGTTTATGCATAAGTATATACATATTCATGCATATAAAATCTGTACTATTAGTAAGAAAAATACAATTTACAACATTTAAGTCATCTTTTATTCAAATAAAAATATATGGTGAGATATATACTCACTTAGTGGGGCACGTTCATAAAAAAGTTCAAAATGGTTCATTTCATCCTTCTTTTTATCCTCCTAGTTCACCATTTATAATATTGTTATGAATACAAGGATATTATTTATTTTTCTTTCCAAGCATTACAAACCTAATTTCTAAATCATATGATAATGTCTCTTGGGATCATTTTCTTTTAATTCCCAATATAAGATTATAATCAAACACTACATTTTAAGAATTTACTTAAATTAACTTTAAAAACTGAAATACTATCTTTCATAATATAAGTATAATCTAAACCTTAAATCATCATTTTGTTAGTGTTACCTCAATAAGGTGATAAAATGAGGGTTTCTAATCCAAATATAAAACAAATGAAATACTAAAATCTTATATTGTAAAAATGTCATATTCGTATCTTTCTAGCATTTTACAACATTAAAATTGTATTTTTCTCATATATCATCATATCTCTTAAATATGCATAAAAGTGAATTTTCTAAATAAAATTTCAAATTATCCAAAATCATAAAGTATAACATCTTAGAAATATTGCAAGCATGATTCCTCAGCTTTTCATAGCGTAAAAGTATTATTTTTCAAAAACATTACTAGGAATTTATAATATGCATAGAAATATATATTCTTTTTTAATCTTACATAGTCTCTCAAAATAATGGAATATAATATCCCACTTATATTTGAAACATTCTATTTTAGTATTTTACATTATAAAAATTCAATTTTTTATATACATCATCCTATATATCAAAATACTTATAAATGGGTTTTCTGGATGTTGCAGGAATCTGTTAGAATAATACCATATAATGCTCTTTATATATTTTATTTATCCTATTTAATATTTTATAATATGAAAAATTATATTTTTTATGCACCAATTTGAGTATCAATAACACACAAATGAATGTTTCTTCAGATCATTCAACAAAAATTAAGGAAAGCTTGAAGTATAAAAGGCCTTACTAATGCCTAAAGGATCTACTATCAACTCAACTTGCCAAAAAATGGTAGCTCTCGCCAAAATTGAGGAGAAGTCTAACATCCTGTTGCTACCATCTCAGTTTCAACCTATGGTGGCACAAGGTTGCTCATGCACTTTGGCAACAAGAAAAGGAAGAAAAAGCTTCATCTAACCAAAATAGTGCACAATGGCTTTGACTTGTTGTGTCATTCGTAGTTTCTTTTTCTTTTTGCAGTAGCAAGGAGAAAAGAAGGAGCAATGGAGAAATCGAAGGCAACAGAGGCTAGTTACCATCTCGACAATGCAACTATCGGCAGAGGGTGGCTTTTGATGATAGTATGAGGAAGTCTTCATTGCTAGAGCTAAAAGAGAGCAGTTGTACAAGAGTGAGGAGGAGAAAGAGAGAGAGAGAGAGAGAGAGAGAGAGAGAAGGCAATGGGTGTGTGTAAAGAGAGAGTGAGCTCGGCTGTGTGTGTTTGTGAATTTAAGAGAAAAGTTTTCAAAAATTAAAAATAAAAAAAGAGAAGAGAAATTATGTGAAATTGTTGGATCTTTCCCAAATCAGATGCAATCAAAGTAAAAAAAAGAATGATATTCCCACCATGCTTCAGAAAAGAGGAAGAATTGGAAGCAATAAGAGATATATTTGACGCCATAAAGGTTGAATGCCCTTTGATAAGTCTTCAAGTTCATACAAGAACCTAGAGAGAAAACCCTCATAAGCAATCAGCTTTTTCTCAAAATGTCTGAAAATGTGATAGGATAAGGAACAAGCCTCCTTATTGACAAATGGGCTCAAATAAAGCCCAAAATAGGTCCAAAGTGATGCAGCACAAAATAATTACAAATTAAGAGTCCAAGTGCTATAATAAAGCCCAAAACACCAAATAATAGAAAATGAGATGAGGTGGCGCCAATTAGGACTATGGCTGATGTGGCAATGATGTGGCACCATCTCCAAAATGATGTGGCAGTGACATGGATTGTGGCTGATGTGGTGGTGATGTGGCTCCACCTCTGATGATGTGGCAATGACATGGATTGTGACAATGATGTGGCTCCACGTCCTTGATGATGATGATGTGGCACCAATTTGATGATGATGTGGCACAATTCAAATGCACTTGATTAAGCTCTCCTGCTATCTTACTTCCTTATGATTGACTCCTTTAAATTCACATTATTCCCCCTCTCTTCAAAAAGATTCGTCCTCGAATCTTCAAAACCTACATCAAAGGGAGAAAGATTAGAATCACTAAATGAAATACTCACATCCAACTCACCATGAGAATTCAAATTAAGAAAATAACTATTGTTTTTTTTCATGACTTGGTGTGAACCACTTGCACATAGATGTAGCTAGGATTCCCTTGGATTGGAAACACTTCCTTTTCCACTCATACCATCAACAAGTAACTACCCGGATCAAATACAAAATAAGAGTCAATAATCTCATGCAAGCATACAAAATTAACAATAGTGAGAAGTTTATCATTGGAAGCACATCGAACATGATTCTTTATAAGTTTCCCACAGAAGTTAATCAAACCATGAAAGCTCTCAATTTCACTAACAAACATAGGTGGCAACCATTGTTTAAGTGCTTTTTTCTTTGATCACTTCCATTGCATTGTCACACACAACATATTTCAAATATTTAATACAATTCATGCATGACAAACATTCTTCAAAATTATCGTGCAACTTTTCATTTCTTAAAATTTTGCCAACAGATTTCAAAGATTCAAAATGCTCATCCATAACTTTGTCATACACAAGAATTTCAACAAGAGATGGCACACAATCTTTCCAATGCTTTAAATTCTCAAGTCCTAGCAATATCCAACCTTTCAGCACATAAAAATGATTTAAATGAGCAATAGCAAATTTATTCTTGGAAATGCACAAAACATGGAGATAATAGGCACTCACAAAAAACTTGCGACTAAAAACATGCAAACTTATCACAAGAATTTTATCTAAATAAACCTTAACAAATTTATTAAAAGTATTCAAAATATGATTCATTAAGCTCACAAAAATACTTGGTGCAATAGACAAACCAAAAAGCAAAGACAACCATTCATACAAACCATGCCTTGTTTTGAAGATGTTTTTCCATACATTCTTTATTTCAAAGCAAATTGGATGAAATCCTCCCATCAAATCATGCTTGGAAAACACATAAGGATCCAGCAACACATAAAGCATGTTATCTAAACTCCTTTTAAATTCAAAATGTCTAATCAAATTAACTTTTTTGGTGAGAAAACTTCTATGCAACACAAAAGACATATCATGCAAATCCCTTCGAGTCTTCTTAATGTCAAAATGTATTATCAAATCACAAACATAAGTTTTTCCAACAAACGAATCATCTAGAGAACTTTTAGGCAGAAACAATTCATTCCTTTTACACAAAATCTTATCATGCCTAAACATTTCTCCAAAAATCATTTTTTCACAAACATCAACTTTGGAAACAAACTCAACTTGTAAAGGAATTACAAAATCATGTGAAGAGGCAGCACTCTCAAAATCAACTACATACAAATTGTCAAGGCACTCAAAACTCATCAATTCTGTATGCAAATAATCCTTAGGCCCAAAATTTAGTGATCTATCATGGAAAGTCAAGAAAAGAGTATACCTTTGAGCCAAAGCATTATCTACCTCACTACCTTTACCTTGCCTACATTGCATTACACATGGATATGCTTCATGAAGTTCTTCCTTCTTACTATATTTTTCAATCACATGATCTTCAAAAGTTTGAGTTGAATTTCCAAGGATGAAATTTATATGATGTTCTCCTCTCTTCAAAGATTGCACTTCTTTAGAGCTTTCTCTTGAAGGTACATCTTGATGTTTCTGTAAAAGAAAATCAAAAGTATTTGGAAAAATAATTGGTCTAGAAACATATAAAGCATTCCTCACAATACTTGTTTTTGCAAACACACTTAACTTTTCTTTTGTTTGTTTTGATGGCTCTCCTATCTCATGTTTTCTCTCTTCTTTTTCACAAGTACTCTCTTTTTTTTCATTCACACTCTTGTTCTTTTTATCTCTCTCATTCTGGTCTACATTCTTTTTCCTTTTTTCTTCCTCTTCTCTCTTTTTTTGCATTATCATTTGATCTTCATAAACTTGTTTTGGAGTTAAAGGCCTAAGGGAGAACTTCTTTCCATCTTTGACAAGCTTGTATTTGTTGAGAACACCATCATGAGTAACTTGTCTATCAAATTGCCATGGCCTCCCAAGCAAATGATGGCAAGCATGCATGGGAACCACATCACAAAGAATCTCATCATGGTACCTCCCAATAGAAAAAGAGACTAGCACTTGTTTATTCACTTTCAACTCCCCATTTTCATTCAACCATTGTAGCTTGTATGGGGTAGGGTGTTGTAGAGTGGGCAAATTCAGCTTTTCAACTAAGGTAGTGCTAGCCACATTAGCACAACTCCCACTATCAATGATAACTTGGCAAGCCTTCCTTTGGATGTTGCACCTTGTATGAAAAAGATTTTCTCTTTGATTCTCACTCTCCTCCTTGATTTGCACATTTAAGGCTCTCCTACTCACCAATGCACCTCCATCAAAAGGATCCCCACTACTCATACTATCTTCATCGGATGAAGTAGCTTGATCTTTCTCACTTGTAGAATCCCATTCCCCATTGTCTTTGATCACCAGAAGCCTTTTGTTTGGACAATTACTAGCAATATGTCCTCTTCCCAAGCATTTGAAGCACTTCATGTTGGAATGTTTCTGATTCTCCTCCACTTTGTTTTTGCTTTTAGAAGATTCATCTTTTGATTTTGAAGAGAATTGAGATTTGAACTTGGTTCCTCTTTCCTCCTTCTTGTCACTTTTCTTATCCCAAGACTTCCATGGAGAGCTTGAGTGTGAATTATATTTAAATGAACTCCTTCTTTTGAGTTGCCTTTCCACTTTCATAGCCAAGTGTACCAACTCTTCCAAGGATGCATAGTGTTGTAACTCCACCACATTAGCAATGTCTCTATTCAATCCATGGAGAAATCTAGCCATAGTTGCTTCTTGACTTTCTTCCACATTGGCTCTTGTCATAGTGATTTCCATTTCTTTGTGATAATCCTCAACACTCTTAGCTCCTTGAATCAGACTTTGCAATTTTTGATGCAAATCCCTTTGGTAATAGCTAGGGACAAATCTTCTTTTCATGACAAACTTCAAGTCTTCCCAAGTTGTAATGGGCCTTTCTCTCTCTCTCCTTACATCTATCATCAATTTATCCCACCAAACAATTGCATGATCAGAGAATTCTGTAACAGCAAGCTTTACCTTCTTTTCCTCCGAATAATTGTGGCAATCAAATATCAATTCCATCTTCTTTTCCCATTCAAAATAAGCTTCTGGATCATTTCTTCCTTGAAATGATGGGATTTTCATCTTAATGCTATCAAGATTGGTATCTACCCTTGCTCTTCTAACATGTCTCCTTTCACCTCTTCTTCTCTCACCCTCATTTGAGCTATCTGATCTCTCACTTCTACCCTCAAGATTTTCAACTCCTTCATCTCCTACATGACTATCATTTTGTCTTCTTTCTCCTTCAATCCCTCTTATCCTCTCATTCATTCCAGCAATTTGTTCATTCAATCTCTCAAATTGTTGAAACATAGCTCTCATAGTGAAATCTAGATTCTCAGTTTGGAAAGTATTGTTATCACTTCCTCCCGACATTGTTAATGATTAAACCTGCAAGAAAAGGTTAGATAAAAAAAAAAGGGCCTCACAAAACCACACTTCTCACTTGATTTAAGGGCACTCACACTCGTGTTTGCACTGTAATTTAGGCTTTTATCCTCAAATGATTTCACACACTCTTGCCTTTTCCCACTCCTTTTTTTTCCTCTCTTGTGGTTCTTTTGGAACTAAAATGACACAACCAACAGAAATCCAACAATTGTGGTTATCACTATCTCAAATTGAATGCCAACAAAAGATGACAGCACACTAACAACATGGCAGCATGGAATTAATACAATTGAACTCTAGGAAGAAAGGAAAAAATAAAAACAAAGACTTAAGGACACAAAATAATCAGAAGCAATAACTCAAAATAACAAGAGGTGCTGATTTAAGAATTCAAGTAATTGAAAGAGACAATGAACAATTAATGTCAAAATGAGAAGCTCAAGTGTAATTAGAGCATGTCAAGAATCAACAATAACTACAAGCAAACAACTTCTTTTCTTTTGAATGTGTTCCAATTTGTTTTTAACAATTCAGCACTTTATTTTTCTTGCCTCTTCTTTGTAAGTTGCCTTTTGATTCACTAACTTGGCTTTTCTCCTTTGTTTCTTGCTATATTTTTTTTTTGTCAATTGTTTTTGCTTTCTAACTCACAACTACTTAGTACCATTCTTCATTTTGTTCTTGCATTGGTTTTTACTTCAAACACAAGTTCACCATTCAGCACTAGTTTGCTGATTGCAAGGCTTTTTTAGCACAATTCAAACTTGGGGCTCTTTGCTATGCTTTAATCAATTACTATATTCAATTATAGCACTTTGATGTTGTGCTATTAGAATATGGAAATTGGCTATTGCAAGCTGAACTTCTTCACTTTGAACTTTTAACAAACATGTTCAATGCACCTTTCATTTACTATACCAGCAGAAATATTTAGACCAAATTTTGAGTTCAACAATAGCAAACAACACAAAAATGAAGAAGGTGACCAACTATCAAAGCAAATTTAGACCTACAATTGACTTAGACACTTTATCAAACACATGGAAGGCAGAAATGAAGAACAACACAAATATGACATAATGGCGAATCAAAACACAAAAATTTGACACAAACCAAATCAGAAATGAAATGGATACGAAAAAACCAAATCAAAACAAGATAGAGAGGAGAAGAATTAGGATATAAAAGGCGTGAACAGTAGCATGAACAGTGATGCAACAGTACAGAATTAAAGAGATATAAAAACCTAAATTGGGAACCTTGCTCTGAATACCAAATGATGTGAAATTGTTGGATCTTTCCCAAATCAGATGCAATCAAAGTAAAAAAAAGAATGATATTCCCACCATGCTTCAGAAAAGAGGAAGAATTGGAAGCAATAAGAGATATATTTGACGCCACAAAGGTTGAATGCCATTTGATAAGTCTTCAAGTTCATACAAGAACCTAGAGAGAAAACCCTCATAAGCAATCAGCTTTTTCTCAAAATGTCTGAAAATGTGATAGGATAAGGAACAAGCCTCCTTATTGACTCTCTAAAACCCTAATTGACAAATGGGCTCAAATAAAGCCCAAAATAGGTCCAAAGTGATGCAGCACAAAATAATTACAAATTAAGAGTCCAAGTGCTATAATAAAGCCCAAAACACCAAATAATAGAAAATGAGGTGAGGTGGCGCCAATTAGGACTATGGCTGATGTGGCAATGATGTGGCACCATCTCCAAAATGATGTGGCAGTGACTATGGATTGTGGCTGATGTGGCGGTGATGTGGCTCCACCTCTGATGATGTGGCTCCACCTCTGATGATGTGGCAATGACATGGATTGTGACAATGATGTGGCTCCACCTCCTTGATGATGATGATGTGGCACCAATTTGATGATGATGTGGCACAATTCAAATGCACTTGATTAAGCTCTCCTGCTATCTTACTTCCTTATGATTGACTCCCTTTAAATTCACATCAGAGATGGTGGAAAAAAGAAAGATAAAATGCAAAATTGTGAGCTACAGGTATTGTTTCAAAATTTCTCACCTCATGATAAGCTTACTTTCTTATAAAATCTTAGCTATTAATTTATTTCAAACATTTTTCATAAAACTAATTTTATTTGAAATCTCATTTCATTTATTTTTTATCCTCCACAATTATCCACTAATAAATATTTATATTCATACTAAGCTAATAAATTAAAATTTTCTAAAATGATTATTTGAAATTTCCATAACTCCTAAAAATAACTTATCGAAATATAAACAATTTTATTTCATAAATTCTTATAGAAAATATTTAAACAAGTCTTAAATTAATAATAACCCTTTTTAAAACTAAAACTATTTCAAACTTCCATAATTCTAAAAAATAATTTATTAAATGCAACAAATTATTTCATTCCTTATAAAAATTACTTTAATCAAATCTTAAAACAATAATAATCATATAAAATAAAGTTACTTCAAATATTATCATTGATAAAAGAAATTCAAATGTAATATAGTAACCAAATAAATAAAATGAATATTTATGTGCTTGAAATTTATAAGGCTTTAGTTATTAATCTGGGATATTACAAGAAGCTTGTTGATGTGAATTTAAAGGGAGTCAATTATAAGGAAGTAAGATAGGAGTAGAGCTTAATCAAGTGCATTTGAATTGTGCCACATCATCATCAAATTGGTGCCACATCATCAAGAAGGTGGAGCCACATCACTATCACAATCCCTGTCATTGCCACATCATCAGAGGTGGAGCCACATCACTGCTACATCAGCCACAATCCATGTCATTGCCACATCATTTTGGAGATGGTGCCACATCATTGCCACATCAGCCATTGTCCTAATTGGCGCCACCTCATCTCATTTTCTATTATTTGGTGTTTTGGGCTTTATTATAACACTTGGGCTCTTAATTTGTAATTACTTTGTGTTGCATCACTTTAGAGTATTTTGGACCTATTTTGGGCTTTATTTGAGCCCATTTGTCAATTAGGGTTTTAGAGAGTTAATAAGGAGACTTGTTCCTTATTCTATCATAATTCAGACATTTTGAGAAAAAAAAACTGATTGCTTATGAGGGTTTTCTCTTTAGGTTCTTGTATGAACTTGAAGACTTATCAAAGGGCATTCAACCTTTGTGGCGTCAAATATATCTCTTATTGCTTCCAATTCTTCCTCTTTTCTGAAGCATGGTGGGAATATCATTCTTTTTTTTACTTTGATTGCATCTGATTTGGGAAAGATCCAACAATTTCACATCATTTGGTATTCAGAGCAAGGTTCCCAAATTCAAGTTTCATTCCTCTTTTTAAATTTTGTACTGTTCACGCGCACAATCACTATTCATCATACTGTTCATAATACTGTTCACCACATTTTATATCCTAAATCTTCATTTCTTTCTTGTTTTGATTTGGTTTTTGTATTCATTTCATTTCTGAATAGGTTTGTGTCAAATTTTTGTGTTTTGATTCACCATTGGTTCAAATCTGTGTTGTTCTTCTTTTCTGCCTTCCATGTGTTTGATAAGTTGTCCAAGTCAATTGTAGGTCTGAATTTACTTTGATACTTAGTCACCTTCTTTGTTTTGTGTTATTTCTTGTTGTTTAGCTCAAAATTTGCTCCAAATATTTGTGCTAGTCTAGTGATTGAAAGGTGCATTGAACATGTTTGTTAAAAGTTCAAAGTGAAGAAGTTTAGTTTGCAATAACCAATTGCCATATTCTAATAGCACAACATCAAGGTGCTATAATTGAATATAGTAATTGATTAGGCAAAACAAAGAGCACTAACTTTGAATTGTGTGATATCCTTGCAATCAGCAAAAACTAGTGCTAAATTGGTACTGTTTGTATTGAGTTACAAAGGGAAAAACATGTGAATTAAAAGAACAAAAACAACAAGAAACAAAGGAGAAAAGCCAAGTTAGTGAATCAAAAGGCAACTTACAAAGAAGAGGCAAGAAAAATAAAGTACTGAATTGTTGAAAACAAATTGGAACACATTCAAAAGAAAAGAAGTTGTTTGCTTGTAGTTATTGTTGATTCTTGACATGCTCTAATTACACTTGAACTTCTCATTTTGACATTAATTGTTCATTCTCTCTTTCAATTACTTGAATTCTTAAATCAGCACATCTTGTTATTCTGAGTTATTGCTTCTCATTATCTTGTGTCCTTAAGTCTTTGTTTTTATTTTTCCTTTCTTCCTAGAGTTCAATTGTATTAATTCCATGCTGTCATGTTGTTAGTGTGCCGTCACCTTTTGTTGGTATTCAATTTGAGATAGTGATAGCCACAATTGTTGGATTTCTGCTGGTTGTGTCATTTTAGTTCCAAAAGAACCACAAGAGAGGAAAAAAAAGGAGTGGGAAAAGGCAAGAGTGTGTGAGATCATTTGAGGATAAAAGCCTAAATTACAGTGCAAACACGAGTGTGAGTGCCCCTAAATTAAGTGAGAAGTCTAGTTTTGTGAGGTCCTTTTTTTTTATCTAACCTTTTCTTACAGGTTTAATCATTAACAATGTCAGGAGGAAGTGATAACAGTACATTCCAAACTGAGAATCTAGATTTCACTATGAGAGCTATGTTTCAACAATTTGAGAGATTGAATGAACAAATTGCTGGAATGAATGAGAGGATAAGAGGGATTGAAGGAGAAAGAAGACAAAATGATAGGCATGTGGGAGATGAAGGAGTTGAAAATCTTGAGGGTAGAAGTGAGAGATCAGATAGCTCAAATGAGGGTGAGAGAAGAAGAGGTGAAAGGAGACATGTTAGAAGAGCAAGGGTAGATACCAATCTTGATAGCATTAAGATGAAAATCCCATCATTCCAAGGAAGAAATGATCCAGAAACTTATTTTGAATGGGAAAAGAAGATGGAATTGATATTTGATTGCCACAATTATTCGGAGGAAAAGAAGGTAAAGCTTGCTGCTACCGAATTCTCTGATTATGCAATTGTTTGGTGGGATAAATTGATGATAGATGTAAGGAGAGAGAGAGAAAGGCTCATTACAACTTGGGAAGACTTGAAGTTTGTCATGAAAAGAAGATTTGTCCCTAGCTATTACCAAAGGGATTTGCATCAAAAATTGCAAAGTCTGATTCAAGGAGCTAAGAGTGTTGAGGATTATCACAAAGAAATGGAAATCACTATGGCAAGAGCCAATGTGGAAGAAAGTCAAGAAGCAACTATGGCTAGATTTCTCCATGGATTGAATAGAGACATTGCTAATGTGGTGGAGTTATAGCACTATGCATCTTTGGAGGAGTTGGTACACTTGGCTATGAAAGTGGAAAGGCAGCTCAAAAGAAGGAGTTCATCTAAATATAATTCACAATCAAGCTCTCCATGGAAGTCTTGGGATAAAAAGAGTGACAAGAAGGAGGAAAGAGGAAGCAAGTTCAAATCTGAATTCTTTTCAAAATCAAAAGATGAATCTTCTAAAAGCAAAAACAAAGTGGAGGAGAATCAGAAACATTCCAACATGAAGTGTTTCAAATGCTTGGGAAGAGGACATATTGCTAGTAATTTTCCAAACAAAAGGCTTATGGTGATCAAAGACAATAGGGAATGGGATTCTACAAGTGAGAAAGAACAAGCTACTTCATCCGATGAAGATAGTATGAGTAGTGAGGATCCTTTTGATGGAGGTGCATTGGTGAGTAGGAGAGCCTTAAATGTGCAAATCAAGGAGGAGAGTGAGAATCAAAGAGAAAACTTTTTTCATACAAGGTGCAACATCCAAGGAAAGGCTTGTCAAGTTATCATTGATAGTGGGAGTTGTGCTAATGTGGCTAGCACTACCTTAGTTGAAAAGTTGAGTTTACCCACTTTATAGCACCCTACCCCTTACAAGCTTCAATGGTTGAATGAAAATGGGGAGTTGAAAGTGAATAAACAAGTGCTAGTCTCTTTTTCTATTGGGAGGTACCATGATGAGATTCTTTGTGATGTGGTTCCCATGCATGCTTGCCATCTTTTGCTTGGGAGGCCATGGCAATTTGATAGACAAGTTACTCATGATGGTGTTCTTAACAAATACAAGCTTCTCAAAGATGGAAAGAAGTTCTCCCTTAGGCCTTTAACTCCAAAACAAGTTTATGAAGATCAAATGATAATGCAAAAAAAGAGAGAAGAGGAAGAAAAAGGGAAAAAGAGTGCAGACCAGAATGAGAAAGATAAAAAGAACAAGAGTGTGAATGAAAAGAAAGAGAGTACTTGTGAAAAAGAAGAGAGAAAACATGAGAGAGGAGAGTCATCAAAACAAAGAAAAGAAAAGTTAAGTGTGTTTGCAAAAACAAGTATTGTGAGGAATGCTTTATATATTTCTAGACTAATTGTTTTCCCAAATACTTTTGATTTTCTTTTATAGAAACATCAAGATGTACCTTCAAGAGAAAGCTCTAAAGAAGTACAATCTTTGAAGAGAGGAGAACATTATATAAATTTCATCCTTGGAAATTCAACTTAAACTTATGAAGATCATGTGATTGAAAAATATAGTAAGAAGGAAGAACTTCATGAAGCATATCCATGTGTAATGCAATGTAGGCAAGGTAAAAGTAGTGAGGTAGATAATGCTTTGCCTCAAAGGTATACTTTTTTCCTGACTTTCCATGATAGATCACTAAATTTTGGGCCTAAGGATTATTTGCATACAGAATTGATGAGTTTTGAGTGCCTTGACAATTTGTATATAGTTGATTTTGATAGTGCTGCCTCTTCACATGATTTTGTAATTCCTTTACAAGTTGAGTTTGTTTCCAAAGTTGATGTTTGTGAAGAAATGATTTTTGGAGAAATGTTTAGGCATGATAAGATTTTGTGTAAAAGGAATGAATTATTTTTGCCTAAAAGTTCTTTAGATGATTTGTTTGTTGGAAAAACTTATGATTGTGATTTGATAATACATTGACATTAAAGAGACTCGAAGGGATTTGCATGATATGTCTTTTGTGTTTTATAGAAGTTTTCTCACCAAAAAAGTTGATTTGATTAGACATTTTGAATTTAAAAAGAGTTTAGATAACATGCGTTATGTGTTACTGGATCCTTATGTGTTTTCCAAGCATGGTTTGATGGGAGGATTTCATCCACTTTGCTTTGAAGTAAGGAATGCATGGAAAAACATCTTCAAAACAAAGCATGGTTTGTATGAATGGTTGTCTTTACTTTTTAGTTTGTCTAATGCACCAAGTATTTTTGTGAGCTTAATGAATCATATTTTGAATACTTCTTTTAATAAATTTGGTAGGGTCTATTTAGATAAAATTCTTGTGATAAGTTTGCATGTTTTTAGTTGCAAGTTTTTTGTGAATGCCTATTATCTTCATGTTTTGTGCATTTCCAAGAATAAATTTGCTGTTACTCATTTAAATCATTTTTATGTGCTAAAAGGTTGGATATTGCTAGGACTTGAGAATTTAAAGCATTGGAAAGATCGTGTGCCATCTCTTGCTGAAATTCTTGTGTATGACAAAGTTGTGGAGGAGCATTTTGAATCTTTGAAATCTATTTGCAAAATTTTAAGAAATGAAAAGTGGCATGATAATTTTGAAGAATGTTTATTATGCATAAATTGTGTTAAATATTTGAAATATGTTGTGTGTGACAATGCTGGAAGTGATAAAAGAAAAAGCAATTAAACAATGGCTGCCACCTATGTTTGTTAGTGAAATTGAGAGCTTTCATGGTTTGATTAACTTCTATGGAGAACTTATAAAGAATCATGTTCCATGTGCTCCCAATGATAGACTTCTCACTATTGTTAATTTTGTATGCTTGCATGAGATTATTTACTCTTATGTTGTATTTGATCCGGGTAGTTGCTTATTGATGGTATGAGTGGAAAAGGAAGTGTTTCCAATCCAAGGGAATCCTAGCTACATCTATGTGGAAGTGGTTCACACCAAGTCATGAAAAAGACAATAGTTGTTTTCTTAATTTTGAATTCTCATGGTGAGTTGGATGTGAGTATTTCATTTAGTGATTCTAATCTTTCTCCCTTTAATGTAGGTTTTGAAGATTCGGGGACGAATCTTTTTGAAGAGAGGGGGAATGATGTGAATTTAAAGGGAGTCAATCATAAGGAAGTAAGATAGGAGTAGAGCTTAATTAAGTGCATTTGAATTGTGCCACATCATCATCAAATTGGTGCCACATCATCAAGAAGGTGGAGCCACATCACTATCACAATCCTTGTCATTGCCACATCATCAGAGGTGGAGCCACGTCACCGCCACATCATCCACAATCCATGTCACTCCCACATCATTTTGGAGATGGTGCCACATCATTGCCACATCAGCCATTGTCCTAATTGGTGCCACCTCATCTCATTTTCTATTATTTGGTGTTTTGGGCTTTATTATAGCACTTGGGCTCTTAATTTGTAATTATTTTGTACTGCATCACTTTAGAGTATTTTGGACCTATTTTGGGCTTTATTTGAGCCCATTTGTCAATTAGGGTTTTAGAGAGTTAATAAGGAGACTTGTTCCTTATTCTATCACAATTCAGACATTTTGAGGAAAAAAAAAACTGATTGCTTATGAGGGTTTTCTCTCTAGGTTCTTGTATGAACTTGAAGACTTATCAAAGGGCATTCAACCTTTGTGGCGTCAAATATATCTCTTATTGCTTCCAATTCTTCCTCTTTTCTGAAGCATGGCAGGAATATCATTCTTTTTTTTACTTTGATTGCATCTGATCTGGGAAAGATCCAACAATTTCACATCACTTGCGAATCCTAGGAAGGAGAAGGCATAAGAAAGTATTCAGCAATAATATCTAACTTTGGCAAGTTAGAGGAAGATAGAGAAGGTACTAAAAAGGGAGTAACTTAAAAAAAATATAACATCAAAAGACACAAGATAATGATTTAACTTGAGAGAAAAACTTATATACCCTTTTTTAGTACAATACCCAAGAAAAATATATTTTAAAAATCAATGATCCTTAATTTAGACGTTTAAAGATGATTATCATGAATAAAACATGTGTAGCCAAAACTACATGGGGGAATAAAAAACAAAGACATAAAGGGAAACAAAAGAGAAAAAAGTGCATATCCATCAAGAATTGAAGAAGGGATATGATTAATAAAAAAATAAGTGGTAAAAATTGCATCTGCCTAAAAAACCTGCCTAAAAAACTTTTGAAATCTTCATTTGAAATAACAAAGCATAAAAAACTTCCATTAAATGATCATTCTTCCATTGAGCTACTTAATTTTATTGTGAAGTAATTGAACAAGAAGATTAATGAATTATACTATACTATGATAAATAAGTTGAAAATTGTCCAAAAAAAATTCCTAAGTTTTATCAATTCATAAATTATGAAATTTTGTTTAAAATTAATTTGTAACTTAAGCATGAAAAGTATAAAAAATATTAAATAAATTTGAATGATTTTTCATTAAATAAAGCTTAGTCATTCCTAAATAATCATCCATAAAAGATATAAAATAATGAAAATCAGACACTAAAACAATAGGTAAGGCCCCTAAATATTTGAATGTACTAACTTAAATGGGAATGAAACCAACTTATTAACTCAAAGGACATAGGATTGATGATGCTATAAATTAAACCAATAGGACTCACAATCTAAATAAAAAATAACTCTAAACTAGGACATAATTTATGCAAAAATATTAATAAAGGATGATCCAAGTGATAATGCAACTGATATGGAATAGGGGTAGTAATAGCAACAATTGATTGAGTAACTTTTTTTGTAGCACATAAAATCCCCCTAAATTGTATCCTTATCAGAAATCTTTTTCGTCAACAAATCTTGAAAAACATAATAAGCTAGAAAAAACAAAACACCATAATTATAAGCATATGTTATTTAGTTGACTAAAAGTAAATTAAATGAAAAGTTTGAGAGAAACAAAATATTAGACAAAGAAATATCAAAGGTGATGCTAACCATACCATTCTTAACAATAAAACCAATATATCCATAAACTAAAATAACATGAGAGGGATGAGAAATATTGAAGAAAATCAAAATACCTATTTGACCCATTATATGATTAGTGATCTAATGAAATAATAAACGATCTTGAGTTAGATTTCAAATAACAAAAATAGAAAAGATGGAGGGTGGGCGTCACAATTACAGATTGATAAGCCAAAGGAACGATTGCCACAAGAGAAGGCCTCTTGATAAGATTAAAGATAATTGACTCACTCAAGAACCTAAGAGTCACAAACTCTCAATCTCAAATTGTATTAAAAAACTGAATTAAAATCTATTTACAAGAGCTTATATATGACCAGCCCCCATAAGCCATCATGTGCAAACCCTAATGGGCCTTTTACACTAACAAGCTAAATTCTAATTGACCCAAATAAAATAAAAAGTCTTCATACCAAAATAAATTTAAAAACAAGTCTCAGCCTATATGGCCCATTTATTACAAAAATACTAAACTAACTAAATGCTAATGGATTCATTGGAGCCCATGTCTTCCAAATATACGCAATTAACCATCTTGGACTCTTCTAACTCCAAATTAGGCTTACTTTCAAATAGAATAGTAACTATCTTCTTTAGGTCTCCCTTTATCCTATTTGCCTTTACTCTTGTCATTGGTCCTTGAAGCTCTTCCAATGCCTTCAAGCCTTTATCTTCAATGGGCCTTCTTAGATTCTCATCAACCCCTCCTTCTTCAAGAGAATTTGCCCTCGAATTTTACTCTTCATCACCTACATCAAAAAGAGATAAATCAGAAACATTAAAGGTAGCACTTACACCATACTCACCTAGTAAGTCCACTTTGTATGTATTATTCCCAATTCTCTCTAAGACTTGGAATGGTCCATCCCCTCTTGGTTGAAGCTTTGACTTTCTTTGCATGGAAAACCTTTCCTTGCGCATATGTACCTAAACCCAATCTCCAGGTTCAAATATCACCTTTTTTCTCCCTTGTTGGCATATTTTGCTTGTTGCTCTACTTTCTTTTCAATTTAAGCCTTCACCTTTTCATGCAACTTTCTAACAAATTCAACTTTGACATTACCATCCTTATGCACTAAAGATGAAACATTAGGTAAGGGTAACAAATCAAATGGGGTGAGGGGATTAAATCCATAAACAACCTCAAATGATGAATGCATGGTAGTCGAATAAAATGTCCTATTATATGCAAATTCAATGTGAGGTAAACATTCTTCCCATGATTTGAGATTCTTCCTTACCATAGCCTAAAAAGAGTAGTCAAGGTACGGTTTACCACCTCTATTTGTCCATCTGTTTGTGGGTGACATGTGATAGAAAATAAAAGTTTAGTTCCAAGCTTTTGCCATAGGGTCCTTTAGAAGTAACTCAAAAACTTAGAGTCTTTTTCCGAAACTATACTTTTTGGCAAGCCATGCAACTTCACAATCTCCTTGAAGTACAAGTCTGCAACATGTGTAGCATCATCTACTTTCCTACATGGAACAAAATGAGCCATCTTTGAGAAGCGGTCCACAACCACAAATATGGAGTCCTTACTATTCTTTGTTCTTGGCAAACCTACAATGAAATCCATAGAAACATCAGTCTAAGGGTAATCTGGAATAGGTAATGGAGTATAAAGGCCATAAGGTTGTACCTTGGATTTAGCCCTCTTACACACAATACACTTTTTGCAGAATTGAGAAACACTATGTTTCATTCCAGGCCAAAAGAAGTGTTCTTGCAAAATTATTAAGGTTTTAGGTTCACCAAAGTGCCCCATCAAACCACCCTCATAGGCTTCTTTTACAAGTAAGTCATGAATTAAGCATTTAGGCACATATAATTTATTCCCCTTAAACAGATACCTCTCATGCTTATAAAACCCATCATAAGCCCCTTTTTCACACAACACATATAATCCAGCAAAGTTAGCATCATGCACATAAAGTTCCTTTACATGTTCAAATCCAAGCAATTTCGTATCAAGCATAGAAAGCAAAGCATAATGCCTAGATAAAGCATTAGCCACTACATTCATTTTACCTTGCTTATGCTTAATAACATAAGGAAACTGTTCTAGGAACTCTACCCACTTAGCATGCCTTTTATTTAATTTCCCTTGACCCTTGAGATATTTAAATGATTCATGGTCACTATGGATCACAAACTTTTTAGGTAAAAGATAATGTTGCCATGTTTGAAGTGCCCTAATCAAAGCATAAAGTTCTTTATCATAAGTAGGATACTTCAAACATGCTCCATTAAGCTTTTCACTAAAGTAAGCAATAGGGTGCCCTTCTTGCATCAAAACAGCCCTTATCCCTACATTAGATGCATCACACTCCAATTCAAATGATTTAGCAAAATTAGGAAGTGCAAGTATGGGTGCATGCATAAGCTTATCCTTCAATGTATCAAAGGCTTCTCGTTGTTCCTTTTCCTATTCAAAACCCACATTTTTCTTGATAACTTCATTTAAAGGTGCAGCAATGGTGCTAAAATCTCTCACAAAGCACCTATAAAAGCTTGCTAACCCATGGAAGCTCTTCACTTCACTCATGGTCCTAGAGGTTGGCCAATCTTTTATAGCTTTAACATTTTCCTCATCCATATGCACACCTTTGGAATTAACCACACATGATCTTTACAAAATGTACATTTTTCAATATTTGCATACAACTGTTCATGCCTCAAGACTTCCAGCACACACCTCAAATGTAACACATGCTCATCAAAAGATTACAACAACAAATTTGCCTAAGAAGTTTCTAAGCACATGATTCATTAAACGCATAAAGGTACTAGGTGCATTAGTCAATCCAAATGGCATAACTAACCATTCATACAACACATATTTAATCTTAAAAGTTGTTTTCCATTCATCCCCCTCCCTTATTCTTATTTGGTGATATCCACTCTTAAGATCAATCTTAGAAAAGTAACAAGCACTAAACAATTCATCAAGTAAATCATCCAAACGAGGTATGGGGTGTCTATATTTTACAATGATATTGTTGATGGCACAGCAATCAGTGCACATCCTCTAGCTTCCATCTTTCTTGGGTACTAGGATGACTGGTACAGCACAAGGGCTTAGGCTTTCCTTTACTTATCCTTTCTCTAGCAATCCTTTTACTTATTTCTGGATCTCTTGAGTTTCTTGAGGATTGCTTCTATATACGGGCTAGTTGGGCAATGTTGCTCCCAGAATCAAGTTAATTTAATGTTCTATCCCTCTAATTGGAGGTAGACCGTGAGGCATTTCCTTGGGAAAAACATCTCTAAATTACTGTAAAAGAGAAGAAACACCACTAAGCAAATCATTGTTAGCAAAATGATCAATCAATTCATCATGAGGACTTTCTTTACACAAAAGTAGATACATAGGCCGAGAGGCCAATAAAGCTTTCCTCACTTCTTTTTCTCTCACAAACAAATTTTCTCTCCTTTCACACTAACTTTTCTCTTCACTTTTCTTTTCACTCTTATCTTTCTCACTTGTAAGTGTCCTCACTTTTTTCCCTTTTTTTTTAAGTTTGCCTTCAAATTCACTCCTTTTCTTTTCAGTTTTTCTCTCATCTTTTCTGTCTTGCTCTCTTTTGAACCTCATAGTTGTTTAATCCTCACACACTTGACTAGAAGTCATGGGTACTAAAGTGATTTTACATCCTTTATGTACAAATGTGAACTTGTGGGAATGACCATCATGAATAGCTTTCTTGTCAAACTACCAAGGTCTTCCCAAGAGGATATGGCTTGCTTCCATAGGCACTACGTCACATAATATTTCATCCTTATACTTGCTAATAGAAAAAGTAATCAAAACATGCCTATCAACAACTAACTCCCCTTCATCACTTAACCATTATAGCTTATAGGGCTTGAGATGAGGAGTAGTAGTAAGACACAATTTCTCAACAAGCCTAACACTAGCTACATTGGTACAACTACCACCATAAACAATAAGAGAACAAATCTTCCTAAGTACCAAGCATCTTGAATGAAAGATATTTTCTCTTTGTGTAGTGTCATCCTCCTTAGCTAAACTACCCAAGAGATGCCTCACCATAAGTAAGTCTCCCTCTTGGCAAAAAGCTTCACACTCACTATCTTCTTCACTTAGAGCATGTGATGATGAAGATGAACTCTCACTTGAGATCTCACCATTCTCCCTCAAAATTATGGTATTCTTGTTCGAACATTGGGATGCAATGTGGCCTTTTCCAAGGCATTTGAAGCATTTGATTTTCCTATGCCGAGAAGTAGAGGAAGCAGAAGCATTAATAGAATTAAAAGAAGTTTTAGATAAGGATTCACCACCTTAGATAGCCGCATCCTTAGTTGAAGTTTCCTCCTTCCTTCCATCCTTTTGAGTTGTAGGAAGAGGTGCCTTTCTTCAAAGTTCCCTTTCTTTTGAGTTGTGTTTCTACTTTGATAGCTTAGTGAACCAAATCTTCAAGTTCTACATAGGGATGAAGTTCCACTATATCACAGATATCATGGTTCAACCCATTCAAGAAACGGGCCATTGTTGCTTCTCTTTCTTCAATTACATTGGCTCTTATCATGGCAACTTCCATTTCTTTGTAATAGCCATCAACACTTCTTCCACCTTGCCTTAAACCTTGAAGCTTTATATGACGCTCTCTATTGTAGTATGTAGGAACAAATCTCTTACGCATTAGGTTCTTCATTTCAATCCATGTAACTACGGGTTCTTCATCATATCTTCTTTGCTCCCTTTGAATTTGATCTCACCACACCAAGGCATAGTCATGGAACTTAAGGGAAGCTACCTTCATTTTCTTTTCCTCACTATAGTCATGGCATGAGAATACTTGCTCTATCTTTAACTCCCACACTAAGTATGCTTCAACATCATTCCTTCCATGAAAACTAGGAATTTTTATTTTAACTCCATCAATCCTCTCATTTTCTCTCACTCTTCCATCTCTTTCTCTCCTCCTCCTATCATTCCTCCTCTTTCTATCATCTCTCCTATCTCTCCTCCTCTCTTCATCATCCCTCTTATCTCTTCTTCTTTCTCTTGGAGAACTACTAGAATCTTCATGGGCATATGGAGAACGTTCACGTGCTTGCCTTCTTGCATTATTTGCCACTGTTTCTTGAATATTCCTTATGGTTTCATTTTGCCTCTCAAACATTCTTTCAAATCTTTGTGCAAGTCCTTCAATTTGCCTTCTAATAGCCAAGGACTTAGGTGAGGG
The DNA here is from genome assembly GCA_020226215.1 of Sindora glabra. Classification (NCBI taxonomy): domain Eukaryota; kingdom Viridiplantae; phylum Streptophyta; class Magnoliopsida; order Fabales; family Fabaceae; genus Sindora; species Sindora glabra. The sequence continues at coordinate 68,727,528 of CM035227.1, forward strand.
AGGAGTGCTCTCACTACTTATTCCACCTTCATGAGACATGTCTACAAAATAAAAAGATTAATGTAATAAAAGGTCCTCTCCACTCACTAAGTGTTTCACTCAATAGATGTTCACTCGTGTTTCACTCAAAATTGGCTTTTATATAAGGATTTCTCTCTTGCCTTTTTCCCCTCAAGTGTTTCCAAAAGTTCTTAAGGAAGTCAACCTCCAATCCACACAATCAACCATAGCCAAGTGACAATCAATTAGCAAGACACAAGTGAAGCCAACAAAAGAAAACTCTAAGACAAAACTAAGGAAGCTAACAAAGACAATCAAGAAAAAAAAACTAAACAAGAAATAAGCACACTAAGAAAAATAGAATGCAAACAAGACAAGAATGAAGAAATTAGAGAAGATTATGTAATGTTAAATAATAGCTAAGTTGTTCCAAAAAAATTTTAGTATGGAATAAATCAGAAACTAAGCAAAAGCAAGCTGAAAATTGTAAGAAAGTGGCCATCCAAGAAGCATTTTTGTGTGCTGTGGATTTTTCTTTTTCTTTTTTTTTTTGCTATAGATTTTTTTTGTTGCAACTTTTTTTTTACTGCACAATAGTTGTACCCTTTTTTTCAAATTGAATCACACAATTTTCAATTAGCCACTAATGATAAACTTGCAAGAACAAGTAAGAATATGAGAATGTTCATATTTGAGACAGTAAATAAATTTAATCCAATTGAACCAAAATTTTGGAAAGAAACAGTAAACAAGGAATTAGAATTGATTGTATTCATAATTCCCTTCAAATCAAGCTATTATTTAACACCAAACACTAAACTAATAGAATTTCACAAGATTGAATAAATTTAGAATTAAGAACATGTGATGAACACGAAGAACACAAGTGCAGAAAACTAAGAATTGGTTATGAATTTAACCATTCTAATTATCAAGAAACAAGAATCTAGCAATAAAACAAGTGTTGCAACAAGATTTAGGAAAGATTGTACCAAGAAATGATGAAACCCTAGATTGTATAAACAGTGCGATGCGTGAACAATGTTATGAAACCCTAACTGAATGAATAGTACCATGAGCAGAAAATCGTGAACAGTGACAATGAACAGTGTGCAATGAAGGATGAAATAGTAACGATAAACAGTACTATTCAAATTTAACTCCAACCAAAGCTCATGATACTAATTGATGAAATTATAAACGATCTTGAATTGGATTTCAAACAACAAAAAAAGAAAAGATGTAGGATGGGTGCCACAATCACAGATTGATAAGCTAAAAGAACGATCGCCATAAGAGAGGGCATCTTGATAAGATCAAAGATAATTGGCTCACTCAAAAACTTAAGAGTCACAAGCTTTCAATCTAAAATTGAATTCATAAAATTGAATAAAAATCTGTTTACAAGAGCTTATATATGACCAGCCCCCATAAGCCATCATGTGCAAACCCTAATAGGCATTTTACACTAACAAGCCCAATTCTAATTGGCCTAAATAAAATAACAAGTCTTCATGCCAAAATAAATTTAAAAATAGGTCTTGGCCCATATGGCCCATTTATTACAAAAATACTAAACTAACTAAATGCTAATGGATTCATTGGAGCCCATGTCTTCCAAATATACGCAATTGACCATCTTGGACTCTTCTAACTCCAAATTAGGCCTACTTTCAAATAGAACAACAACTATCTTCTCTAGGTCTCTCTTTATCCTATTTGCTTTTGCTCTTGTCATTGGTCCTTGAAGCTCTTCCAATGCCTTCAAGTTTTTATCTTCAATGGGCCTTCTTAGATTCTCATCATGATCCTAAATTAATAACCCATCTAAAATTGGAATCGAAAAAAGAGGCAATGGGATTACTTGTTTGAGCTATTATAGCATGGGTTAGGTAAATAACAATTGTAAGGAGGCATTCAATTGTAAGTACTCAATATATTTACTATTAAATAATTATTTATCATTATTTTTTAATTCATATGCTAGATTTACAAACCAAGATGGCTATATATTCTTTCCAACCAATTTTAGGCAGAATCTCTTGATGTGTATTTGTTCCTAATAGTTATAATAGATCAAAATTGAAATTTCTCTTTCCTCTTCACTATATTTAACTTGCCTTCTTCCTCTCCCCTTACCACACCTAAGCTAACTAATGCAACTAACTCATTTAGATTTGCAAATGGAGAAAAGGAGGAGAAATTTTTGAATGCTTTCTGAACTTGATAATAAGTTAATTTTTGAGTGAGCAGCTAAAAAATGGGCAAAGTTCATTAACCTGCAATGCTAAGCTCATGAGATAAACACATTTAATAACAAAAAGCTACTAGTTATTCTTGTTGAGAATTCATTTCATTAATGTCATAAGTAATGGGCAAAAGAGAATTATACTATTCATAAATACAATTGAACTAAATATAAATTTGAACATTGTTCTTGCCTTTTTCATCAGATTGAAATAATGATGTAGTCAAATCATATATCTAATTTAAATCATACTTTTTTGAATATATTGATCTAATGGACTTCCACAACTCCTTAACTATGCAACAACGAGCTATATTATCCTAAACTTCACTAGATAAATAAAGTGTTACATATTAACCTGAATAATCAATGATTCTTTATAACCTATTATTGGATTAGATTATTTTTTAGAAGCTTTTAAGTGATATAAAACCTTATCAAAATAGTATTCAACTATCCTTTTCTAGGTAGCATATTGTCTTCCTTCAACATCTAACTTCTACTCAATTATCTTTCCATCAATTGGAAGTAATTCTAAAAAATTAGATTTGATTTCTATTTTTCCTATTATTTTTAATTTTTCTAGACTTTTAAAGGTCCTAATCTTGTTAGACATACTAGAGTTATCATCCATGATGAGTAAATTTTCTAGACACAAATTATAAACCTATGAATTACTTGAAAAATAGAAACACATAACTAGGGTCACTGATTTGCAAAACTAACCCCATAGGATAACTCAGAGACCTCGAAAACAATACCAAATGGAAGATCATTGCTAAAGGAACTCCATAAATTGCTACTCTTCTTTATTTGTGACCTTTATGCCCCACTGTAAACCCGCATAAGTTATATCACCCACTGCCTTATTGCAAATTGTCATTAGGTGCACCTAGACCTTCCTTTTGGTGACTAAAACTACCTCAACCATGTCAAATTGCACTGATGTAGCCAATTGTGTAATGTCCTGAATTTTTAATTTTATTATTTGAATCTCTAAATTCTGAGGGTGTAGAAACGAAGAGCACATTTGAATTAGCTTAGTGGGTGAATCTTAAGTTGAAAGGAATTAAGTGTAAGTGTAATCAAAATTTTGAAGGAAAAAAGATAGTAGGAAAAAAATTAATTTTCCTAAACAGTATAGATGATCAGATGAGGATAGAAAACCCTAAAAAGGGAAGTTGTCTAAGTCTGACAGTGTAAGGAATTTTAAACAGACAGAAACCCTATAGACTAAATTGCAAAAGTGCAAAATCGGGTGTGGTTAAAGTGTGAATAACCAAGGATTTGGGATCTAATATGAATAATCAAGAATTTGGGGTGTAGTATGTAATTCCATAAAGTGTGACCAATAGACACATGACAAGTGTCATTATTAAAGAAAAATGGCAAGAATAGCCTTACTAATTGACGAAAAAGGACTAGAATACTCTTGAAAATTTCAAAAATGACCAAAATACCCTTGAAGCTTCATGAAAACTCTTCTTCTTTCTCCTTTCTTCTCCAAGCCGTAGACCACCTCCATGAAAGCACCAAAAACGTGCAAGAGAGAGAAGGAAGAGAGAGAAAATTTCTTTTGGCTTTTTCACACAAAAATAGTGAGAATTAGGCTTAGGTGTAGAAAATAAAGTTGCTCATCTCATCAAGCTCTATCTATTGGTGTATTTAGATCGAAGAAACCTCAAGTTTGATCAAGTTTAGTGAGCTCTAAGTGAGGATTTTCAAGTTGCACCAAGAGGTAAAAATGTTCTCCTCTAAAAGCTCTTTAATGTACTCTTTTTAGTTTCTTGAAATTTTGATGTTGGTGTAGTCAAAGGAGGTTGACCATGGAGTTTTGGATGATTTGAACATGTCTAATGGCGTTTTGGATGTTGTTATGTTGATCTATGGCTTTGGTTTGGTGTAAAAACAACAAGAAATCATGATGTACACACTAGGATTTTAGAGGCATAATTGTGTATGTATGGATTTGGTATGATTTTTTTGGAATTTGGCTAAATTGATGAAATTAGAATGATTCTTATGAATTACGGAGCCTATGGAAGATGAAATTTTGAATTATAAAAGTGTGTGTGAAACTTCCCTTTTGAGAAGCCAAAACCGTGAATATGGGAAAGAAGGAGGGAAGGAGATTTAGCCATTTAAATTGTGTTTTTGGAATATTAGAATAATGTACTACAATGAAATTTAGAAGGTATTGGAATGTACATTAAAATTTAGGTACTTCTGTCATGGTTTAGTGTATGTAGAGGAAGTGAAGAATGCATAAGGTTTAAGAAAAATGATGATGTTCTAATAAGAATTATGATGTGTATTTATGTAGAGTAAGAAAAGTAACAAGTTGGAAGGGCAAAGGGATTATAGAGAAATTTCCTAAGTGAGGGCAAAGGAATCATCACTATTGGAAGCTTTTAAAAAGTAGTTAGCTTTATCCTTAAGCTCTATTTTCTATTTACATGCTTTTCTGTATCTTGTGCCATTGTATGGAATGTATACAAAATTGCTGTGTACGGTACCTATGGCCCGAGTACCTCGGGAAGACAGTGAAATGCTGTATGTGAGGCCTATGGCCCGAGTACCCCGGGAAGACAGTGAAATTGTTGTGTATGAGGTCTAGGTACGATTATTTGTGATGGCCATCTAGATATCTATATGAGTCCTTGAATGGGCTTGATGATTGCTGTGTGCGGTGCATGATTCCTACAATAGTATTAGATGACAGTAGTATGAAATAATGTATTAAATGATTGATTAATTGATTTTGGAATGTATATTTTTATTGGCTTAAGGGTCTGGAATGTCTTAATACGTTTTTCTTACAATTGCTAGCTACTGGGAAACTTTGTTTCTTATGTTTATGTATTGTTTACTAACCATTCCAGGTGATGTTTCTAAAAGCCCTCTTGATAAAGGAAAATAATGTTTTGAAGTTGTATTAAAAATGTCTATATAATTTGTGATGTTAGTATGTGATGGTTATATGTTTTGTAAGTTGAACTTTTTGTATAATTATATGACCCTTGCCTATATTATATGAAATATATGAATTTGATGTATTGTGAGTTGGTTTGGAGTAGAAGGTAACTTAGTATGCAACATGTGTGAAATTGGAAATGACCAAATGAATAGTAAATGACCAAATGAACAGTGAATTCGTAGGCAGTAAGAGGAGTATGTTTGCAGGGACTTTTGGTTAAGTTTTGATACTTTAAAAATTATGATAAAATTCAGGGATTAATATTACATACTCAATGAACTTTGTGCCAAAATTCAGCCTAAAATAAGTTTATTTACTATGTGAATTTATTACACGTTTTGGTCTCCCCTGTTACCGTCACAGTGCAGAGCACTAATTGTATCTCAGAGATCAGAAGGAGCAAATGGATGAGTTTTGATCTGAAAATTTTATGGAAAGTATATAACATGTTAATCAAGTCCTATACTAAATTTGAGCTTATTAGGAGTTGATTTACCTCCTGAAATAATGGTTTACTTTTACAGTTATGAATTCTGGACAGCACTGGGACAGAAACAATTTGCTGTGAGTTTTGAAAGGCCTAATGATGTCTAAATTATGTCAAATTTTTACATGATGTAGTTAACACGTGAAAGGTTCATAGGACCTAATTTCATGATTTTTGGAGTTCTGAAAAGTAGTTTTTTCATATTTTTGAAGTTGATCCAGTAATTCTAGAAATCAGCAGAAAATTTCTGAAACTCAAAATCTGTAATATTCTATTGCGCAGAATCATAAATTGACTTCAGAAAGACCTAATTGTGTAACAATTACCTATTTAATGAGGATTAAGGTGTTAATAAGTAAGGGAGTTACAAATTGCCACTATATATCACCACCAAATAGTAACTCTAAAGCTTAGCCTTTTAGTAATACATGACTTAAATTACTGCTAGCCCCGTTATAACCTTAGTCACACATAAAAAAGAAAAAGGAAGAAGAAAAGAAGCTAGTTTTTATTCTATTTTTCTACTACTATAATACCCCAATAGAGTAAGAAAATTTAAGAAGAAATTTTGGATACAAACCACCCTAAATGAAACCCAGAAACATAATCAAGTAAAATTTAGCTAAACTATAAAGATGGTTTAAGGGCACACTTATCCAAAAAATTTTTAGAAATTGTATTAAGTATTAGGTATTAGTATGAGTCAAAATATCATAAAAAGCTTAACATTAATTTTGAAAATATTATATGAAGGCCGAATAGAAAATTAAAGGCTCGAGTAGCCTAAAATTAGCTTGTATATCTTGAAAACTGAAAGATTGGAGCCAAAATTAAACCATAAGATAGGATATGACAAAGTTGGTATCAGAGAATGATCTTAGATACCAATAAATTTTGTAATAGAGTTAGTGGGGTCTAACTAGACCATAAAGATCCTAGCAAAGTTTATGAAAGAAGCAAGTATCGGTCACTATAGATCTATGAAAATTATAAGTAATTCTTTCTCTTTTCTTTAGAGTTAATACCATTTACTAATTAAAGTTATTTTAAAAACTCATGGTAGGAAAAGATAGACTCAACCGAGAGTACCTAAATGACCTACGAGAGCATATTCGAAAATACCAAAAAATAAGGCATATGTAAATATACCCCTTGAAAAACCTTAGGGGGTAAGGTAGGAACAACTTGAAGCATTGCCATAGGCCATAAAGCTGCAACAAATATTAGAAAGTTTTTTTATACAAAAATCAAAACCCTTCTATTCTACCCCTAGTACTATCACTACCCAAACAATAAATTTGTCCATTACCTTAAAGAGGCGGATTACAAATAGTATATGAATTTCAAAAATTAAATCCTTTAAAATATGATGGCACTACCCCTATAGTAGATCTTTACCAATTCATAGATCATATTGATAGGATTTGTAAATTAATTGAATGTGACGAAAATATGATAGTGGAATCGGTAGGTTATCAACTAAAGGAGGTTGCTCATTTTTGTTACATCCATAATTTTGAACCCATCATTATGGCTTGGAAACCTATCACATGGTAACAATTCCCTACAAAATTTATGGATAGATTCCTACCCCTAAGTGTTCATGAAGCTAAGGCCCATGAGTTTGAAATATTAACTCAAGGATCTATGATAATGGTACAATATAATGCCCAATTCACACGATTATCCTAGTATGCTAAACATTTGGTACCTATTGAGAAAGTTAAGGCAAACCAATTTGTACATGGTCTTAGGGACTACTTTTATAATCGAGTGGATGTTTTTGACACTATGACGTATAAACAAGACTTAGATCAAGTGATTAAAGCCAAAATACATGCTAAAGAAAGACAGAACCAAGAAGCAAGATGGGAAGGAAATAGAAAGTTAAAGTTTTAAGTAGGAAGCATTAAGGACATGAGGAAAAGGCCAGCTATTCAGAATATATTAGCTGGAAGTGAGCATACGGGTAGGAGCAAAACAAATCGAAGAAGATTTCTAAGAAGAGTTTTTTATAATAGATCCAAAAGTGGTTTTTATGCCTCCAATCAAGTTTATCCTTTCCTCCCACTATCCAATAGACCTCATTGGTGTCCATGGTACAATTTCAGTCACTTTGGATCATATAGATCTTGCTTTAGGTGTGGATAACTGGGGCATTGAGTAATTAAATGCCTAACTACACAATAAGGTAGCAATGTCATAACTCCTTGCATGCATCCTCCTCAAAATATGACTTCAACAAAACAATCAGCAACACCCGAGAGGAAGAACACAGGAAAAGAACTAGTAGGAACACAAGCTCAGGTATATACCATGACAAGTTGGAAATCCATGCCTCCAATGCAATGGTTGTTAGTGTATATGCCCTAAAACTAATCATATTGGTGATTGTAATTTTGAATCATGTTATTTTAATGGCAATTCTAATTATTATATTCATATATATTATCTGCGTAATATATTCAATTATGATAATAACCTTAGAATAATTATATTCTTAAATGTCCCTAGTCATATATTATTGTGGATTAGGTTGCTTTAATATGTTAAGACTAGCATGTGTGAAAACTTATATGGGATATTAAGTTTACACATGAGTACAAGTTAGAGAACTTGTATACTGGACCGACCCATATTAAGAACACTACATGGATCGTTATATGAGTGTCATGAGTGGTTCTTAGTGATCATTATTAATATGGTCCTTTGACTTGAGATCACTAAAGTTCCCTACATGTGAGTTTCATATTTTGATATTATTTTATGTCACTAATGGTTAAGTGAATGCAAGGGTAGATATTGGATATGTCACATATTATGCGGAGGGGTTTGTGTGATCAAGATGGGATTTGTCCTTCCTATATAACAAGAGTAACATCTATGAGCCCCTTGATTAAGTAAAGCTGAGAAAATGCATGGCCATGCTCAGATGAATTGACATAGGATATCGATTACATTTGTTTCAGTCAGCTTACTTAGGAATCAAGAAACCTTAAGATTGGGCTATACGGGAATGACGCGATCCATGTCTCGTGCTCAATCTAGATGTATGGACAAAAGGACATAGGTGATGATCACGTGTAAAGATTTAGTCAAATCACCAACTTTCTCATTGCTTGGGTAACAATGATGTGTTGCTAGACACCAATCATTGTTTATGATCATTAATATGATCAATAGTCATTGCCAACGTAATGAGAACCTATAGGGTCGCACACTTAGAGCCTAGTGAATTTGGAATTAATGGACCAAATTGTTTGAGCCTAATATTTGGGAATTCATGTTATAATTATAAGGTCCAATAGTAAGCCTATAATTGTACATGGAATAAAGCCCAAATAGGTTAGGTTTTTCTATGCACCTATTTAAATAGGTTTGTTAGGTAATAATAGGATTATTATCATTATTCACGCACCCTAAAAAGGCATAGAAAAAAACCCTAGCACCTCTCCTTGACCTAAACCCTTGAAGAGGCGTAGCTAGCACTACAAGATGAAAGGAGATCAATTCCAACCGGTGTTTGTGTGGACATTCATCGGTGATTCACAGGTTTGTGTGGATACTATAGAGGTGCAGCCACATTAAACGCTGCACTGGTGATCTGATCTTTTAGTTTCTATTCCGGTTCGTGATTTGGAGAGCAGATTGGATTGGAAAACGGACAGAAGCAGATCGAATTTGCTGTGTAGCGGACAGAAGATTTTTGCTGAAAGGTATAAACCCTAATCCCTAATCTATGGTATTCTAAATTCGCATAGATCCTTGGTGGAAATCGTGCAAATTTTTTACTCCGTTGTGCATGTATGATGCGCGATTTCCAGCAATGGTGACAGGTATGATACTAATTGAAACCTTTCTTACAAAAGCATTATTTAATCCCAATGCTATATATCCATTTATATCTAAGAATTTAACAGTAAAACTTGTAAAACCATTGAATGAATTAGATAAAGCCTTAGTGGTAAATACACTAGTAGGTGAAACAATGCTAACAACTTGTGGTGTTAATAATTGTGTAATTCAGATAAATAATCATCCAACTATGATTAATTTGATTATGTTAGAGAGATTATGATATATTTTAGGGATGGATTGGTTATCAAAGTACCATGCCTATGTAGATTGTCATTATAAAATAGTTACATTCTAACTAAAAGAAGGTGGAGTCCAAATCTTTCAAGGAAAAAAGAAGGTAGGGATGCCTACCTTTGTGTCATGTAAAAAGGCTAGGAAGTTAGTAAGCAAATGATGTATCATGTGGGTAGCTTTAATAAAGGAAATTGAAAAAGAAAAAGTAACCATGGATTAGGTTCCTATAATAAAATAATTTCTCAATGTTTTCTCAGATGATTTACTTAGGTTACTACCAAACCGAGATTACTCCTTATAGAATGGCACTAGCAAAATTAAAAGAATTGAAGGTGTAGTAGCAGGATTTATTAGATAAGGGTTTTATACAACTTAGTACATCACCAAGGGGAGCCCTAATGTTGTTTGTGAAAAAGAAGGATAGGATCGCTATGGTTATGTATTAATTAATTATCAGTAGTTGAATAAAGTTATTATAACCAAATATCCCTTGCTGAGGATAGATGGTTTATTCGATCAATTGCAAGGTTCTTAATATTTCTCATAAATGAACCTAGAGTAATGATTGTGAAAGAAGTTTTCAAAAATTAAAGGAATGCCTCACTACTACTCTAATATTGGTATTGCTTAATAATGCATAAGGATATATGATATACTGTGATGCAACTAGAGTGAGATAAAGATATATATTAATGCAGCAAGGTAGGGTAATAGCCTATGCATCTCGCCAATTAAAGAAACATAAGATGAATTACCTTACTCAGGATTTGTTGATGGCATTTGTTTTATATGCTTTAAAAATATGAACACATTATTTGTATAAGGCCACCTGTGAAATTTATACAAACTATAAAAGTTTTAAATATATCTTCAAGTAGAAGGAGTTTAATATAAGATAAAAAAAAATGGATGGAATTTGTAAAAGATTATGATTGTTCCATTTACTATCATTCAAGAAAAGCTAATGTTGTTGTCAATGCTTTAAGTCAAAATACTCCTAAAAATAGAGAGAAGAAATTAGAGGTAGATAGAAATATAGAATTAACTTGTACAATAGTACATTCCATCATAGTGGATTGTAATATCCTAAGTCAATATAAAAATTATAAATTTTAATTGAAAATTTATTTTATTTCTTTGAGGAATATTTGATTTTTCAATTTTTTTTTCTTTTTAAAGTTTTAGTATATCAAAATAATATTAATAATAATATTTAAAATTATTTATTTATTTATTTTTGTGGCCATTATTAATTGAAGATTAATTTAAAATGATTTTTATAAGGAATTTCTTGTAAGTTAAAAGTATTTTAGTAATTATGAGTATTTGGTGCACCATGATGCACCGAACAGGACCCCAGAGCTTCTTTTTATATTTTTTTCTTTTCTTTTATTTTCGGACAACCCCCTTTTTCTCGATTTTAGCATCATTTTTCCTTTATTATTTTTTGGCTGTTGACTTTTTCTCCTTCGTATTCTTCCTTACCGCCTTACTCTTTCTCTCATCTCATCAATTTTAGCTGCTAGCTTCTTTTTTTTATTATTTCTCTTGCTATTCTCTAAGACAAAGAAGACTCTCGGCATAGCAGCTTACTTTCTTGCATGTTCCCCTTCTTTTTTCTTGATGCTACTGCAGTTCTTTCTCTCACTTCTCACTCTCTCTCCCCCTCTCTTTCCCTTGTCTTCCCCCTCTGCTAATGTCCCATCTTCCTATCACCGTAGGCCGCCTTCTGCCATGCGTTGCTTTGCGTTGATCAGCGTCTCTCCATCGTCATGTAGGGAGCGTCAAACTGATGGCATGGTGCAGTACGGAACTTCCCTTTCATCTTGCATTTCTTCTTTTTCTGCTCACCATCTCCTTATTGGAGACGTCACTGTCACTATTGTTTCTTCCTCCAGCTCCATTGGAGCTTGGCGTAGCTCGTGGAGGTTAAAGGGATACAGATAAGCTTCCGGTAGCTGAGCTCCCAGTTGTCCACCTCGTTGGCGAACCACAAATACTCCAGTGACCATTCATCTTGTCGGAGATTTAGTAGAAAACGGAAGAAACGAAAGGTGAAGGCAAAGTAGTTAAAAATGATTGAAGTTATTGGATAATCCCACCAAATAAGTATATATTTCACCACAATTTTATATTTTAAGAAAAATTTAATTTAAATGTTGTGCATTATATTCCTTTTAACGATATTATAAATTTCATATTTATGTATATATTTACATTTAAACTCAACACTATAGCGTAAGTACAATAAGCTATTTGAGGAAAGGTTAGATGATCGGAGTGCATAGTGAAAGCATGATAGTAATATTTCTAATTATTGATAAATTATGATGGAGTTCTTTTCTTACTTATACACTAAGTTTTATAGTGTTAATTATACCATGAGTGACATTGAATTGGAAATGTGACGAGGCCAATGACGTGAAAGTTAAATGAGAAATTCCTAACAAATAATTGTAGAAGATATAAGATTGATCTAAGAGATAAATGAGAAAATTCCAATGAGTAGTTAAAAAAAATAGTGTTAGCCTAGAAATTAAAAAGTGATTATATGTGTGCTTCTTGTAACTGAATGTGTGATCTGGTGTGATGTTGGAAATTGTTTGTGATTATATATCATTGTTTGACATAATTGCAAAGACATGATGTGCTTGAGATGATTTGTTTGTATTTAAGCCTAAGTGGCTGTTCACAATTATGTTGTCTACCTAGAATGGACAGTATGTGATATAATAATATTATGTTATCAGATAGTTAAGATTTTCATGAATTGCAATAAGAGATCAAAGCTTAAGTCATATGTAGGAGAACTTCCATTCTAAGGTTTGGTTTCGTAGGTTTCAAAATGCTAGGAAATGGGTTTGTTAATAATTTCTAATTTATCAGATAACAAACCTATAATTATTATATATAAAATGATCTCATACAAGATAGAGGTTGATATTTGCTTACTGAGTCCTTGTAACTCACTCTATTTTATTTCTAATGTTTTCAAGTCAAGAAAAGTGCCTTTGAGTCTTGTTACATCCATGGAGAATCAAAACTGCCTTACTAAGTGATGTAATAGTTAGGATTAGAATTGATATTCAAATAAAGATCTATTGAATTATACAAAGTGTTGAATTGATCCCATAAGTTTGAAATTGTATAGTATCGTATGAATGATGATTCATATCATCATATCTGGAAATATCCAGATGTTGTATTTTAGGGCATGTGACCCTTGAGAAGTATTCAAAAATAAAGGAGACTTCATCCATTTTTTTTTTGTAAAATTTTTAAAATAATTCTTAAATCCCCCTAGAATTTGGAAATTCTTATTGAATAAAAAGAGTGAAAATTGTTAAGGCTTAGGCAAATCGAGTATCAAGATCCACACTAGTCACAATTAAAATTAGTCATGACATGGATCAAATTAAAGTAACTGAAAAGGAAGATCCTTAATATAAGCAATTGAAAAATAGAGTTATAAATAAGGAGAAGGTTGATTTGACAAACTATATTGCTAGGATGGAATAAAGAAATCTATACAAGATTACGTAATCAAATGTTTAACCTGTCAGCAAGTGAAAGTAAAGCATCAATGACTGGCAAGCCTTTATCAAAATATTTATATTCCTAAGTGGAAGTGGAAAAGTATTACAATGGATTTTGTAATTGGATTGCCACAAACTAGTAAAGGATATAATTCCATCTGGGTGATCATGGACTATTTAACAAAATCCACGCATTTTATACTAGTGAAGATAACATATATTACATCACAATATGCATAACTTTACATGGATAAGATCATTTTGTTGCATGGTATGTTGCTTAAAATTATTTCAAATTGAGGATCACAATCCGTATCCTAATTTTGGCAATCATTTTAAGAAATATTAGGGACTTAATTACGATTTAGCATGGCATTCCATCCTTAAACTAATGGGCAATCAAAAGGAACAATCCAAATACTAGAAGACATACTCAAAGCTTATGTAATTGAATTTAAGGAAAGCTAGGATAAATATCTACCGCTAATGGAATTTGCTTATAATAATAGTTACCATACTAGTATACAAATGACTCCATTTGAAGCATTATATGGTAGAAAGTACAAGTCACCCATTGGATGGTTTAAATCAGGGAAAGCAAGGGTAATAAGTCTTGATCTTAGGGTTTATATGCTATTATGAAGGTCAAAATAATTAGAAAGCATTTATAAATGGCTTAAAGTTAACATAAATGGTTCATAGATAATAAATGTAAAGCATTAGAATCTAAGAGGGTGATTAGGTATTTTTGAAAGTTACACCTACGAAAGGAGTGATGCGATTTGATAAAAAGGGAAAATTATCACCTAGATATGTTGGTTCTTACAAAGTTAATAAACAAATTGGAAAAGTTAACAAATTGGAAAAGTTATTTATCAACTTGAACTATTAGAGAACATGAAAGCGATACATCCAATTTTTCATATATCCATGTTAAGGAAATATATTCCAGATGAATCCCACATGTTGAAAGAACTACCAGTGGAATTAGATTAAAACTTAATATACGAAGAATGACCTACTTGAATTGTTGACCAATAAATAAAGAAGTTGCAATCTAAAGAAATCCTTATGGTAAAAGTGATATGAGAGAAACATGGAACTCAAGAAGTAACATGAGAAGTAGAAAAAGACATAAGAGAAACATACCCACACTTATTCAGTAAGTTCTCTATCTAAACTAGTATACAGTTAGTTAATATTCATTCGCATTATTGATAATTCCTTAAAAATTTGAGGAAATTTTTTTTGAAATGGGGAGAACCTGTAATATCCCATAGGAACCTTTTTAGATAATATCTTAAGTAAATTAAAAATTTTAAATAGGTATTTTGTTAGAAAACCCTCGAACTAGAAAAATTCAATAGGAAAATCAAATGAAATTTAGGAAACTCATAAGAGAAATTTTAAAGTGCACCCAACTAGAATCATTGTAAGAATTTTATTCAACATGAAAATAGGTAAAAATCTAATTAAAAATCCAATAATAAGTGTAGAAAAATTCACATAGGAATCTATCCTAGTAAGTTGAAAAGTAAGAGTTTGAGCTGAAACATAGCAAATTAATTTAAAAACCCATTGGCTGACCTAAGCTATATTTTTTAGGCCCAAAAATAAGTATAAAATTTCAAAGAATGAAGGCCTAAAAATATGCAAAAGTTTAAGGATAAAAATGTAAGAAAATAAAAAAATTTAAGGCTAAAGTGTAATAAATATATTTTATCTTTTTAAATGGTTAATTGCTTATTTATATTAGGTTGGTTTGGCCAAATTTTTTGATGTATAAATCTGATTTTTGAAGCCCAAAAATGTGGACCCAAGCTTCTAAAAGAAGCCTAGGACCTAAATGAAAAAGAGATAAAATTAAGGGTTATTTTGTAATAAACCCTATTAGCACATTTTAAGTGGATTAATTTTATTGGTTCTAGAGTAATTATTTTCTGAACTTCTCTTGCCTTTTGGACATCCAGCTAGCCTTTCCAAGTGTCCTAAGATTTCTTTTTCAAAATTCAAGACAAATTAATAAATAAATGGAAGATTTTTTCATTTAGTGTTTCTAGAGTGTTATATATATGTATAATTGGTTAGCCAATTTTGAAGAAAATTTTTGCTTCTTTAGCTAGAAAAACCATGAGCAACAAAAGGGCTTTTTGTGAAGAGTTCAAGTCATCCTTCAGTTTTAAGAAATCCTTCAATTTACATCATTAAAATTCTATAAGGCAAATTAGGATTTTCTATTGTCTTCTCCAAGAAATTATGATTTCCTCACTTCTAAATTTCTAAGCTTTGATTTATCATCATGAAGCTTCCTTTTGTTGTTCTACAGGGTTGTTGGAATTTAAAGAGTGAAAAAAAATTAGTGAGTGGTAACTCTTCCCTATTCTTAAGTTTTCTTAAGTAGAAGATGATATTATTGATAGTTTGTGTTTTCTATTTTGCTATTTGTGGTATAATGTTATATGGTTCTATTTTGAAGTTATCTAAATGATAATATGATCATATGTTTTGGGTAAGTTAATGTTGTGAATGATAGAAAAAGGATTCATAAAAAATTATTTAGGAGAAATGGAGATAGGAATTTGTGGAAATGAAATCAACTTCTTTCATGTGGTGCTAAACAAGGGCTTTAGAATACCTAGTGTAACCAAGGTTTAGAAAATTTTAAAATTTTATTTTTTAGCATTTTATGGTCATATTTAGTGTTAGGATGAATGTAGATGAATTTAAGATTTTTTTGAAAATTTTTAAGTGAATGATAAGGTAACTTAGTTGTGAAATACTCAATTTTGTCTATTTTAGAACTCTAGAGTGGTTAGTCTTGGGTTTCAATGTATTTGACCTATTAATGAGTGAGAAAAATTATGAAACTCCCTATGATGTTGGCCAACTTGTGTCAGAATTTGGTGATAATTGGATTTGATTTGGTTGCCCAAATAGTGGTTTAATCTTGATAGCTCTAATACAGTTCAAAAATGGCTAATTTGAGTTCTTGCTTTTGATATACCAACAAACCTATGAAATTATTTATACAACACTGAAATTATCTTTCATTAATGTGTTAGGAATGTTATGGAAAATTTTGGTAACAATTGGATTCCATTTGATTTTTGAAAAGGGGGTTTGATTTCATATGCCCCTGAGCTATCTTGTTTTTAAATTCCTTCTTTTGGTTCTGAGTGAATAGTACTTATTAAAGTATTTTGTGCAATTTGATTATTGTATCTTATGTAATAATATGTTAGGATTTGGAACAAATTGTAATGAATTTTAGAATGGACTTGGGAGCACAAAAAGGGACTCCAAGCCATGATACATATACAAGTTTGCTTAAAATTCTTTGAGAATTGTTAAAAAGGTATTTAAATGTACATGACACATTGATGGGAGATTAGAGATTAGAGATTTGAAATTTGAGATTAGAGATTAGAGATGGGAGATTTGAGAATTTGGTTGAATATCTTTTTGTGAGAGTATGTTTTCTCCTGAATTCTTAAATGAATTTGTGATTTATCAAATGGATTCACCCTTTGTAGCATTAGTTTTCACTAATCAAGGATTCATCTTTGTGGAATATTTTCTTCTTCATTCATCAAAATATTTACATCCTTTGTGATGTGTTCATCATCACTTATTACTCCTATTCTTCCTCTTCTAGAGTGTGGTGTGAATACCTTTCTATTTTTATTTTTGATTTTGCTGAATTTTGGGACGATATCACACAAATTCACATCATTAATTCCCAATTCCTATAATGAGGATGAGAAAAATGTCATTTCCTTAAGTGGATTCCCAGATGAACATGAAATTATACCTGTGAGCAGGGCCGCTTTGGACTATAACACACTGTAATCAATCTTCAGTTCAAGTATTAGCAACAACTCAGGAAAAGAGTTAGGTGTGTCAATTTCTAATGCAGTTGTAAGTAATCCCCAGGTAGCTAAATTAAAACCCGAGTTTCTGTCCAAGAGTAAACCAGAGTTTAATGCATCAAAGAAAGAAGATCCAAACAGTTTTCCTTCAAATGTAATAAGCTTGATTTCTACTGGTATGCTTGATGGTGTTCCTGTGAAGTATGTCTCAGTGACCAGCAAGTAAGTTTAAGTCTTTCTGTTTCTTCTATTTGACCTGCTTTAATAATGAATTGTGGTTATGTTCTTGTGTGGGTGAAGGAGCTTCGTGGAACCAAAGGTTCTGGTGATCTTTTCGGGTGTCTATCATGTAGTTATACCCTGGCTAGTGTTGTATCAATTTACATCTGAGTTTAATCCCTTAAATCATGGTTTTTCAAGTTACAATATGATAGCTCATTCTTGATAGAAAGTTATAAATATGATAGTTTAAACTCAGCTGGTGATTTTCCATTATCAGGTTCTGAATGCCTATGAGTTAGGGATATACTGGTTGCAAAACGAGTCATCCAAACAATCACATTTACTTTGAGAATGGGAAGACCTTTTATCAGATAGTACAAGAGAACTGAGAAGTACCCCTGAAAGTTTGTTGTTTGATACAATTCAAACAATTTTTGGTTTAGAAAGGTAAACAATTTCCTCCCTTGTGTCAGTTGTACATGCACGTACAGACCAACACATGATCACAAACCTACACAAGCTCTTGTTTCTTTCTAGGTTGTACGGTACATGACCTATTGAATTGTTTTATTCTTTCAGAATCATTTCAAGCAGCAACATGTGAGCTTCGGCCTATTTATGGAAAGGAACAACTAACTAATGATTCCCAGCCTATGTCATGATGTCAGTTTAGACTCTGATGTGCAATTTCCTCTCATCTGTAACAAGAATAATTGCGCACTCTCTTGCCCTTGGCTAAAAGGACTTTTAGTACATGTGTGTGTCTCTGAAACTTAATTTCCAGGGCTGTCATGTAAATATTTGGAACCATTTTGGATTTGTCCACATAAGATTAACTAACAGGGAAGATGCATCCCGTG
Source organism: Sindora glabra (assembly GCA_020226215.1). NCBI lineage: Eukaryota > Viridiplantae > Streptophyta > Magnoliopsida > Fabales > Fabaceae > Sindora > Sindora glabra. The sequence goes on from CM035227.1 coordinate 68,745,819, forward strand.
TTGCCTGTGGGTTTAGTTCAAATGGTTGGCGAAAATAAGGTTTTAAATAAAAGTTAAAAATAGGCATAATTAACCTATTTTCACCGGTATAAAAAACATGGCAATGCATTTGAGGGAGAACTAAATGAGTCCAGTGGTATTTCTATTAATAAATTCTGCATTTTCCTGACGAAGGATACATAATGTCAAATTGTGCATTTAATACAAGCCGCTTCAAGCAATAGGATTACAACTAAAATTACTTTTCGCACTCAAAATTTGGAAGAGAAGGGCGAATGAAAATGTAAAGCACAAAGGGTCCGATTTGCGCAATAAATAAATTAGTTTATAACTTATTAACCTGATCAATAAGTTATGAGCTAACTTCTAGACCTGTTTCTCACACTAACTTATAAGTTCTAATTTAATAAGTTACTTAAAATAACTTAAAACTTATAAGGTACCATTTTTTTAAGCTATTTTTAAATTTATCTTCATTTTTTTTATTAATTTACAACTCATATTTTTTACAATATAAATTGAAATAATTTTTATAAAATATAATTAATTTTATTTAAAGTAATTATAATTTTATAATAAATAATAAAATAAATATATAAATTTATAAAATATAATTAATTGAATATTAAAAATTATACTTTTATTTTAAATTTTTTAAGTACATTAATATAATTTAATTTTTAAATAAATATAAATTATTTTAATTATATATGTATCTCTATTCATATGTCCTTTTATGTTATTTTATAATTTCAACTAATTTAACAGTTAATTTTATAAAATATTTTAATTAATTTATCAGTTATTAATTAATTTATTAATTATTTTCGCAACACAGAGCTAAAATCTTCCTCCTTGCTTCCCTGGATTTTGGACAAGAATTTTTCCTCCATTTGGAAATAATTTGTCATCGACCACAACAAGCTGATTTTTGTGCATCTTGCCCTGCCCCTCCTGCCTGGTGTTGTTGATCGATCTTGATCGCTGTGTTCCACTGAAAGACATTACATCTTGAGAGATACAAAACATTGAATTTATCATTTGCGTTTAAAGGAGTTGAGGCTGGCTTAGATACCTCCGCTCTAGAATTAGTGTCAGCAATCCTTTGTTTGATATCTCTTGCTATGGAGAAGAAAACTTCCTCTACGTTCAGATTTGTCTTTGCACCCTGTAAGGCACAAACTTTCAATGCATAATAATGGAAAATTTAAAGTAATTTTAAATTCTCAACTATTTATCACTACAGTCTCAAAGAATTGAATTCCGTACTCATGAGCCAGTGCTTCTCCCTTGGAGATAAGCACAGCCTATAGCAAATCAAAACAGTATATATTATTACAAGCAACAGAAATCTCGCTTTCATCCAAATTGATAGAATCTAATTTTTCCTGCCCCCTTGCTTTCATCCATGTCAACCTTGTTCCCCAGCAGTATTTTGTTGATGATGTCTGAAGCTTGTTGTTCAATATTGCGAATCCAGCTCCTGCTATCTGAAAATAACATACGTTCAATGTGTGTTTGATATAGAGAAGTGTCCATAGAACAAAAGAGATATACAAATCTTAATTGAAGCCAAGCCATATATAAAGATTTTACTGTTAAAAATGATTAATCTGTAGCATCATACACTAGTAATATCTTGAATACTGGAAGAAAATAACAATTCAGTAATCCACAAGACAAAACACAACTACTGATACTACTTCAGGCAAAAGATGAAAAAGAAACAAAACCTGCTACAACCTCTTCTTGCTTCCATCCCCTATGTTTACAATGCCATCACATCCTACTGTGGCATATGTAGCATATATGCCTGTAGATTTGTCATAGAGAAATTTTGTTGTTACTAGAAATTTATTTTGAAATGGAAATCCTGCCTTCCAACTCCAAATATGGAATTTTCTTTCAAAGCGTAATCAAAAAGCATCAACTATGGTGCTTTGAGCAGTGCAATGTTACTTTAAACCTTGGAGAAACAAATAAATGAGCATCTCTAAGAGGCCCTACTTATTTTAAATCGTCTATGTAATTTAGGTCAATTACTGACAGATATGACAAATACTAACCACAAGCCAATGTATAAGATTAGAAATCAGTTTCTGAAGAAGTTAAATATTGAATAAAGATGAAGGAAACTATCAATATGTCAGATTCACAGAAAGAGATTTATTCTTTTGGTAAAATGCTGGAGTTCTCCTTTCTGGCATCAATCCATACAGTAATTCTTTCTAAGTCATTCATTAGAAGTACAGGATTGGGTGATTCAAATCCAGAGGCTAAATTTACCAGCTTAGTCTTGATTGTGATCTGTCTCAACCCTCAGGTTCAATCAGACATAAAGAAACATAGGGTCAATTGCATAACATGGGGTGGAATGCAATGGCATTTGAAGGATAGACGATGTCCTTTCCAGCTTCTGATTTTCTGTTGACACTCAAAAGGCATATGCATACGGCTTAAAAGTCATTAACAAGTAGGTTTGATAACAATCGCAACTCCTGTATGAAAGGGAAAACTTTATCATACATGGGGGCAGGAGGCCAGAAGTGCATAATATAAATTTAGCTGAAGTAGTAAAAAGGGAATGAATAGATAGAAAGAAACGTACTTTTTTTCTTGGCTAGCCTCACACATAAAAAAATTCCATTACAACGCGTCCAAGAGCATATCCTGTACAGTAGTAATGTAAGTAGGCATTTTTTAATAACCAAACAAATCGGAGGCAAGAAACACAAATATCAAAATCAGTGTCATGTCTCATTATCTAGTGACCCTATATAAAACAATGAGAATTGTATTCATGTTTTTTTTTTAAATTTTTGTAAACCTTAAGTTATACAAGTTATTCCAGAATGCCTGAAACTCAAATAAATCCCTGTTCCATTTGGGTAACAACGCACACACCTAGTTCGACATTTTAATGACAATTCCTATCGTTGCTCAGGTTAACATATATTCCTCAAATCATAAACATTAACGGGTCTTCCAGCTGTTGGTACAACTAGACGGTGTCCAACAAGAGAGATTCAACATGCTCAAGTTGTGGATATGTCCCAACAAGAGTGTGGCTAGCCTACTTGCACCTCTAGGATCCTAACATTTCGGGGTTTTGTCCCAACTACGAGTGATTAATAGCCCTGTAATGACAAACAAGACAAAATGTAATATATATGAAATGGTCCCCTAAATAACAGAAAACATCTTACAATTGTCAGACACTAATCATGGGATAAAAACTTCACTGATACCTGTATATACATTTATCACGAGGCAATCTCTATGCAAACTTGAAGGCTTAACAATCAACTACCTAACTATCAATCACACATAAAATGAGAACCTAGCATCAAAAGGTGTTGACAATTGACACCACAAGGCCTTCAACAAATCACGTGAAAGTGCCATGGAACCTTGGTAACTTGTCCAACTTCAATCTTCTGTAATAAGAACAGAATTAACATTGGCGAAAAACACCCTATCCAATCGGAGTTGAACACCCTATCATCACATCAACACACCTGCTGCATAAGAATACTAGACACAAGAACAGGCACATCATGCTTTCCTAGAATATCCTCCTTGATAGAGCTGAAAACGAGCCTGAAACGTCAAGTTTAAATTCATCAATTTGATTTTCCCGGGAAAATTGCATTATAAGCTGGAATTTCGTTACCAACTTATTAGAGTCACACTGAATCAATTCTTGGATGTTAGAAAAACTCAGATTGGCTCATTGAATAATATTCCTCAGGAAGCAAACAGAAAAGGCAAATAAAATCCATATTGCCAAATCGGCGCTGGCACTATATTGGAAGAATCATCATAGAAGCATGTTCAAAACATTGCAGTTTATCCAATTGGGTACGATTGTTCCATTTTTCATGGAGACCATCCTCTCTGGGTCAACAAATTTAGCATAAATGAGCACAACAAAGTTCAACTATTTCTCAGATTCTTATAATTATAAACTATCATTCTTATGCTCATAGTTGAGTAATATTCAACATGGTCTTCACGAGACTGCAAAAGGAAAGAAAGAAGAATTACTGAGTTATAATACAGCAAGCAATTGTTTCAGTTCTGGCTTCTTTTTTTTTTTTTTTATCTTCATTCCCGTGTCCTCAAAAAACCAATCATGGTTTTGGGAAAAAAAAAATTCAATGCGTATGTTACCAGTACCACAGTACCACATATAAGCAATAAAAAGGCCTTGGCCTACATAAGGCGTCATTCAAACAGGTTACAACATTTCTGTCACATAGTAAGGTTGTACACTGACATAGAATGTAAAAACGACTTGGAGAGCACGATGGAATTTGTTGGACATTAGTGAGAAGTCATAAAACGTAAGAACAATTTTGAGAAGGGGACAGGCACACAACATGAGCCTTTAAATTATAAAAATTAAAAGAGGGGTAAATTGCAATCATACTATTCCAGGCCTGTCTAAGTGAATATCCACAGCAATGTTGCTTGAAAAATAAACACCACCCATTCGACCTTCCCCACTTACATGTAGAATGTCCTACCAAAATGAAGGAAATGGCAGACAATGTTTGAACTTCCAAATACAGTTAAAGCAACAACGAGCATATCCCAATAATTGTAGCAAGGTAAACATGCAGTACCCCTGAAAAATTAGAGCCCGGATGCATAACATACAATTAAACATGTTAAAATTAACTAACTCAATCCTATTAGGTTAAATCAATAAGCAAAAATTGTACGTTAATTTAATCCTAAACTACTTGTTTAATAAATTAAATCAGGTCGAATTATTATAATATCAATCCTAAATCAATTTTTACTAGTAATCCTAAGCAAATTTTACAATCTTTTATACTTTATTATTATTATTAATTTTACATTATTAGATAATTAAAATTTATTATTATCATCATCTTCATCATCCCAAACTTTATATTGTTCATTATTATTGTTGGATATAAATAAAATAATAAAAAATAAATTAAAGTACGATGATTTTTAGTGAAGAAAATCTACCAATTAGAGGACTAAAAACCATAGGATTTGGTCTAAAAAATTTTCATTGTGAGTTGAAATGAGTACAAATATTTTATTGACTAAATTCACAATATATATTACTATTTTGATGTAATAGTAATAATTTATTACTCTAATTAATATATTTATTTAGTTATAGTAGTTACTTTATATATGTTTAGTTATAACAATTACTTTGTGTAATTATTTTTACTAATTTTGAGGTTTTATGAAAATAATTTAAATTTCTCACATAATTTTTATTAATATTTTTAATTTTAATGCAATTATTTATTTTGATAAACTTATATAATATATGTTAATAATTTTAAATATATAAATTTATTAATTTTAACATTAAAAATTATTTAATATACTCATATATATATTTTTAATACATATATATACATATATTAATAAATTAATTATTTATTATTTACTAATATAATCACGTTAATAGATTAATGCAATAATCTTATTAGTTAATACTTACCAATTTTAATCTTTAATTAAGTCAAACTAATCAATCTCAATTCTTTATTAAATTGAATTATTGTTATAATTTTTATATTAATTTCAAATTCCAAATTATGTAAAATTACACCGATCCTATATCAACCCATTAGAATTAACTTGTTTTAACACCTTCACATGCAGCAAGTAAATAGAGGTTCAACGAGAACCACACGCTTTACATCAAACCAAGGCTTAACTAGGAAAATGAAATGAAAAAAATGAAAAAATAAATAAAGGGGAACAATTCGTACATAAGAGGAGCCACACTTTAATCGAATGAGTAATACACTGCAACTAAGACCATAGTATTAACTTCAGGCAGACAAACAATTGCATTCCAACACAGTCAATATTCAACACTCTGTCCGATGGTGTACCGGTGTTGTACTATTGTTCCAATGGAGGCAAGATGATTCATTTTGAACGTGTGTGTGGATTATCGGACCTGAACAAAATAAATATTAAAAGGATAATTCTAACATATTCAGAGTAAAAGTCTGGATATCGATATCTAAAATATTTGTCTTTATATTTATTATTATATTAAAATATTATTTAAATTTACGGTCAAGAAAGATAAATAAAAAAAGGGTTAACTTGTAAAAATAATGATATGTTATTTTTTTATTCTATCCATATATTTTAACTTATTTATATATTTAGTAATGAATTAAAATAAACTTTTATAATAGGCTATTAATATTGGGCTAATATTATTAAATTATTTGTGATTTATGTAATAATTTATCAGGCCATAAAACATATTCAATAATCAATACTTGTAATCTTCATATAAATTATTTATATTGGATTAAAATTACAAATGATAGATCATGTATATAATATATTAAAAAAATTTATAATAATTTTTTTATCCATAAATGTATTTATGATTTTAAATGTTAAATTTTTTTTATAAAATGCAATTAAAAAAAAGGGTGACAAAGAATACTTTTTATCATGGAACCAATGACAAACCACTCAAATATAATTGAATATAGTCTTTTTAATTCAAAATTGAATAGACAAATTTTCAAAGTTAGTAAGAAAGAAAAGAGTGTCCTATTTTAATTGTTTTTAAATCTTATTTGGAATAAATTTACTTTTTAATTATTTAAAAATATGTAATATTTCTCAATGAATTAATTTTATTAGTTTTTTTAACAAAAATGTTTATATGTCATCTAAATTGACATCCTTCATGATTTATATAAATTATATTTTTATATTCTTATAACAAAAATATAATTTTAACTTTAATCTTTACTAAAATTTAAATTTTTCTCTCAAATTTTATTTAAAATAAATTTATTATTTAACTTTTAAAAAGATTATAAAAATGTTAATGAAGATGATCTTAAATTGAAAGAGAAACATAATGTACCTAAAATTTAATTAAATGACATTAAAGAAGAAGAAGAAATGTCAAGTAACGAAAACTAATCATCATTAGAACACATAACAATTAAACCTTTTATTTAAATTGGCATAAAGAAAAAGTTATGTATAAGAAGAAATATTGTACAAGATATATTAAAGGCAAGAATAAACCTAAAGTTTGGATGATGATGGTGTAGAAAGAAGAGGAGGAGGAGAATGAAAACACATATATAAATAAGTTAATCAAAGTTACATAAGCTTACCATAAAATAAAAAAATATCTTACTATATAAATGAGTTAATTTTGTTAATAATATATTGAATGTACTTTAAATGTTAAAAATTTCAATAAGAAAATGGCAATACTATATTTATCCATGTATTGTATTTAAAAGAAACATTTGATTTATATAAATAAAATTTTAATTTATTTTTAAAAATATTTTTTTAAAAAAAATTCATATATATGTAAAATAAAGTTTGACCTAAATTTTTAAATCTATATAAGAAAAATTTTTTTGACTCAACTTATTTTTATAAACTCACAAGTTTATAGAAAAAATTTGGAGTAAAAATAAAATTAGAATAAATTTAAGCCTTAAATTATAAAGTTTATAAATAGATAAATTACTTGCAAACTTTTTTTTATGTATAAATAAATGCCATTTATTTATAGGTTTGTCAATAAGTCAACATTTTATTAAGAGAAATAAATAATAAATTTAAAAGAAAACTTAAGTTATATATTTCCTTTTACTTTTTTTAAGTCATAAAATATATTTAATAATCAATACATGTGATTTGCATATAAATTATTTATATTGAGCCAAAATTATCAATGATAGACCATGCATATAATATATTAAAAAATTTTATAATAAAATTTTTTATCTATGAATACATTTTTAATTTTAAATGTTAAATTTTTTTTTGTAAATTTTCTATTCTCAATGAAAATGAAAATAGAAAATAATTAGAGTAAATGTATGAATTTTTTTATTTTGATGAAAAATATGAACTTCTAAATTTTATATACGGAGGTGTATGGTATTAAAAAAATAATATTATTGATCTTAATATTTTTAATTTTTTAAGTTTGTTCATCATCGAAAGATTTGAAATTATAATGAAATCTTTTAGTTTTCATTTTCCTTTTTAAGTTTATTTTAAAATTTTACTTTTTATTTTAAAATTTTTTATATACATGTAAAATAAAATTTGGCCTAAATCTTTAAATCTATATGAAAAAAAACATTTGAACCCAACTTATTTTTATAAATTCATAAATTTATAAAAAAATATAGGACAGAAATAAAATTATAAAAAATTTAAGTTTATAATTGTAAGGTTTATAAATAAGTAAATTATCTACAAATTTCTTTCATATATAAATAAGTATTATTTATTTATTAATTTATTAGTAAAAGTATCAGAACTTTTAATCTGAGTATTCAAGAATTATCCATATTAAAAACACATATTCAGTTCCTTTTAAGATTTGTTTGACAGACCGAGCAAAATCACCTACTTCAACCAACCTAATACCGGGTTATCGAGAGGTTTGGATTGATGAGGGTGATAACCAAAAACTACAAATCTAGCTTGATATAATTGCTTTGAATTTTTGGTGATGCCTTTCGGTATTGTAAAGGGCCCCACAACTTTTTGTGTTAGGAGGTTGATACTCCCAAGAAGCGTTTTTAAACGCTTAATTTGATCGTACAAAAATCAGGTTCACTCAGCTGAGAAGCTCGAGTTGAAGAACAGAAAACCCAAAATTCCCTGAGTCCCAGACTACAAAAAGCTATAATGCAAAATGTTGAGATTAAAAGAAAGAACCTGGAGGTTTTTCCTTCTGCCATCGATCACAAACCTTGTCCTTCGATCGAAATCAGGAATGAAAGACAGAGAACACAGAGTGCGACCACAGAGAGAACTGCTCTCAATTTTGTTTCAGCTTGTTCATGGCGCTTCAGCCAGTGTTGCCTATTATTTTCAATTGAAGAATCAATCTATTTATTTGTCGGCAATTTGGTTCAGTTTATGCATGCCGGAGCTCTGCCTTGCGATTTCATCTGATTTCTTTCTCAGTGAAGGTTTGATTTCTGAAATTTTTGCAGTTGGCCCTGCTTCGGAATGTTTCTTTGACTTTCCTCTAATTTCCTTAAAGTCCAGTTTTGATTCCTGTAATTTTTTCATATCTGCCTTTACTTGTGAATGTTTCGCTGGATTTTGTGAATGTAAGCTAGAGATCCATGAATTGTAGTTTGCTGAGCCTGCTATCTTTAAGTTCTGAAAATATTGGGGGCAAAGTTTCAAACTTTGGATGTAAGAGAAGATTCTGAAGAAATTGAATGTTTATTTTGCTATTTCTCATGGTTAATTTCTTTTGTTTTATTTCTGAGATGTTGACTTGTAAGGTTCTGCTTGCTTTATGATCATGGTTTACAGTTAGATTTCCTCTGTTTGAAGCAAAAACTTACCTGGGAATTTCCGGTTATGTGCATCGCGGGCCGGAGACTGTATTTGCTGGAGCTACTGTTTGAGGTAAAAGGTAAATATTTGAGTTGATTATTTAATTATTAATATTAATTAATATTAAAATTATTTGAATGTTTTTGTTTAAATAATTTTAAATTGATAGTATTTTACTTATTACCACAGTGGTCTGATACTGTATTCTATATTTAGTGTCTTGAGAACAGCTCTTCTATGCCATTTTTTTTCCTTTTTGGCAGTCCTCTGATATTGAGTTGATGCTTAATTGCTTTACTCAGGATTTGACTTTAAATTATTAATTTCCTCTCTCTATTCTTTGCCTTTGCATATTTGTCTCGCTTTTATTTGAGTTTTGGAGGGTGAAGGGAAGGTTCTCTTTCTCTTTGCTGGTTGTCTTGCTTGAGAATCTATTTAGTGTCTAGAGAGTGTGCTCTTCTGTACCATTTTTTTCCCCTTTTTTGGCAGTCATCTGTTGATGCTTAATTGCTTTAGTGAGGATTTGGCTTTAAATTATTAATTTCCTCTCTCTATTCTTTGCCTTTGCATATTTGTCTTCCTTTTGTTTGGATTTTGGAGGCCGAAGGAAAGGTTCTCTTTCTCTTTGTAGGTTGTCTTGTTTGAGAATCTCTTGGTTTGCCTTTTTCTAGCTTTGTTTGTCTGGTAAAAATAGTGATGAGGTAAGTCTTTTCTTAGTTATTTGTTCCTTTTAATTTCTTCATTGTTAATATCTTTATGTTTTGTTACTTTAAAGTTTATTTTTTTTGGTATTAAAATTTGTTGACTATAATTGTCAGATAGTGGTTGGATCTCTTAGCATATGGTGAATAATATTTACTAGTATTGCCTCAAACACACTTTGTATTGCCCCAAACAGCCCTAAATGACCTCCATTCAAAACTAAATTTATGGTTTATAAAATAGCATTCATATTAACAAAACTAAATAAGTATATAATAAGAAACCCCTAAAGTTGAAAGCACTTATAAGATAATGAAATATCTAGATGACAAGAGAAGCATTCTATAGAACATACAAACAAATAAATAGCTTCAAAGATTACAAGATTGGAGTTAACAAAAACAAATCAATAAATTGGCACATGTTTATATTACAGTTGGAAATGGAGGAAATGAAGTAGGCCTCGCTGCTCATTCTATGAAGACAATATATTTATTATAGAACCAAAAATTCTATTCGTGTTTCAATGTAGTCCTTCAAGTTTCCATTTGTTAATTTTAGTGGTTTTGTTAGTGTTGCAAGTTTAAAGACTTGTAACTAGAATACTCTGCCTTCTGAGAGGTCAGTTATGGACACTAACATTGGAGATAAAGAACAAAACACATGCTCTCAACTACTAGAACCGTAATGACAATGGCAAGAAAGTCCTAACTGGCTCTTTCATTTTGCATAGTCAATATTGGAGGGTTTAGTTTCCTCATTTTTCTCCTTCTTACTCATTATAATTTGCATGAAATCTTTTGTGATGATGCATTTGTTTGTAGGTATTAATTTTATTTCACTCTTGAAAAATGATTTCCTTTGATATGTGGACAGCATTTTTATTTCATGAATGGTGGAATATAAAAATATATTGCTATGTTTTATACTAAAATTATAGATATTAAGTGAATGAGTAAGACATATTGCACCAATGAGAATTCTTTCTAAATCTAAATAGTTCATTTGTTTTAGGCTGAAGGTCTTCAAACCTAATATATACATTACCTATATTTATTAAAGTCAAAATTTGCAAATCTTAGTATATATCATACTTGTTCTAGTGAAGTTAAAATTTATGAACTCACTACCTAGTGATCTTAGTATTTTTCTCAAAAGACATTTATCAAGTGCCCTTCTTATCTAAATGCATTTGTTTGTGGTAGGGGTTAATTTTGTTTCACTTTCAAAAAATGATTTCATTTGATTTGTGGACAACATTTTTATTGGCTTTTTATCTGTGCCATTTATGGTTTGATATTAGGAAAACTAGGTTGCAAGAACCATTTTGCCATTGATATCATGTATGGCGATTTTGTAAATTACCTTTCACCTTATAGTTGTATATGTAAACTTCACTAGAACTATAATTATCTAATTAAGTAAACATAACGGAAATATATTGTGCATTAGATTAAGCATATGAACATCTACCTTGTTTCTATTATCAATACAATAACACTCTCCTTAGTTGGCCACTTATTGTGGGAGCTTAAATGTGGTCTTATCTTTTTTATTATAAATAGTTGAGCTGGGATTTGCCCTAGTTTAGAGTATTTGATAAAAGAAAACAATTTTTTTGTATATTTGCATATCAACTGAAGAGATCTATTAAATATGTGCAACTAAGTTGTGGAATATAAGAGTTTCAAATCCCAAACTGTTAGGTAACTAGTAGGTAGAAATTGGATTTCTCATGCTTTAGCAACCTAGTGGTATCAATGGAATTTTATTTCATTCAATAACATTTTGGGAAAGCATGTTCGATTTGTGTACTATTGATCACTTATTATTAAGTATCTTTTTATGGAATTTCTATTTATATGTTGTAAGTTGTGCAGATGAATAGGTAGTCTTGATAACTAGGTTTAGCCATTTGTTCCATTAGATTAACACTTAATCATTTTTTTGTATATTAACATATCAATTGAAGAGACCTATTAAATGTTTGCAGCTAAGTTATGGTATAGCTAAGGGTTTCAAATCCTAAATTGTTAGGTAACTAGTAGGTAGAAATTAGTTTTCTCATGCTTTAGCAACCTAGTGGTATCAATAGAATGTTGTTTTATTCAATAACATTTTAGGAAAGCATGTGGGATTTGTATACTATTGATCACTTATTATAAAGTATCTCTTTATGGAATTTCTATTTATCTGTTGTAAGCTGTGCAGATGAATAGGTAGTCTTGATAACTAACTTTTGCCATTTAGTCCATTGGATTAACAGTTAATCATTTTCAAGTGACAGTTTCTTTAGCTCATAAGATGTGTATTTTAAGTAGAGTTATACTTATTAAGTCTTTGTTGTGTGTCTTTTTTTATATATTTGCTTTTAAAAGTTGATTTTAGGGTAAAAATACTCTCAGCCAACAATTTTTGCCAATTATATATAATGTAAATGGCAAGTTCAAGCAAACAAAATGATATATGCTTATATGTATAATTTTCCTTGTGTTTTGGAATTGTTTTTGCATCTTTTAAATACTACTATCATCTTGTTTGTTAAAAAGCATCCAACTATAATAAGTAAAGAAAGAACTAAGTAGGAGCAAAGTATCCATTTTCTATGGATTTTATATGAGAATAATTAAGTTTACTCAAGAATATGACCTACATATGTTTGCATAGGTTCTTTGATAGTTTGATTGGATGATGCACTAAAAGTCTAATGCTTGTAAGATTGATTTCTATCTACTTGTATTGCTTCTGCTACATAACTATTTGTTAATGACCACTGCATCGTGCCATTCGAAAATTTTAATCTAAAAATGAGAAATCATTAAGCTTGTATCTCTATTATGCCATAGCTTGTGAAAAGCCTTATAACAATTTGTGGTGACATTCATGGATAGTTTCATGATCTTGCTAAACTATTTCAAATTGGTGGGAAAGTATTAGTTCGAACTATGACTTTTTTTTTCTTAATATAATCCATGGGGATTGTCTTAACTAAGTAATTGAGACCTATTAAGGATAAAAGTTTTGAAGATTGAAGTGCATCAGAGGTATTGTGAAGTAAAAGGTATAATTAACGAAATGGTTGTTTACTTCATTGCAAATTGAATAATTTTTTGTTCTTTTATAGTTTATTAATTTTATCTTATCAAAAATATTTCTAATTATTTTTAGTGTATATAAACTACCTTTATGTTTAAGGTTGTGTAGAACATCATCTCAATATGCTTATTTTTTGTATGCAATTACCCTTGACACGAATTAAGGAATACTATACCATTGTAGCATTTTTTTTATTTTGAGTTTGGAGAATGCTCTTGCTTATGAACTCTATTTGAATTATCAAGTATATAGGATTGTAAGCAATTTGGACAACTATTACAAGGTATGACCACCTAATAACTTTGGATTGATGGGTAATTGATGCATGATGAAGATAATTGAAAGAAGGTATGTCTGGCATTCAATTACTTTCAAGCTTAAATTCTCTCTATTTAAGATGTCTACTCTTTTCATTTGTTTATCTTTGAATATAATGGATCAAATTAGCTATTTAAACTTGAAAGCCAATTCATTATTTGTGGCTTAATTGTTAGTTTATGCCTATTGTAATGTCCTGAATTTTTAATTCTATCATTTGAATCTCTAAATTCTGAAATTGTAGAAACGAAGAGCATGTTTGAATTAACTTAGTAGGTGAATCTTAAATTGAAAGGAATTAAGTGTAAGTGTAATCAAAATTTTGAAGAAAAAATGATAATAAAAAAGGAATTAATTTTCCTAAACAGTATAGATGATTAGAGGAGGTTAGAAAACCCTAGAAAGGAGAGTTGTTTAAGTCTGATAGTGTAAGAAAATTTTAAATAAACAGAAATCCTATGGACCAAATTATAAAAGTGCAAAATCGGGTGAGTTAAAATATGAATATCCAAGAATTTGGGAGTTAAAGTGTGAATAATCAAGAATTTGGGATCTAATATGTAATTTTATTTAGTGTGACTAATAGATACATGACAAGTGTCATTATTAAAAGATAATGACAAGAATAGCCTTACTAATTGGTAAGAAAGGACCAAAATACTCTTGGAATTTAAAAAGATGATCAAAATACCCTTGAAGTTTCATGAAAACTCTTCCTCCTTCTCCTTTCTTCTCCAAAGCCATGAGTTACCTCCATGAGAGCTCTAAAATTGTGAGCTAGAGAGAAGGAAGAGAGAGAAATTTTCTTTTGGCTCTTTCACCCAAAAATAGTGAGATTTAGGTTTAGGTGTAGAAGATAAAGTTGCTCCTCTCATCAAGCTGTATCACATGATATATTTAGGTTGAAGAAATCTCCAAAGTTAATCAAGTTTGATGAGCTCAAAGTGGGGATTTTCAAGTTACTCCAAGAGGTAAAAATGTTCTCTTTTAAAAGCTCTTTAATGTACTCTTTTTAGTTTTTTGAAATTTTGATGTTAGCGTGGTCAAAGGAGGTTGATTATGTAGTTTTGGATGATTTGAGCATGTCTAATGATGTTTTGAATGTTATTATGTTCATCTATGGCTTTGGTTTGGTGTAAAAATAACAAGAAATCATGATGTATAAACTAGGATTTTAGAGGCATAATGGTGTATATATGAATTTGGCATGATTTATTTGGAATTTGGCTAAATTGATGAAATTAGAATAATTCTTATGAATTATAGAACCTATGGAAGATGAAATTTTGAATTATGAAAGTTTGTGTGAAAATTTCCTTTTGAAAGCTAAAAATCATAAGCATGGGAAAGGAAGGAGGAAAGGAGTTTTAGCCATTTAATTGTGTTTTTGAAAGTTTGGAATAATGTATTATAATGAAATTTATGAGGTATTGGAATGTACATTAAAATTTGGACACTTCCTTCATGGTTTAGTATATGTGGAGGAAGTAAAGAATGCATGAAGTTTAAAAAAAATGATGGTGTTCTAATAAGAATTATGATGTGTATTTATGTACAGCAAGAAAGTGGCAAGTTGGGAAGACAAAGGAATTGTAGAGAAATTTCTATGTGAAGGCAAAGGAATTATCACTATTAGACGCTTTTAAAAGGTAGCTAGCTTTATCCTTAAGTTCTGTTTTTCATTTATATGTTTTTTTGTATTTTATGCCATTATATAGAATGTGTATGAAATTGCTGTGTGTGCATCCCGGGAAGATAGTAAAATACTGTATGAGGCCTATGGCTCGAGTTCCCCAGGATAATAATGAAATTGCTGTGTACGGTACCTACGGCGTGCTGTGTGTGTGAGGTCTAGATATGATTGTTTGTGATGGCCATCCTGACTGTGATGTACGTTTCTTACAATGGTATGAAATGTTATGATAAATGATTATTTGATTTTGAAATGTATGAATGATTTATTTGTTTAAGGATCTGGAATGACTTAATATGTTTTTCTTGCAATAGCTAGTTATTGAGAAAACTTTGTTTCTTATGTTTCTATATTGTTTACTAATTATTTCAGGTGATACTTCCAAATGCCCTCTTGACAAGAAAAAATAATGCTTTGAAGTTGCATTAGAATGTTCATAGAATTTATGATGTTAGTATGTATTGGATATGTGTTCTGTAAGTTGAAATTTTTGTATAATTATGTGATCCTTGCTTATGTTGTATGAAATACATGAATTTGAGGTATTATGAACTAGTTTGGATTAGTAAGCCTTTAATATGCAATGTATGTGAAGTTTAAGTTAGAAAAATGACCAAATGAATAGTAAATGATTAAATGAACAGTGAACTTGTAGGGCAGTAAGTTGAGTATGCTTGTAGGGATTCTTGGTTGAGATATGATGCTCTAAAAATTATGAAAAAATTCAGGAGTGAACTTCATTTATGTATCATCGTCTGTACCAAAATTCAACGTAAAATAAGCTCATTTGCTATGAAAAATTATTACACGTTTTGGACTGTTCGGTTCCCGTTACAATGCTAAATACAAATTGTAACTTAATATTTCGAAGGAGTAAATAGATAATTTTTTATCTAAAAATTTTATAGCAAGTATATAACATGTTTATCAAGTCCCATACCAAATTTGAGCTTAATCGGAGTTGATTTACCCCTTGAACTAAGGGTTTACTTTTACAATTGTAAATTCTGGACAGAACTAGAACAGTAACATTTTGCTATGAATTTTGAAAGGTCAAATGATGTTTAAATTATGTTAAATTTTTATAGGATGAAGTCAATGAGTAAAAGGTTCATGGGAACAAACTTTGTAATTTTTGGAGTTCTGCAAAGTAATTTTTCATAATTTTGAAGTTGGACCAATGATTCTGGAAATGAGTAGAAAATTTTTTAAACTCAGATTTTGCTTCAAAAAGGCCTAATTGTGCAATAATTAACTATTTAATGAGGATTAAGGTGTTAATAAGTAAGCAAGTTACATTTTGGTATCAGAGCATGTTTTAGGGCCTTGTTATATGTGTGTGAATATTTATTTTATTAATTGGAATTGATTGTTGCATGGATGGAAGTGTGTTTATATTGAAATTTTAGATAAGCATGGCTAGTAGAGGTAGAAAAAGAAAAGATGCAAGTGAAGGAGGAAATGATGAGATGGCTCATGCCATGATTGCCATAACTCAAGCATTATAGAGGCTTGAGCAGAAGATTGATCAGGAGATCAACAACAATAACCCTAAGAAATTGGACCCATTCAGACTGAGGAAAAGGTACAGGCTAACAGATTTGCCAAATTGGTAAACCAATTCAGAAAAATGAACCCTCTCACCTTCAATGGGAAAGTTGGTCCCAGCAAAGCAGAGAACTGGATTAGGGAGATACAAAAGATCTTTGGCCTAATATCTTGCAACTCTGAACAAGGGTGCAGCTAGCTACTTTCCAGCTATGTGAGGAGGCTGAGTATTGGTAGGAAAGTACTAGACAGATTATGTTGAATAGAGAACAGCCTTTGAACTGGGAAAATTTTGCTGCAGCCTTTTATGAACAATATTTACTTGAAATTATTTGGGACCAGGAGTGTAAATTTTTAGATTTACAGCAAATCGATGATATGGATACAAAAGAGTTCTTGACCAAATTTGAGGAAATGTCCAAATTCTCTAGATACTTGAGGGATCATTACAATGAAGCATGGAAGTACATGAGACTAAAAAGAGCTATTAAACCTGAGATAGCCATTTACATTACGGGCTAAAGAATTAGAAGTTATCTAGAATTGGTGAGCGCCATTAGAGCCACTGATACTGCTTTGAAAAAGAAGAAATCCTTGGAAGGTGATGCATCTAAGAAAAGACCTAGTGACGAATTTCAAAAGGATAAGGATAAGAATTGGAACAATAAAAGGCCATGAACTTTCAATCCACCCTCCAGGAGTCAATCCCTTGCATTTAGGCCCTCAATTCAGTCTTCTCCTCAATCTTCTGTCAGTAATAGGCCATGTATCAAATGTGATAAATTTCATGGCAATGAACCCTGCCTTGTGAGAATATGTTATGTTTGTAGAAAAGCAGGACACTTAACTAGAGATTGCAGATTTAGGAAAGAAGAATCTTCTTTAGGATCTGGTCCAGCTATGATCTAGGCCCAATCAGTCCAGATTAAGTGGTAGTCAAGGAAGACCCCCAGCCCAGGGCCGAGTATTTGCTTTATCCAAGGAGGAGGCCAGAAAATCACCTAAACTCATCTAAGGTACAATAATATTATGTGGTTCTCTAGTAAATGCTATGTTTGATTCAAGTGCCACTCATTCCTTTATTTCTTATGAATGTGTGGGACATTTGAATCTGATTCTTG
This sequence comes from Sindora glabra, assembly GCA_020226215.1. Taxonomy (NCBI): domain Eukaryota; kingdom Viridiplantae; phylum Streptophyta; class Magnoliopsida; order Fabales; family Fabaceae; genus Sindora; species Sindora glabra. The sequence continues at coordinate 68,763,672 of CM035227.1, forward strand.
AGATATTAACATATCATATGGTTATGAATACCCCCACAGGAAACAGAGTTGTGACCTCAAATGTATGTTTGAATTGTGTGATACAGTATGAGAGTACATGTAGTGTTCTTGATTTGATATGCTTACCATTACATGATATTGATGTAATTATTGGTAAGAATTGGTTATCTGCCAATCGTGCTATGCTTGACTGTTCTAATAAGACTGTATCTATGTGTGCTAATATGCCTGTGGATATGGATGTATCTTGTTTTGTGTTATCTGTGGAAAATATGTACCTAAACTATACCCGTGCAAAGAATAGTTTGGAAAGTGATGCTAAAAGGTCTATGATTTTCTTTGCTGCACAAGTTGAGTGTGATGATGATATAGGGAAAATCCCTGTAGTTAGGGAGTATTCTGATGTGTTCCTTAAGGATTTTCGTGGACTACCCCCTGATAGAGAAGTAGAGTTTGCAATTGATCTAGTACTAGGTTCAATCCTAGTTTCCAAGACTCCATACAGAATGGCTCCAGCAGAGTTGTTAGAACTCAAGAAATAGATAGAAGAGTTATTGGAAAAAGGATTCATTCGACCTAGTGTGTCTCCATGGAGTGCACCAATTTTGTTTGTTAAGAAAAAGGATGGAAGTTTAAGGTTGTGTATTGACTACAGGCAACTAAATAAGGTAACAATTAAGAATAAATATCCTTTGCCTAGAATAGATGATTTGTTAGACCAATTGGTGGGTGCTATTGTTTTCTCAAAAATTGATTTAAAATCTGGGTACCACCAATTGAAAGTTAAGAATGAGGATATACCGAAAATTGCATTTAGAACTAGATATGGTCATTATGAGTTTCTTGTTATGCCTTTTGGATTAACAAATGCACCAGCTATTTTTATGGATTACATGAATAGAATTTTCAGACCATATCTAGATCCATTTGTAGTTGTATTTATAGATGACATACTCATTTATTATAGGACGCCGGAAGAACATGAAACTCATTTACATATAGTCTTGTAAACTTTGAAAAAAAAGAGACTATATGTAAAGTTAGGTAAATGTGAATTTTGGTTGTCTAAAGTCAAATTTTTAGGTCACATAATGTCTAAAGATGGAATATCCGTTGACCTACATAAAGTGGAAGCAGTATTGAAATGGGAAAGACCTAGAACAGTAACAGAAATAAGGAGTTTTCTTGGCCTAGCAGGGTATTACAGATGATTTATTTAAGGTTTCTCTCAGTTAGCTTTGCCATTGACCAGATTAACAAGAAAGGAGCAACTGTTTGTATGGACAAACAGATGTGAACAAAGTTTTCAAGAGCTTAAAGAGAGATTGACTTCTACCCTAGTGTAGGTAATTCCTGATTCTAGTAAGCCATTTACGATTTACAATCATGCCTCTAGAAAAGAATTAGGATGTGTGTTGATGCAGGAAGGTAAAGTAGTTGCTTATGCATCCAGACAATTGAGACCTCATGAAGAAAACTATCCTACACATGATTTAGAATTAGCAGCTGTTGTATTTGCATTAAAAATTTGGAGGCATTATTTGTATGGTACACATTTTGAAGTGTTAACAGATTATAAAAGTCTCAAATATCTTTTTGATCAGAAAGAGTTGAATATGAGACAGAGAAGATGGCTAGAATTTCTCAAGGATTATGATTTTACTCTTAAATACCATCCAGGAAAAGTGAACGTAGTAGCAGATGCACTTAGTAGAAAGTCCATACACATGCCATCAATGATGATAGAAGAATACAAGTTGATTGAAGGAATCAGAGACTTAAATCTGAATATATATGAAGAATCTGTGGCATTAATGGTTAGTGAAGTTAGAATTGTTAGTAACTTGGAAGAGAGGATTAGGAAGGCTTTAGAAAAAGATGATCTGGCTAAGAAGAAAATGGAACAATTAAGGCAAGATGAAGCCAAAGATTTTAGTATGTCTGGAGATGGATTACTTAGATTCAAAGACAGAGTTTATGTACCTGATGATGATGGTTTGAGGAATGAGATTTTGGAGGAAGCACATAAAAGTAGATATACTATTCATCTTGGAGTTATCAAAATGTATCAAAATCTAAAGAAGAATTTCTGGTGGCCGGGAATGAAATCTGATGTCACTCAATGATATGAACCAGTCAAGCACTTTGCATGAGCAAGCCCAAGTAGAGAAAGATTTAATATTAAGTGAAGGCCCAATGACAAGAGGGAGGCTCAAAAGAATACAAGAAGCAATTGGAGCCCATGTAAATGCAATTCTGGCCCAAGGAGCCCAAGAAGATGAAACAAATAAAGTTAAAGTGCTGCTCATCCAAGCCCAAGAAATCAAAAGATAGTTGAGGTGCAACGAATCTGGACACATTTTCCTAATATGGAGCATCATAAATTAGGAGATAATTTCCTGTTAAGGAATATCTGAGTCAAATGAATCTGGACATATTCCCAACATGGAGCATGACAAATTAGGAGATAATTTCCTAATATGGAGCGCAACAAATGTGGAAACATTATCCTAATATGGAGCGCAATGAATCTGAAGATAATTTCCAAATATAGGATACAATGAATCTAGACATGGAGTGTAGCAAATCAGGAAATATTTTCCTAATCGGGAATTTAACAAATAAGGAAAATCTGAGAATAATTTCTATTTTTAATTTAGTGATAGTCAAACTTTGTATTTATGGCATTTACTATTTGTACTTTCCTAAAACTAGTATAAATAGGAATCTATGTAACTTAGAATGGACAGTTCATGAATAATACACAAATTTGAGTGTTTTTTCTCCAAAGTGTGAGAATTATATCTTCTTTTGCTCTTGTGAAACCTTGCTTTGTCAATCTTCCCTTATAAGATTGGTGATTCAAATTCATAAAAGCCCCCAATTTGTGCTTCAACCCAAGTGCGTTGTTGTGTGGATTGGTCAATTTGTGTTCGTGGTTGGACAAGTGGTCTAAGCAGCAGGTCGCGTTCCTTATAGCGTTGGTTGGCTGTTTGCATTTGTCAGGTCATCGAACCACCCAAGTCAGAGCTTATCACTTCCAATTTCCTTCCTCATTTCTGGAGTGTGGCGCTCATATCATTCTTTTACATTATTTTAATTTATTTTATTTGCTTACGCCGTGAAGATCGGGACACCCCTATGGAATTCCCTATCATTTGGTATCCGAGCTACTGGTTGACACGGTAGGCGTTTAGTTTATTCTTTTGTTCTGCAATATATAAAAAAAGTAAAAAAAAAAAGAAGAAAAAAAAATTCGTGCAAAAAAAAATATTCAAGCAAAAAAAAAAAAAGAAAGCACAAAAAAAAAGAAGCAAAAGTAAAAAGAAAATCCTGAAAAAAAAAAAAAGAGGAAAGTGATATATATATAAAAAAGAAGAAGAAGAAGAAGACGTAACTATTCAGTTTCTTTCAGAATTATTGAATTGCACAGTTGAGATAGACATTGTTTTGTACACATAAGGAATTTCTTTACTTTCATTTACAGAACCTATCCCTTATCTTGTAACCTTTTTTTTGGCCGTCTACATTTAAGTGCTTGGTTGAAGCCGAGAAATTGGCAATTGTTGAATCACTTACAAGGATTTAGGTTGCATAAGAGCTTAGGAAGGTATTGAGGGATTGAGAGCTAGTGAGATTATCAAGAGAAGAGTGAAAACACTTAATTGAGAGAATTTGTGAGATCAAATATTCTATTTCCCTTTTCACTAACATGGCAGAAGAAGGAGAACTCTTGGTGGCGAGAAGAGCACTTAGCATTCAAACAATGGAGGAAGAGAACAACCAAAGAGAAAACTTATTCCACACACGCTGCCGAATTCAAGACAAGGTATGTAGTGTGATAATTGATAGAGGAAGTTGCAGCAATGTGGCAAGTGTTGAATTAGTAGAAAAGCTGAACCTACCTACACTCAAACACAACCGTCCCTACAAGCTCCAATGGCTGAATGAGTGTGGTGAAATGAAGGTGACAAAACAAGTGAAAATTTTATTTTCTATTGGTAAATATAGAGATGAAGTTGTATGTGATATTGTACCCATGAAAGCATGTCATCTTTTATTAGGTAGGCCTTGGCAGTATGATAGGAGAGTCACACACGACGGGTTTTCAAACCGTTATTCTTTTGTACTTCGAGGGGAACCTATAACCCTCCTTCCTATGTCACCAAAACAAATATTGGAAGATCAAATCAAGAGAGAAAAGAAAAGAGAGAGTGAGAATAAGGAAGAAAATCAAAAGGCAGAAAGTAAAAATAAAAATGAGAAAAAGCCAGAAAAAGTGAGTCAATTAAAAGAGAAGAAAGAAAGAAAAGAAAAATTGAGAGGAAAGGGAGAGAATGAGGAGAAAGGAGAGAAGAGCTTGCTAGTGGCAAAAAAGAGTGAGATTAAACAAGTTTTGTTTTCTCAACAAAACCTCCTAATACTTATGTATAAAGAGGCTATGTTGAACACTAACAACTTAACCTCTGTATTGCCTAGTGCTATTTTATCTCTTTTGCAGGAGTATAAGGATATTTTTCCCGATGAGGTACCTCCAGGTTTACCACCAATTAGAGGGATAGAACATCAAATTGATTTTATTCCTGGAGCATCTTTGCCTAATCGTCCAGCATACCGCACAAATCCTGAAGAGGCTAAGGAAATCCAAAAACAAATTCAAGAGTTTATGGACAAAGGATATGTGAGAGAGAGCCTTAGTCCTTGTGCAGTTCCAGTATTACTTGTGCCTAAGAAGGATGGTACATGGAGGATGTGCATTGATTGTAGAGCCATTAACAACATAACAGTAAGATATCGTCATCCTATTCCTAGGTTAGATGATATGCTTGATGAATTAACTGGTTCTACTATCTTCTCTAAAATTGATTTAAAAAGTGGCTATCATCAAATAAGAATGAAAGAAGGAGATGAATGGAAAACGGCATTTAAGACTAAACATGGACTTTATGAATGGTTGGTTATGCCTTTTGGATTAACGAATGCACCTAGTACATTCATGAGGTTAATGAACCATGTCTTGCGATCTTACATTGGTAAATTTGTTGTAGTTTATTTTGATGATATTCTTGTGTATAGTAGAACCTTTGATGAACATGTGGATCACCTTAGACAAATTTTAGATGTTCTGAGAAAGGAAAGATTGTTTGGCAATTTCAATAAATGTGATTTTTGCACAGATAAAGTTGTTTTTCTTAGTTATGTTGTAAGTAGTAAAGGTATAGAAGTGGATGAAGAGAAGGTCAAAGCAATCCAAGATTGGCCAACTCCTACCACCATTGGACAAGTGAGGAGCTTCCATGGACTTGCAAGCTTCTATAGGAGGTTCGTGAAGGATTTCAGTACCTTGGCTGCCCCATTGAATGAATTGACCAAAAAGAATGTTCCTTTTATATGGGGAAAACTCAAGAGAAAGCCTTCAAAGCCATCAAGGAGAAGCTCACTAGTGCACCTTTATTAGCCCTTCCAGATTTTGGTAAGACTTTTGAAATTGAATGTGATGCTAGTGGAATTGGCATAGGAGGTGTACTCATACAAGAAGGTAAGCCTATTGCATACTTCAGCGAAAAACTAAGTGGACCCACACTTAATTATCCAACTTATGATAAAGAGTTGTATGCATTAGTTAGAGTTTTGGAAAATTGGCAACATTATTTGTGGCCCAAAGAATTTGTTATACATTCTGAGCATGAAGCTCTCAAACATGTAAAGAGTCAAAACAAGTTGAATCGTAGGCATGCTAAATGGATTGAATTCATTGAATCATTTCCCTATGTGATTAAGCATAAGAAAGGGAAAGAAAATATTGTTGCTGATGCTTTATCATGAAGGTATATTCTTCTTTCCATGTTAGATGCTAAGGTTCTTGGTTTTGAATTTATTAAAGAATTGTACACTAATGATGCTGATTTTGGTGAAGCCTTTAGTCATTGTAGACCAAGTGCTGGTTGGAACAAATTTTTCTTGCATGATGGCTTCTTATTTCACATTGGCAAACTTTGCATTCCAAATTATTCATTGCGTGTAATATTATTGAAAGAAGCGCATTCTGGAGGTCTCATGGGACATTTTGGTGTTGCAAAAACATTTGCTGTTCTAAATGAACATTTTTATTGGCCTAGGATGCGTAGGGATGTTGAAAAATTTGTGGGAAAATGTATTGTATGTCATAAAGCAAAATCTAAATTGAATCCCCATGGATTGTACACTCCCCTCCCCATTCCAAATGTACCTTGGGAAGATATTTCTATGGACTTTATTTTAGGATTGCCTAGGTCTAAGAGGGGGAGAGACTCTATTTTTGTTATTGTAGATAGATTTTCTAAAATGGCACATTTCATTCCATGTCATAAAGTTGATGATGCTTCTAACATTGCTAATTTATTCTTTAGGGAAGTTGTGAGGTTGCATGGGATGCCAAGAACCATTGTTTCTGATCGAGATGCTAAATTCCTAAGCTATTTTTGGAAAACCTTATGGAGCAAGCTTGGGACAAAGTTATTATTTTCTACAACATGCCACCCACAAACTGATGGACAAACTGAAGTTGTGAATAGAACACTTTCTTCTTTGTTGAGAACGATCATCAAGAAAAATTTGAAGAATTGGGAGGAGTGTCTACCACACGTCGAGTTTGCTTACAATAGGGCTGTTCATTCCACTACTAAATATTCGCCCTTTGAAATTGTTTATGGTTTTAATCCTCTTGCACCTATTGATTTAATTCCTTTACCTTTGTAGGAAAGAGCTAACATGGATGGTAAGCAACGTGCTGAGTTTGTTAAACAAATTCATGAAAAGGCACATCATAACATTGAAAGGATGACTCAACAATATGCGAATCGTGCTAATAAAGGGAGAAAGCAAATAATTTTTGAGCCTGGAGACTTAGTCTGGTTGCATTTAAGAAAGGAGAGATTTCCCGAGAAAAGAAAATCTAAACTCATGCCAAGAGGAGATTGACCTTTTCGAGTACTTGAGAGGATCAATAATAACGCTTACAAGCTTGAATTGCCTGGTGAGTATGGAGTTAGTACTACCTTCAATGTTTCTGACCTCTCCCCTTATTTTGATGCAGATCTTGAAGAGTCGAGGACGACTCCTTTTCAAGAGGGGGAGGATGATATGAACCAGTCAAGCACTTTGCATGAGCAAGCCCAAGTAGAGAAAGATTTAATATTAAGTGAAGGCCCAATGACAAGAGGGAGGCTCAAAAGAATACAAGAAGCAATTGGAGCCCATGTAAATGCAATTCTGGCCCAAGGAGCCCAAGAAGATAAAACAAATAAAGTTAAAGTGCTGCTCATCCAAGCCCAAGAAATCAAAAGATAGTTGAGGTGCAACGAATCTGGACACATTTTCCTAATATGGAGCATCATAAATTAGGAGATAATTTCCTGTTAAGGAATATCTGAGTCAAATGAATCTGGACATATTCCCAATATGGAGCATGACAAATTAGGAGATAATTTCCTAATATGGAGCGCAACAAATGTGGAAACATTATCCTAATATGGAGCGCAATGAATCTGAAGATAATTTCCAAATATAGGATACAATGAATCTAGACATGGAGTGTAGCAAATCAGGAAATATTTTCCTAATCGGGAATTTAACAAATAAGGAAAATTTGAGAATAATTTCTATTTTTAATTTAGTGATAGTCAAACTTTGTATTTATGGCATTTACTATTTGTACTTTCCTAAAACTAGTATAAATAGGAATCTATGTAACTTAGAATGGACAGTTCATGAATAATACACAAATTTGAGTGTTTTTTCTCCAAAGTGTGAGAATTATATCTTCTTTTGCTCTTGTGAAACCTTGCTTTGTCAATCTTCCCTTATAAGATTGGTGATTCAAATTCATAAAAGCCCCCAATTTGTGCTTCAACCCAAGTGCGTTGTTGTGTGGATTGGTCAATTTGTGTTCGTGGTTGGACAAGTGGTCTAAGCAGCAGGTCGCGTTCCTTATAGCGTTGGTTGGCTGTTTGCATTTGTCAGGTCATCGAACCACCCAAGTCAGAGCTTATCACTTCCAATTTCCTTCCTCATTTCTGGAGTGTGGCGCTCATATCATTCTTTTACATTATTTTAATTTATTTTATTTGCCTACGCCGTGAAGATCGGGACACCCTTATGGAATTCCCTATCACTCAAGTTGTAACTAAATGTTTGACATGTCAAAGAGTTAAGATAGAACATCAAAGACCGGTTGGATTATTACATCCTTTGGATATTCTTGAATGGAAGTGGGACAGTATAGCTATGGATTTTATTACAGGACTTCCAAGAACGTCCTCTGGGCATGATAGCATTTGGGTGATTGTAGATAGGCTCACCAAATCTATTCATTTCTTGGCTATTAAGATTACTTATTCTTTGGATAAGTTAGCAAGAACCTATATTAATGAAATTGTTAGATTGCATGGTGTACCTAACAGTATTGTATCTGATAAAGATCCCAGGTTCACTTCTAGATTTTGGAGAACTTTGCAAGAAGCTATGGGTACGAAGCTAAGGTTTAGTACAGCATACCACCGACAGACAGATGGACAAACATAAAGAACCATACAGACGTTAGAAGATATGTTAAGATCCCGTGTTAGAAATGAAAGGAAATTGGGATTCATATCTGCCGTTAGTTGAATTTGCTTATAATAATAGTTTTCATTCTAGTATACAGATGGCGCCGTATGAAGCTCTATATGGTAGGAAGTGCAGATCTCCGTTATGTTGGATAGAATTAAGTGAAAGAACTATGTTAGGACCAGAACTAGTGGATCAAACCACTCAGCAGATAAAGCTTATTAGAGAAAGACTATTAGCAGCACAAAGTCGTCAGAAGAGTTATGCAGATAAAAGAAGGCGACTCCTAGAATTTGAAGTGGATGATCATGTTTTTCTCAAAGTAACTCCGGTTATGGGTATAGGTAGATCACTCAGAACTAAGAAACTCCATCCCAGGTATATTGGTCCATTTCAGATCACTGAGAGAGTGGGACCATTAGTGTATAGAATTGCCTTACCTCCTGAATTGTCATAATTGCATGATTTGTTTCATGTTTCTTAGTTGAAAAATTATCATCCTGATCCCACACATGTCATAAATTATAAAGGAGTGAAAATACATGAAAACTTATCATTTACTTTAGAACCAGAAAGAATCTTGGATGTGCAGGTGAAGCAACCAAGGAATAAGAACATTCCTTTAGTGAAAGTATTATGGAGAAACATGACAGAAGAAGAGGCAACCTGGGAAACTGGGGCAGATATGAGGAACCAGTATCCATATCTCTTTACTTAAGGTATGTATTTCAAATTTTGAGGATAAAATTCTTTTAAGGGGGGTAGAGTTGTAATGTCCTGAATTTTTAAATCTATCATTTGAATCTCTAAATTTTGAGGCTGTAGAAATGAAGAGCACGTTTGAATTACCTTGGTAGGTGAATCTTAAGTTGAAAGGAATTAAGTGTAAGTACAATCGAAATTTTGAAGGAAAAAAGATAATAGAAAAAGAATTAATTTTCCTAAACAGTATAGATGATTAGAGGAGGTTAGAAAACCCTAGAAAGGGGAGTTGTCTAAGTCTGATAGTGTAAGGATTTTTTAAACAGACAGAAATCCTATGGACCAAATTGCAAAAGTGCAAAATCGGGTGTGAGTTAAAATGTGAATAACCAAGAATTTGGGAGTTAAAGTGTGAATAACTAAGAATTTGGGATTTGATATGTAATTTTATTTATTGTGGCTAATAGACACATGACAAGTGTCATTATTAGAAGAAAATGGCAAGAATAGCCTTACTAATTGGTGAGAAATGACCAAAATACCCTTGAAATTTTAAAAAATGATCAAAATACCCTTGAAGCTTCATGAAAACTCTTCCTCCTTCTCCTTTCTTCTCCAAAGCTGTGAGTTACCTCCATGAAAGCTCTAAAACCGTGAGCTAAAGAGAAGGAAGAGAGAGAAATTTTCTTTTGTCTTTTTCACCTAAAAATAGTGAGATTTAGGCTTAGGTGTAGAAGACAAAGTTGCTCCTCTCATCAAGCTCTATCACATGGTGTATTTAGGTTGAAGAAATCTCCAAAGTTGATCAAGTTTGGTGAGTTCCAAGTGGAGATTTTCAAGTTACTCCAAGAGGTAAAAATATTCTCCTCTAAAAGCTCTTTAATGTATTCTTTTTAGTTTCTTGAAATTTTGATGTTGGTGTGGTCAAAGGAGGTTGATTATGTAGTTTTGGATGATTTGAGTATGTCTAATGATGTTTTAGATGTTGTTATGTTCATCTATGGCTTTGGTTTGGTGTAAAAACAACAAGAAATCATGATGTACAAACTAGGGTTTTAGAGGCATAATGCTGTATGTATGAATTTGGCATGATTTGTTTAGAATTTGGCTAAATTGATGAATTAGAATAATTCTTATGAATTATGGAGCCTATGGAAGATGAAATTTTGAATTATGAAAGTTTGTGTGAAAATTCCCTTTTGAAAGCTAAAAATCGTAAGCATGGGAAAGGAAGGAGGGAAGGAGTTTTAGTCATTTAATTGTATTTTTGAAAGTTTAGAACAATGTATTACAATGAAGTTTAGGAGGTATTGAAATGTACATTAAAATTTGGACATTTCCTTCATGGTTTAGTGTTTGTGGAGGAAGTAAAGAATGCATGAAGTTTAAGAAAAATGATGGGGTTCTAATAAGAATTATGATGTGTATTTATGTACAACAAGAAAGTGGCAAGTTGGAAAGGCAAAGGAATTGTAAAGAAATTTCTAAGTGAGGGCAAAGGAATCATCACTATTGGAAGCTTTTAAAAGGTAGCTAACTTTATCCTTAAACTTTATTTCCCATTTATATGTTTTTCGTATTTTATGTCATTGTATAGAATGTGTATGAAATTGTTGTGTGCGCATCTTGGGAAAACAGTAAAATACTGTGTGTGAGGCTTATGGGTCGAGTTCCCCAAGATAATAATGAAATCGTTGTGTGCAGTACCTATGGCATGCTGTGTGCGTGAGGCCTAGGTACGATTATTTGTGATGATCATCCTGATTGTGATGCACGTTTCTTACAATGGTATGAAATGTTGTGATAAATGATTATTTGATTTTGAAATGTATGATTTATTTGCTTAAGGATCTGGAATGGCTTAATATGTTTTTCTTGCAATAACTAGCTATTGGGAAACTTTATTTCTTATGTTTCTATATTATTTACTAACCATTTCAGGTGATACTTCCAAAGGTCCTCTTGACAAGAAAGAATAATGTCTTGAAGTTGCTTTAGAATGTTCATAGAGTTTATGATATTAGTATGTATTGGATATGTGTTCTGTAAGTTAAAATTTTTGTATAATTATGTGACCCTTGCTTATGTTGTATGAAATACATGAATTTGAGGTATCATGAACTAGTTTGGAGTAATAAGCTTTTAATATGCAATGTATGTGAAGTTAGAAAAATGACCAAATAAACAGTGAACTCGTAGGGTAGTAAGCTGAGTATGTTTGCAGGGATTTTTGGTAGAGATATGATGCTCTAAAAATTATGAAAAAATTCAGGAGTGAACTTAATTTATTTATCATCCTCTGTGCCAAAATTAAGCCTAAAATAAGCTCATTTGCTATGGAAAATTATTACACGTTTTGGACTGTTCTGTTTCCGTCACAGTGCTGAATACAGATTGTAACTCAGTATTCCGAAGAAGTAAATGGATGATTTTTTATCCGAAAATTTTATAGCAAGTATATAACATGTTTATCAAGTCCCGTACCAAATTTTAGCTTAATAGGAGTTGATTTACCGCCTGAACTAAGGATTTACTTTTACAGTTATAAATTCTGGACAGCACTAGAACAGGAACATTTTGCTGTGAATTTTGAAACGTCAAATGATGTCTAAATTATGTCAAATTTTTACAGGATGAATTCAATGAGTAAAAGGTTCATGGGAACAAATTTAGTAATTTTTGGAGTTCTTCAATGTAGTTTTTCATAATTTTGAAGTTGGAATAACAATTCTGGAAATGAGCAGAAAATTTCTGAAACTTAGATTCTATAATATTTTATTTCGTAGAATCTTAAATTGACTTCAAAAAGGCCTGATTGTGCAATAATTACCTATTTAATGAGGATTAATGTATTAATAAGTAAGCGAGTTACAGCTATAATGGTACACTTGAATTGTTTATACCCTATTTATGTATATTTTAAAAATAATGTATTCATTGAATCATTAGTAAGCGATGCATTATGGGTTTGGTACGATTGTGTGGGGTATATAATTTGATTCAATGTTCTTGGTTTTATCTCATCCCTATTGGATGTATTCTTCGATAACTTCCTCTAATTGCTTACTTAGTGAGGTACAAGATTCTGAAAGTGTATTTTATATGGTTAGGGAGGAACAAGAATTAGGTTTTAAAATGCTTTAGTATTCATTGATTGAAGTTTAAGGCTAGAGAGTAAGTACCTGGCTTCATTGAAATTGATAGGAGCAAATTGTTTATGGGCTACCTTGGAGTATGATGTTGAAAGGTTAATCTTATGTTGTCAATAAAGAAGCAATAATGGTCATAAAATTCAAGATTTAGTGGAATAGTGTGTCAGCACTAGATAGAGGTATTCAATAGACAAACATCTTCAATGATCATTAAGTTTTATTTTTAAATGAAATCACAATGAGGTTGAATTAAGAAACCTACTTTAGAGCTGTACTATCAAAGTTGTTAATTTTCTTATCATACAATGAATGCATAATTAATCGTGAAGAATTTTCACATCTTATTATATATAGTAATATTCTATTCACTTGTATGTGTCTTGACTTGTTATGCTTGCTATTATTGCTTTTGCATGTTATTATTGCTCATAATTTCCTTAATAATTCTTGATGAAGTTTACATGGCAAATTTAACCTTATTATTGAAATTTTTACTCTATATCATGTACTTATACTTCATTTGCTTAATTATGAAAGGACACTAGAATTTGTGATAAGCTAAGTGATATAGGCTTATTAGTGTTTTTTAAACTATGTTAATATAGTGTGGTGTGTCTAAAAAGTGTTGCATTAGATCCTTTCTTACGATCATTTATAATTATTGGGCTATTGATGATAATTACTTATGAGGAAGATATGGAATATATTTTCTTAAAGCATGTACCTAAAATTAAGTTTGAATTTATCTTAATTGTCCGATATGATCCTAAAAGAGGCAATGACAAAAAAAATAATTAAAAGAATTAAGAAAAAGCTTCAAGGGTTAATTTAAAAGGCTTAGAACTTAGAAAAGACTTTATAATTAGCGCATGGTAATATGATTCTAAGGAAGGTCAATCACAAGGAAATAAGCTTGGAGGAGATTGTTCAAATACATTTGAATTTTGCCACATTATCACCAAGTTAGCACTATATCACTACCATGTCATTAAGGAGTTAGTGTTACATCAACACCACATCCTTTATAAGCCACATTAGTCATAATCCATATCATCATTATATCAATAAAGACATAGCACCACATTAGTACTACATCAATTATAATCCTAATTAATACCACTTCACCTATTTTACTATTATTTGTTGTTTTAGACTTTACTACTATAGTAGTTGGACCTTTAATTTGTATTTATTTTATATTAAATTATTTTAAAGCATTTTGGGCATATTTAGTGTCATTTGAGCTCAATTTTCAATTAAAATTTTAGAAAGTTATATAAGGAGGTTTATTTTTTATACCAAATCAAATTTTGATTTTTTGACATTATTGCTATCTGATTGTTTATGAGGATTTCCTCTCTAAATTCTTGTAAGAATTTGTAGGCATATCAAAGGAGATTTAACTTTTGTACTAAATCAGATTTTGACTTTTAACATTATTGCTATCTAATTGCTTACGATAATTTCCTCTCTAAGTTCTTATAAGAACTTAAAGACTTATCAAAGGAGATTTAACCTTTGTACTAAATTAGATTTTAACTTTTGACATTATTGCAATCTGATTACTTATAAGGATTTCCTCTCTAAATTTTTATAAAAACTTGAAGACTTATTAAAGAAGATCTAACCTTTGTGGCATCAATTTTATTTCTTATTGTTTTCAATTTCTTCCTTTTTTCTAAAACATGACGACAATATCCTTCATTTTCTTTGACTATATCTGAATTAGGATAGATCTAGTTAGGATTCACATCATTTGGTATCAGAGCAAAGTTTTCAAACTTAGGTTTAATTTCTCTTCAACTTTCTGGTTATTATTCATGCTATTGTTCACATATTATTGATCATTTAGTTCATCCTACTATTCACCAATTCATATCATAATTCTTCATTTCTACCTTGTTTTAATTTTGTTTTTGTATCTATTTTATTTCTGATTTGGTTTGTGTTAAATTCCTATATTTTGATTTACCTTTGTATCAAATTTGAATTGTTCTTCAATTCTACCCTCTATATGTTTGATTTGTCTAAGTTAATTGTAAGTTTAAATTTATTTTGATACTTAGTCACTTTCTTTATTTTGTGTTGCTTCATATTGTTTAGCTTAAAATTTGATTCAAATATTAATGTTGGTCTAGTGAATGAAAGATGCATTGAGCATATTTGTTAAAAGTCCAAAATGAAGAAGTTCAACTTACAATAACTAATTGCTAGACTCTAATAGCATAACATCAAAGTGTTATAATTGAATATAATAATAGATTAAAGCAAAGTAAAGAACACTAAGTTTAAATTGTGTGAAATACTCTTATAAGCAGTACAACAAATGTTGAACTATTGTTGGAATTTAATTCAAAGCAAGTGTTAAATTGTTGTATGGAAGTAAAGAACGAAGTGAAAAGAAGAAAGACAGCAAAAAACAAAGAAGAAAAGCCAAGTAATTAAATCGAAAAGCAACTTACAAAAAGAAGGCTAAAAAAATAAAGTGTAATAAAAAATAAGCAAAAGTGAAAAAAAAATAAAAGTAAGAAAGTACAAAAGAAAGTCAAAAGGACTAGAAATGTCGAATTGTTAAAACAAAGTAAAATAAAATTTAAAGAAAAGACGGTGTTTGCATTTAATTATTGTTAGTTCTTGATATGCTCTGATCACCCTTAAACTTCTTATTTTGATATTAATTGTTCATTATCTCTTTCAATTATCTCAGTTCTTAAATTTGTACCTCTTGTTACTTTGTATTATTTTTTTCCTCTTCTTGGAGATCAATTGAATTGTTTTTTCTCCCCTTCTTGGAGACTAATTGATGTTGTTATGCTATCACTTTGTGTTGTCATTTAATTAGAAATAGTGATAGCCATAATTGTTGAATTTTTGCTAGTTGTGTCATTTAGTTCCAAAAGAATCACAAGTGAGGAAAAGAAAGGAATAGAAAAAGGCAAAAATGTGTAAGCTAATTTGAGGATAAAAGCTTAAATTGGAGTGTAAACATAAGTGTGAGTGCCATTAAATCAAGTGAAAAGTGTTCTCTGTTAAGGATCTTTCTTTTTTGTTTAACATTTCTTGCAAGTTCAAATATTAAGGATATTGAGAGGAAGTAATAACTATGCTTACTAGCTTAAGAATCTAGATTTCACTATAAGAACTATGTTTCAATACTTTGAAAGATTGAGTGTGCAAATTGTTGAAATGGATGAAAGGATTAGGAGGATGAAAGGAGAGAGAAAATAAAATAAGAGACGAGTGGAATATAAAGGAGTTGAAAATAAAGAGGATGTGAGAGATTAAATGGTTTAAATAAGAAGAAAAGAAAAAGAGGTGAACGGAAGTATGTTAGAAGAGAAGGAGATAGATAAAAAGTAATAATAGATACCAATCTTGATAACATTAAGATGAAAATTACATCATTCTAAGAAAGAAATGATTCAAAAGCTTACTTTAAGTGAGAAAAGAAGATGGAATTAATTTTTAATTGCCACAATTATTTGAAGGAAAAGAAAGTAAAGCTTATTATTATAGAATTATTTGATTATTCTATTACTTAGTGGGATAAATGGATGATAGATGTAAAAAGAGAGTGTGAATCATAAAAAGAAGATTCATCCTTAGGAACCAATGGAATTTGTACCAAAAATTATAAAGTCTCATCTAAAGGGCTAACAGTGTGGAAGATACAAGGAGATGAAAATCACTATAATTAGAGCCAATGTGGAGTAAAGTCAAAAAGAAACTATAGCTAGATTTTTCCATGAATTGAATAGAAACATTGCTAATGTGGTATAGTTACAACATTATATGACCTTGGAAGAGATGGTACACTTGGCTATGATAAAGGAGAGGCAATTCAAAAAGAAGGGCTCATCCAAATACAACTCATAATCAAGCTCTCTGTGGAAGTCTTAAGACAAGAAGAATGACAAAAGGGAAGAAATAAGTTTAAATCTGATTTCTCTTTAAAAGCAAAATATGAGTCTTCTAAGGGCAAAAACAAAGTTAAGAAGAATAAAAAATAATCCATCATCAAGTGTTTCAAATACTTGAGAAGAGGATATAATGCTAGTACTTGTGCAAACTAAAAGCTTATAGTCATCAAAGATAATGGGCAATGGGATTCTACAAGTGAAAAGAAACAAGCTACTTCATTAGATAAAGATAGTGTGAATAGTACGGATCCTTTTAAAGGAGGTGCATTGGTGAATAGAAAAATTTTAAATGTGCAAATCAAAGAGGAAAGTGAGAATTGTTAGTGTATATGCCCTAAAACCAATCATATTGGTGATTGTAATTTTGAATCATGTTATTTTAATGGCAATTTCAATTATTATATGTATATATATTATCTACGTAATATATTCAATTATAATAATAACCTTAGAATAATTGTATTCTTAAATGTCCCTAGTCATATATCATTGTGGATTAGGTTGCTTTGATATGTTAAGACTAGCATGTATGAAGACTTACATGGGATATTAAGTTTACACATGAGTACAAGTTAGAAAACTTGTATACTGGACCGACCCATATTAAGAACACTACATGGATCGTTATATGAGTGTCATAAGTGGTTCTTAGTGATCATTATTAATATGGTCCTTTGACCTAAGATCACCAAGGTTCCCTACATGTGAGTTTCATATTTTGATACTATTCTATGTCACTAATGGTTAAGTGAATGAAGGGTAGATATTGGATATGTCACATATCATGCGGAGGGATTTGTGTGATCAAGATGGGATTTTTCCCTCCTATATAACAGGAGTAACATCTATGGGCCCCTTGATTAAGTAAAGTTGAGAAAATGCATGGCCATGCTCAGATGAATTGACATGAGATGTCAATTACATTTGTTTCAGTCAGCTTACTTAGAAATCAAGAAACCTCAAGATTGGGCTATACGGGAATGACACGGTCCATGGCTCGTGCTCAATCTAGATGTATAGGACAAAAGGACATAAGTGATGATCACGTGTAAAGGTTTAGTCAAATCACCGACTTTCTCATTACTTAGGTAACAATGATGTGATGCTAGACACCAATCATTGTTTATGATCATTAATATGATTAATGGTCATTGCCAACGTAATGAGAGCCTGTAGGGTCGCACACTTAGAGCCTAGTAAATTTGGAATTAATGGACCAAATTGTTTGGGCTTAATATTTGGGAATTCATGTTATAATTATAAGGCCCAATAGTAAGCTTATAATTATACATGGAATAAATCCCAAATAGGTTAGGTTTTTTTATGCACCTATTTAAATAGGCTTATTGGGTAATAATAGGATTGCTATTCATTATTCACGCACCCTAAAAAGACATAAAAAACCCTAGCACTTCTCCTTGACCAAAACCCCTGAAGAGGCGTAGCTAGCACTACGAGGTGTAAGGAGATCAATTCCAACCGGTGTGTGTAGCAGACATTCATCGGTGATTCACGAGTTCCTGTGGATACCACAGAGGTGTAGCCACATAAACGTTGTACTGGTGATCTGATTTTCTAGTTTCTATTCCGGTTCGTGATTTGGAAGCAGATCGGATTTGCTGTGTAGTGGATAGAAGATTTTTGGCCGAAAGGTATAAACCCTAATCCCTAATCTATGGCGTTCTAAATTCGCATGGATCCTTGGTGGAAATCGTACAAAATTTTATTCCGCTGTGCATGTATGATGCACGATTTCCAGCAGTGGTATCAGAGCTACTTGCAAATCCATAGATTAGTTTTCTGTGTTATGCGTTTAAATCTGGATAATTCGTGTTTAATCAGATCATGCATGATGCAATTAGGGTTTTGGATCAATGTAATTCTGTATGTTGATGAATCGGTTTTGATTAGATTAAAATTAGATGGAAACATACATAATTAATGATTCAGTTTTAATGAGATTAAAAACTGGAAACGTAGCTGATGAAGGTTTCAATTTTAATGAGATTAAAATTTGAACAAAAACATGTCTGATCGTATACATGTGATGTATGCATTCTGTTTCATTTAATGAGATTAAATTAAACAAAAACATGGACTAATGTTTGAGTTAATATGGCAGAACATCAAGAATTAGGATTTCGGAACAGTTCTGGAATTAGGGTTCTTGATAAAATCTAATTTTGGCCGATTGTTTTTATAGTTAATATAGAAATTGAAACATTCAAAATTTTTTGGACTTTTGCCCGAAAGTCTTCAAAATTTTGAATGTAAGATGCATGAAAATTTTTGGGAAGGGGGCTCAACCCCCTCACCCCCGCGAGGGGCGGCCTCCCCTCGACCCCCGCCCGCTAACTGGCTAGCGGGACCGTCGTACTAACTTTGCATAGCGCAATAATTGATAGCCTAAATCTAAGCTGCGTTTCAAAATCAATCTTTTCATAACCTTCTAATTTTAAACAAGTTAAAATTGGAAACAAGATCAATTTAAATAAATACCTATTGTTGTTTGTATGCTTACATGTGATGTTTGCTGCATGATGCATAGTTATGGCCCTTACACCATAATGTATGGTTATCTTTCATTTATTGGTTTTGGTTTTATTGTAATTAAATACGGCCTGCGTGTCGTGCCTTTCTCTATAAATTCTAGTTGTACATTCTTTCTCTCACCTTACTCCCCTCGAATGTAACTCGAGTTTTCTCCTTCATTATGTATTGTAAAGTTAAAATAGTTTACTTTCAAATGTACAACATGTTTAAGCCTGGAGCTTGCTACCATGGAGACAAGGAGCCAAAATCAATATGAGGACAACCGTGGAAGATGCTTAAAGAAGATATCTTTACCCTAGGTTAACCTGTTGGTTTTCTCATTGGCTTGGGAAAACCAATGTAGTTGGGCCATAACTATGCACATTTATTTTATGCTTTATATTAATGTATATGATATGTTAGATATAGCATGAATGGATGACAAATAATGGTGAGATCTAAAATAGACATTTAAATCCCTCAATGCAAATATTAAGTCAGTAATAAAAGTGATGCCTTCCAATGAATGGCACTTGTTAAGGCCTTGATCAACATAAGGCAGGTTTGCCAAAGCAAAGTGCCTAGTTTATCTTGGTGAGACACGATAGGATAATAGTGATATCCAAATGCCAATAATTGGGTTTTTGACTTAACTAGGCCATCTCAATAGGATTGGGGGCCTAGAGGCATGGAGTTGGGCTTAAGTCCATGAGATGGATTTGAACAAGTGTTGTTCACCTAACTATCCAAGAGTTACATAAAATGTAATTGGCAAGGAGTTGCCTACCTAAATAGCCAAAACTTGAGTGATCAGCCAAAGCTGACTTAAGTCTAGGTGAAATATGGATCTTGGCCCACTAGAAAATCTCAAACGCTACGATTTTCTGAAATAATAGTGAGGGCTATTATTTTGAGAAAAATAGTGGGAGTATTATTTAATAAAAGACCTTATTAAATATATAAAATACATGATTCTCATTTTGCATATTTTTCTATTGTAGATAACCATGGCATCAAATGCATCAAATTTATCACTGCGATCTATCCTTGAGAAGGATAAACTGAATGGGATGAATTTTCTTGATTGGTATCGAAACTTGAAGATTGTCCTCAAGCATGAGAAAAAACAATATGTCCTAGAGCAACCTACTCCAGATGAGCCTGCTGCTAATGCTCCTCGAGCAGAAAAGGATGCTTATAATAAGCATCTAGAAGATGCTCTGGATGTCAGTTGTCTCATGCTTGCTACCATGAACTCTGAGCTTCAGAAACAACATGAGAACATGGAAGCGTTCAATATGATTGATCACTTTAAACAGCTCTACCAAGAGCAAGCAAGACATGAGAGATATGATGTATCTAAAGCATTGTTTCAGTGTAAGATGGCTGAAGGAACACCCGTTGCTACACATGTACTTAAAATGATTGGGTACATCAATAGTCTTGAAAGATTGGGTTTTCCTTTGCAGCAAGAATTGGCCATTGATATAGTTCTGCAATCGTTGCCTGAGAGCTATAGTCAATTCGTCATGAATTACAACATGAACAAAATTGATAAGACTTTGCCTGAACTACTTAACATGTTGAGAACTGTTGAGTAGAACTTGAAAAAGTCCAAGCTCAATTCCATTATGATGGTTCAAAAGGGCAAAGGAAAAGGCAAGTCTAAGGCCAAGAATAAAAAGAAAAAGGACAAGACTGATGGAAAGTCCAAGTCAAGTTCCTCTGCACTGAAGCCCAAAGGTGGCGTGGCCAAGGAAGGACAATGCTTCCATTGTAAAAAACCAGGACATTGGAAGCGAAATTGCAAGATTTACCTGGAAGAGCTTAAGAAGCAAAAGGAAAGTGGGACTTCCAACTCAGGTATTTATGTTATAGAGGTTAATTTATCTACTTCTACATCTTGGGTATTAGATACTGGATGTGGTACTCACATTTGTGTAAATGTGCAGGATCTTAAAGAAAGTAGATCATTAGCCAAAGGTGAAGTGGACCTGCGCGTTGGAAATGGAGCAAGAGTTGCTGCATTAGCTGTAGGGACTTATTATTTATCTTTACCTAGTGGATTAGTTTTAGAATTGGACAATTGTTATTTTGTGCCTACTGTTAGTAGAAATTTGATTTCTATTTCTTGTTTAGACAAGAAAGGTTTTTCATTTATAATAAAGGACAAATGTTGCTCTATTTATTTAAATGAAATGTTTTATGGCAGTGCACAATTAATGAATGGTCTTTATGTTCTGGACCTTGAAAATCTAATCTATAACATAAACACGAAGAAGGTCAAAACTAATGATTCAAATCCAACCTATCTTTGGCATTGTCGTTTAGGCCATATAAATGAGACACGCATCTCCAAACTTCATAAGGATGGATTTTTGGACTCATTTGATTTCGAATCATATGAGGTATGTGAGTCATGTTTATTAGGTAAGATGACTAAAGCCCATTTTACTGGGAAAGGTGAAAGGGCTAGTGATTTATTGGGCCTTATACATAGTGATGTATGTGGACCTTTAGACACACAAGCTAGAGGAGGTTATCAGTACTTCATTACTTTTACTGATGATTTCAGTAGATATGGTTACGTGTTTCTTATGAAACACAAGTCTGAATCTTTTGAAAAGTTCAAAGAGTTCAAAAATGAAGTACAAAACCAACTTGGTAAAAGTATTAAAGCACTTCGATCAGATCGAGGTGGTGAATACTTAGACCGAGAGTTCCTTAATCATCTAAAAGAGTGTGGCATTGTATCACAACTCACTCCACCAGGAACACCTCAATGGAATGGTGTTTCTGAAAGGAGGAATCGAACTTTGTTAGACATGGTTTGGTCAATGATGAGTCAGGCTGACCTTCCAAATTCCTTCTGGGGACATGCTCTAGAGACTGCAACTTTCACACTAAATCATGTTCCGTCAAAATCAGTTCAAAAGACACCATATGAGATATGGACTGGGAAACGTCCTAGTTTGTCTTTTATGAAGATTTGGGGCTGCGAAGCTTACGTAAGACGTCAAGCTTCTGATAAACTTGGACCCAAATCTGATAAATATTTTTTTGTTGGATATCCTAAGGAAATAAAAGGATATTATTTCTATAATCCAACCGAGCAAAAAGTGTTTATTGCTCGAACTGGTGTTTTTCTAGAGAGAGAATTTATCTCTAAAAGAATCAGTGGGAGAAGAATAAAACTTGAAGAAATTCAAGATCAACGAGAAAACATTGAACTTGAGATGGAACCTGAGCCGGTTCCACAAATAGTTATGGAAGAACCTGCTCATGTAACACAGAACCCACGTAGATCTAGTAGGATACATCGTGAGCCCGAGAGATATGGTTTTCTCGTGACTCATCACGGTGATGTGTTGCTCATGGACCAAGATGAGCCCACAACCTACCAAGAGGCTATGATGGGACCAGATTCTGAGAAATGGCTAGAAGCTATGAAATCAGAGATGGACTCCATGTATTCAAACCAAGTTTGGACTTTGGTTGATCCACCTGAAGGGGTAAAACCCATTGGGTGCAAATGGGTTTTCAAAAAGAAAATTGACATGGATGGTAATGTGTGTACCTTTAAGGGACGATTGGTTGCAAAAGGTTTCAAACAAATCCATGGTATTGACTATGATGAGACTTTTTCTCCAGTTGTCATGCTTAAATCCATCAGGATTCTTCTAGCTATAGCAGCATATTATGATTATGAAATTTGGCAAATGGATGTCAAAACTGCTTTCCTTAATGGAAATCTTCTTGAGGATGTGTACATGACACAACCTGAAGGTTTTGTAAATCCTAAAAATGCTGGAAAAGTTACAAATTGCAACGATCCATTTATGGGTTGAAGCAAGCTTCTCGGTGTTGGAATCTTCGTTTCGATGATGCAATCAAAGAGTTTGGTTTCATAAAAAATGAAGATGAACCCTGTGTATACAAGAAGGTTAGTGGGAGCACAATAGTCTTTCTGGTGTTATATGTAGATGACATATTACTCATTGGAAATGACATTCCTACACTACAGTTTGTAAAAACTTGGTTAGAAAATTGTTTTTCTATGAAAGACTTAGGTGAGGCCTCCTATGTATTAGGTATCAAGATCTATAGAGATAGATCGAGAAAATTATTTGGCCTAAGTCAGAGTACATACATCGACAAGGTGCTAAAAAGGTTTAGCATGCAAGATTCTAAAAGAGGATTCTTGCCGATGTCACATGGCATAAGTCTCTCAAGAACTCAATGTCCTTCCACAGAGTATGAGAGACAGTGCATGAGTAAGATCCCTTATGCATCTGCGATTGGATCTATCATGTATGCTATGTTATGTACTCGTCCTGATGTCTCGTATGCTTTAAGCATGACGAGCAGATACCAATCAGATCCTGGTGAAAGTCATTGGACAGCTGTCAAGAATATTCTTAAGTACTTAAGAAGAACTAAAGACATTTTTTTATTTATGGAGGTGAGGAAGAGCTCATTGTAAATGGTTACACTGATGCTAGCTTTCAAACCGATAAAGATGACTTCAGGTCGCAGTCAGGTTATGTATTTTGCCTTAATGGTGGCGCTGTGACCTGGAAGAGTTCAAAGCAAGGGACAGTGGCTGATTCTACAACAGAAGCTGAATACATTGCAACATCAGATGCCGCAAAAGAGGCTGTTTGAATTAAGAAGTTCATCAATGAACTTGGAGTTGTTCCTAGCATTGCTGACCCAGTAGAGCTCTATTGTGACAATAATGGAGCCATTGCGCAAGCCAAGGAACCTAGATCTCACCAGAAATCCAAACACATACTCCGACGTTATCATCTCATAAGAGATATTGTTGACAGAAATGATGTCAGGATATGCAAAATACCGACTGACGATAATGTCGCCGATCCACTGACAAAAGCCCTAACGCAGCAAAAGCATGATAGTCATATGAGATCCATAGGTATTAGATACATGGATGATTGGCTTTAGTGCAAGTGGGAGATTGTTAGTGTATATGCCCTAAAACCAATCATATTTGTGATTGTAATTTTGAATCATGTTATTTTAACGACAATTCCAATTATTATATTTATATATATTATCTGCGTAATATATTCAATTATAATAATAACCTTAGAATAATTGTATTCTTAAATGTCCCTAGTCATATATCATTGTGGATTAGGTTGCTTTGATATGTTAAGACTAGCATGTATGAAGACTTACATGGGATATTAAGTTTACACATGAGTACAAGTTAGAAAACTTGTATACTGGACCGACCCATATTAAGAACACTACATGGATCGTTATATGAGTGTCATAAGTGGTTCTTAGTGATCATTATTAATATGGTCCTTTGACCTGAGATCACCAAGGTTCCCTACATGTGAGTTTCATATTTTGATACTATTCTATGTCACTAATGGTTAAGTGAATGAAGGGTAGATATTGTATATGTCACATATCATGCGGAGGGATTTGTGTGATCAAGATGGGATTTTTCCCTCCTATATAACAGGAGTAACATCTATGGGCCCCTTGATTAAGTAAAGTTGAGAAAATGCATGGCCATGCTCAGATGAATTGACATGAGATGTCAATTATATTTGTTTCAGTCAGCTTACTTAGAAATCAAGAAACCTCAAGATTGGGCTATACGGGAATGACACGGTCCATGGCTCGTGCTCAATCTAGATGTATAGGACAAAAGGACATAAGTGATGATCACGTGTAAAGGTTTAGTCAAATCACCGACTTTCTCATTACTTGGGTAACAATGATGTGTTGCTAGACACCAATCATTGTTTATGATCATTAATATGATTAATGGTCATTGCCAACGTAATGAGAGCCTGTAGGGTCGCACACTTAGAGCCTAGTAAATTTGGAATTAATGGACCAAATTATTTAGGCTTAATATTTGGGAATTCATGTTATAATTATAAGGCCCAATAGTAAGCCTATAATTATACATGGAATAAAGCCCAAATAGGTTAGGTTTTTCTATGCACCTATTTAAATAGGCTTATTGGGTAATAATAGGATTGCTATTCATTATTCACGCACCCCAAAAAGGCATAGAAAACCCTAGCACCTCTCCTTGACTAAAACCCCTAAAGAGGCGTAGCTAGCACTACGAGGTGTAAGGAGATCAATTCCAACCGGTGTGTGTAGCAGACATTCATCGGTGATTCACGAGTTCCTGTGGATACCACAGAGGTGTAGCCACATAAACGTTGTACTAGTGATCTGATTTTCTAGTTTCTATTCCGGTTTGTGATTCGGAAGCAGATTGGATTTGCTGTGTAGCGGACAGAATATTTTTGGCCGAAAGGTATAAACCCTAATCCCTAATCTATGGCATTCTAAATTCGCATGGATCCTTGGTGGAAATCATACAAAATTTTATTCCGCTATGCATGTATGATGCACGATTTCCAGCAAGAATCAAAGAGAAAACATTTTTCATACAAGATGTAACATCCAAGGAAAGGCTTGCTAAATTATCATTGATAGTGGGAGTTATGCTAATGTGGTTAGCACTACCTTGGTAAAAAAGTTGAATTAGCCCACTTTACAACATCCTACCTCTTACAAGCTATAATAATTGAATAAAAATGGGGAGTTGAAAGTGAATAAACAAGTGTTGGTTTCTTTCACTATTAGGAAGTATTATGACGAGATTCTTTGTACTGTGGTTTCCATGCATGCTTACCATCTTTTGCTTAGGAGATCATGACAATTTAATAGGCAAGTTACTAATAATGGTGTTCTCAACAAATACAAGCTTGTTAAATATGAAAAGAAGTTTTCTGTTAGGTCTTTAACTCCAAAATAAATTTATGAAGATCAAATAATGATACAAAAGAAGAAAGAAGAGGAAGAAAAAGAGAAAAATAAAGTAAAGCAAAATGAGGAAGATAAAAAGAACAAAAGTGTGAGCAAAAAGAAAAAGAGCATTTATGAAAATGAAAAGAGAAAATTAGAGTGAGCAAAAAAGAGAAAGAAAAAGAGTTGAATGAAAAACCAAGAAAAGAAATAGAAAAATTGAATATGATAGCAAAACCAAGTATTATGAGGAATACCTTATGTGTTTCTAGGTCAATTGTCTTATATAAAGAAGCTTATGAAAATACTAACCAAGTTAAATTTATTTTCCTAAGTGCTCTTGATTTTCTTTTATAGAAACATCAAGATGTACCTTTAAGAAAAAGATCCAAAGAAGTAACCTTTGAAAGGAGTAGAATATCAAGTAAACTCCATCTTTAGAAATTTAACTCAAACCTATGAAGATGATATGATTGAAAAACATACCAAGAAGGAAGAATTGTATGAAACTTATTCGTGTATCATCCAATGTAAGTAAGGTAAAATTAGGGTGGTGGATAATGTTTTAACTCAAAGGCATACTTTTTTCCTTAGTCTCCATGCCTAATCATTGAATACCAAATTGTTAAGTCTTGAGTGCATTGAGAATTTATATATAAATGATTATGATAGTACTACTTCTTCACATGATTTTTTTATTCTTTCATAAGTTAAATTTGTTTCCACTATTGATATTTATGAACAAATGGTCTCCGGAGAAAGTTTTAGGATCTTTATGTATTTTCCAAGCATGATTTGATAAGTGGATTTCATCCACTTTGCTAAATAAGGAATGCATGGAAAAGTATTTTTAAAATATAGTTTATATGAATGGTTAGTTTTGATACTTGGTTTCTCTATTGCATCAAGTACTCTTATAAACTTATTGAATCATATTTTGCATATTTCCTTTAATAAATGCATTTTGGTTTATTTAAATGAGATTCTTGTGATAAGTTTGTATCTTTTTAGTTACAAGTTTTTTGTGAGTTTTTATTGCTTTCATATTTTGCATGTTTTCAAAAATAAATTTGTTATTGGTTGTTTGAATTGTTTTCATGAACTAAAATAATGGATTTTATTGTTAATTGAAAATTTAAAGAGTTGAAAATACTGCTTGTCACATCTTGATGACATTATCGTGCATAGTAAAAGCATAGATGAGCATTCGAAATATATCTTGCAAATTTTGAGAAATGAAAAGTTATATGTTAATTTTGAGAAATGCTTATGATAGGAAATTCAATGAGGGGTGGCCTGATCTTCACAGTATAGGTTATTCAAGTAATCAAAACAAAATGAAAAAAAAGATAAGAGTGTGATGAGAAAAATATTTACTATTTTATTTTTTCTTATTTTATGTTTCTTAGGTGTTACATTTGCTTAATTTCACAGAATATGCCTTATTTTATAATTTTAGATTAATTTTACAAGTAAGTGAATTTATTCGATAAATGCTAGATTTTGACACTTTCTATTTTTCAATAATAACTTAGGCTCTGGTGTTAGATTGAGGCAAACTTTATGTTGATGGAAAGCTAAAAGAGATATCTACAACTTTTATGTTTTGGTTAAAGTTCAGTTCAAACTCCTTCAAGCCTTTACTTGGCCGACAAGCTAAGAAAGTGTTTCTATCCCAATTAAACCCATTTCTATATTTAGGTCATATATGGAGGTATAGAGGTCTAATTAACTTGAAACTAGCACCTAAATTCTCAGAAGACCTGACCTACAATTTTCATATTTATGGATCTTCCAAAATTCATCAATTTCGTGGTTTTATTCTGTTTGAAAGTCAGACCTACGGGAATTCCCTAATGCAACTGTTGGATATAATTGATTTGTAAAAAATAGGTCTGAGCTTCTTGAAATTAGGAAAGTATTTTTATTATAATCCTAAGAGTTATCTAATCCTAGTCCAATAGGGTTTTAGGCAAATAGGTTATATAAATAGGCAAGAGAGTTGAAGAGAAGAATTCATTCAAACCTCACACAGAGTTCAACAATATAGTTTTTCTTTCCTTTTTTTCTTTCTTGTTTTCAAGTCATGGAAAGTTAAAGATTCTTGATTCATTCAAGGATTGTAAATCTCTTCTCTTCAAGGATTGTAAAATCTTGGTTAGTAATATTGATTTTCTCTTATTGATTTTTCTCTTTCTCTAATTGTTAATATTGAATTATTGATATTGCTTGTGTTAAATGTTGATTTGGTATAATTGGTATTTAATCTTGTGATTTTAATTCTTTTGTTATTTGAATGTAAAATTATGGTTAGTTAATCATAGCTTTTCATGTTGAGGTAGAGGGTTAGGGGATTACTTCAGTGGTATTTGATTTAATTTCCTAAATCAACTAAATTCTATTTATAAGTCAATATCAATCTAGTTTCAGGATTATGGTAGTTGCTTAATTCATCTTCTAATCTTAATTGACTAAACTCTAGGAAATTGTTTAGCATAGGATTCATGAATTATTGCAGGGGTTTTGGGTAATCCAAGGTTAAAAAATCAATTTGAGCAATCAAATATTTTGTGATATAGGATTAATCTACAATAAGAGCTATCATACCCTTGAATCGGCTGCTGTCATATATTGAAATCCTTCCTTTTTATTTTTGTTTTGTTTTTACTTTGTGATTGCTTATTTCTTTGCTTTTACTTTAATTTTGTGCAGTCAAACCCCCTCCCAATTTTGCAAAATTTTCATTCTACATTATGTTTCACATATCATTTAGAACATTGAATTCTATTTCTACATAATATTCTATTTTATTGCATTATCATTTTGTTTGCATTAGTTTTCTTTGTTTTCATTGCATAAATAATTTAACAATTTTATATATATTATTAGGAAATCATTTAGAAGAATAAAATTAAATGATCACTAGGGGTATAACCTGATTGTGCCACTATATAACATTTTATTTTTAGCACACTAGTTTATTCTAATTTTGGTGCATTGCGACATGCATATCAGAGTGCCGCACTCCATAATTGAGGAAGGGAATTAGGAGTGATAAACTCTGGATTTGGGATGATTCAATGACTTGATGAATACAAATAGTTAACTAATGCTATAGGAACGTGACTTGCTACTTAAACCACTTATCCAACCACGAGCATGAGTTAACCATGGCCAGATTCATTGCATTCTATATTTAGAAAATATCTCCAAATTTGTTGCATTTCATATTAGGAAAATATGTCCAAGTTCATTACACTTTGAATTAGGAAACTATCTCTTGATTTGTTGCGCTCCATATTGGGAAAATATGTTTAAATTTATTGCACTCTAGATATCTTCAGATTTCTTGGGTTTGGATAAGCAACACTTCAGCTCTATTTACTTTTTCTATTTGGGCTCTTTAGGCCAGAATTATATTTACATGGGATCCAATTTCTTTTTGTATCCTTTTAAGCCTTCCTTTTATCATTGGGCCTTCACTTAGAGTCAAGTCCTTCTCTATTTAAGCTTGGTCATGCAAAGTGCTAAATTGTTTCATATCATCCTCCCCCTCTTGAAAAAGAGTCATCCTCAACTCTTCAAGATTTGCATCAAAATAAGGAGAAAGGTAAAAAACATTGAAGGTAGTATTATCTCCATACTCACCAAGCAATTCAAGCTTGTAACCATTATTATTGATTCTTTCAAGGACTCAAAAATGTCCATCTCCTCTAGGCATGTAACGACCCTAAATTAGTACAATAGTAATATATATATATATATATATATATATAATAAAGAAAAATTATTGAGATTGTAATGAGTGAAAATTTCTTAGAAACCTAAGAATAGATTTTAGAAAATTTCATTTAGAAATTCATTGAATTTCTGTACCCGGTAAAGTGAAAAAGTGAGAAAATGAGTCAAAATTATAGTAAATTAATTCAAAAAAAAAATTTAATGGATGATCAAAAATAATTTTCAAAGCTCAAAAATGGGTATGGGAAGTAAAAAGAAAATTTTTAGGAAGTTTAGAAGCCTAAGGTTGAGAATGTAAAGAATTTAAGTAAGTCGGGGCCAAATCGTAATAAACCCTTTTATTTTTTCGGCCTTTTTATTTTTTTGTTGTGCAGGTTGGGTTGGCCCATGTTATTTTCAGACCCAAATGTGAAAAAAATAAGGCCCAAATTCGTGATCCAATACCAGTCCAAACTTCCAAGGGAAGCCAAGGACCAAAATGAAAGAAAATGACAGAATTTGGGGCAAAAGTGTAATATTTGAAAATATTTAATTTGTGTCTCATTTTTATTGGATAAAGCATGATGTGCTGGCCTGAATCTCAGCCACTTGGACGTGCTATGCAGCCCACCAAGTGTCCCCAAAATCCTCCCAAAGTTCAAGGCACATTTAATGTTGGAAATGATTGAAATTGTGAGATTTTTCTTAGAAATCCTTTAAGCATTTTTATATAAGCAAAAGAGGCTTGGCTGCAGCACATTTGCTACTCCTCTCTAGCAAAAAACGTGACCCCATAGAGAAGTAACAAGGGAAGCTAGACAAAGTGAATTCAAGGGAAATTGGCAAGTTAAATAGGTAGATTTTGATACCCCTAATACTCTTGTGAAATTCTTCTTCCTCTTGACTCTAAAATCTGATTTTTATTTTCTTGATTTCATCTCCCTCTCCCTTAGAAGTCAAATTTGAAAGAAGGAAGAAGCAAATAAGGATTTAAGGTGAGTGATAGCTTATTATGCACTTTATGAATTCCTAATGCTGGATGGTCATGAGGAATATGATTTTTAGGACATGATTTGTGTTAGTTGTTGAGATAATTAGTTTTGGATGATTTGAACATGTCAAATGGTGTTTTAGATGTTGTTAGGTTGATCTATGGCTTTGGTTTGGTGTAAAAGCAACAAGAAACCATGATGTATACACTAGGATTTTAGAGGCATAATGGTGCATGTGTGGGTTGACATGATTTTGTTTGGAATTTGGCTAAATTGATGAAATTAGGATGATTCTTATGAGTTATGAAGCCTAAGGAAGATGGAATTTTGAGTTATGAAAGTGTGTATGAAACTCCCCTTTTGAGAAGTCAAGGGGAGAAGGAGGTTTAGCCATGTAAATTGTGTTTTTGGATGATCAACAATGTACACTGGGTAGAACATGGCCCATGTTCACCCCCGTGTTCTTTGCTGGAAGTTGATCAGTAATGTACACGGGGTAGAACACGGCCCATGTTGTACCCCGTGTTCTTTGTCGAAAGCCATTCAGTAATGTACACGGGGTAGAACACGGCCCATGTTGTACCCCATGTTCTGAACACGGGGTAGAACACGGCCCATGTTCACCCCCGTGTTCTTTGCCAAGTGAACAATTTGTGTATGACATATGAATGATTTAATTTGTATACATGAATATCCTTTGGGGTTTGATATGAGAATGAGCATAGAAGGATAAATGAAGCATAAAACACTTATGGCATTGTTGGTATTTTGATACATTCCTCGAGGAAAAATTGTGGTTGATGCATGTGGCGTCTCACAATTGTTCATTTTACTTACAAAAATGTGGGAGGGAGAAAACATCCTTCGCAGAGAAGGAGAGGAGGGGTAAGTAGTGGAGGGAAAAGGTTGGTGGCCTCGGGCCTAGGGTGGCGGGGGATAAGGTTGGACCGAAGATATAAGGTGATATTGCATACCAACTAATGCCATTTCTCAAATAATGTAATATCCAAATTTGGGCTTTTTAATTAGAAAAGCAACCTTAAATGGGAAAAACCAAAAAGGGGCAATAATAGGTTATTACTCACTGAGTATGTTTATACTCATTCTGTATTTTCTTTAATTTCTCTTTTCAGATAATGACCGTGGATCCGTGGACGCACGGTAACACTTACAGAAGACATGCCACCACACCCTTTGGAACGTGTGATTTAGAGTTGTAAATAGGGTTAGTGAGTCAAATGATTAGGTTTTTTTGTATGTAAAGTTATGATAGGCTTATCTCTGTAAATATTTTGTACTGTTATATGTATATTATGTTAGTACTTCAACTCTTTATTACCTATTTTCTTTCGGCGTGCCCTAATATTATTTTTACAAGTATATGCGATATTGTGTCGTATTTGGAGGCTAGTAAGGGTATCTTATCAGTGTGGAATGCTGATTGGGTATCTTTACGCCGGTCACGATTACAGTATGTTAGGTCGTGACAGAGTTGGTATCAGAGCATGATCCTGAATGCTTGTGAGTCTTTAGAGTCTGTTGTGACCCAAGTTAGTTCTGGGGTTGTGAAAGGCATGTGAAGAAGTAAGTGTTAACAGCTACGGATCCATGATGATCCAAGGTAACATTTTATACTTTTAATTTTAATATTAATCATTAATTAAATTTGTTTTAGATAGCTATGCCTAGGAAAAGGCAAGTTCAACCCCCAATGCCTCGCCAACCTACCCGAGCACATCCGGAAGTGTCAGAAAATGAGGCATCTGTAAATGCACCTATTGAAAATCCAGAAAAGACTAAGCAGGAACAACCTGCAGCCCCGGATTGGGCTATAAAGCTACAGCAGACGCTAGATAAATTCCTGGACCAAACCCAGAATCCTATTGCTCCACCTCCGGCATCTCCACCTAAAAGACAGGTCCCAATATTGCCTCCAAGAGAGAGATTACAATTAGTGCATGAGTTTCAAAAGCTGAACCCTCCTAAGTATGATGGCACAGACCCTACAGCTGATCTGTATCAGTTTATGGATCAGATTGAAAGGGTGTGTAAACTGCTGGGATGTGACGAAAACATGATGGTAGAACTGGTAGGCCACCAGTTGGAGGATGTTGCACACTTTTGGTACGTGCATAATATTGAACCCACTATTACAGCTCAAGAGCCAATTACTTGGAAGCGGTTTCAGGAGGAATTTATCGATAGATTTTTACCGCCAAGTATTAGGGAGGCAAAGACTCGAGAGTTCGAGAAGTTAACTCAGGGGTCAATGACGATGGCTCAATACGATGCTCAGTTTACTCGGTTGTCACGATATGCAGAACATTTGGTATCGACAGAGAAAGCTCACGTCAATCGATTTGTGTACGGACTTCGAGATTATTTTTATGATCAGGTAGATGTTTCTGACAACACTACTTACCAGCAAGCGTTGAATCAAGCTATTAGAGCAGAAATTCGAGCAGCAGAAAGACAGAATCGAGAAGCTAGTTCAGGGGGGAGGCGAACCTTTCCGTTTCAAGCAGAAAGTAATAGGAGTGCAGATAAGGCAGTGATTGCTTCAAGTGTTCCAAGAAGTACTGCACCAGCTAGTTGGAGAAAGGGCAACCAGCGGCGCCCTCAACGAAAACCAGCCGGAAGCAGATCTGAAGCTAGTGTCAATGCTCCCCGTCAAATATATTCAGTACCAATCAATAGGCCTTCACAATGTTCTCGTTGCGGCCTTAGTCACATTGGGCCATGTGGCTCATGTTTTCGGTGTGGACAAATGGGGCATCGAGCTCTTGAATGTCCATCAAAGCCACAGGGAAGTAACACGGCAAACCCTAATTTCCGTCCTATTCAGAATACTACTTTTGTGAAGCCACCAACAGTACCAAATAGAAGAAATACGGGAAAAGAACCTGCAACAACTCAAGCCCGAGTGTATGCCATAACACGTCAGGAAGCTCAAGATTCAAACGTGGTAGTGGCAGGTACGGTCCTAATTGAAACCTTTTCTACAAAAGTATTATTTGATCCAGGCGCCACCCATTCGTTCATATCTGCCAATCTAGCAGCTAAATTTCCTAAATCAATTAATGTTCTAGATGAATCCTTGATGGTGAACACACCAGTAGGAGAAGTTATGCTAGCCACATCTAGTGTTGATAGCTGCGACATTAGAATAAACAATCATTCGACCACTATAAAACTGATTGTATTAGAAATGGTAGATTATGACATGATATTAGGAATGGACTGGCTCTCGAAATATCATGCCTGTGTTGATTGTTATCATAAAACAGTCACCTACCAAATAGAAGAAGGGGTAGTCCAATTTTTCCAAGGTGAAAAGAAGCCTGGATTGCCAACCTTTGTGTCATGTACGAAAGTCCGAAAGCTGATTAATAAAGGACATGTGGCATGGGTTGCTTCAGTGATAGAAGTGGAAAGGGAGGAAGGAGTATTGGAGCAAATCCCAGTAGTGAAGGAATTTCCAGATGTTTTCCCAAACGACTTGACAAGATTACCACCAGATCGAGAAATAGAATTTGTAATTGAGACGATTCTCGGAATAGACCTAATATCAATTGCACCGTACAGGATGGCACCAGCAGAATTAAAAGAACTGAAGGAGCAATTGCAAGATTTATTAGACAAAGGCTTCATACGTCCTAGTACGTCGCCTTGGGGAGCGCCGGTGTTGTTCGTGAAAAAGAAAGATGGATCGCTGCGACTGTGTATTGACTACCGGTAGTTAAACAAAGTCATCGTAAAGAATAAATATCCTTTACCCAGAATCGATGATCTGTTCGATCAATTGCAGGGTTCCTAATATTTCTCAAAGATCGATTTACGCTCCGGGTATCATCAGCTGAAGATATGGAAAGAAGATGTTCCGAAGACGGCGTTTCGAACCCGCTACGGACATTACGAATTTCTGGTGATGTCATTTGGCTTGACAAATGCTCCTGCAGCATTCATGGACTTGATGAATCGTGTTTTCAAACCTTTCTTGGATAAGTTCATTGTAGTATTTATTGATGACATTTTGATCTACTCCAAGAATGAAGAAGAACATGCACAGCATCTAGAGATAACTTTGCAAACATTACGAGAGCATAAGCTTTATGCTAAGCTCTCAAAATGTGAATTCTGGATGAAGGAGGTGCACTTTCTAGGCCACGTAGTATCGCAAGAAGGAATACGAGTAGATCCTCAGAAGATTGAGGCGGTACTTAAATGGCCACAACCATCATCAATAACAGAGATTCGTAGTTTTCTTGGTTTGGTTGGATATTATAAGAGATTTGTCAAGGATTTCTCAAAAATCGCAGCTCCCTTAACTAGATTGACACGTAAAGGAGTCAAATTCAAATGGGATGATGACTGCGAAAGGAGTTTTCAAGTACTGAAAGAGCGACTTACCTCAGCTCCGGTATTAGCTTTGCTTGATGGTGCAGAAAAATATATAGTATATTGTGATGCTTCTAGGGTGGGTTTGGGATGCGTGTTGATGCAACAAGGAAAGGTAATAGCGTACACATCTCATCAATTAAAGAAACATGAAGTTAACTATCCTACTCATGATCTAGAAATGGCTGTTGTGGTGTTTGCTTTGAAAATATGGAGACATTATTTGTACGGAGCCACTTGCGAGATTTATACAGATCATAAAAGCTTGAAATATATTTTTGATCAAAAGGAGTTGAATATGAGACAAAGAAGATGGATGGAATTCATAAGTGATTATGACTGCTCTATCCATTATCATCTGGGTAAAGCCAACGTAGTGGTTGATGCTTTAAGTCGAAAAATTATGAAAAGCAAGGATGAACAGAGGGGTGGTGATGTGAACAAAACTCTAGCCTGCATTATGGTGCATTCTACCATAGTGGACCAAATTAAGGCAAGTCAAAAGGAGGACCCACAATATGAGCAGTTGAAGGATAAAGTCAAAATGGAAAAAAATGACAAACTAAGAATGGATGATGATGGAGTAATAAGATATGAAAATCGTCTGTGGGTACCTGCCGCTTTAAGAAGGGAAGTGTTGAGGCGAGCTCATGAATCATCCTACACAATGCATCCTGGTGCAATGAAAATGTATCAGGATCTGAAAGCTGTATATCAGTGGGATGGAATGAAACGAGATGTGCGGGAATATGTAATGAGGTGTTTAACCTATCAGCAAGTGAAAGCAGAGCACCAACGCCCGGCAGGTCTCTACTAACACATTTATATCCCTGAATGGAAATGGGAAAGTGTTACTATGGACTTCATGACCGGATTACCACGAACCAATAAGGGATATGATTCCATCTGGGTAATCATTGATCGTTTAACTAAGTCTGCCCACTTCGTACTAGTGAAGACAACTTATACCGCATCGCAGTATGCTCAACTCTATATGGATAAAATTATTCCGTTGCATGGAGTACCGCTTGTGATTATCTCGGATCGTGGGTCACAATTCACATCGCGATTCTGGCGATCATTTCAAGAAACGCTAGGCACTCAACTGCGATTTAGTACAGCATTCCATCCACAAACTGATGGGCAATCTGAGAGAACAATTCAGACATTAGAAGATATGCTCAGGGCTTGCATAATAGAATTTGAGGGAAGTTGGGATAAGTATCTGCCATTAATGGAGTTTGCTTATAACAATAGCTATCATGCGAGTATTCAGATGGCTCCATTTGAGGCATTATATGGTAGAAAATGCTGATCACCCATTGGATGGTTTAAGCCAAGAGAAGAAAAAATGATTGGTCCAGACCTTGTTGAAGATGCTATTTGTAAAGTTCAGTTTATTCGAGAAAAACTACGAGCAGCTCTGGATAGATGTAAGTCTTATGCAGACAATAGAAGAAGAGAGTTGGAATTTCAAGAGGGGGAACAAGTGTTTTTAAAGGTTACCCCTATGAAAGGAGTCATGCGATTCGGTAAAAAGGGAAAATTGGCACCCAGGTTTGTAGGGCCTTATTGGATCAAACGTCGAATCGGAAAGGTGGCTTATCAATTGGAATTGCCAGATCATATGAGGGGAATACATCCAGTTTTTCATATATCTATGTTGCGAAAATATCTCCCAGATGAATCCCATGTATTGAAAGAAATACCGGTGGAACTAGATCGAAAGCTAACATATGAAGAACAACCGGTACAGATCGTTGATTGGCAAATACGAAAATTAAGATCTAAAGAAGTCCCCATGGTGAAAGTATTATGGGATAGACATGGAGTCCAAGGGGCAACCTGGGAATTAGAAAAGGAAATGAGCGAAAAATATCCCCATACATTTGGTAAGTTTTCTTCTTATAACCATTCTTTAGTCAGTAATAAGTTTATACCTTATCCAAAGAAAATTCGAGGACGAATTTTTTTTTGAAGGGGGAGAGAACTTGTAACGACCCTAAATTAGTACAATAGTAATATATATATATATATATATATATATATAATAATAAAGAAAAATTATTGAGATTGTAATGAGTGAAAATTTCTTAGAAACCTAAGAATAGATTTTAGAAAATTTCATTTAGAAATTCATTGAATTTCTGTACCCGGTAAAGTGAAAAAGTGAGAAAATGAGTCAAAATTATAGTAAATTAATTCAAAAAAAAATTAATGGATGATCAAAAATAATTTTCAAAGCTCAAAAATGGGTATGGGAAGTAAAAATAAAATTTTTAGGAAGTTTAGAAGCCTAAGGGTGAGAATGTAAAGAATTTAAGTAAGTCAGGGCCAAATCGTAATAAATCCTTTTATTTTTTCGGCCTTTTTATTTTTTTGTTGTGCAGGTTGGGTTGGCCCATGTTATTTTCAGACCCAAATGTGAAAAAAATAAGGCCCAAATTCGTGATCCAATACTAGCCCAAACTTCCAAGGGAAGCCAAGGACCAAAATGAAAGAAAATGACAGAATTTAGGGCAAAAGTGTAATATTTGAAAATATTTAATTTGTGTCTCATTTTTATTGGATAAAGCATGATGTGCTGGCCTGAATCTCAGCCACTTGGATGTGCTATGCAGCCCACCAAGTGTCCCCAAAATCCTCCCAAAGTTCAAGGCACATTTAATGTTGGAAATGATTGAAATTGTGAGATTTTTCTTAGAAATCCTTTAAGCATTTTTATATAAGCAAAAGAGGCTTGGCTGCAGCACATTTGCTGCTCCTCTCTAGCAAAAAACGTGACCCCATAGAGAAGTATCAAGGGAAGCTAGACAAAGTGAATTCAAGGGAAATTGGCAAGTTAAATAGGTAGATTTTGATACCCCTAATACTCTTGTGAAATTCTTCTTCCTCTTGACTCTAAAATCTGATTTTTATTTTCTTGATTTCATCTCCCTCTCCCTTAGAAGTCAAATTTGAAAGAAGGAAGAAGCAAATAAGGATTTAAGGTGAGTGATAGCTTATTATGCACTTTATGAATTCCTAATGCTGGATGGTCATGAGGAATATGATTTTTAGGACATGATTTGTGTTAGTTATTGAGATAATTAGTTTTGGATGATTTGAACATGTCAAATGGTGTTTTAGATGTTGTTAGGTTGATCTATGGCTTTGGTTTGGTGTAAAAGCAACAAGAAACCATGATGTATACACTAGGATTTTAGAGGCATAATGGTGCATGTGTGGGTTGACATGATTTTGTTTGGAATTTGGCTAAATTGATGAAATTAGGATGATTCTTATGAGTTATGAAGCCTAAGGAAGATGGAATTTTGAGTTATGAAAGTGTGTATGAAACTCCCCTTTTGAGAAGTCAAGGGGAGAAGGAGGTTTAGCCATGTAAATTGTATTTTTGGATGATCAGCAATGTACACGGGGTAGAACATGGCCCATGTTCACCCCCGTGTTCTTTGCTGGAAGCTGATCAGTAATGTACACGGGATAGAACACGGCCCATGTTGTACCCCGTGTTCTTTGGCGAAATATTTTTGGAAGATCAGTAATGTACACGGGGTAGAACACGGCCCATGTTGTACCCCGTATTCTTTGTCGAAAGCCATTCAGTAATGTACACGGGGTAGAACACGGCCCATGTTGTACCCCATGTTCTGAACACGGGGTAGAACACGGCCCATGTTCACCCCCGTGTTCTTTGCCAAGTGAACAATTTGTGTATGACATATGAATGATTTAATTTGTATACATGAATATCCTTTGGGGTTTAATATGAGAATGAGCATAGAAGGATAAATGAAGCATAAAACACTTATGGCATTGTTGGTATTTTGATACATTCCTCTAGGAAAAATTGTGGTTGATGCATGTGGCGTCTCACAATTGTTCATTTTACTTACAAAAATGTGGGAGGGAGAAAACATCCTTCGCAGAGAAGGAGAGGAGGGGTAAGTAGTGGAGGGAAAAGGTTGGTGGCCTCGGGCCTAGGGTGGCGGGGGATAAGGTTGGACCGAAGATATAAGGTGATATTGCATACCAACTAATGCCATTTCTCAAATAATGTAATATCCAAATTTGGGCTTTTTAATTAGAAAAGCAACCTTAAATGGGAAAAACCAAAAAGGGGCAATAATAGGTTATTACTCACTGAGTATGTTTATACTCATTCTGTATTTTCTTTAATTTCTCTTTTCAGATAATGACTGTGGATCCGTGGACGCGCGATAACACTTACAGAAGACATGCCACCACACCCTTTGGAACGTGTGATTTAGAGTTGTAAATAGGGTTAGTGAGTCAAATGATTAGGTTTTTTTGTATGTAAAGTTATGATAGGCTTATTTCTGTAAATATTTTGTACTGTTATATGTATATTATATTGGTACTTCAACTTTTTATTACCTATTTTCTTTCGGCGCGCCCTAATATTATTTTTACAAGTATATGCGATATTGTGTCGTATTTGGAGGCTAGTAAGGGTATCTTATTAGTGTGGAATGCTGATTGGGTATCTTTACGCCGGTCACGATTACAGTATGTTGGGTCGTGACAAGGCATGAGTTTAGATTTTCTTTTCCTGGGAAATCTCTCCTTTCTTAAGTGCAACCAAACCAAGTCTTCAGAATTAAATTATTTGCTTTCTCCCTTTATTGGCATAGTTCACATATTGTTGAGTCATCCTTTCAATGTTATGACGTACCTTTTTATGAATTTGTTTAACAAACTAAGCACATTTCTTACCATCTATATTGGTTTTTTCCTACAAAGGTGAAGGAATCAAATCGATGTGTGGTAGACACTCCTCCCAATTTTTCAAGTTTTTCTTATAATTGTTCTTAATAAAGAAGAAAATGTCCTATTCACAACTTTAATTTGTGGATGGCATGTTGTAGAAAATAACAACTTTGTCTCAAGCTTCTTCCATAAGATTTTCCAAAAATAGCTTAGAAATTTACCATTTCGATTAGAGACAATGGTTCTTGCCATCTCATGCAACCTCACAACTTCCCTAAAGAATAAATTAGCAATGTTAGAAATATCAAGTTTATGACATGGAATGAAATGAGCCATTTTGGAAAATTTATTTGCAACAATAAAAATAAAGTCTCTCCCTTTCTTAGACCTAGGCAATCCCAAAACAAAATTAATAGAAATATCTTCCTAAGGTACATTCGGAATGGGGAGGGGAGTGTACATGAGGATTTAATTTAGATTTTGCTTCATGACATACAATGCATTTTCCCACAAATTTCTCAACATCCCTATGCATCCTAGGCTAAAAATGTTCATTTAGAATAACAAATGTCTTTGCAACGCTAAAATGTCCTATGAGACCTCTAGAATGCGCCTCTTTCAACAATGTCACATGCAATGAATAATCTAGGATGTAAAGTTTATAAATACAAAATAACAAGCCATCATATAAGAAAAATTTGTTCCAACCAACACCTAGTTTACAATGACTAAAAGCCTCACCAAAATTAACATCATTAACATATAATTCTTTAATAAATTTAAAACTAAGAATCTTAACATCTAACATGGAAAGAAGAACATATCTTCATGATAAAGCATCAGTAACAATATTTTCTTTACCTTTCTTATGCGTAATCATATAGGGAAATGATTCAATGAATTCAATTCATTTAACATGCCTATAATTCAACTTGCTTTAGCTTTTTACATGTTTGAGAGCTTCATGATTAGAATGTATAACAAACTCTTTAGATCACAAATAATGTTGCCAAGTTTCTAATACTCTAACTAATGTATACAACTCTTTATCATAAGTTAGATAATTAAGAGTTGGTCCACTTAGTTTTTCACTGAAGTATGCAATGGGCTTACATTCTTGCATGAGTATACCTCCAATGCCAATTCCACTAGCATCACATTCAATCTCAAAAGTCTTACCAAAATCTGGAAGGGTTAGTAAAGGCACATTAGCGAGCTTCTCCTTAATGGCCTTGAAGGCTTTCTCTTGAGTTTTTCCCTACTTAAAAGTAACGTTCTTTTTAGTCAATTCATTCAATGGGACAACCAATGTGCTGAAATCCTTCACAAACCTCCTATAGAAGCTTGTAAGTCCATGGAAGCTCCTCACTTATTCAATGGTGGTAGGGGTTGGCTATTCTTGGATTGCTTTGATCTTCTCTTCATCCACTTCTATACCTTTACTACTTACAACATAGCCAAGAAAAATAATTTTATCTATGCAAAAGTCACATTTTTTTTCAAATTGCCAAACAATCTTTCCTTTCTTAGAACATCTAGAATTTGTCTAAGGTGATCCACATGTTCTTCTAAGTTTATGCTATACATAAGAATGTTATTAAAATAAACTACCACAAATTTACCAATGTAAGATCGCAAGACATGGTTCATTAACCTCGTAAATGTATGAGGTGCATAAGTTAATCTAAAAGGCATAACCAACCATTCATAAAATCTATGTTTAGTCTTAAATGTTGTTTTCCATCCATCTCCTTCTTTCATTCTAATTTGATGGTAGCCACTTTTTAAATCAATTTTAGACAAAATGGTAGAACCAGTCAATTCATCAAGCATATCACCTAACCTAGGAATAGGATGATGATATCTTACTGTTATATTGTTATGGTTCTACAATCAATGCACATCCTCTATGTACTATCCTTCTTAGGCACAAGTGATACTAGAATTACACAAGGACTAAAGATCTCTCTCACATATCCCTTGTCCATCAACTCTTGAACTTGTTTTTAGATTTCTTAGCCTTTTTAGGATTTGTGCAGTATGCTGGATGGTTAGGCAAAGATGCTCCAGGAATGAAATTAATTTGATGTTCTATCCCTCTAATTGGTAGTAAACCCAAAGGTACCTCATTGGAAAAGATATTCTCATACTCCTGCAAAAAAGATAAAACAATATTAGGCAACACAGAGGTTAAGTCATTAAATGTGTTCAACATAGCCTCTTTATACATAAGTACTAGGAGATTTTGTTGAGAAAACAAAGCTTGTTTAATCTCACTCTTTTTTGCCACTAGCAAGCTCTTCTCTTATTTTCCCTCATTTTCTCCCTTTCCTCTCAATTCTTCTTTT
Organism: Sindora glabra; assembly: GCA_020226215.1. Classification (NCBI taxonomy): domain Eukaryota; kingdom Viridiplantae; phylum Streptophyta; class Magnoliopsida; order Fabales; family Fabaceae; genus Sindora; species Sindora glabra. The sequence continues at coordinate 68,805,560 of CM035227.1, forward strand.
CTTTCTTTCTTCTCTCTTAGTTGGCTCTCTTTTACTAGCTTTTTCTCACTTTTATTTTTACTTTTTTCCTTTTGATTTTATTTCTTACTCTCACTTTCTCTTTTCTTTTCTCTCTTAATTTGATCTTTCAATATTTGCTTTGATGATATAGGAAAAAAGGTTATAGGTTTCCCTTGAAGTACAAAAGAATAACAATTTGAACATCAATCATGTGTGACTTGCTTATCATACTGCCAAAGTCTACCTAATAAGAGATGACATGCTTTTAAGGGTACAATATCACATGGAACTTCATCTTTATATTTGCCAATAGAAAATAAAATTTTCACTCGTTTTGTCACCTTTATTTCACCATACTCATTTAGCCATTGGAACCTATAGGGATGGTTGTGCTTGAGTGTAGGTAGGCTTAACTTTTCCACTAGTTTGACACTTGCCACATTGCTACAACTTCCGCCATCAATGATTACACTACATACCTTGTCTTAGATTAGGCAGTGTATGTGGAATAAGTTTTCTCTTTGGTTGTTTTCTTCCTCCATTGTCTAAATGCTGAGTGCTCTTCTAGCCACTAGAAGTTCTCCTTCTTCTGCACTTTCTCCATCATCATTAGACAACTCCTTTTCCTCCTCAGTAGTTTCTTCTTCATTCTCCCAATTACCATAGTGGTTAATGATCATGATGCGCTTATTGGGGCACTCGCTTAACATATGTCCTCTCCTTTGGCACTTAAAGCACCTTATGTCACGGTTTCTTGTTGAGTTAGGTTCTGGTTAGTCTTTCTTTAGCTCTAGCTTCTTAGCATTCTTTGAATCAGCTTACTTAAAATTCAAAAGAAAAGGGGTGTCTATCTTTGAGTTGTTCCTCCATAAGTTAAAAGAATTTGAATTTGAGTTCTTTTTGGCACTATTTCTTCTTTTGAGTTGTTATTCAACCTTGATGGCTTGATGTACCATCTTTTGAAGTTCTACATGGTGATACATCTCTACAGCATCAGATATGTCATAATTTAGTCTATGCAAGAAACAAGCCATTATTCTTCTTGATCCACCACTATGTTGGCTCTAATCATGGCAATCTCTATTTCTTTATGGTATTCATCTACACTCCTTGATCCTTGTATGAGGCGTTGCAGCTTGTTGTGAAGCTCTTTATGGTAGTAAGATGAAATGAACCGCCTCCTGATGATTGTCCTTATCTCTCTTATTGGGCATTCTCCATATTGCACTTTTTCTTTTTGCATCTAATCCCACCAAATAATAGCATAATCAGTAAATTCAAAAGCTACAAGTTTTACCTTTTTCCTTTTAGAATAGTTGTGGCATGAGAAAATTTGTTCAACTTACATCTCCTACTTTAAATATGCCTCTGGATCATTTTTACCTTAAAATGAAGGAACTATAATTTTGATTCCTCCAAGGCCATCTTCTTTGTTTCTATGCCTTCTTGGTTCTTCTCGATTATGCCTCCTCTTTCTTGGCTAGTAATCATCAAATTCATCCTCCTCATCCTGGCTCTCCACATCTCCATGAGATTGTTCACCTTGCCTTTATTTGTTTTGAAGGTTTTGTTGTGTGACAAGTTAATTCTCCATTTATTCGAACTGGTCATATGTTAGTGTATATGCCTTAAAACCAATCCTATTGATGATTGTAAATTTGAATTATATTATTTTAGTGGCAATTTCAATTATCATATTTTTACACATATTGTCTGCATAATATATTTAATTATGATAATAACCTTAGAATAACTATATTCTTAAATGTCCCTAATCATATATCATTGTAGATTGGTTGCTTTGATGTGTTAAGATTAGCATATGTGGTAACTTATATGAGATATTAAGTATGCACATGAGTATAAGTTAGAGAACTTGTATTCTGGATCGATCTACGCCAAGAACATTACATGGATCATTGTATGAGTGTCATGAGTGATTCTTAGTAATCATTATTAATATAGTCCTTTAACTTGAGATCGCCAAGGTTCTCTACATATGAGTTTTATATTTTGATATTACTCAATGTCACTCATAGTTAAGTGAATGCAATGGTAGTTATTGAATATGTCACATATCATGCAAAAGAATTTGTATGATCAAGATGGAATTTATCCCTCCTATATAACAAGAGTGACATCTGTGGGCCCTTTGATTAAGTAAAGCTAAGAAAATATATGGCCATGCTCAGATGAATTGACATGGGATGTCAATTACTCTACTTCAATCAGCTTACTTAGGAATCAACAAACCTTTGGATTGGGTTATACGGGAATGACATGGTCTATGATGTCAATTACTTTACTTCAGTTAGCTTACTTAGGAATCAACAAACCTTTGGATTGGGTTATATAGGAATGACACGGTCCATGTCTTGTGCTCAATTTAGATGTCTAGGATAAAAGGATATAGATGATGATCACATGTAAAGGTTCAGTCGAATCACTGACTTTCTCATTACTTGGATAACAATGATGTGTTGCTAGACACTACTCATTATTTATGATTATTAATATGATTTATGATCATTACCAATGTAATGAGAACCTGTAAGGTCACACACTTAGAACTTAGTGGATTTGGAATTGATGGATCAAATTATTTAGGCCTAATATTTGAGAATTTCATATTATAATTATAAGACTTAATAATAAGCCTATAATTATACATGGAACAAAGTTGAATTAGTTAGGATTTTATATGCACCTAATCAAATAAGCTTGTTGGTAATAATAAAGATTATTCACGCATCCCAAAGCATAAAAGGTGAATTCATTAGTGATCTGCTAGTTCGTGTGGATACCTCAAAATTTTTGGCCGAAAAGAAGTCAAAAATGTGATTAGCGAATGAGTCCTTAAATCATCGAAAAGGTATTGATCGAATCCTTTATTTTAATTTAACATTTTGCATGGATCCATTGGCTAGGATTACTTAATTCTACTGCGTTTGCTTAGCTCCCGATCCCAAATCATGAAGTCTTTCTAACTTTCTATCAAACAACCTTTCAAGATGTCTCACCAATGCTTGCATTTGGATAGGGGCTAATCCTACTTGTGGAATGTTATCTTAATTTCCTGCCATGTTAGTAAAAAAAAAAAAAGTAGACAAAATATTTGATCTCACAAATTCTCTCGATTAAGTGTTTTCACTCTTCTCTTGATAATCTCACTAACTCTCAATCCCTCAATACCTTCCTAAGCTCTTATGTGACCTAAATCCTTGTGAGTGATTCAATAATACTAGTTTCTTAGCTTCAACCAAGCATTTGAAAGTAGATGGTTAAAATAGGTTGCAAAAAAAAGGGATAGGGTCTATTTAACAAGGGATTCAATGAAAATAGGAAAATTATCTATGCAAAATAATGTTTATCCCAATTATACAATTCTGCAAATATAAAAATTCATATTGTAAGGAATTAAATTAACACCTCTTCTTTTTTTTGTATAATTTTTTTCACAATTTTTTTGTATATTTTTTTCATGATTTTTTTATTTTTTCTTCTTTTTTTGCGCTTTCTTTTTTTTGCTTGAATTTTTTTACACGAATTTTTTTCTTTTTTATTTTTTTAACTTTTTTTAATATATTGCAGAACAAAAGAATAAAATTAAATGTTTACCGTGTCAACCAGTAGCTCTAATATCAAATGGTAGGGAATTTAATAGGGGCGACCTAATCTTCATAGTGTAGGTAGATCAAGTAAATTAAAATAAAGTGAAAAGAAAGATATGAGCGCCACACTCCAAAATTGAGGAAGGAAAATTAGAAGTGATAAACTCTGAATTTGGATGGTTTGATGACCAGACAAATGCAAGTAGCCAACTAATGCTATAAGGAACATGACTTGCTACTTACATCATTTGTCCAACCACAAACACGAGTTAACCAATCCACACAACAATACACTTGGGTTGAAGCACAAATTAGGAGCTTTTTATGAATTTGAATCACCAATCTTATAAAGGAAGATTGATAAAGCAAGATTTCACAAGAGTAAAAGAAAATAATATTCTCACACTTTAGAGAAGAAACACTCAAATCGGCATTATATTCATCAACTGCTAAATTCTAAGTTACATAGATTCCTATTTATACTACTATTAGAAAAATACAAATAGTAATTGCTATAGTTAGGAAAATACAAAGCTTTGATTATCATTAAATTAAAAAAAAAGAAATTATCCTCAAATTTTTCTTATTTGTTACACTTCTGATTAGGAAAATATCTTCGAATTTACTGCACTCCATATTGGAAATATGTCTAGATTCATTAAACTTTATATTTAGAGAATATCTTCATATTTGTTGCACTCCATATTAGGAAAATATATCCACAATTGTTGCACTCTATAATAGGAAATTATCTCTTAATTTGCAGCGCTCTATATTAGAAAAATGTATTTAGATTCGTTGCACTCCAAATATCTTCAGATTTCTTAGCCTTGAATGAGCAGCACTTCATCCCTCTTTGTTTCTTCTACTTGGGCTCTTTGGGCCAGAATTGCTTTACATGGGCTCCAATTGCTTCTTGTATTATTTTGAGCCTTTCTTTTGTCATTGGGCCTTCACTTAGTGTCAAATCCTTCTCCACTTGAGCTTGATTATGCAAAGTGCTGGACTGGTTCATATCAGGGTCACCCTTATTGAATTCCCTATCATTTAGTATCCGAGCTATTGATTGACACAGTAGGCATTTATTCTTATTTTTTTATTGTGTAATATATATATAAAGGAAAAAGACAAATTCATGCAAAAAAAAATCCAACAAAAAAATCCAAAAAATAAGAAAAAAAGGAATTTGTGAAAAAAATTTAAAAAAAGAACAAAAATGTGAAAAAAAAAGTTATACAAAAAAAAGAAAAGACCTGAATATTCAATTTTTTACAATTTGAAATTTTAGATTTTCTAAATTGCATAGTTAGGTTAAACATTATTTTATACAAATAAGAAATTTCCTTATTTTCATTGATATAACTTATCCCTTATTTTGTAACCTATTTTGACCATCTACTTTCAAGTTCTTGATTAAAGTCGAGAAATTGGCATTATTGAATTACTTACAAGGATTTAGGTTGTATAAGAGTTTAGGAAGGTATTGAGAAATTGAGAGTTAGTGAGATTATCAAGAGAGGAGTAAAAACTCTTAATCAAGAGAATTTATGAGATTAAATATTTTATTTTTTTAACTAACATGGTAGGAAATCGAGAAGATATTCCATAAGCAAGAATAGCCCCTATCCAAATGCAAGCATTGGTGAGCCATCTTGAAAAATTGTTTGATCAAAAGTTGGAAGGGATTCATGACCAATTGGAACAAATGGAGAATTAAGTTATCACACAACAAAACCTTTAAAACTATTGAAGGCGACGTGAACAACCTCATGGAGATGTGGAGAGCAGGGATGAGGAGGATGAATTTGATGATTACCAGCCAAGAAGGAGAAAGCCTAATCGTGAAGAACCAAGGAGGCATAGAAACAGAAGATGACCTTAGCCTCAAAATTAAGGTTCCTTCATTTCAAGGCAAAAATGACTCGGAGGCATATTTGGAGTGGGAGATGTGAGTTGAACAGATTTTCTCATTCCACAACTATTTCGAAAGGAAAAAGATAAAACTTGCAGCTCTTAAATTTATTGGTTATGCTCTTGTTTGGTGAAATTAGATGCAAAAAGAGATAGTGCAATATGGAAAACACCCAATTACCACATGGGAATAAATGAAGACAATCATGAGAAGGTAGTTCATTTGATCCTACTATTATAAAAAGTTTCACAACAAGTTACAACACCTCACACAATGATCAAGGAGTGTAGATGAATACTAAGAAATGAATATTGCTATGATTAGAGCCAACATAGTGGAAGACCAAGAGGCAACAATGGCTCATTTCTTGCATGGATTGAATTGTGACATAGCTAATGTGGTAGAGATGTATCACCATGTAGAACTTTAGGAGATGGTACATCAAGCCATCGAGGTTGAACAACAACTTAAAGGAAGAAATAGTTCCAAAAAGAACTCAAATTCAAATTCAAATTCCTTTAACTTATGAAGGAACAATTTAAAAAAAGACACCCTTCTGCTTCAAATTCTAAGGAGGCTAATTCAAAGAAAGCTGAAAAACCAAAACCTAAGAAAGACCAAGCAAAACTTAACCCAACAAGAAACTGTGACATAAGGTGCTTCAAGTGCTAAGGGAGAGGACATGTTTCAAGCGAGTGCCCTAATAAATGCACCATGATCATCAACCACCATGGTGATTGGGAGATCAAAGAAGAAACCACTGAGGAGGAAGAGAAGCTATCTAATGATGAAGGAGAAAGTGCAGAAGAAGGAGAACTCCTAGTGGCTAGAAGAGTACTTAGCATTTAGACAATGGAAGAAGAGAACTTGTTCCACATATGCTATCTTATTCAAGACAAGGTATGTAGTGTAATCATTGATGGTAGAAGTTGCAACAATGTGACAAGTGTTGAATTAGTAAAGAAGTTGAACCTACTTACACTTTAACACAACTGTTCCTACAAGCTCCAATGGCTTAATGAGTGTGGTGAAATGAAGGTGACAAAACAAGTGAAAGTTTTATTTTCTATTGGCAAATATAGAGATGAAATTTTATATTATATTCTACCCATGAGAGCATATCATCTCTTATTAGGTAAACCTTGGCAGTATGATAGGAAAGTCACACATGATGGGTTTTCAAACTATTATTCTTTTGTACTTCGAGGGGAACCTATAACCTTCCTTCCTATATCACTAAAGCAAATATTGGAAGATCAAATTAAGAGAGAAAAGAAAAGAGAGAGTGAGAGTAAGAAAGAAAATCAAAAGGAAGAAAGTGTAAATAAAAGTGAGAAAAAGAGAGCTAACTAAGAGAGAAGAAAGAAAGAAAAGAAAATTTGAGAGGAAAAGGAGGGAAGATCTTGCTAGTAGCAAAAAAGAATGAGATTAAACAAGTTTTATTTTCTTAGTAAAACCTCCTAATACTTGTGTACAAAGAGGCTATGTTAAACACTAGTGACTTAACTTCCATGTTACCTAGTGTTGTTTTGTCCATTTTACAGGAATATAAGGCTCTCAAGCATATAAGGAGCTAAAGCAAGTTGAACCGTAGGCATTCTAAATGGATTGAATTCATTGAATTGTTTCCCTATGTGATTAAACATAAGAAAGGTAAATAAAATATTATTATTAATGCTTTATCATAAAGGTATATTTTTCTTTCCATGTTAGATGTTAAGATTCTTAGTTTGGAATTTATTAAAGATTTGTATGCTAATGATATTGATTTTGGTGAGGCCTTTAGTCATTATGAATCAGATGTTGGTTGGAATAAATTTTTCTTGCATGATAGTTCCTTATTTCACATTGATAAGCTTTGCATTCCAAATTATTCATTACGTGTGATATTGTTGAAGGAGGTGCATTTTGGAGGTCTTATGGGACATTTTGGCATCGCAAAGACATTTACTATTCTGAATGAATATTTTTATTGGCCTAGGATGCATAAAGATGTTGAGAAATTTATGAAAAAATGCATTGTATGTCATAAAGCAAAATTTAAATTAAATTCCCATGGATTGTACACTCCCCTCCCCATTCCAAATGTACCTTGGGAAGATATTTCTATAGATTTTGTTTTAGGATTGCCTAGATCTAAGAGGGGGAGAGACTCTATTTTTGTTGTTGTAGATAGATTTTCCAAAATGGCACACTTCATTCCATGTCATAATGTTGATGATGCTTCTAACATTGCTAATTTATTTTCTAAGGAAATTGTGAGGTTGCATGAGTTGCTAAGAACCATTTATCTAATTAGGATGCTAAATTCCTAAGTTATTTTTGGAAAACCCTATAGAGCAAGCTTGGGGCAAAGTTTTTATTTTCTATAACACACCATCCACAAACTGATGAACAAACTAAGATTATGAATAAGACGTTTTCTTCTTTGTTAAGAACAATCATAAAAAAAATATTAAAGAATTAGGAGGAGTGTCTACCACACATCGAGTTTACTTACAATAAGGTTGTTCATTCTACTAATAAATATTCACCCTTTGAAATTATTTATGGATTTAATCCTCTTGCACCTTTTGATTTTATTCCTTTACTTTTGTAAGAAAGAGCCAACATGGATGGTAAGAAACATGCAGAGTTAGTTAAACAAATCCATGAAAAGGCACATCATAACATTAAAAGGATGACTCAACAATATGTGAACCGTGCCAATAAAGGGAGAAAGAAAATAATTTTTTAGCCTGGAGACTTAGTCTGGTTGCACTTAAGAAAGGAGATATTTCCCAAGAAAAGAAAATCTAAACTCATGCCCAGAGGAGATGGACCTTTTCGAGTCCTTGAGAGAATCAATAATAATGCTTACAAGCTTGAATTGCTTGATGAGTATGGAGTTAGTACTACTTTCAATGTTTCTAACCTCTCCCCTTATTTTGATGTAGATCTTAAAGAGTTGAGGACAACTCCTTTTCAAAAGGAGGATGATATGAATTAGTCCAACACTTTACATGACCAGGCTCAAGTAGAGAATGACTTGACTCTAAGTGAAGGCCTAATGATAAGAGGAAGGCTCAAAAGGATACAAGAAGCAATTGGAGCCCATACAAATGTAATTCTAAACCAAGAAGCCCAAGTAGAAGAAGAAAATAGAGTTGAAGTACTGCTTATCCAAATCCAAGAAATCTAAAGATATCTGGAGTGCAATAAATCTAGACATATTTTTTCAATATGGGGCACAACAAATAGGAGATGATTTCCTAATTCGGAGTGAAATGAACTTAAACATATTTTCTTAATATGAAATGCAACAAATTTAGAGATATTTTCCAAATATAGAATGCAATGAATCTAGACATATTTCTAATATGGAGTGCAGTAAATCAAGAGATATTTTTCTAATCTGGAGTGTAACAAATAAGGATAATTTGAGGATAATTTTCATTTTTAATGTAATGATAATCAAAGCTTTGTATTTTTTCAATTATGGCATTTAGTATTTGTATTTTCTTAAAACTAGTATAAATAGGAGGCAATGTAACTCAAAATTCAATAGTTCATGAATATAATACCAATTTAAGTTTTCTTCTCCAAAGTATGAGAAATTTATCTTCTTTTGGTCTTTTAAAACCTTATGTTGTCAATCTTTCTTTATAAGATTGGTGATTTAAATTCATAAAAGCTTCTAATTTGTGCTTCAACCTAAGTGCGTTGTTGTGTGGATTGGTTAACTCGTGTTCATCATTGGACAAGTAGTCTAAATAGCAGGTCATGTTCCTTATAGCATTGGTTGCTACTTGCATTCATCAGGTCATTGAACCATCCAAATCTAAAGTTTATCACTCCTGATTTCCCTTCCTCAATTCTGAAGTGTGGCACTCATATCCTTCTTTTCACTTTGTTTTGATTTACTTGATCTACCTATGCCGTGAAGATTGGGCCACCCCCATTGAATTCCCTATCAAGAGGCTTGTTCCTTATATTAAATTCAATTTTGACTTTTGACATTATTGCAATATGATTGTTAATAAAGATTTCCTCTTTAAGTTCTTATAAGAATTGGAAGACTTATCAAAGGAAATTCAACCATTGTGACATCAATTTCATTTCTTATTGTTACTAATCTCTTCCTCTTTTCTAAAACATGGCAAGAATATCCTTTTTTTTCTTTCTAAATTCAAATAGATTGAGCTAGGGTTCATATCATTGTCCCTTTTGACTTGGAAGTAAATTGTTATACAATCAAACATATCCTTCAATGTTTTTAAAGATGGAGAGATATTTTACACATTAGATGTAACTCCCTTAGTTATTAATACCTTAATCCTCATTAAATAGGTAATTATTGCACAATTAGTTCTTTTGAAGCCAATTTAAGATTCCGCAAAATAAAATATTACAGATTCTGAGTTTCAGAAATTTTCTGCTCATTTCTAGAATCATTGAACCAATTTCAAAAATATGAAAGACTACTTTGCAGAACTCCAAAAATTACTAAATTTTTTCCCATTAACCCTATACTCATTGAATTAATCCTGTAAAAATTTGACATCATTTAGACATCATTTGATCTCTTAAAATTCACAGCAAAGTGTTCCTATTCTAATGATGTCCAGAATTTACAACTATAAAAGTAAGCCCTTATTTCAGGGGGTAATTCAACTCTGATTAAGCTAAAATTTGGTATGGGGATTTATACACATGTTAAATACTTTCCATAAAATTTTCATATCAAAAATCATCCATTTACTGCTTCGGAATACTAAGTTACAATTTGTGTTCAGCACTATGACGGGAACAGAGCAGTCCAAAATGTATAATAATTTCCCATATAAAATGAGCTTATTTTAAGCTGGATTTTGGCACAGAGGATGATGAATAAGTTCACTCCTAAATTTTCTCATAATTTTTATAGAATCAAAACTCAGCCAAAAATCCCTGCAAACATACTCAGCTTACTGCCCTACGAATTTACTGTTCATTTGGTCATTTACTATTCATTTGGTCATTTTCTAACTTCACACACATTGCATATTAAAGGCTTACCAATCCAAACTAGTTCATAATACATCAAATTCATGTATTTTATACAACCTAGGCCAAGGTCATATAATTATACAGAAATATCACAAATTCTGTAAACATTCTAATACAACTTCAAAATATTATTTTTCCTTGTCAAAAGGGCCTTTGGAAGTATCACCTGGAATGGTTAGTAAACAATATAGAAATACAAGAAACAAAGTTTCCTAGTAGCTAGCTATTGCAAAAAAAACTTATTAAGCTATTCCAGATCCTTAAGCAAGTAAATCATACGTTTCCAAAATCAAATAATCATTTATCACACCATTCCATACTATTATAAGAAATATGCATCACACACAGCAATCATCAAGCCCATTCAAGGACTCATATAGATATCTAGATGGCCATCACAGATAATCGTACCTAAGCCTCACACACACAGCACTCGAGCAGTAAGTACTACACACAGCAATTTCATTATCATCCCGGGGAACTCGAGCCACAGGCCTCACACACAGTATTTTACTATCTTCTCAAAATGCGCACACATCAATTTCATACACACTCCATACAATGGCATAAAATACAAAAAACATATAAATGGAAAATAGAGCTTAAGGATAAAGCTAGCTACCTTTTAAAAGCTTCCAATAGTGATGATTTCTTTACCCTCACTTAGAAATTTCTCTACAATCCCTTTGCCTTTCCAATTTGCCACTTTTCTTGCTCTACATAAATACACATCATAATTCTTATTAGAACACCATCATTTTTCTTAAACTTCATGCATTCTTCCTTTCTTCCACATACACTAAACCAAGAAGGAAGTGCCCAAATTTTAGTGTACATTCCAATACCTCCTAAATTTCATTGTAATACATTATTCCAAACTTTCAAAAACACAATTAAATGACTAAAACTCCTTCCTTCCTTCCTTTCCCATGCTCACAGTTTTGGCTTTCAAAAGGGGATTTTCACACAAACTTTCATAATTCAAAATTTCATCTTTCATAGGCTCTATAATTCATAAGAATCATTCTAATTTGATCAATTTAGCCAATTTCCAAACAAATCATGTCAATTCTATACATACACCATTATGCCTCTAAAACCCTAATTTGTACATCATGATTTCTTGTTGTTTTTACACCAAACCAAAGCCATAGATCAACATAACAACATCCAAAACATCATTAGACATGCTCAATTCATTCAAAACTCCATGTTCAAGCTCCTTTGACCACACCAATATCAAAATTTCAAAAAACTAAAAAGAGTAAATTAAAGAACTTTTAGAGGAGAACATTTTTATCTCTTGGAGCAACTTGAAAATCTCCACTTGAAGCTCACTAAACTTGATCAACTTTGAAGGTTTCTTCGACCTAAATACACCATGTGATAGAGCTTGATGAGAAGAGCAACTTTGTCTTCTATACCTAAGCCTAAATCTCACTATTTTTAGGTGAAAAAGTCAAAAAAAAATTCCTCTCTCTTCCTTCTCTCTTTCTCTCACGTTTTAAGCTTCTTTCATGGAGTCTTCCACAGCTTTGGAGAAGAAAGGAGAAGGAGAAAGAGTTTTCATGAAGCTTCAAGGGTATTTTGATCATTTTTGAAATTTTCAAGGGTATTTTCGTCCTTTCTCACTAATTAGTAAGGCTATTCTTGCCATTTCTTTATAAAAATGACACTTGTCATGTGTTTATTAGTTTCTTCTAATAATGACACTTGTCATGTGTCTATTGGCCACACTATATAAAATTACATATTAGATCCCAAATTCCTGATTATTTACACTTTAATCCATACTTCATTTTGTACTTTGCAATATAGTCCATAGGGTTACCTGACTATCTGAAAATCCATAGATTGTTAGACTTAGACAAGTCCCATTTCTAGGGTTTTCTAACCTCCTCTGATCATCTATAGTATTTAGAAAAATTAATTCCTTTCCTATTGCTCCATTTCCTTCAAAATTTTGATTACACTTACACTTAACACCTTTTAACTTAAAATTCACATACCAAGCTAATTTAAACGTGCCCTTCATTTTTACAGCCTCAAAATTTAGAGATTTAAATGATAAAATTAAAAATTCAGGACATTAGATTAGAAAGTAATAAAAGTGGAAAATATTGTACCTTTAATACATTACCACTAGTTTCATTTTTGTTAATTTAAAAATTTATAGATCAAGTTTGTCAGTTGTTGGCTTAAGAAGCATAATTGTATCTAATGTGCAAATATGCAAACCTTTTGCAATAAAAATTTTACAAAGGAAACAAGTATATATATATACCCAAACTCTTACCAGTTTAAAATACCTAAGAGAAAACATTCTAAAGGCATTATAAATATGAATTAAGCTTTTCCTATCATGAAGGAATTAACATAATGTGGTTATTAAATTTGATGCAAAACCAATAATCCAAATTTCTTCTTCTATAAGTTGAGTTAGTTTACACATACTATACAAACCAAACCCTTTATTGAGAACAAAAGTACCTAATTCATACTTAACAAACAAGTGTACCACTTTATCCACTTCCAATAGTATTCCCTCCTTCTGCCATGTGAGGATAAAAGAAAATTAAGAGTTACCTATATATAAGTGGTTATCTTCAAGTTTATCTTATGATGCAAATAGGCAATATATATGGTTAATGGTCATATATGTTTAAACATTGAAGTTGGTGTTTTGATAAGTACATTAAGAAGTTCTTGTTAAGATTGACTAAAAACTAGACACAAAATGAATAAAGTCATCATTTCAATAAAATTAAAGTAATGAAAAATGATCTAGATGTTAACTACAAGTTGCACCTTATAATTGGAATTTGCCTTGTTTCCTTGGCATTCATTTTTATACAGTGTTGTAAGTGAATGACTTATAATGCTTTGGATGGTAGTTTTCAAGTATAGTATTAACACTCTATTGGTGACTTAGTTTGGACATATGAACTCATGTTGGTAGGTTAGGATTAGAAAGTTAGGAAAAAAGGTTTGTTTGGTAATCATTTTAGAATTAGAACTGCTTTAAAATTAGGGAACTGCTTTACCCCATTTCTTTGTAAATCTATTTGCTTTGCTTAAGTAGCCTCTCATGCATTCTAAGCTATTTTCATGGCACATGCTCTCCTCATTGCTGAGGTTGATTACGTGTTCAAGTTGAAATACATGCAAGGTAAGGTAAATATGTTGGTGTGTGTCCTAAGAGTCAATCATAAAGATGATTAATAATGTATAATGTATTATATTTTATTTCAGGCATTCTGAGCTATTTTCATGGAGCATGCTCTCCTCATTGCTGAGGTTGATTATGTGTCCAAGTTGAAATATATGCAAGGTAAGGTAAATATGTTAGTGTGTGTCCTAAGAGTCAATCATAAAGATGATTAATAATGCATAATGTATTATATTTTATTTCAGGCAATGCAATTATTATATTTAGTTTTCATTTTTTTATCTATGCAATTTATAACTTAATATAATAATTATCCCTAGAATAGTTTTACTATTTCTAAAATACCCCTAGTCAAGTATTATTGTGAAAATGATAGTAATAATACATCAAGACTAGTATATATAGTGACTAATGATTATGAATCATGGATATGTGATATCAAGTCAATACATGAATACATTGTTAGTGAATAGATGTACTGGACTGGCCTGCAATGAGAAAAACTGCATGGATTGTCATATGTCATTAGTTATTCTCATATGATCACAATACACATAGTCATTTGACCTGAAGTCATTACGGTTCCCTACATGAGGAGTCAGACACTTTGATATCGTACTATATCACCTTTAACTAGGATATGTTGTAGGACGTTGATTGCATGTATCATGAATCATGCAGAGGGATATAAGTGATGTAAATGAGAATTTTGTTCATCAATATGAGATATTGATCACTTATTTAAGTTAGTCTACTCGGTATCAAGAAACATAAATTAAACATAATCGAGGATGATGCATTTCATGCCTTTAGTTTAATTTGAATATTGTTACAAAAGGGACTATATTGTAAAGTGTTGTTCACACATTAAGTGAATATTAAGTTATAGATATTTTTATTACTTGGGTAGCAGTGATGTATTGTTAGATATCGCTCACTGTTTATAATCCACAAGTGGGTTATTACCAACGTAATAAAAATCTACAAGGTCACACAAAAAGAGTAAAAATGAGACAATAATTAATTAAGCTTTAGTTAGACTAAAATCTAATTAATTGGGTTTATTTTTGTGCATATAAAATTATTAAAATAATAATATATTTTCATATAATATATGGTATATTATGTGATATTATTTTATATTAAAGTAATATTAGATAATTATATTATTAAATATTAGATAATTATATTATGAGATAATATTATTTTCTAATATAAGAAAATTATATGCCATTTAATATTAAAAAAATATATTATGAGATAATGTTATTATCTAATATTAGATAATTAATGGATAAGTCCTATCTCTCCTCACTCTCTCCATGATAAGGATAAGGATAAGGATAAGAATAAGAATAAGATGATAGTTATTAAGTAAGATTAGGAATTTGGAAGCATTATTCTAGTAAGACTAGGAATGTGGTATGCCTTAGTTCTATAAAAAGAACTTGAAGGTAGTACTTTAAAAAACACACATTAGCTGCCATTAAATCTAAATCACTTAAGAAAATGCACTAATCCTAATCCTAGTAAGAGAGATGTATCCTGGTAGATTCGTGGAGGGTGAGAAGTCATTGTTCACTTCATGTGGATACTGTAGAGACACTATACCTTTTAGCCAACATTTTATTTGTGATTCATCTCGATCTTTTAAAGTTTTATTCAGAAAGAATACAAGCGCACAAAAAGTAAAATCCTAACATTGATTTATGCCCTTTTACATGGATCTTTGGTAAGATTCGGATAAATTTTTTTTAATTTTTTACTACATATATTGATCCGAAACCTAACAAAATAACCATTTTTCCTCTTCTTATTATACATCTTTTCCTTACTCTTAGCATACTGCTTTGCATTGTTCTATATAAGCTTAAACCTCTCTAATTGTTTTATGTGATTTTTTGGTTGTTTTTGGAACCACAATTTTTAAGCTTGTAAATTACAACTTTTTGAGTTAAAACCCTTGTGAAATAATAAGTTATGGCATATTTTATGAAAAAGAAAGAAAAATAACACAACTAACCTGATGCTATATCTTTTTAACATGAATTTTGGTCCCTTTATTACTATAATTGTTAAATAAAATAGATTGTCATTTACTTTACAAGGTCCTACTTTGAATTAACAAAGTTTTTTGTTACTCAACATTAGTCAGTATTATTGGTGTGTGTCCTAGGAGCCAATCATAGAGATGATTGCAATATTACACAATGTATTACATTTCGTTTTGGCAATATAATTATTATATTTTATTTTATTTTACATAAATTATAACTTAAATATAATAATTATCCTTGGAATAGCTTTGCTATTCCTAAAATGTTCCTAATCAAGTATTATTATAAAAAGGATAGTAATAATACATCGAGACTAGCATGTATAGTAACTGATGATTATGAATCATGGATATATGATATCAAGTCAATACATGAGTATATTGTTAGTGAATAATGTATTGGACTGACCCACTGTGAGAATACTGCATGGATAAACGTGTCATTAGTTATTCTCATATGATCACAAATGCGTATAATCCTTTGACTTGAAGTCACTATAGTTCCCTACATAAGGAGTTACTCACTTTGATATCGTCTTATGTCACCTTTAATTGAGATAACGGGTAAGACGTTGATTGGGTATGTCACAAATCATGCAAAGGGAAGTAAGTGATGTAAATAGGATTTTGTTACTCTTGTATAAAAGGGAAATATCCTTGAGCCTCTTGATTGAGTGAGATTTAGAAATGCATGACCATGCTCAATTAAATTAGTATGTGATATTGATAATTTATTTTAAGTTTACTTAGTATCAAGAAATATAAATTGAACATTGACGAGGATGACATACTTCATGCCTCTAGTTTGATTTGGATATTGTTACAAAAAGAATTATGATGCAAAATGTTGATCATATAATTAGTAGATGTCGAATCATAGACATTCTTACTACTTGAGTGGCAATGATGTATCGCTATCGCTAGATACCACTCACTGTTTATGGTCCAAAATGAGTCATTATCAATGTAGTAAGAACCTATAGGGTCACACAAAAGGAGTAGGAATGAGACAATAATTAATTAAGTTTTAGTTAGACTAAAATTCAATTAATTGGACTTATTTTTGTGCATATATATATATTATTAAGATAATATATATTTATTCACATAACATATATATTATATATTATGTGATATTATTTGATATTAAAGTAATATCAGATAATTATGTTATTAGATATTAGATAATTATATTATGAGATAATATTATTATTTAATATTAGATAATTAATAGATAAGTCTTATCTCTCCTCACTCTCTCTAGGATAAGGATAAGGTGATAGTTATTTAGTGTGATTAGGATTTTTGAAGCATTATCCTAGTGGAATTAGGATTGTGATATGCCTTAGTTCTATAAAAGGACTTGAAGGCAGCACATTACACAATGCGCATTGGCTTCAATCAAATCCTAAATCACTCTAAAAATGTCCAAACTCATTGGATACCGTAGAAATGCTGTACTTTCCGGCCAGCATTTGATTCATCTCGATTTCTCAAGGATTCATTCAGAAAGAGCACGAGCACAAATAAGGTAAAATCCTAATACTGGTTTATGACTTTTGCATGGATCCTAGGAAGGTTTTGAATCAAAATTTTAAAATTTTGGTGCGTCTGTTGATCCGAAATCTAACAAGTATATGCATATCTCTTGATAATGATTCCTTTTCAAGTGATCGTCTACATATTTATACATCTTTTAAAATTGAATTATGAGATAGGAGTTAGCATATGCATACCTGTTGGAATGGTTCTTTCATTTTATTGCACGAATGATATCTTTAATTGAATCAAAATATAGATTTGACAATCATCAACTTTTAATGTTTTTGCTTCCACATTAGCATAATAGTGACTAGGTTTTTAGTCATCTTTGAATTTTCAAGGTATGTTATTCATGGTGTTTTGAAAATAATTGGTTGTAATCTAATATGAAACATGAAATATGTTAATTCCAATGGAGGCCTATGACTTAGAATTTGATATGTGGGACAAAAGTTAAAGAAACTGAGAGGCATAAAGGGAAATTTATAAAGGTGCCTACTTAAATAGAGTTTAATAGCCTATTCATGTTAGTGTACGGATGAGGATTAGTCTTTTGCAAGTGAGAGATGATGATATTGAAGTTATCAATGCCTTTGATAAATTTATTCATAAAATAACCTTTATAAAAGTAATTTATTATTACTTGTAAAATTAGGAAGAAATTAAATTAATATTGAAGGATATTTTAATATTAATTTAAAATTTTAACATCAATTTTATACCATTGCCATTAAGTTTTACATAAATAGTCAATTTTCACTTGAAATTTTAGCTTTGATCATTTTAATATATTCATGAGTTAAAATGATGACATAATTAACTCGATTGTACATGGATAATGTAAAGGATGGATATACTAAGAAATGGTGAATTGGAAATTTTTGTAAAATTTTTCTTAATGAAAACATAGTTTTGGATTCTAAAAATAGAGCAATGTAAAATAGCTCTTAGGAGCTAAGTATGTAGAGCTTAAACAAGAGTATATCATCCAAGAACTATATCTCACAGAATAATTTAATCATGCAAATAATTACAAAATTAGTGAAATTTAAATAGTGATAGGGAGGAGAATTGTAAACACATATATAGTAATTCCATTAAGGAAGGAATCTCATTTCCTATGTACATCCACTTTCTTCGAAGTTGAATAATCCTTCAATTCTATAACTAATGTACTAAATCCCTTAATGTTGACAACCTTTAAGAAGCTTTACAACTATTCCAAATTAACACAATCTCTCTCTTTTGCTATCCTCATACAAGATAAACTCTGTAAAGGTTTTACATATTTTACCAACTATTAGGATCCTTCATCTAATACAAAATCAAAATTTTTGAGTAAAAAGAGTAATGGTTAGTGTACCCATTTGCACATATATAAAATGAAATGGCTAGAATGATTTAATCTTAAATAGGAATGACTTAAATCATTGAAGAAAAATTGCAAAGATGAAAGCAAGAAATGGGCTTTGATAAATTAGGGTTTTTGTGCTGCTTGATCTAAGAAAAATAGTAAGAGAATGGTTTATATATGATTGTGTTTTAAAATGAAAGGTTAGCAACTTACAACTATAAAAAATTCAAAATTTACAAACTAATAATTGAATATGATATTTAATTATGCAGCCCAAGAAATTAAATTTTCAAAGAGTATTTAATTACTATAGTCAATTATGTGGCTTAAGGTTAGCCTTTGCTAGTGCATAAATGAATATAGTACTTAATTATGGTTTAAATAGCTTGCTTTTGGACTATACTATACTATTAGAGCATGGTACTCGAATGCTAGTAAGAAGTTTTCCTTTAGACCACCATATTCAATTATAACACTCAAATGCTGGTAGGGAGATTTGCTTTTGGATCAAAAATATTTGATTACTGCTAATTAAAATCAATTTTCAAAAAACAAAATTTGATTTTAAGAGAACTAAAAGCTTTCTTTCATAAATGCAAATGTTTTAGGCATAAAACCACCTATGTTTAAAAATAATTTGAGCCAAAACAAATTGGGATTAATTATGAACATGTTCATCCTAAAATCTTAAACTAAGTCTTCAATAAACTTGACACAATTTTCAAGTCAATTCTTTGAAAACTCCATTTTTATCTTTGGCATAAATTTTCAATCTTTTTAATAAAATCTTTCACATAAAAAGGTAATTTTCAAAACAACATTTGACATTATTAAAATTTAATCATTTAAAGAGGGGTTAAATTTACCAAAAAACAAAGCATTAAAAAATTACAATTAATTTAGTAAAAATTGGAATCACCTTTTTAAAATTTCAAATAAATTGATATTTATAGCATTTTGTGATAACAATAAGGCATTTAACTTTTATGTTAACTAAATTCTATTAAACAAAAGCATTTAAGCAATTTTAACCTAAAAAAATTGATAATAGCAATACATTAGTGTAAAATGTGTTATATTGAAACTGATATTAAAATTTTTTTAATACTAATTGAACATATATATAATATTTTTATGATTATAATTTTAATTTAATGATTTAACTTTAATGATATTATTTATTTTTTAATAATAATATCCATGCAATAATATAGGATATAAACTAGTTTTGTTTTTAATTAAAGAATTTTACTCATGTTGCACAAGTAAGTTAGTTGACCTTGTTGCATCTCATGCAACAAATTAGCATTTTCACCATAGAAACCTTCTAAATATGGATAAATTTATCATTTGATAATTTAACATTATCTTTCTTTTCACTTTTGAACCAAGTCAAATATGAGAAGATAGTTTTCAACTTTCTTTTCTTCCCATACTATTTTTACCTATCCAAATATTAAGAAAAATTATTTTTCCACTCCATTTTTTTACATCATTTCTTTTTATCTATTTTCTCAATCCATCCAAATACAAGGTAAAGTGAAACAAACAATTATGAAAAATAGAAAAGAAAACAAACTAGAGAAAGTGCATTAAGTTGAATTCTCAAATCCATTTATTTGTTTAAGGGAAAATTATACTCTTCCCTTAAGTCCTAGTTTAATTACAATAACATTCCTTTCATCTTTAAAAATATATATTTATTTTCTTTATTTTTCAAAAGTAGGGAAGGTGAACAAATGATTAAAATAAAGCGGAAGGAATGTAAGTATATGCAAAAGGAGGTCGCTAATATATATTTTTGAAAATATAATTATAGATGTAATTACACTAAAGTTCATGATAAGTGAATACAATAAAAAAAATGCTTAACCTACATCTAATTTGGTTGTAGGTTTCCCACACCCTCTAATAAATGATGTAGGACTTAGTTTTTCTATAAAAGGGAATGAGTGAAAGAGTGCAATAAGAAAGTGAAAGTATTATTGCTAAATGTAATTTGTCCTCACTTTAATTAATAGAATTAAATGCAATTTTGGTATTTAAAACATAAAATGTCTAATTTTAATTCCCTTAATTTAAAATAACTAACTTTGATCCCTTAGATATTAAATTGGAGCTATTTTGGTCCTCATGTTGGATTTTCATTAATTTTTTGAACTTATAAGATCATTTTCACCCAATACTTCCTGCATATTAACTTAAAATAACTTCTATGTAAAGTTCAAAGGAAATTTTTACCTAAATTTTGAAAATTTTGAACAAAACTAATGCATATGTGAAAATTTGAATTATTTTGAGATTTAATCATTTATAAAACTTTTTAAAAAATGTGATTTATCTGAAAAAATAGTGCAAATAATGCTTAAATATAAAACAAAAATTGATAGAAATTGACAAAAATTAATAAAAATCAAATAGAATGACCAAAACTATATTGTTTTAATATCTAAGGGACCAAACTAAATTATTTTAAATTTTAGAATTAAAATCACATAATTTATATTTTTAAAAAGATTAAATTGTATTTAAACTTAATTAATTCTAAGAAATTAAAAATATAATTTTAACTTTTTATTTTGTATTATTTGTTTAATTTAACATAAATTCTAATTATTATTAATTATTGATTATTTCTTATTATGAGTTATCTTCCTATTCAAATTAGTTTTTTATGTTAAAGTAGGAATAAGATTCCTTTTCAAATAAATATTTTATTTATATTTTTAAGATTTTGGGTAAGAAAAAGATATGGTGTGAATGCCTATAAGAGTTATATAAAAACTCTCATAGAAGTTTCTGAATAAATTGTCATGACCCAATTTTTGGTTCATCATGACCAATGTAAATATGTCAGCCGGACATCTTTATAGAAAATTTTCAAACATATCATTTCAAAACTTTTACTATTTTTTAAAAATTTACAAGATGAAAAAAAAACATATAGTTGGAAATTCTTCTAAATTTTTTCTCTTTGTGTATACAAATTTCTAAACTCTTATTCAGAAAATAATCATTACAAAATTTTTAATAGATAAGGTTCAAAAAGTCCCTTTAATGGAAAATGCTTAGTAATTTACTTATAACAAATAGAACCTTATCTAAACAGATGTATCAAAAATTATTTGTTTCATTCAATTGAAAAGATAATATTTGAAACAAATTCATAAAGTTGTCAAAATTAACATTAAAGAACACAATACTTATTTTTCTTGAAATTTCTTCAAGAAAACCAAATATGTTTTTGAATAGAAATTGATGAAGAACACTTCTAGTTCTTTTAAAATAATTAAAGTCTCGTATTTAAAACAAGAATTCAAACTATGAAACATACCTAATAGAATAGGATTAGGTTAATAATAACATCAAAAATCAAATTATCCTAGTCATTTTACAAAATTTCAATTTAGAGATAACATACTCTTCATTAAAATAAAATATCAAACTTATTTCTTCTAAAATCAAGGAAGGCAATGAAACTATCCTTTTTAAAGTAAATCATCCTTTATGAAATCAGATACTTTCATAATTTGCTTTGTTTATAAAGACTTTGTTTCACGTAAGTAACTAATAGGTTAATTAATAATTAATAAGTTAAATACTAATGATAAATTAGCTTATATATAATTGTTGTTAGCTAGTAAATTATTTAATTGTATAAATTTTTTTTTAAATTAGTTATTCAAATAGCTAAAATTATAAAATAACATAAAAGAATATGTTGATTTAAATTGATATATAAATTAAAATAATTTATATTTATTATATTAACATAATTAAGATATTTAAAATAAAAATATAATATTTAATATTTAATTAATTATATTTTGTGAACTTATATATTTATTTACTTATATAATTTTTATTTTATTATTATATATAACAAAAATATACTTAGTTAAAATATAATTATTATATTTTATAACACTGTATATTTATTTACATACTTATTTTATATATTTATAATTTAAAATTAAAATATAATTATATTAAAATTAAAGTAATTATATTTTATGACATTATGTATTTTTATTTACCTATTTATTTTTGTTTGTTAAGGGTTTAGTGTAAATTAAATTATGTTATTAAAAGATAGATTTATATTATAAAGGGCATGAGTTATAAATTAATAAAAAGAATAAGAATAAATTTAAAAAAATTAAAGAAGTAATAGCATATAAGTATAAGTTACTCTAAGTAACTTATTAAATTATAATTTTTTTAATTAACTAATATACGAAATACCTCTAAAGGTTAATTTATAATTTATTAATTAGGTCAATATGGAACCAAAAGCTTTTCAAAGGTAACTAACTATCAATTTAAAAATGCATACCTCTTTATAAATCATTATAATTTTCAAAAGTATTTTTTTTCTTTTCTTTTATAAATTGATTCATGGTTAAGTAGCTTTCACAAGCCAAAGCAATATCATATGCATGTCAAAATATGAAATCATAACCTAATAGAAAAGAAGTACTAGTAATCATACATTCATAAAATAGTTTATGGACTAAATATTACACTAGGCGCAAAATATGCATCATAAAATTCATAATTGTTTAGTAATATGCTGAAAGGTAAATTTACTACAAACTTTTGAGAAATTTAAATTCTATCCTTTAAGCTTATATCTAGTCATTATAATCTTCCACTCACAGTTATTTAAAGAAATAGGTCCCAACATAAGGCAAAGTATCTAAAAAACATTAACAAACAAATTGTGAGTAATAAATTACTTAATGAATGGCTTCCTATTCCATTTTCCAATGGATTTTAGCTAGAAAAATCACATGTACATATTTATATATCAAAAATATTTTCATAATTTTACCAAATCACTCTACTAAGCTTTAGTAAGCACACAATAAAATAATGGTAAAAGGTATGTGGAGTTATCTTTTTATGACTTCTTGTCAACCTTATCCCACCTCACATATAATGAAAATAGCATCTCTAACTTCCAACATTTTTCATATGGGTCATTATAGTAAAGACAGCCTTTTAAACTTTCAATACTTTTTCATACAAATCATTATAATAAAGATAATTTTTGAGGCTTTTAAGGGTTTTGACATTTTGACAACTAGAGACTTATTGTCTTCCAATACTTTCATTTGCGAAGATAAACTCACACAACCTTCAAATACTTTTTATCATATTTACAAATCTTCATTTCACTATTTCACAATTATCAAGGTAAGTTTGAACACCTTCCATGCTATGATCTACATAATCATAATCATAAACACATCCAGCAAAAAGGTATTCACAATTACTTCATCACATTTCAAGTGATCTTTTTCAAGCATTCATGCTTTCATAGTTAAATTCTAGATTCTTTTCAAAAGTCCAACAACTCTAACCACATCATATTTCACATATAAGAGTTTATTAACTCTATCTCAATTTCATGCAATTTTCTAAGGATTTATTTTCTTTTCAAACACCCTTGTATAAAATTTCACAAGTGCATATTCAATACATCTCAACATTTCATGCATTAAATTGGCATAAAAGCACATAGTTTTTTAGCATAAAATTGTGAAATATCATTTCATATTTTTTGCATCTAATCTTTTCCACATTTAAGCATATTTCTAAATCAATAATTCCTTACACTTCTATGCCATAAGCATGCAATATTCTTTTTTAAAAAAGAAGTATATTAAACTATTTTTTAGCAAAAACTATAGAGATTTAAGTTATTTCTTCCAAGTTCTATCATTTTCAAATCTAAACACATTTAAGCTTATGTTTTACACATTATTCTATCAAATGAGCAAATTATATTTCCTTACTAATACAAGCCAAAAACTCATGGTATATAACAATAAAAATTGTAACACTTATCTCAATTTTTCAACATGAACTAGTCAATTGAGCATGAACCTCAGTTGGGTTTTTATATACAACTATCACTGTATAAACCTAACTTTTCATGTATAATTTTGGAAAATTTCTTACTATTTTCTAGCCTTAAAATTGTGATGTCCAAGGTCATTTTCCAACCATTTTCTTGCTCGAAAATTTGTTAGACAAATTCTCAAAATATTCTTTTAATAAACAATACATCATAGGAGAAAAAAACTTCACTTTTAAGATCACACTTTGATGCTATTCTCTAGCATGGACCCATAAGCTATAAGGTTTAATTTTCAACATCTTTGGGCTCAGAAAACTTGGGTAAAAATGTTTCCTATGTAATATCCCAATAAAAAAATTTAAATTCCCCTGTAATTTGAAAACTTTCATTAAATAGAAAGAATGAAACTTGTTAAGGCTTGTGGAAACCGATAATGTGATCCACGCTGGTAATGATAAAAAATAGGTCGTGACATCCTACCACTTTGAGAAGAGTTTACAACCAAGTACAACAAAATTTTTCTACAAAATCAAAGTCTTCCTTAAGGTTTCATTAGGAAACTTAAGAGCTTCAAAGGTTTTTTTTCAAATATTATTTTTGCTTAAAAACTTTAATATAAACATCACTCAATATTTTCATTAGTATTTAAAATATTGTACACTTTACTTTATCTTAAAAATCAAAACTTCATTCATGGTTTTCTTAGAAAACCCAAGAACTCCTTCATGTTTTTCAAACATGATTTTGCTTTCTCTTTTACATAAAAAACATATTTATAAAACACATGTTCATAAAAATCATGGCTTCAACACACCATAGACAAAAACACATATATATCTTGTATATAGCAGATCTTTTTAAAGAAAAACTAAAAGAAGATAAGTAGATATCCACTTACACTTTTTGAAGCTTTCTTGTTTGATTATGCACCTATAAATTCAAATTTTATTTTCCAAAAATAACACAAAATTAGTAAATGACCTTTCAATAGAACTATGAAAAGAAATAGAATCACTAGAGAAGATGATTTTTTTTACCTTTTCTTTGAAGATCAAGAAAGCTTTTTCTCCAAGAAACTCAAGAATTCTTAAGAACTCCTTTAGAAAATATGAGAAAAAAGAAAAAAAGAAAAAGAAAACTCCCGCTAGCTTTCTCTCTCTCTCTCCCTCTCCTCAACGTTTTTCTCCCTTTGTCACCCTAACTTTGGTATGCAAAATCATTAATTGAACAAAACTATTTATAGTAAAAGTGTTAAGCTCCAATGAGATCACTTTGGATGAGAATGCAACATCAAACTTGGGTTCCAAATTGCTATAGCATTAGGTCCCTAAAACAATATTTTATAAAATCTCACTTTATTCATATCTACTCAAGTATTATTCTTTGCATTTGATACTTCATGCACTCATCTTCCCTTAATGGAAGCTCTTTATTAGTTTGATAACATAACTTATTCTATGTTACTTAGCCACCAATTAATCATGTGTGCAAATGCAATAATATAATGAATAAAAAGGCTATTCCATAAGTTTAAATTCCTTAACAAAAAAAATTTAGGGAAATAATTGAAAAATGCTTAAAAATTAAATTGAATTTTTAAAATTAAATTATTTTCTCAAATAATTAAAGTCCAAAAATTTATAAATCAAATACTAAAATGCTCTTTTTAATTTTTAAAATAAAATTACCATTAAGTTGAATCTATAGTACTTCTAAGAATTAAGCTTACTAAAATAATATTAGTGAATGCTACACTATTTCCCTTATTAATCAACTTAAATCACAATTTTTTTTAAAATATAACACTTAGATAAAATCCTAATAAATTCTTGAAATTTTACCTTTTATCAAATTATTATTTAGCATAATTTACTATTCAAATCTTAACTATTTATACTATTGGCTTTAAAATTCAATATTTTTACTTTTGGCTCCTATAGAAACCATGCAAGTCATCTTTATTTTTTGCCAAAATTTCATACTTTTGAACACTTGAATTTTCAAAGAATAATTCTTGGTAAAAACCGTAAGTTCTTTCAAAATTCTATTACCTTTTAGTTTTGAATACTTTTAGAAATATTCTAATTTTCAAAAACCACTTCTCATAAATTTTTCATCCATTAAAATTAATAGGTATCTCCATTAATTATTCATTTATATACACTTTTTAATTTAATTTTGATATTCTAAATTTATTGGATTTCTATCAAATAAAGATATATAGATAATGATTAAAATATTATAAAACTATAATTGAAAATCTTTTCAAATATTATCTTATAATTTTTAATAATATAACAATTCTTTTCTCATTTATTTTTTTGCTCAAATTTCAAACTTTTTCATGTTAGATTGTTTGTGCAATTTTGCACAATTATGATTAATTTAATTATTTAATGCTTAGAAGTGCTTAGAAAAGAAATTTTTTTTTCCTATAACTCTATTTAGTATGCATGTGAAAGAATTAAAACATGAAAATTTAAATGAAAAATAGTTCTAAATCATACAGTGAATCACATTGCTGTGAAATATATAACAATTTTAAGAAACAAAACAAATAATCTAACATTATTCCAAGGAAATAAACAAACATAAATGTGGGCTTTATATTCATAAACAAAAACAGTATAAAAGATTATATCATTGTTAAGACCAAGTAAATTCAAAGATTAAAAAAAGAATAATCAAGAGAAAACCAAAAAAAAAAAAGAAAATTAAGCCTACACTACAATCCAAGGTTTAATTTGGTGCAGAAGGTCCAATATTCCCACAACTTAAATTGTCATTTCTTACACAGCTAAATCAAGAGGAAGACACAGTCAACAACAGGATATCCACAAGAAGTTACAGTGCCAAGATATCGAAGAGAGCATCAAAAGCTGGGCAAAACGGTAAAAATAGAATATAATACATCAAATTCAGTGAAACTTGAGGCTGGTCAAGACATTATTGTGCACAGGATCAGCCAAATGATCTAGGAGGTTCTGGTAGGGCCCAACTCCTGTAACAAGACCTTGTACAAAGTAACCTAATATTGCCAACATGGCAAGCCTCCCATTCTTCACTTCCTTTAGCTTCAGATCCTTCATTGATTTCTCATCCTTCCCGAATCCAAGTGGGTTAAAGAAGGGCCCGCCCGGGTAAGCCGGGTCGCCAGAGCCGCCAAGGCCCTTCTCCAGGCCCAAGAAGTATTGCTTGCCCATAGAGCCCGGGTTGGCCCAATCTTGGAACCTCCTGTGCTCAGCAAAGCCCATGAGGGCCATCTCCAAGACAAAGAGTGTGTAAGGGTCGGCCCAGTAGTTGTAGGTTCCAGCTGGTGGGATTACACCGGTTTTGAACCATGGCAGGGCTGTTTCTTGGGGGATCAAACCGGCTTTTCCGAGGATTTCTGGGGCTATAGCACCAACGGCGCCGAGCATGGCATAGCGGCCGTTGATGATCTCGCCGTATGCTAGCCATTTGGGTTCAATGAAACCTCCTGTGCCTTCTGGGTCTGAAAGTCCTAGAGGGTCAAAACCATAGTCACCTGGAAGGCTGCAATAGATAACAAGTGAACTCATTTCCATTCTAAATCTCAAGCAACCACTCTTTTTAAGAGCTTATAATCCCTTGAGCTTTTGAAGTTTAATTTCAATGATAGCTAATTCCAAGGATTTATTGTCCAATCACTTTTAATTCTCATTCTACTACACCAAAGTAAAACAAAAGGAAACAATTACCCAGAAACATACAAGATTTTACCTGCCATCCAAGTAAGAAAGACTCTGTTTTGAAGCAAACCACAAGGGCCTATCTGCTCCTTGCTGAAATCCAAAACAAACCCACACAAAGTAAGCATCTTTCACAAGCTTAAACCTCAAAAAACTCACCAAAATCACAGAAACAGAGAGAAAGACCTTGACAGGGGGAGTAGAAGCTGCCTTAACCAAAAAGGTGGCTCTTTTAGAAGACCCAAATGAGGACTGAACGGGTCTTGCTCTATAAATCTGTCTAGCAGCCTCCACAGAGGCGTTGAGAGAAGAAGATGAAATTAAACCTTGAGCAGCCATTTCCTCTCTCTCTCTAGTTCACTCTTGGTTTGTGTCAAAGAGACTTAAATTTCTTATATAATCTATTTATGGATTGCAACCCCGAATGAGGCTGAAGGCAGCAAGATGTGGAGCACGGTAAGCCACCACTTGTGATCGCAGAAACAGCGGAATATAGAATTCATGGTGGATAAGGAATGCAGAAGATGGCCCTATTTTTGGCGCCTCAGATTAGGTCAGGATCTGCTTCTCCAACGGAGTGTGTACACGTGGTTTCGTTCATTGGATAATGTATCCTTGTTTTCTGTCGGTGTTACGGGCCCTATTTCCACGTGGTATTTTCTAAATCATAACTTCTGCTTACGAAGAAAAATCTGGGTAAAAAAATCTGGAGCGTCTCTTTGAGGCCGATGCTGGTAATAATTTTCGCTGCTAAATTCTAGTATGAGGTTGTCGATAAACGGTTTTAAAATTAATTTTTAATTGATTCAAATGTTTTTAATTATTTAAATAAGTTAATTAATTATTTTTGATAAATAATTATTTTAATTAATTTATTAGCACTTAAATAATTATTTTGAAAAAATAAGAAATAATAATTTTTTAAAATAATTAATTTATATTTAATATAAAAATATTCTTATTCACAATTATAAATACTTTTATATTTTCATTTTTTATAAATAAAAATGATAAATTATATTTATTTCTTAAAAATTAATATATTATAATAAATTATAATTATTTTTTAAAAAATTAAATAATTATAATAAATTATATTAAAATATTTATATAATAATAAATTTGTACGAATATAATCATATCTTTTCTAATAAATTGTAAAAAAAAGAATACATATTTTATTTCATAGTAAATAATAGAAAATATATTGATATCTTTTAAATTAAAAAAATACATATTAAGAAAAGAAGAAATAAATAAAATAATATTAATTGTAAAAAATATGCTTTTATACTTAAAAAATATAACTCATCAATAATTTTAATTATAAATATATGACTTTTAAATTAAAATAAATTTTAATAGTTACTGCATTTATCAAAATATTATTAAAGTAAAAGGTTATTTAAATAAATTATAAGCTATATATATTCTTACATATTATCTTATATACAAATAGTTAATAATAAATAATTAATTTTATTAAATATTTTTATATAAATAATTAATATTATCAATTGATCAAATTAATTAATAAAATTAATTAATAACTAATTTAATCAATTAATTATTAATATAATCAGTTAATTATCAAATAAAACTTATGTATTAGATAAATTTTAACACATACTAATTTTGAATCCGCTTTGCACCATTTAAATTAATTAAATTTTCTTATAAATTTTACAAGAATACATATTATAATTAAATTTTTTGAGAAATGATGTAGAATAAAAAAATTATAGAAGAAAAAGGAAATTATTACTTATATATAACTATTATAATTGTAAATTGTAATTAAAAATAAAATATAAATATAAATAATGCTAATATATTCCAACTTAATAATATAAGTACGTTCTAGATATTATTGTTACTTCGGCACTAAAGCCCATGGGAGCAATAATTCATATTAGCCATAAAGTAAATAGCAAAACAGGACGCCCGACAAATTACAATAACACAAGACCTTGTGTACATTTTAATTTTAAATATGCCTTTAAATCCGGCCTATCACATTTAATTAGTATAGTCCCTATCTGTAATAGACACTAAATTGAGAAAAATCAACAACTTATATGATCAAAACTTCTATTTAAAACTACATCATTCCAAAGAAAATTATTAAGTTGATATAGACCACAACAAGTTTTTTATTCAATAAATATTAGTAGTGGAAATATATTTAATTCATGTATAAATGCCGAATGTTGAAGTGACTATGTTCGGTGGGGTAAAGGGCTGGTGTAATATTTGAGTTACAATATTTGAAACATGTTTAATCCATTTTTAGGAGCGATCACGCTACTCTTTGTTTATGAGATATAGGTATCATTTGATTCGCAAAATGTTTCTCACATTTCTAGAAATATTTTTATGGGAATATAATATTTTTATATTTAGTTCAAATTGTCAAAATTTTATCTGAAAATGTAACATTCTCAGGAATGATTTAGTGCCCAATATTCTTATGGGGGGAAGGTGAGTATCTCACATTCCCATCTCATGAGAATGTGTTTGCTAAAGTAAAAAGATAACTTTACCCTTATTCTTTTATACTCTCATTTATTTTAAAATTTTTTTATTTTTATTTTTTAATTTTAACTTATATTTCTATTTTTAATTTTAATTTTATAAATAATTTTTTTTTAATATTCTAGATATTAGAAGTGAGTTATAGAACATTAATCAAATTCTGATTTATATATATTTAATATAAAATATAATTCTTAAATTTCAATGTAAAAATATTAATAAAATTTAAATAAATAAATTTTAATTTTAATTTTTAAATAATTTTATAAAAATATAATATATAATTAATTCAATTAAAATTTTATATTAAAATGATAACTTATTCAAAATATATATATATATATATATATATATATATATATATATATATATATATATATAATTTAATTTGAAATATAACATTGAAAACTAATAATAATCTAATATAAATATGAAATATTTTATATATATTTTAGTTGAGATTATATGAATTGAGATTATAAGTAAATTAATTCATATTTTAATTATTTAAAAATTTAAAAAATTTATTTTCTTTTCAGTTTAAATTTAAAAGAGATTATTTCTCTTCTTTCTCTCTTATTTTCTTTTCAAAGAAAATAAAATTTTTTTGTCAATAATGGAGAAATTATTTATTTTATATAATTAATTATATGAAAATTTAAATTTATATATATTAATTTTTTTATTATATTTTAATTAAATATAATTTAAATTATTAATTTATTAAATCTTCAAAAGTCTTTATTCATATATTTTAATTAAATCTATAATTTATTTTAATTTATTACAAAAAAATTGATAAGGTTATTTTTTGAAAAAGTAATAAGATTTCTATGAATATAAAGTGTGAACCAAACTTGGAAATATAATATGTATAGGAATGTAAAAAAATATTCTCGAGAATATTTATATTGAACTAAACATAAGAATCTTACATTTACAGGAATCACAAATGTGGGAATCACATTTTCGGGAATGTATACTTTCCTAAAAATGTAATTTCCTGAAAATATAAGATTCTGTGAACCAAACAGTCCCTAAAGGATAACTATTAATTGGAAAAGAGAATGCTTAATTTACTGGGTGATAAAACTCATGATGTCTCATTGTATTACAACCTTTTAGTTAAACTTGCTCCAATATGTCCATTACATAGCAAGCTTTCCTAACACAAAACACTTAGGAGGAAGCAACCACAAATAGGTTCTTAATATGTTTCCCTAAAGATTCGAAAATAACAATAGGAAAAAGATGATACCTTCAAGGAGTTCTTTCTTATCAAATGGAGTTTAAAAGGTCTTAATTGCTCAATCTCACCATTTATCCTTGCTTTCATGTCTATTCCACCTCTCATTACACATCAAAATCTATTACTAAGAAGGATTCATTCAAATTTTCATTTCAGATAACTTAGATAGCTCTAATATTTAATCGCAATTAGAGCAACAATTTTTTATCACAAATTTTTGAAAATTTTTTAAACTTAATGATGTTTCTTACTTTAAGGATGTATGAAAATAGAAAAATAGAAATTTTTTTTACCAAATTTTGATGCTTATTTAACTAAATGCTACAAAATTGAGAAAAGAAAAGAAAGGGGCAGGCATTTTTATTCTAGATCATTTAACCTCCAAAGAAAACAATAATACCATTAAAGATAGAATTTGAAATCTCTTTTCTCTCAACAACCTATAAAGCTTCCCCTTTAATTAAACATAGCCAATAACAACTTTTTAATTTCTTAACTATACCAATCTTTTTCTTTTTAACATTAGAAATAAAAAAAGATTTGTGAAACAAGACATGTGTCTATATGATAACTCAAGAAATTTATCATACAGATTTGCTATGGGACAATTTTTACAATCATAACCATAAACACATTTTCAATGATTATCTATTTTAAAAAATATTATATTTGAAATAACAATAGGAGATATTATAGTTACTTTAAAACCTTATCCATTAAAGTTGTGAATGTAAAGAGGTTCATATGAAATCAGTTTCACTACTTTTTAACATTGAAACAAAAACATAAATTTACAACCAAACATTTTGTATTTCTAAGCAACAAATAATATTAAGATTTTAATAGAAAATGTAAAATACAAAAACTACCCAACATTGTGTAAAGTTCATATCATTTTTCATATTAAAAGAGAGAAATAAAGTAGAAGATAAAAAATATCACTTGAGTTCCCTCCCAATAACTAAGGTAGCAAGCTACATCCCTTCTAAGTTTGCACGTAGAATCAATGATGCAAATATGATCAAAGGCCATCTTTATTTGTTAGAATCAAACAGTACCAATTTATTAATAATAAAGTCTTTTAGTAATAATTAAAAACTTCTCTTTGTATTTTTTAAATCTAAATCTAAAAAAGAAACATGCCTACAAATGCAAGAAAAACAATACAAAAGATATGTAAGTGGCCTCACCTCATGAGAACTAGAATGCTAAATTGGAACTATCTCCTTCATATATTTTTTAGGAAAGTCATAGCATTAGCTTTACAAATTGCTAGTTTATTGTAGCCAAGTAAGTAAATAAAGATATATGTCCTCTAAACTCATAGACAAATTATGATGTGTTTGAAAAAAATAGAGCATTGCACTAATCAAATATAAATATTTTGCACATAGAGAAGTAAGGTCAGCAAAAGAGGAGTGGCTTTGATATACAAAAAAGTGGTTCTATTCAAGGTGCTAATGCATTTGAAATATATTCTATTTATTTTTTTTATCATTATATGCATAATTTATACAAGAATAAAACACCTTACCTTCTTAGTATCATTAATGCTTTATTACAAATGACCGAAGAGTATTACAAATACTTCCATAAGTTATATCAAATACTACCAATAAGTCAAGAAAAACCTATTAGAATAAAATACAAAATCATAGCAAAGAGAACTTATAACTAACAACATATTATAATTAAATTATTAATCTTTGCTAAGCTATACACTAGCCAAAAAGATTGAGGGACACACAACAAATAACTTAAGTAGATATACGATGAAAGAGACAAATATGACACTATTCTTAAGTATTTGATTTTTTATTTAAAAATAAAAAGATAAAGCATTCTTAGGCTCATAATGCTCATATCTATACTCATATAATAGCAATATAATTTATTTGAAGATAAGCATACTGTGAATTTAAATTATCATTTGATATTAGACCAAATTATCACTCATAGATCTCAACATCAAATTGACATCAACATGATCTTCACTTCACACCATACATATTAAGTTGGTGCAATAGTTAGCACAACATGACAAAAAGAAAGCATGAAGTTTTTCAATATCAACATGTAACTGTGCATGGCAAATTAGATCATATTATCATAGATAAAATTGTAAAAGAGAGACCACAATAACTTCAAAATTGAACACGTAATATATAGCAAACAACCTCAGAAAGTTAACCTTAAGATGACTTTCTTATTCATTATTTTCTACACTTCAAGCCTCACTTTGTCAAAATCCATTACCTAGGCATCTTTAGCTTTACCAATTACCATTAATTTGGTCTTCACTTTTCTCTTCCCCACTTCAAATCCACCTCCCTTCTTCTTTCCATTACAATTAATCTAAATACAATTGAAAAATACTAGAAATTCATTAACTTACAAAATAAATAAATTAATAAATAAAAAGAATTAAATAACAATCAAGCTTATCTATTTATGATTTTTCCGTTGCTTCATTTTGCTTAAAAGCTTGCATATTATATTTCAACACCACACTCATGTCATAATCCTTTATTATTTGAGAGGATTTCAATTTTGAATAAAATTTTATTCTTTCTTTCAAACTTTCTCAGCCCATAGTCATGAAGTGAGTATCAATTTAAGTTAGTGTATAACATCATGCTACATTAATACCTTTTTTTTAATAGTATACTTACCTGTCAACATGACTTAAGCAAATTTAAACAACTTTAAAGCCTTTTGCAATAATGCAGTCAGTATGAGCACTGCAAAATGGGGAAAAGAAAAGAAAGGGATTTTCTTAGAAGCTTGTTGAATCATAGATTCGGGTTGCCCAAATGGGTTTATAGCCTAACACATGACTTGATTCATGACATGCCTATAAATAAGTAGAAGAAAATTGGTTAAAAGGTTGGTTAACAATAGAAACAATCATCAGAACCCATTCATGAAACTTTTTCTTCACTCTAAACAAAAAAAATTGGTTTAGGCTATGAATAAAGTGCCTTTTCGTGTGATTATCAATTTGACAAGTAAAAACAAACATCGAATCCCAAATCTGTTGTTACAAACTTCTAATATGCTAGTATGTATGAATCTAATTCATATCCATTAAAATAAGCAACATTTGTATTAAAGCATGGTTATTTTTTTTTTTTGGTCTCTTACAAATCTATCTATATATATATTGCAATATTTGTTTACTACTTTATAAATATGATAGAATAGTCATTTATTGCTAGCAGTTTTTTTTGGTTATTTTGAATATGAATGCAAAAAAAAAAAAGAAATGATATTCTCGCCATGCTTAAAAAAAAGAAAGAAATTAAAAGCAATAAAAGATATATTTGATGCCACAAAGGTTAAATTCTCTTTAATAAGTCTTCAAGTTCATACAAGAACTTAGAGAGAAAACCCTCATAAGCAATCAGATTGCATTTATGTCAAAAGTCCAAAAATCTCTAGAATAAGGAATAAGCCTTTTTTTATGATTCTCTATAACCCTAATTGAAAAATAGGTTCAAATAATATTAACTAAGCCCAAAATACTCTAAAATGATGCAATACAAAATAAATACAAATTAAAAATCCAAATGCTATATTAAAGTCTAAAATACCAAATAGTAGAAAATGGGATGAGGTGGTGCCAATTAGAACTATGGTTAATGTGGTAATGATGTAATAGTGACATGACTTATAATTGATGTGGCGCAGATGTGGCTCCACCTTTTGATGATGTGGCAGTGATATGGCATCATATTAGTGATGATATGGGATATCCTAAATATTCTTGAACAATCTTCTTCAAGCTCACTTCCTTATGATTGACCACTCCTTGAAGTTCACATCACTTAGGGTTGATTAGCTAAAATACAACTTATAATTCCATTATGTTCTTCTAATTTAGCTTCTTCAAGCATCCAAACTCTTTCCATAAGCGCTTCGAATCCTTCTTTGATCTTCTTAACCTTAGCTCTTGTTATTTGACCCTTTAATAAATGTGGAAGTTCCTATTCACTTTTGAAATTCACATCAACCCCCTTTTCTTTGAAATGATTCATCCTTAAATCTTTAAATTCTACATCAAAAAGAGAAAGATTACTAACATTAAAAGAGGCACTAACATTATATTCACTTGGTAAATCCAATTTGTAAACATTTTCATTGATCTTCTCCACCACCTGAAAGGGACTATCTCCTCTTTGTTGCAATTTGATTTTTGTTTGGGCTATGATATGAAATTGCATTAGATCATCCCAATATTCAACAAATATAAAATAAAAATAGGAAGGGTATTCACGCCACACTCCAGAAGAGAAAGAATAGGAGCGATAAGTGATAATGAACATGCCACAAAGGATGTAAATCCTTCAATAAGTGAAGAAGAAAGCACACCACAAGGAAGAATCCTTGATTAATCATGATCAATGCTATAAAGGGTGAATCCCTTTAATAAGTCACAAGTTCATTCAAGAATTCAAGAGAGGCACTCAACTAAATTCTCTAACTCCCAAATCTTAAGTCTCAAATCTAAAATCTAGAATCTAATTTGTATGAGGAACAAGCTTCCTTCTATAACTCTCTAAAACTCTAATTGAAAATGGGCTCAAAAGATATCATACTAGCCTAAAACTAATCCACTAACCTAAACCCAATAAAAAGGCCTCTAAATAACTCTAAGTGACATGGTAAACTACTCATAGTAACATTGTAA
This sequence comes from Sindora glabra, assembly GCA_020226215.1. Classification (NCBI taxonomy): domain Eukaryota; kingdom Viridiplantae; phylum Streptophyta; class Magnoliopsida; order Fabales; family Fabaceae; genus Sindora; species Sindora glabra. Next base: position 68,842,282 of record CM035227.1, read on the forward strand.
ATGTTTTAAAGTAAAATAGGCCTAAATAAATTCATTATTAATTAAAGCCCAAAATGCTTTAAAATGACCCAAAACAAAATAAACATGAACTAAAGGCCTAAATACTAAATTTAAGCCTAAAACATCAAATAATTGTAAATATGGGTTGAAGTGGCTCCAATTAGGATAATGGCTGATGTGGTGCCATCTCTTTGATGATATGGCACAATTCTAATACACTTGATTAAGCTCTCCTCCTATCTTACTTCCTTATGATTGACTCCCCTTAAATTCACATCATTCCCCTTTTTTTCAAAAAGATTCATCCCCGAATCTTCAAAGCCTACATCAAAAGGAGAAGGATTAGAATCACTAAAAGAAGCACTCACATCAAACTCACCATGAGAATTCAAATTAGGAAAATAACTATTGTCTCTTCATGACTTGGAGTGAACCACTTCCACTTAGATGTAGCTAGGATTCCATTGGATTTGGAATGCTTCCTTTTCCACTTATGCAACCACCCGGATCAAATACAAAATAAGAGTCAATAATCTCATGCAAACATATAAAATTATCAATTGTAACAAGTTTGTCAATGAAAACACATAGAACTTCATTCCTTATAAGCTTCCCACAAAAAATTAATCAACCAATGAAAGCTCTTAATTTCACCAACAAACTTAGGTGGAAACCATTTTCTAATTATTTTTACTTTTATTTCATTGATCTTTATTCCTTTGCCACCCACAACATGATTCAAACAAGCAATTCTTTCCTTGTAAAATGAGGATTTCACACATTTAACATGCAAGAATTCATTTCTCAAAACCTTCAAGACACATTTTAAAAGCTTAACATGCTCATTTAAGATTTCATCATGTACAAGAATCTCATGTAGATGTGGCAGCTCTTTCTAACTCTTTAAGTTTCCAAACAAGAAGAACCATCCTTTAGGCTCATGAAAACAATGAAAACTAACATTAATTAACTTATTCTTAAAAACACTCAAAACATGAAAGTAATAAAAACTCACAAAAAACTTGCAAGTAAAAATACACAAACTCATCCTAAGAATTTTATCTAAATAAACCCTAGCAAATTTATTTAAAAAAGTATACAAAACATGATTCATTAAGCTCATCAAAATACTTGGTGCATTAGACAAACCAAAAAGCAAAGACAACCAATCATACAAGTCATGTTTTACTTCGAAACTATTTTTCTTTTTAACATCTTTCCTCAAGTACATTTGATGATAGCTCTCTTTCAAACTATGCTTAGAGTACACAAAATGGTCATGCAGCACATCAAGCATAATATCAAAAGTATCCTTAATCTAAAAATGTTTTATCAAATCATATCCATAGGCTTTTCTACCAAACAAATTTCTTAGAGAACTATTAGGCACACATATGTTGTTCTTCCTACATAAAAATCTATCATGCATAAAAATATCTTTAAAAACTATTTCCTCATAAGTATCAACATTTGAAACACCATCATTAGATAGAAAAGTAGCTAATTAAAGTAATAACAACATTAAGAGAAGAATTAAGAAGACTATAATCATTTATATACAAAATTCTAATGTGTTCAACACTCAATAAATTTTTATGCAAAGTGGAGAAGAGAGTGTACCTCCAAGATAACTTATCAACCATTACAATAATGTTACCTTACTCCAATTAAGGCATTTTCCTTCTCACACATGGTAACTCTTTTGAAGATTCTCTTAGAAGCACTTATTGGGATTCTTTCAAAATAACATGACAAGTATTTGGAAAAATAATTTCAAGATTGTTAGTATTTTCATAGGCTTTCTTGCACAAGATAATTAGCCTAGAAATATAGAAAACACTCTTTATCCTACTTGTTTTTCTAATAACTCTCAAATTTTTTCTCTTTTTTCCTACGCAATCACTCTTCTTCTCTCAACACAATTTTTCTCTCACTCTCTTTTCCACAATCACTCTTTTTCTTCTCATAGCTCTCATTCTTTTCTACACTTTTCTCCTCTCTATTATTTTCTTCCTTTTTCCTCTCTCTTTTTCATTTCTTCTCTGTTCTTATCTTCTTCTCTCTTTTTCTTTTCTTCTTCCTCTCTTTTCTTTTGCATTCTTAATTGATCCTCATATACTTATTTTAGGGTTAAAGGATTGAGTTTTATTTTTCTCCCATTCATTTTAAAGCTATATATGTTGAGGACTCCATCATGTATAACCTTCCTATCAAATTGTCATGGTCTTCCAAGCAGTAAATGGCAAGCATTCATAGGAGCAATATCACATAGCACCTCATCATGGTATTTGCCAAGGATAAAAGAAATCAACACTTGCTTTGTCACTTCTATTCCATCACTATCATTCAACCATTGCAACTTGTATGGAGTAAGATGTGGCAAAGTAGGCAAATTCAACTTTTCTACCGTGTAGGTACTAGCAATATTAGCACAACTCTCACTATCTATGATCACATTACACATCTTAGCCTTAATATTAAATCTAGTATGAAAGATGTTCTCCCTTTGATCTTCACTTTCTTCCTTTACTTGTTCTCCTAAGGCTTTTTAAATCTTTAATGCTCTCTTAAGTGGACAATCAATGGCATGATTGATATGAACCTGACCAACACTTTGCATGCTCAAGCCTAAATAAAGAAGAACTTAATTTTAAGTGAAGGTTCAATGACAAGAAGAAGGCTCAAAAGGATATAAGAAGCAATTGGAGCCCATGTGAATGCATTTCTGACCCAAAGAGCCCAAATAGAAGAAATAAGTAGAGCTGAAGTGTTGCTTATCCAAGCCCATGAAATTTGAATATATCTGGAGTACAACGAATCTAGACACATTTTCTTAATATGGAGCATGACAAATGAGGAGATAATTTCCTAATTCGGAGTCAACAAACTTGGACATATTTTCCTAATATGGAGTGCAATGAACCAGGACATATTTCCAATATGGAGCACTACAAATTATGAGATAATTTCCTAATATGGAGCACAACAAATGTGGAAACATTATCCTAATATGGAGCACAATGAATCTGAAGATAATTTCCAAATATACGATACAATGAATCTAGACTTGGAGTATAGCAAATTAAGAAATATTTTCCTAATCGGAAATATAACAAATAAGGAAAATCTGAGAATAATTTCCATTTTTAATTTAATGATAGTCAAAACTTTGTATTTTTTCAAATATGGCATTTACTATTTGTATTTTCCTAAGAGTAGTATAAATAGGAATCTATGCAACTCAGAATGAGGCAGTTCATGAATAATACACAAATTTGAGTGTTTCTTCTCTAAAGTGTGAGAATATTATTTTCTTTTGCTCTTGTGAAATCTTGTTTTATCAATCTTCCCTCATAAGATTGGTGATTCAAATTCATAAAAGCCCCCAATTTGTGCTTCAACCTAGGTGCGTTGTTGTGTGGATTGGTTAATTCGTATTTGTGGTTGGACAAGTGGTCTAAGTAGCAGGTCGCGTTCCTTATAGCGTTGGTTAGTTGCTTGTATTCTTCAGGTCATCGAACCACTCAAGTCAGAGCTTATCACTTCCAATTCCCTTCCTCATTTCTAGAGTATGGCGTTCATATCATTCTTTTACATTGTTTTGATTTACTTTATTTGCCTACACCGTGAAGATTGGGACACCCCCATTGAATTCCCTATCATTTAGTATCCAAGCTACTGGTTGACACAGTAGACATTTATTTTTATTTTTTTTATTCTACAATATATATATATATATATATAATTCGTGCAAAAAAAATTCAAGAAAAAAAAGAAGCAAAAGTAAAATAAATCGTGAAAAAAATATAAAAAAAAGAAAGAACAAAAACGTGAAAAGAAAAGGGAAAGTGATACATTAAAAAAAAGAAGACGTGACTTTCAGTTTCTTACAATTTGAAATTTTAGAATTGTTGAATTGCATAGTTAAGATAGACATTGTTTTGTACACATAAGGAATCTCTTTACTTTCATTTACAGAACCTATCCTTTATCTTGTAACCTATTTTGGCCATCTACATTCAAGTGCTTGGTTGAAGCCGAGAAATTGGCAATTGTTGAATCACTCACAAAGATTTAGGTTACATAAGAGCTTAGGAAGGTATTGAGGGATTGAGAGCTAGTGAGATTATCAAGAAAGGAGTGAAAACACTTAATCGAAAGAATTTGTGAGATCAAATATTCTGTTTTCCTTTTTCACTAACATGGTAGAAGAAGGAGAACTCTTGATGGCAAGAAGAGCACTCAGCATTCAAACAATGAAGGAAGAGAACAACTAAAGAGAGAACTTATTCCACACACACTGCCGAATTCAAGACAAGGTATGTAGTGTAATAATTGATGGAGGAAGTTGTAGCAATGTGGCAAGTGTTGAATTAGTAGAAAAGCTGAACCTACCTACACTCAAACACAATCGTCCCTACAAGCTCTAGTGACTGAATGAGTGTGGTGAAATGAAGATGACAAAATAAGTGAAAATTTTATTTTCTATTGGCAAATATAGAGATGAAGTTGTATGTGATATTGTACCCATGAAAGCGTGTCATCTTTTATTACGTAGGCCTTGGCAGTATGATAGAAGAGTCACACATGATGAGTTTTCAAATTGTTACTCTTTTATACTCCAAGGGGAACCTAACCCCTCCTTCCTATGTCACCAAAGCAAATATTGGAAGATCAAATTAAGAGAGAAAAGAAAAGAGAGAGTCAGAATAAGAAAGAAAATCAAAAGGCAGAAAGTGAAAATAAAAATGAGAAAAAGCCAAAAAAAGTGAACCAATTAAGAGAGAAGAAAGAAAGAAAAGAAAAATTGAGAGGAAATCGAAAGAATGAGGAAAAAGGAGAGAAGAGCTTACTAGTGATAAAAAAGAGTGAGATTAAACAAGTTTTATTTTCTCAACAAAACCTCCTAGTACTTCTGTACAAAGAGGCTATGTTTAACACTAATGACTTAACTTTTGTGTTGCCTAATGTTATTTTGTCCATTTTGCAGGAATATGAAGCCCTCAAACATGTGAAGAGCCAAAGCAAGTTAAACCATAAGCATTCTAAATGGATTGAATTCAGTGAGTTATTTCCTTGTGTGATTAAACATAAGAGAGGTAAAGAAAATATTATTGCTAATGCTTTATCACAAAGGTATGTTATTCTTTCCATGTTAGATGTTAAGATTCTTGGTTTGGAATTTATTAAATATTTTTGTGCTAATAATGTTAATTTTTGTGAGGCCTTTTGTCATTATAAACCAAATGTTGGTTGGAACAAATTTTTGTTGCATGATGGCTTCTTATTTCACATTGACAAATTTTGCATCACAGATTATTCGTTGCATGTGACATTATTGAAAGAAATGAATTTTGAAAGTCTTATGGGACGTTTTGGCATTGCAAAAGTATTTGCTGTTCTGAATGAACATTTTGATTAGCCTAAAATGCATATGGAGGTTGAGAAATTTATGAGAAAAGGCATTGCATGTTATAAAGTAAAATTTAAATTAAATCCCTATGAATTGTAACTCCCCCCCACATTCCAAATGTACCATAGGAAGATATTTCTATAAATTTTATTTTGGGATTGCCTAGGTCTACGAGGGGAAGATTTGTGAACCATGCTAATAAAGGAAGTAAGCAAATAATTTTTGAGCTTGGACACTTGATTTGGTTACATCTAAGAAAAGAGAGATTTCTTATGAAAAGAAAATCTAAACTCATGCCTACAGGAGATGAACCTTTTCTAGTTCTTGAGAGAATTAATAATAATACTTATAAGTTTGAATTGTCTATTAAGTATGAAGTTACTACCTTTAATGTTTTTAATCTTTCTCCTTATTTTGATGCAGATCTTGAAGAGTTGAGGACGACTCCTTTTCAAGAGGGGGAGGATGATATGTACCTGACCAACACTTTGCATGCTCAAGCCTAAATAGAGAAGAACTTAATTTTAAGTGAAGGCCCAATGACAAGAAGAAGGCTCAAAAGGATACAAGAAGCAATTGGAGCCCACGTGAATGCATTTCTGACCCAAAGAGCCCAAATAAAAGAAGTAAGTAGAGCTGAAGTGTTGCTTATCCAAACCTATGAAATCTGAATATATCTGGAGTGCAACGAATCTAGACACATTTTCCCAATATGGAGCATGACAAATGAGGAGATAATTTCCTAATATGGAGTGCAATGAACTTGAACATATTTCCAATATGGAGCACTACAAATTATGAGATAATTTCCTAATATGGAGCACAACAAATGTGGAAACATTATCCTAATATGGAGCGTAATGAATTTGAAGATAATTTCCAAATATACGATACAATGAATCTAGACTTGGAGTATAGCAAATTAAGAAATATTTTCCTAATCGGGAATATAACAAATAAGGAAAATCTGAGAATAATTTCTATTTTTAATTTAATGATAGTCAAAGCTTTGTATTTTTTCAAATATAGCATTTACTATTTGTATTTTCCTAAGAGTAGTATAAATAGGAATCTATGTAAATCAGAATGAGGCAGTTCATGAATAATACACAAATTTGAGTGTTTCTTCTCCAAAGTGTGAGAATATTATTTTCTTTTGCTCTTGTGAAATCTTGTTTTGTCAATCTTCCCTCATAAGATTGGTGATTCAAATTCATAAAAGCCCCCAATTTGTGCTTCAACCCAGGTGCATTGTTGTGTGGATTGGTTAATTCGTGTTCGTGGTTGGACAAGTGGTCTAAGTAGCAGGTCGCGTTCCTTATAGCGTTGGTTGGTTGCTTGCATTCTTCAGGTCATCGAACCACCCAAGTCAGAGCTTATCACTCCCAATTCCCTTCCTTATTTCTGGAGTGTGGCGCTCATATCATTCTTTTACATTATTTTAATTTACTTTATTTGTCTACGCCGTGAAGATTGGGACACCCTCATTGAATTCCCTCTCAATGATGACCATGCCTTAAGTATTTGAAGCACTTGTCCTTGGAATGCTTTCGATGCTTTTTAACTTTGACTTTCCTCTTAGACACTTCTTCCTTAGGCTTTGATGATGATTCTCTTTAAATTCTTGAAAAGGATTCAGACTTGCATGGAACTACTTTGTCTTCTTTCTTTTCAATATTCCCCTCCTAAGATTTACATGAAGAATTATAATGGCAGCCATGAATGAATTTTTCCCTCATAATAGCCTTTATCTCTTCCCAAGTAGCACTATGCTTGGCACCCTTTCTTCTTCTAGCTAAATCAAGTTGATCCCACCAAATGTTAGCATAATCACTAAATTAATAAGTAGCAAACCTCACTTTTGTCTCTTTAGAATAATGGTAATAAGTATAGATTGATTCCATCTTCTTTTTCCATTGTAAGTAGGCTTTAAGATCATTCTTTCCTTGAAACAAAAGAAAATTCTTTTTACCACTTTGAAGATTTAAAGCGATTCCACTACTTCTTTGTCTATCTCTGCCACTCCTATCATCTCTTCTTTTATCTCTTTTTACATCATTATGATACACTCTTTCTATTTTACCCCTTTCATTTTTATTTTCAACTCTTTCTTCTTCAATATATCTCTCATTTTATCTTTTATTTCCTATTTCTTTTTTATCCCACTCATTATATTGACTCTTTTGAGATTGTCTACTTTCAAGCCTTTTAAGCATCTCATTAGATTTTTTTATAGCTTGTAACCAATCTTCACATGTGCACCTATCATTATTTTTCACATTACCTCCTAACATCATTGAATGACAACCTTGCAACAAATGTTAGATAAAAGAAAGGACCTCATAGGTGTTCATAACTCATTTTAGAACACTCATACTTGTGTTTGCACTCTACTTTGGTTTTTACCCTCAAATGAGCTCACACACACTCTTTCCTTTTTCTGCTCTTTCACTCTTTCCCTCTTATTGTTCTTTGAGAATTAGGAGACACAACCAAATAAGATTCAATAAATGTGGTAATCAATATCACCAATCAAAGTTCACACAATTTAAAGAATCAAACAAAACAATCAAGGAACAAGAAATGGAAATTCAAGAATAGAAACTTACAAGGACTCAAAAATTTAGAATCAAACCATTGAAGAAAAGAGATAAACAAGACTCAAAATGAAGACTTAATAATGAAAAAAGCTGTTGATTTGAGAACTCAATTAATTGAAAAAGACAATAAATAATTAATTTCAAAATGAGAAGTTCAAATGTGACTAGAGTATATAAAAAATTAACAATAACTATAAATAAATAACTTTTTCTCTTTTAATTTTGTTTCACTTTATTTTCAATAGTTTAGCACTTTGTTTTTCTTGCCTCTTCTTTGTAAATTGTCTTTTGATTCACTAACTTGGTTTTTCTCCTTTGTTTCTTGCTATTTTTTTTGTCATTTGTTTTTACTTTCTAACTCACAATTACTTAGTACCATTCTTCATTTTGTTCTTGCATTTATTTTTACTTCAAACATAAATTCACCATGTAGCACTATATATGTTGATTGTAAGAGTTTTTACACAATTCAAACTTGGTGCTCTTTGTTTTGCTTTAATCAATCACTATATTCAATTATAACATTTTGATGTTGTGCTATTAGAATATGGTAATTAGTTATTGCAAGCTGAACTTCTTCACTTTGAACTTTTAATAAACATGTTCAATGCATCTTTCATTCACTAGACCAGCACAAATATTTGAAGTAAATTTTGCACTAAACAAAAGGAAATAACATAAAAAAAGAAGGTGACTAAGTATCTGTCACGACCCAATTTCAGGTATTGTGACCGATGTAAAGACATCTAACTGGTATCTAACCAATCAAACATCTTTACAAGCCTGTAACAAACTATATCTGACTATTTTATAATAAAAGAAAAATATATGATAGCATCAAATAATATAAGTAGATTACATTGCACGTGCAATGAAAAGTTAATCTATGATATTAATATACAGTAACATAACAAAATTATTTAGTAATACACATAGACTTTAACTGTATAGTGAACGACTCAAAATAGTGATTTTTATCACACTATGCCCCATGGAGATTAAAAGGTTTTATGCAGTATATCAATTCTCTGCTGTAGCTCCTTGTTCTTTATCTGTAAAATAAAATAACATCGAAAAAGAATGAGTATATAAAATACTCAATGAGTAGCTATTCAATCTTTATCCCTATGATTTTTCCTGATCAGTTTTCTTTAATACAAATTTAGGAAGATTAGATAAATTTAGCTTTATTCACATTTAATATCTACTGCCTATCATAGGCATTATATATTAATATTACATCAATAGAAATGGCTAGTATGGTATACAGGTTTCCTCCTTATTTCTTCAGGCCAACCTTATCTCACTCGCCTCCAACCTTTTCCCTCCACTTCTTGCCACCCCTCTTCTTCTTTTAGAAGGATGCTGCAAACCATTAGGCCAATCAGGAACAAATATCAAGTAACATAAATGAGCCTTTGTAGGCTTTTCGTGCCAATTAAGGTAAAATCATGTCAATCCGATAAAGGTATGGTCAATACCAACTAGCCATTAGCATCCTAATTTATTTTCCTTTATCAATGTAACAAATATAGATTTCATATTTAATATTAAAGAGTGTAAATCATTGCATATTCTTATAGTGCATCACAATTGCAATACATTTAACATTCCACAACTCAATCTAATCTATTACTATATTATATACCTTTAAAGAACATTCAAATAATTACAATAATTCAACACATTGTTCCAATCATATTCTAATATCATCACAATGTAGTTCTAAGCATCAAATACTCAGTGTATTTCACAAATATTCATTCAACAATATTGTTCACGTTCATATTCCAGAACAGGGCAGCAGAGGGCATGTTACAATAAGAGACCTTTTATGACTTCTAAAACATCTCCAAATTTTCTCAAATAAATATATGATGTTCCCAACATGTTAATTGACAAATATGAGCCCTTAGGTTTCACAATTAATCAAGAGAATCTGCGCAGAAAATTCGTGAATCATGCCCTTCCAAAACAGTTTCACTCTCTGGCAGCACTGGAGTTCCAAATTTGTATGAATTTATTCACCAGGAAGATGGGATTCAATTGTCACGAAATTTGAATATATTTTAACCAACACATGGAAGGGTATCCATTAATTTTTATGAAATTTTTACTAATCATATAGTACCCCAAATAATTCGAAAACAGAAGTGAAATTATTCACGCCCTGTTTCTGGGCGAGCTGTACCTTTGTGTAGAAATATCCTTTGTTTAGGTTTCTAAAAATTTCTAAAAATTCCCAATAAATTCTATATGTATCCTAACATCATAAGAGACTATAAAATTTTTGAATTTGAATTTTTAAAAGGCTTTAGTATGTCCCTAAAATTCGTGGCTTATTTCTGGGTTTTCAGGAATTCCAGGAGCAAAAATCAGCAAAACAATTTCTAAGTTCTTTGTATTCCCTCTTCACTCAAGGCTTAACAAATGGTAATCTAATTATTCATTCATGCTAATACTGTTCTAATATCTTCAAAAACAATTGAAGAACACAAGTTTTCAGCACCATGCCTTCATTTCATGGCCACGCACCTCGCTTCATGAAATCATAATTCTAGAAAACAATATTGACAAATTTGTAATCAAAATTCAATGGGAAATCAAGTGAGTTGCTACTCACCTCTAACTTGTATATTTCAAAGCTTCAAATTCCCTCCTAAAAGAGAAAGTTTCTGATTTGAAGAGAAAAAGGATGATATCTCCAAGTTTTGGATGATTTCTCCTAACAATTCAAGCAAGCAAGTAGCAAGAACTTGAAATTTTGTGGTTGATTAGTCTTATTTGTGTATTTGGTTATGTTAAAAGCTTGAAGAAATATCCTATGGCAGCTGCAATTTTGTGCAAATGGGAAAGGAGAAGAGCTGAATGGAGTTTTCTCAAGGTTTCTAGGGTTTTCTATAACTTTTTAGAAAATGGGCCCTTTTTGCAATTTAGCCCAAAATTCATGAATTTCTTTTGCACTTTTCCTGCTGTTCTGCGGCAGCCAAAAATGAAATTTTCTGGGTTCTCCTCAGCCCAAAATTGTCCAAAATTAATATAAAAATAATGGGCCAAAGTTCGAGTTTTTTGAAAAATTATAATTTGCCCCCAAATTTTTTTAAAATTTCACTTTTACCTAAAATCTTTGGTTGATTTTCAATTTAATCCTTGAATTCAATTTGGGCTTATTAGAAAACATGTGAAATCATTCCAAAAGGAATTTAAATGATCCAAATCAAATTATATGAATTTTGAATTTATTTTACTGAATTTCGGCTCACCCGAACCCCAAAAAACGAGTTGGACCCTATCAAAAGTCTTCTAATTTTTTAGGTATATTTTTAACAATATTTTAACTCAAGTTTTATCTTTATCAATGTTTCAAAGGATTTAGAAAAATTCCTAGGAGGTTACCCATCTCTAAAATCTCCTTAAACTAAGCACGTTTAACTAGGAAGTGCTAATTTACTTTAATACTTTAAAAGTATATCTTGGGAAAAAGTCTCTTAGGGATATTACAGTATTAAAACAAATTCAAACTTGCAATTGACTTGGATAATTTGTCAAACACATAGAAGGTAGATATGAAGAGCAATTCAAGTTTGACAGAAAACTAAATCAAAACACTTGAATTTGATACAAACCAAATCAAAAATGTAATTGATACAAAAACATAATCAAAAGGGGGTAGAAATGAAGAACTAGGATATAAATGTGGGTGAACAATGGCATGAACAGTGCGAAGAATAGTACGATGAACAATGACATGAAACAGTACCAGAAATTAAAGAGAAGTGAAACTTGAATTTGGGAGCCTTACTTTGATACCAAATGATATGAAATTGCATTGGATTGTCTTAATATTCAACAAATATGAAAACAAAAATAGGAAGGGTATTCATGCCACATTTTAGAAGAGGAAGAATGAGAGCGATAAGTGATGATGAACACACTACAAAGGATGTAAATCTTTCAATAAGTGAAGAAGAAAACATGCCATAGGGAAGAATCTTTAATTAGTGATGATTAATGCCACAAAGGGTGAATCCCTTTGATAAGTCACAAGTTTATTCAAGAACTCAAGAGAGGCACTCAACCAAATTCTCTAACTTCCAAATCTCAGGTCTCAAATCTAAAATCTAAAATCTGATTTGTATAAGGAACAAGCCTCCTTATATAACTTTTTAAAATCCTAATTGAAAATGGGCTCAAAAGATAGCATACTAGCCCAAAACTAATCCACTAACCTAAACCTAATAAAAGGGCCCTTAAATAACTCTAAGTAACATGGTAAACTACTCATAGTAATATAGTAAATGTTTTAAAGTAAAATGGGCCTAAATACATTCATCATTAACTAAAGCCCAAAATGCTTTAAAATGACCTAAAACAAAATAAACATGAACTAAAGGTTTAAATGCTAAATTAAAGCCTAAAACATCAAATAATTGTAAATAAGAGTTGAAGTGGCACCAATTAGGATAATGATTGATGTGGCACCATCTTTTTGATGATGTAACACAATTCTAATACACTTAATTAAGTTCTCCTCCCATCTTACCTGCTCATGATTGACTCCCTTTAGATTTACATTAGGCTGGAAATCTTTCCTTCCTTATATGGATCCATATCCAATCTCTTGGTTGAAATACTACCTTCTTCCGCCCTTTGTTAGCTTGTTTGGCATATTATTCTATATTTTTCTCAATATTTAATTTTTCTTGCTCATGTAACTTGCAAATCACATCATCTTTCCTCATCCCATCTAAACTTGACCTCTCATCAATAGGTAAAGGCATCAAATCTAAAGGAGTTAGAGGATTAAAGCCATAAACTATTTCAAAAGGGAAAAAGTTAGTGTCAGTGTGAACACTTCTATTATATGCAAACTCAACATGAGGGAAGTATTCCTTCTAACTCTTTAAGTTCTTTTAAATTAAGGAGTGTAATAATATACCTAATATTTTATTCACTACCTCAATTTGTCCATCGATTTGAGGATGACAAATTGTTGAAACAAGCAACTTTGTCCCTAACTTAGTCCACAAGACTTTCCAAAAGTAGCTCAAGAACTTGGTATCTCTATCTGATACAATGCTCCTTGACACTCCATGCAATCTCATAACTTCTTTGAAGAAAAGATTTGCTATGTTCATGGCATCATCCATCTTGTGACACAGTATAAAATGGATCATTTTTGAAAACCTATCAACAATAACAAACATAAAATCTTTTCCATTCTTTATCCTTGATAAACCTAGCACAAAGTTCATAGAAATATCAGTCTAAAGTTCACTAGGAATAGGAAGTGGAGTATAAAGACCCTAAGGTAAAACTTTAGATTTAACCTCTTTACATGTAATACAATTAGCAGAACATTTTTCTATATCATGTTTCATGCTAGGCCAAAAGAAATGCTCATTTAATATATCTAGAGTTTTTCTAATACCAAAATGTCTTATAAGGCCTCCATCATGGGCCTCTCTCACAAGTAATTCACTAAAAGATTCCCTAGGCACACACAGTTTATTCTTTTTAAATAAGAAATCTTCATATCTATAAATTTTTAAAGAGATTTCTTTTTACAAGCTTTAAAAATAGTGGCAAAATTAGGATTATTCTCATACAAATCTTCAATATATTCAAAACTTAACAACTTGGATTATAAAGTAGAGATAAGACAATACCTTCGTGATAATACATCGGCAACCACATTATCTTTACCTTACTATATTGTATGACATAGGGAATGTTTCAATAAATTGAATCTACCTTGTGTGCCACTTGTTTAACTTTCCTTGGCTCCTCAAGTATTTTAAGGACTCATGATCTGTGTGAATCACGAACTCCCTTGGCTACAAATAGTGTTGCCAAGTCTCCAAGGCATGAATTGAAGCATGAAACTCCTTATCATAAGTGCGATAATTAAGAGTTGTTCCACTTAACTTCTCACTAAAGTAAGTAATAAGCGTCTTTGCTTGCATCGAAACAGCTCCAATACCCACACCAGAAGCATCATATTTAATTTCAAATGTTTTAATAAAATTTGGAAGAACAAGTAAAGAGGCTGAACTCAATCTATCTTTCAACATGTTAAATGCACTCTCTTGCTCTTCTCCTTAATGAAACTTAACATTTTTTTTACTAACTCATTCAAAGGGGCAGTTATAGTACTAAAGTCATTCACAAATCTTTTATAAAAGCTAACTAACCCATGAAAATTTCTCACCTCACTTGTATTCTTAAGGGTAGGGTATTCTCTAATTGCTCTTACTTTTTCTTAATCCATCTCAATTCCATCACTACTAACAACTAGACCTATCAAACGGGCCTTGACTCGTGGACTGGCTCGCCCCGTTTCAGAGGTCTACACAGATATGGACTCTTGAAAATAGGTCCATTTTTTGTTGCGGGTCAAATGGACCAGTCTATACGGACCACGATCTTGATGTGTTTGTCTACACGAACACGGGTCGGTCTGCAGACCGACCTTATTTGAAAAATAAAAAAAAAAGGCTGAAAGGATGAAATCGACCCAACCCTACCCACTATCTTTTACCCAGTAAGCAGCAATCCAATCTAATGGCAGCACCCAACCCAGGTTGAAATGATTCAAATGAAAAAATAAAATTGCTACAAGTGACAAGTCAACAAGTTTCGAGAAAATTTTAAGTTCATTGAAAGTAAAATCAATCTGGATTTTTCTGCTTCTTTCTCGTGACGTCTGTTAGGGCATCGAATTGCAGAAACTAAAAGGTAAAATTTTCTTCATCAATTGGTGATTTCATGATTATTGTTAGGTTATTGATTCATTCTGCTTCAAATTCTGAGTTTTGCTTCTCTTTCTGCAGTTCTGTTCATGCTATTAGTTTTAACCGGACATCATCATTGGAGAAGTCAGCAAGCTTCGAGAGAATTTTGAATTCATTGAAATTGAAATCAATACGAGTTCTTCTTCTATTTCTTTCTTGTGACGTCTGCTCGGGCATCGAATTTCAGAAGCCAAAAGGTAAAACTTTCTTCATCAATTAATTATTTCATGATTATTGTTAGGTTCTTGTCTTATCGATTCATTCTCCTTAAAAGGCAAACCAGTTCTAAGTTTTTCTTCTCCTTCTGCACTCCATAATTCTGTAACTTCTGTTCATGCTATTGGGTTGTAATAGAAAATCACCACTGGAGACGTTGTACTGGACCACAATAAGTTGAGGCTAGGTGAGTGGTAATTGGAAACTATAATCAATCGAACGTCACCATTAGATTCAGATTATAGGTACTACTCTCACTACATGTTATTTGTTCTAATGCAGTAATGCTTGATTCCCTTGAGTTAGTACCATGATCCCCTCTAAGTAGTGTTACTATCTTACTGATCAAACTCTGACATTTATTAGATAAATTTAGGTGAAGGATGAAAATTATTGAGTGCTTTAAATGGTGTGTTGAATTCCTTGGTCCTGTCGGTGGTTAGTCGATGTCATAATTTCCTAAGTGTGCACAAATTTGCTAACTCCATGACTTGTTTGACTTTTTACATCCTCTATTTATTTACTATTTAAGCTAATTCCATTTAAGCTATTTGACTTTCTGCATCTTCTATTTTGTTGACTCCATGACTTGTTTGACTCCCGAGTGTGCACAATTTTGTTGACTCCGTGACTTCTCTTTTTGCATTGATTAGCAATTGGTGTTTTATTTTTAGTGCTATTTTTATCAAATTATAATTGGGCTGGCCTGTTTTATCCAGTTAATTTAAATCATTAATTCATGCTTTACTGCTTTAAATAGTGTGTTGATTTTTCATGAGTTAATTGAGAATTTTGTTTATAAGTTCACTTAGGCAAACTAGTTAAAGTTAATTCAGTTATAGGGTTGAAGTATTCATGACAAATAATTGCTGAGCTGTTATTCAGTGTTGCTTAGTTCTTATCACTGCTGTGTGTATGAGTATGGCTATTAATTAAATGTACATTTATATGTTAACATGCAGTTTACAGTAGTCTTAAATAATGGAATTACAATTTACATGTCAAAAGGGTGGACGAAAAATGATAGGAAGGTGATGTGCATATAAGGGGGAGCAATATTGAAATTGACACTAACATTGTTAATGAAAGTACTCATGGTTCTGAAAATCAACCTGAACAACAATTGGAAGCTAATGAAAGTCGTAAAAGAAAGAAAACAACATCAGATGTGTGGACCTTTTATGAGAACATGGGAATATATGAAGATGGTAGGCATAGAGGTAAATGTAAGGGTTGTGGAACCTTAATTGTAGGAGGTGGAATCCAAGTCGGTACCTCAAGCCTTGCTCGTCATGCTTAAAGATGTAAAAAACTTGGAAAATTAAAGCAAACTAAGATGCCAGAAATCTTATTAGACAATCTTACTAAACCAATAAGTAAAAAAATTGATCAAGGGATTTTTAGGAATAAAGTAGCATTGGCAATTGTAAAACATGATCTCCTTTTTACCTTTGTTGAATATGATGGAATTAGGGATGTGTTGAAATACTTAAATCCTGATGCTAGAATGATTTCTAGGAACACAGCTTCATCTAATGTATGGAAGCTTTATTTAAATGAAAAAGAAGGGGTGAAAGATGAATTGGGAAAAATTCTAGGGAGAGTTTGTCTTACATCTGATTTGTGGACTTCTTGCACTCAAGAAGGCTACATTTGCTTAACTATTCACTATGTTGATCTTAATTGGAAGTTAAGTAGTAAAATCTTAGCTTTTTGTGGCATGCCACCTCCACACACGAGGTATAATTTATCAAAAAAAATAATGGAACTCTTATGTGAATGGGGGATAGATAAGAATATTTTTACTTTAACTTTGGATAATGCTTCTGCAAATGACAACATGCAATCTTATTTGAAAGAACAACTTTGTTTAGAACAAAGTTTGTTGTGTGATGGTGAATTTTTTCATGTGAGGTGTTTTGCACATATTTTAAATCTCATTGTTCAAGATGGGTTAAAAGTGGCCTCTAGTGCCATTGTTAAAATTAGAGAAAGTATTAAATATGTTAAGGCTTCGGAGGCAAGGATGAGAAGTTTTGACAAGATTGTCTAAAATTTCTTAATTACTGAAGATATGAAATTATGCTTAGATGTGCCCACTAGATGGAATTCTACTTTTCTCATGCTTGATAGTGCTTTAAAGTATAAGCAAGCATTTATTGGCTTTGCAGTTGTTGATAAGAGTTACAAGCATTGTCCATCTAGTATGGAATAGGCAAAGGGTGAAAAGATGAGTGAATTTTTGGAGCCTTTTTATGAGATGACAAATTTAATATCTAGTTATAGTTATCCAACTGCAAACTTATATTTCACTCAAGTTTGGAAAATTGAATGCCTTCTATTGGATAATTTAAAGAGTGAAGATGAAACCATAAGAGAGATGGCTATTAACATGAAGGCTAAATTTGATAAAAATTGGAGTGAGTATAATGTTTTGCTTGCTATGGCAGCTATTTTTTATCCAAGAATTAAGCTTTCTTTGTTGGAGTTTTGCTATAATACTATTGATCCTACAACTTGTGAAGAAAAAATTGGGCTTATGAAACAAAACCTTTTTCAACTCCATGAAGCTTATCCTAAGCATTCACCTCCAAGCTCCCAAGGAACCCACTCTTCAAATGTTAATTCCATATCATCCTTTGGAAGTTCAAGCACAAGCAATAGGCCAAAGAAACTTTTCACTATAAGTTTCTTATTTTCACTTCTAATTTTTTGCTTATAATAAATATGATCCAATATTTTTACAAAAATTATTATATTTTGAATGTTTAGATTTTCTGAATTTTTGAATTTTTTCAGCTAGAATTTCAAGGCTTTTGATTCTCAAATTGTTACAAGAGCTGGAAAATCTCAATTGGAGATTCATTTGGAGGAGCCAAAGCTTGAATTTGCTCATTATAAAGATTTGGATGTTCTAGATTGGTGGAAAGTGCATAAGAATAGATTTCCAGATCTAGCTATCATGGCTTGTGACTTGTTGAGTGTACCAATTACCACAGTAGCATCCGAATCAACTTTTAGTATTGGAGGGCATGTGCTAAATAAGTATATAAGTTTCCTCCTTCCAAAAAAAGTTCATGCTTTGATTTGTACTCGTAGTTGGCTTCATGGTTTCACTTCTCCTAGTAATCTTTATGATCTAACTTCTAATTATTTTAAAAACTTTCTAACCTTTCCTATTTTAATCTTTGAACTTCATTAACAATTAAACTTTTAATTGTAGATTTAGAGGATGATGAGGAAGGTAAAAATGACTCAATTGAGGATTCAAATACAAATACAACAATTGATCTAGACAAGGAGTTACAAGTAGATGATGAGAAGAAGGATGCATAGAGAGCTCTCCCCCTTATTTTCTAAAAGTTCTTTAAATTTGCCTTTAATTTTTGTTTAAGTTTGAGTGACTTCTAATTATACTAACTTATAAAAAAATTTCTGTTTATTTTGGTTGGTTATCTTGGACTCTTCATTAATCTAAATCTTTATTGTTGGCTGCTTGGTTGATAAAGTGCTATGGCCCTATAGGTGAGTATTTCTTATTTGGATTTCTTTTCTGTTTTACATATTTATCTGTATCATAATATCATAATAGTATAATTATAGTATAATTAAGAAGTCATCCAAAAAAGTTTTTTCTCTAAATTAGTTTTAGGAGTTCTGATGTTAAATTTGTTAAGTATACAGGTCAAAATGAGGCCCAGAGGGCTAACTTTTTGTGAGTTATGTCAGCAGGAAGAAGGCTGGGTTATGTGTTGGTCAGTTGGTGGGTGCAGTGTGCTCATGAAGGTGGGAGATTACAACTTACAATTCATTGTGTTAGTGTGGTATAATGAACAAGTCTAAAGTCTCCTACATGCAAGATAACCTTTAATCTGAATCTCTGATGTTTATGTTCTGATGATGATGCCCAGATATTTCTTATCCAAAAAAGTAGATTAATTGTATTTTGTATTGAATATTTTGTTATAATTATAATGGTTGTTATTTGTGGACAAATAATTAATTGTATTGAATATTTAGGATTCTGAGTTTACTAATTGCAGTAAGTTGGTTTAATTGCAAGTGGGAAAAGTTTGGTTCATACTGGACGGATGTGATACTAGTAACTGAATTATAGGATTTTATTTTAGAGTGTTTCTTTCTTGCAAAATAGGTAAATAAAGGCTTTGTATAGAATAGCAGATTGAGAAAATTTGGAGCCCAGATCGCTTGTGAATGGACAAGCACAAAAACGGGCTAGTCCATGACTTCCACAAACTGGCCCGTTTTTATTTATGGGCCAAACAGACCGGTCCATCACAGGTCAAAACCCACATGGACCCAATTCGGCCCGCTCCGGCCCATCCGTTTGACAGGCCTACTAACAACATAACCTAAGAACACATTTTTTTCTAAATAGAATGAACATTTTTTCATGTATGCATGCAATTTTTCATCTTTCAAAACTCATAAAATAAATTTTAAATGTAACACATGCTCATCCACACTCTTGCTATATATAAGGATATCATTAAAATATACAATCACAAATTTCCTAATAAAGGGTGTAAAACATGGTTCATTAACCTCATAAAAGTGCTCGGTGCATTAGAAAAATTGAAGGGCATTACAAGCCACTCATATAAACCATGTTTTGTTTTAAAAGTATTTTTCCATTCATCACCCTGTTTCATCCTTATTTGATATTACCTTTATTTTAAATCAAATTTTGAAAACACACAAGACCCATGCAATTCATCAAGCATATCATCAAGTCTAAGGATAGGATATCTATACTTGATAATGATTTTATTAATTGGCGAGCAATCAACACACATTCTCCAAGTTCCAACCTTCTTAGGCACAAATAAGACTGGTACAACACATGGGTTCATGCTTTCCCTTATGTATCATTTTGACATGAGGTCCTCCACTTGCCTTTGAATTTCTTTTTCTTCTTCTAGATTAGTTCTATATGCGGGATGATTTGGAATAGAAGCTCCCATAATGAAATTAATTTAGTGTTCAATAAGCCTCCTAGGTGGTAACTCTTTTGGAGCCTTATTTAGGAATACATCATTAAATTCCTGCAAAACAGATTTAACAGAATGAGGTAAAACAAGGTTATTTTAATTAATTGACATTGACTTTCTTGTACATGAGAAGGAATATTAGCTTAGAAGCATAATAAGCACCCCTCACTTCACTTGCCTTATCAAACGCACTTAATTTTTCTTTTCCTTATTTTGATGACTTTCCTCTCTCATTTTTTTTCTTTTTTTTCACTTACACTCTTGTTCTTTTTATCTTTCTAATTCTGGTCTACATTCTTTTTCCCTTTTTCTTCCTTTTCTCTCTTCTTTTGCATCATCATTTGATCTTTATAAGGTTATTTTGGAGTTAAAGGCCTAAGAGAGAACTTCTTTCCATGTTTGACAAGCTTATATTTGTTGAGAACACCATCATAAATAACTTGTTTATCAAATTGCCATGGTCTCCCAAGCAAAAGATGGCAAGCCTGCATAGGAACCACATCACAAAGAATCTCATCATGGTACCTCTTAATAGAGAAAGAAACCAACACTTTTTTATTCATTTTCAACTTTTCATTTTCATTCAATCATTGTAGCTTGTAAAGAGTAGGATGCTATAGAGTGGGCAAATTCATCTTTTCAACCAAGGTAGTGCTAGTCACATTAGCACAACTTCCACTATCAATGATAACTTGGTAAGCCTTTCCTTGAATATTACACCTTGTATGGCAAAAATTTTCTCTTTGATTCTCATTCTCCTCCTTTATTTGCATATTTAAAGCTCTCCTAATCACTAATGCACCTCCATTAAAAGGATCCTCACTATTCACACTATTTTAATTGGATGAAGTAGCTTGTTCTTTTTCACTTGTAGAATCCCATTCTCCATTATCTTTTATCACTATAAGCCTTTTTGTTTGGACAACTACTAGCAATATGTCATCTTCTCAAGCATTTGAAACACTTCATATTGGAATGTTTTTTATTCTCTTCCACTTTGTTTTTGCCTTTAGAAGATTCGTCTTTTGATTTTAAAGAGAAATCAGATTTGAACTTGCTTCCTCTTTCTTCCTTCTTGCCACTTTTCTTGTCCCAAGACTTCCATGGAGAGCTTGATTGTGAATTATATTTGGATGAGCTCCTTCTTTTGAGTTACCTCTCTACTTTCATAGCCAAGTGTACCATCTCTTTCAAGGTTGTATAGTGTTGTAAATTCACCACATTGGCAATGTCTCTATTTAATTAATGGAGAAATATAGCCATAGTTGCTTCTTGACTTTCTTCCACATTGGTTCTAGTCATGGTGATTTTCATTTCCTTATGATAATCTTCAATACTCTTGGATCCTTGGATCAGACTTTGCAATTTTTAGTGCAAATCCTTTTGGTAATAATTAAGGATGAATCTTCTTTTCATGACAAACCTCAAATCTTCCTAAGTTGCAATAGGTCTTTCCCACTCTCTCCTTACATTTATCATCAATTTATCCCACCAAGCAATGGCATAATTAAAGAATTCAATAATAGCAAGCTTCACCTTCTTTTTCTCTGAATAATTATGGCAATTGAATATCAATTCCATCTTTTTTTCCCACTTAAAGGAAGCTTCTGGATCATTTCTTTCTTGGAATGATGGGATTTTCATCTTAATGCTATCAAGATTGGTATCTACTTTTACTATTTGCCTCTCTCCTTCTCTTCTAACATGCCTCCTTTCACCTCTTCTTCTCTCCCCCTTATTTGAGCCATTTGATCTCTCACTTCTACCCTTAAAATTTTCAACTCCTACATCTTCCACTTGCCTATCATTTTATCTTCTATCTCTTTCCATCCATCTAATCCTTTGATTCATGGTAGCAATTTGTGCATTCAATATCTTAAAAGTGTTGAAACATAGCTCTCATAGTGAAATCTAAATTTTCAGATTAGTATGTAAAGTTATCACTTCTACCCAACATTCTTAATGTTTAAACCTACAAGAAATGTTATATAAAAATAAAGGACCTCACAAAACCACACTTCTCACTTGATTTAGTGGCAGTCATACTTATATTTGCACTGTAATTTAGGCTTTTACTCTCAAATGAGCTCACACGCTCTTACCTTTTCCCATTCCTTTCTTTTCCTATCTTGTGATTCTTTTAGAACTAAATGACACAACTAGTAGAAATTTAACAATTACGACTATCACTATCTCAAATTGAATGTCAACACAAGGTGATAGCAAAATAACATCATGGTAGTATGGAATTATTGTAATTGGACTCTAAGAAGGGAGAAACAAAAAAAAAGGTAAAGACTTAAGAACACAAAATAATGGAAAGGAATAACACAAAGTAACAAGAGGTACTGATTTAAGAATTTAGATTATTGAAAGAGACAATGAACAATACATGTCAAAATGAGAAGTTCAAGTGTGATTAAAGCATATCAAGAAATTAACAATAACTAAAAGCAAATAACTTCTCTTTTAATTTTGTTTCGCTTTTTTTCAACAATTCAACACTTTATTTTTTTTCTTGCCTCTTCTTTGTAAGTTGCCTTTTGATTCGCTCACTTGGCTTTTCATCCTTTGTTTCTTGCTTTTTTTTCTTCACTTTGTTCTTTACTTCCACACAACAATTCATAATTTGCTTTGATTTAAATTCTAGTAATAGTTCAGCACTTGTTGAGTATTTCACAAAATTCAAACTTGGTGCTCTTTGCTTTAATCAATTACAATATTCCATTATAGCACTATGATGTTGTGCTATTAGAATATGACAATAAGTTAATGTAATATGAACTTCTTCACTTTGAACTTTAAGCAAATATGTTTAATGCAACTTTTATTTACTAGACTAGCATTTATATTTAGGGTAAATTTTGAGCTAAACAATAAGAAATAACATAAAACAAATAAGGTGATCAAGTATCAAAGCAAATTTAGACTTGCAATTGACTTAGATAACTTATCAAAAATAGAGGGCGGAATTAAAGAATAACTCAGATTTAACACAATGATAAATAAGAACACAGAAATTAATCACAAACCAAATAAAAAATGAAATGGATACAAAGCAAAAAAATCAAAACAAGATAGAAATAAAGAATTATGATATGAATTGCATGAATAATAGGGTAACAGTGCGATGAGCAATACATGAATAGTGATAAAAAATTAAAGAAAAGTGAAACCGAAATTTAGGAACCTTACTCTGAATACCAAATGATGTGAAATTGTGTTAGATTTATCCCAAATCAGATACAATAAAAAAATAAATGATATTTTCTCTATGCTTTAGAAAAGATGAAGAAATTGGAAACAATAAGAGATATATGTGATGCCATAAAGGATGAATGCCCTTTGATAAGTCTTTAAATTCATACAAGAACTTAGAGAGGAAACCCTTATAAGCAATTAAATTTCATTGATGTCAAAAGTCCAAAAATCTCTAAAATAAGGAACAAGCCTCCTTATTTAACTTTGTAAAACCCTAATTGAAAAATAGTTTCAAATGACACTAACTAGGCCTAAAATGCTCTAAGATGCAACACAAAATAAACATAAATTAAAAGCCTAAATGCTATATTAAAGCTGAAAACACTAAATAATAGAAAAATAGGATGAGGTGGTTCCAATTAGAACTATGGTTGATGTGGTACCATTTTCATGATGATGTGGCAGTGAAATGGCTTATGGTTAATGTGACGTTGATGTAACATCAAATTAGTGATGATGTGGAACATCACAAATATTCTTGAACAATCTTCTTCAAGCTCACTTCCTTATGATTGATCGCTCCTTGAAGTTCACATCACTTAGGGTTGATTAACTAAACGTAACTATAATTCTGTTGTGTTCTTCTAATTTAACTTCTTCAAGCATCCAAACTCTTTCCATAAGCTCTTGGAATCTTTCAATAAATGTGGAAGTACCTCTTCACTTTTGGAATTCACATCACTATTCTTTATTAATGTCTCAGGCAACATCATATGCATTATATGTATTTAAATGTCTTTACTTCATTCCCATCATTGTCTTTGGTTCTTACATGGTGTTGAGAGTGAGATTTGAACTCATGCCCTTTTGAACTAGAACCTTAATTTGGAACCTGTAGATGAACTCCATATGTGACAATGGTTGAATTCAAAGGAACTTGGAATATAGGTGATAATATATTAGGACGGTCGACAAGGCCAATTAAAGCATTTACGATGAATACGACCTTTTTTTTAAATGGAAATCATCACATCCTATATGGTTTAAAGAATATAGAACTACATACTGGATTACAAAGTTAGTCTAACCAAATAAAATCTTACTACCAAGACTATGGCAAACCAAGCAAAATAAATCTAGTTGTAACAAAGATGAGAATGTTTACTTTCATGCTCTTTTCACAAATAGAAAGAAAGGGAAAAGAGTTCCAAACCAAGAACAGAACCTATGGAACATTTTTTTAAATTTCAAAATTAGTGAAATTTATTTTTTTGTTTTTTGAATTGGAATATGAATAAATTCAATTTTTTAATGTTTCTGTGCGAAAATTTAACTGAAAAACTGTAAAAAAAATTATCAAAAAAGATCTTTTATCTTTTAACGGATTCAAGCCCTTGCCTACAGGGGTACCTATCCATGCCTTTGCCACTTGTTCATTCTCTCTAATATGTTATAACCCCCCAATATTTTTTATATACTATACTGACATAATAAATAAATAAAAAGGAGGTAAAATTTTTGTCCTTTTTTTGGAACTAAATAATATCCATTTTTTAGGTATATTTCTCATACCCAGAACTATTTTCCATAATTTTTGTGAGAATTTTATACACTATTTACATGCTGTACAATTTTACTTATTTAATGAAATTATGTTATAAAAATGTTTATAATATAAAGAATTATTGTAAATACAATATTAAAGATATAACACAAAAAAGTGATTATATAATTTTTTTTATTTTTAATAAAATGTTTGTTGTATGTTTTTATGGCATAATTAATTTTTTTTTCTCTCTTTATGCAAATTATTATTTTAGTGATTTAATTGAGTTTCCCTTTTTTCTTGTAAATGTTACAAAAAAATTATAGTGAGACTTATATGTATACCAAGAGTCATATGGATTCTAGTACAAAGATAAAAAGTTAATAGGTTAACTGTCAAACTCAAAAGTCTCCAAGCTGATTTAGAAGTTTATAAAGAAAACTTTGTACTACAGGGGTACCTGTCCATGCCTTAGCCACTTGTTCATTCTATCTAATATGTTATAACCCTCCTAATATTTTTTATGTACTATACTAGCATAATAAATAAAAAAAAGGAGGTAAAATTTTTGTCCTTTTTCTGGAACTAAATAATATCCATTTTTGGGGTATATTTCTCATACCCAGAACTATTTTCCATAATTTTTGTGAGAATTTTATACACTATTTACATGATGTACAATTTTACTTATTTAATGAAATTATGTTATAAAAATGTTTATAATATAAAGAATTATTGTAAATACAATATTAAAGATATAACACGAAAAAGTGATTATATAATTTTTTTTATTTTTAATAAAATGTTTGTTGTATGTTTTTGTGGCATAATTAAATTTTTTTCTTTATGCAAATTATTATTTTAGTGATTTAATTAAGTTTCCCTTTTTCCTATATATGTTACAAAAAATTATGGTGAGACTTATGTGTATACCAAGAGTCATATGGATTCTAGTACAAAGACAAAAAGTCAATAGATTGATTGCCAAACTCAAAAGTTTGCAAGCTAACCTAAAAGTTTATAAAGAGAATTTTGTACATCTTATAAATCATACCATGAAATTTTATAAAAAAGTTCAAAACTTGATATGAGTTATTTTTAAAGATAAATTTGAATTCAAAGAAATTTTAAAGGCCTTACAAAAAGCCTTACCTACATATTACTAAAAAAAATATATTAGATTTTGCATTAGAAAGAGAAAAAGGACATAAATAATATAATAATATTATTTATAGATTTGTATTAGACTATTTAGATAACTTAAATCACAAGCATAACCTGATTGTTTTTAAGTACAGTCAACTAGATAGAAAATCTAATACCAAAATCTAGTTTCTTTAAGAGCTATATAATAGGTTTATTAGCTCTTTTATGAAAAGAATCAAATATTTGAAAACATTGCAATAATTGTAAACTTTATGTAGTTATTTGATATCTAATATTTTATGCAATTTTTTTATGTATTATATTATTGAAATATGTTTCAATTTGTGTATTTTTTAATTAAAATTGTACATCTATAAATTATTTTATTTAGTATACTTTGCCTAATTAATTATTTTAGTATTAGCCTCACATTAGGAATTTAGATGATGATTGGAAACATAGTGACCTTTTGACTCTAAGCCCTACATGTGAATTAGTCTTAATATAATTAATTAAAGCCAAAGTAAACGTATATATATGGTGAGCATTAATTATGTGCAATTCTATCTATATATAGAAATTTGTGTCTTTACATACACAATGGCTACAACTTCTAAGAATATTGTTGCCTAACTTAATAAAGGTGAGAACTGAATGGTGACAATTACAAAATTTGAAGCATGAAAATCTAATGTGTTGTGTAATGTCCTGAATTTTTAATTCTATCATTTGAATTTCTAAATTCTAAGGTCGTAGAAATGAAGAGCACGTTTGAATTAGCTTGGTGGGTGAATCTTAAGTTGAAAGGAATTAAGTGTAAAGGTAAACGAAATTTTAAAGGAAAAAAGATAGTAGGAAAAGAATTAATTTTCCTAAACAGTATAGATAATCAGAGGAGGTTAGAAAACCCTAAAAAGGGAAGTTGTCTAAGTCTAACAGTGCAAAGAATTTTAAACAGACAGAAACCCTATGGACTAAATTGCAAAAGTGCAAAATCGGGTGTGGTTAAAGTGTAAATAATCAAGAATTTAGGATCTACTATGATAACCAAGAATTTGGGGTGTAATATGTGATTTTATTTAGTGTGACCAATAGACACATGACAAGTGTCATTATTAGAAAAAAATGACAAGAATAGCCTTACTAATTGGTGAAAAAGGACCAAAATACCCTTGAAGCTTCATGAAAGCTCTTCTTCCTTCTCCTTCCTTCTCTAAGCCATAGAACACCTCCATGAAAGCACAAAAAACGTGCAAGAGAGAGAAGGGAGAGAGAGAAAACTTCTTTTGACTTTTTCACCCAAATATAGTGAGAATTAGGCTTAGTTGTAGAAGGGAAAGTTGCTTTTCTCATCAAGCTCTATCTATTAGTGTGTTTAGATAGAAGAAAGCTCAAGTTTGATCAAGTTTGGTGAGCTTTAAGTGAGGATTTTCAAGTTGCAGCAAGAGGTAAAAATGTTCTCCTCTAAAAGCTCTTTAATGTACTCTTTTTAGTTTCTTGAAATTTTGATGTTGGTGTGGTCAAAGGTAGTTGACCATGGAGTTTTGGATGAATTGAACATGTCTAATGGTGTTTTGGATGTTGTTATGTTGATCTATGGGTTTGGTTTGGTGTAAAAACAACAAGAAACCATGATGTACACACTAGGATTTTAGAGGCATAATGGTGCATGTGTGGATTTGGCATGATTTGTTTGGAATTTGGCTAAATTGATGAAATTAAGATGATTCTTATGAATTATGAAAGTGTGTATGAAACTTCCCTTTTGGGAAGCCAAAACCATGAATGTGGAAAAGAAGGAGGGAAGGAGATTTAACCATTTAAATTGTGTTTTTGGAAGATTGGTAATGTACACGGGGTATAACACGGCCCGTTTTGTACCCCGTGTTCTTCATCGAAGGCTGATCAGTATGTTACACGGGGTGCGACACTCCCCATGTTTACCTCAGAACTGAAGGGCAGTAAGATACACGGGGTATGACACGGTACGTGTTTACCCCCGTGTTCTTCTCTGAGCAATCCAATGAAGCCTCGAAGTAATCCAGAAAGAAACACGGCCCTAAACATGGGGTTACCCATACCCTGTGTTCTTTGTCAAGTGAACAATTTGGTTTCGATTCTTCACGATTTGCACGATTTTACCTCCGGATCCTTTTCTAATGCATATATGTGTCATTTCAAAGCCTGAAAATAAAATATAGAGCATCTAAATATCCTTTTTAATCAATTTGTACAAAATACTAAGTAAATGAATGATGAAACACATAGAACTTAAGTGCATTTGTGCATTTGTCAATGTGGAGGAAGTGAAGAATACATGAGGTTTAAGGGAAATGATAATGTTCTAATAAGAACTATGATGTGTATTTATGTAGACTAAGGAGTGACAAGTTAGAAAGGCAAGAGGAATTGTAAAGAAGTTTTTAAGTGAGGGCAAAGGAAACATCATTATTGGAAGCTTATAAAAGGTAGCTAGCTTTATCCTTAAGCTCTGTTTTCTATTTACATGATTTTCTGTATATTATGTTATTGTATGGAATGTGTATGAAATAGTTGTGTGTGCATCCCGGGAAGATAGTAAAATGCTATGTGTGAGGCCTATGGCCCGAGTTCCCCAGGATGATAATGAAATTGCTGTGTGCGATACCTATGGCCCGAATACCTCGGGAAGACAGTGAAATGCTGTATGTGAGGCCTGCGGCCCGAATACCCCAGGAAGACAGTGAAGTTGCTGTATATGAGGCCTAGGTACGATTATCTGTGATGACCATCTGGATATCTATATGAGTCCTTGAATGGGCTTGATGATTGCTATGTGTGATGCACATTTCTTACAATGGTACGGAAGGAGATGATAAATGATCAATTGATTTTGAAATGTATGTTTTATTTGCTTAAGGATCTGGAATGGCTTGATATATTTTTATAATAATAGCTAGCTACTGGGAAACTCTGTTTCTTATGTTTCTGTATTGTTACTAACCATTTCAGGTGATGCTTCTAAAGGCCCTCTTGACAAAGGAGAATAAAGTTTTGAAATTGTATTAAAAATGATTATATAGTTGGTGATATTGTAAGTGATGGATGTGTGTTTTGTAAGTTGAACTTCTGGCATAATTACATGACCCTTGCCTATATTGTATGAAATACAAAAATTTGAGATATTGTGAGCTAGCTTAGAGTAGAAGGCAAATTAGTATGCATTAATTACCTATTTAATGAGGATTAAGGTGTTAATGAGTGAGGAAGTTTACATGTTGGAAGAGCAGAAAGCTTTAGAAGTACTCAATATTGTCCTAGAAAAGATTGAAGAAAGAAACACAACCTAACATGGGTGGGATTGAGAGGCTTATGAAGCCTAAAAGAGGAAGAATTATCTTACTAACATTACATTATTAAGTAGCATTGAGAATGACATCATGCAAGGATTCAAGAATTACAACTTGGCTAAGGACATGTGATCCACTTTGAAAAATAAGTTTGGTGGAACATTTATGAGCAAATTAAGATATCTCACGATCGAATTCGATGCTTACAAAAAAAGAAACTTGAACATTCAATTAAAACATTTACGAGAAATGTTAAATATGATCTATGAATTAAAGGATGTGGGTTAGTGTTGACTTATGAGTAACAAATCCAAATTATAATTTGCTCATTGCCTCATTCCTAAGAGCATATAAAGATATATTTAACCTATAATAAAAATTCCAAACAATGAATGATGTTGTGCACCATCTTAAGCTAGAAGAAGAAAAGCTTAAATCTACTAAGCCTAATATAAATGTGTATATGGCTTCATCCAACTTAGGAAGAGTTTGCAAGTGAAAGCACAAACATCTAGGTAGGTCCCAAGATGCAAAAAAAGAGATGACTCATTATAGTAAGAAATTAACAAATAATTAATAGAGGAAAGGAAAACATCCTTTCAAGAAGAAGACTATGGCTAAAGTCAAGTGCTTTAATTGCAATAAGAAAGGGCATTTTGCCAGTGACTACCCTAAACCTAAGATGTTATTAGTGAACTTTGTGTACCTAGTTCTATTTTTCTAATATATTCCCATTCTTTATGGATTATAGACTTAGGGGTAACAAACCATGCTATGAAGGATCAAGATACTTTTATAGAATTTTGGTAAATACCATATGGACCAAAATAGATCTATATGGGAAACAAGCACGAGTTGCAATTCAGGGAATAGGCATATGCAAGTTAGTCTTGCAAGGCGATCGTACTTTGCTCTTACATGATGTTTTATATACACATTAGATTTGCTGAAATTTAATTTCTATGTTGATTTTGTTAAAACTCAATTTTAATTTGTATCTTACTAATGATAATATTGAATTATCTTTAGGAACAATTCATTATGGATCTAGATATATAATAAATTATTTTATTGTCATAGATATTGATCATTATGAATGTAATCTTAATTATTCCATGTTTACATCATCACATAATTTTGAAAGTAATGCAAATGTTTGGCATGCTCAACTTAGCCATATTAGCCAGCATCGAATGAATAGGCTAGCTAAAGAAAGGTTATTGCCTAATTATGACAAAGTAGATCTATTACTTATGAGCATTGCCTAGTTAGAAAAATTATTAGAAAATTATTTAAAAAAGGAACCAGAACTAACTTCCTTTTATAATTAATCCATTCTGACATATATGGGTTAATGAATGTGAGAGCTAGGCATGAAGCTTTCATTTCATCACATTCATAGATGACTTCACTTGAATTAGTATTGTTTATTTGATAACACATAAATTTGAAGCATTGAGTTGCTTCCAATGATATATAAGCTTACTTAAAAATTAATTAGATAGAAAAATAAAAGCATTATGAACTGATTGTGGTCATGAGTATTTATCTGACTAATTTAGATAATTATGTGATAAAAAAGTTGACAAATCCATTCACTCTTCAACAAAATGGTGTTGCAGAGAGACAAAAGTAAATGCTTTTGGAAATTGTTAGGTCTATGATGGCACAAGCAAATTTCAGGGTAATGCACTCTTAACTACCATATTTATCCTTAATCGTGTGCCTAGCAAATTAGTTCCCACTATGCTATATGAGTTATGGATAAAGCAAAAACTTGACCTAAGTATTTTATAACCTTGGGGATGTGTGGCTTATGTTCTAAATACCTTGCACCTACATGGCAAATTAGGTGCTTGAGGAAAGAAATGTATCTTTATTAGATACTTAGAACATTTGAAAGGCTATGTGTTCATTGGTGAACATGACAGTGGGAGTCTCACAAAATTTGAATCATGAGATGTCACATTCTTAGATAATGATTTTCTTAAACGAAGCAATATAAATGAGGACTTATCCTTATATGAAACCATGGATACAAGTTCTTAAGACTTACTTCCTTTGAGTAGGAGAATCTTAAGGAATATGTTTCCAATTCTGAGTATGAAAGATAGTGATCTTGATTAGTACAGGAGTAATCCAAATAGGAATACTCAAATGATTAATGGTCCTAGTCTAAATAGGAGTAATTTAAGGATCCTTAAAAAATATATTTCTCCAAAGCCTCAACTATGACATAGTGGCAAAAAAGGCATTCCTCATCGTCGTTTTAACATTAAAGGTCATGAAGCCTTTATGGCCATTAAACGAGATAAAAATGAGCTAAGAAATATTATAGAGGCTCTCTCTAGCCCTAATAAGGAAAATTGGACAAAAGTAATGGAAAAAGAGATGGAGTCTATGAGATTAAATCAACTTTAAGAACTTAATGATCTTTTGAACACACACAAGGCCATTGGGAACAAATAGGTTCTCAAAATTAAGTGTAAGGCTGATGGCACTATTGAAAGAAACAAAGCTAGACTAATAGCAAAAGGCTACACATAAAAGGAAGGAATAAATTATAAGGAAACCTTT
Source organism: Sindora glabra (assembly GCA_020226215.1). NCBI lineage: Eukaryota > Viridiplantae > Streptophyta > Magnoliopsida > Fabales > Fabaceae > Sindora > Sindora glabra. The sequence continues at coordinate 68,874,116 of CM035227.1, forward strand.
TCACCTGTTGTCAGATTTACCTCAATTCGTTTGATATTGGCTATAATTGCTAATATGGACCTTGAATTACATCAAATGGATGTAAAGATTGCATTTCTCAATAAAGATTTGGAAGAGGAAATTTACATGCAATAGCTTATAGGTTTTATCAAAGAAGGCCAAGAAAACAAAGATCGTAGGCTCTTGAAGTCTATATATGGCTTGAAACAATCTTCAAGACAATGGTATATTCACTTTTACAATGTGGTTGTGTCAAATGATTTTATTATGAATGATGAAGATCATTACTTATATATAAAAAGGTCTAAGAATAAGTTTATAATTTTATCATTATATGTTAATGATATACTTATCGCTAGAAATAGCTAAGAGTATGTTAACAAAATTAAAGGATGGTTGTCATCTAATTTTGAAATGAAAGATATGGGTGAAGGTGCATATATTTTTAGAGTTAAGATTTCAAGATATTGTTCAAAGAAATTATTGTCTCTATCATAAAAGTATTATATTAACAAAATTCTTGAATAATTCCAAATGTAACATTGTAAACTCATAAATACTCCTATTGCTAAAGGTAAAGGTTTAAGCCGAAGGATATGTCTTAAGACTCCATAAAAAGAAACTATAGAAGAAAAGTTTCCTATACAAGTGTAATTGGAAGTCTAATGTACATAATGATATGTACAAGATCGGATATCTATTTTGCCATTGACATGGTAAGCTAATATCAGTTCAACCCAGGCCTAGCACATTGAAGGTTTAAGCTGAAGGATGTGTCCTAAGACTCCATAAGAAGAAACTATATAAGAAAAGTTCTCTATGCAAGTGTAATTGGAAGTTTGATGTACACAATGATATGTACAAGATCGGATATCTATTTTGTCATTGATATGTTAACCTTATACCAGTCTAACCCAAGCTTAGTACATTGAAAAATAGTTAAAAGGATATTAAGGTATCTAAAAGGTACTACAACTATTCATTATGTTATGAAGGAAATGATCTACAATTGAAAGGCTATAGTGGTGATGATAAGGGAGGAAACTTAGATGAAAGAAGTCTACATCTACATCTTCTTACTAAATAATAGCGAGTGCCATATCTTAGAGTAATAAGAAGCAATTATACATAACCTTATCCATAATGGAAGCTAAATTTGTAGCATTTTCAGCGGTGATACAAGCAACAATGTGACTTAAAAGGTTTTTAGATTATTTGAGTGTAAATAGTAACATTGATGATCTAGTATTAGTAAATTGTGATAACAAAGCAACAATTGTTAGTGTGTGTCCTAGGAACCAATCATATAGATGATTGGAGTAATACACAATGTATTATATTTTATTTTAGGTAATTTAATTATTATATTTTATTTTTATAATTTTATTATTATTCTACACAATTTATAACTTAATATAATAATTATCCTTGGAATAGTTTTGCTATTCTTAAAATGCCCCTAGTCAAGTGTTATTATGAAAAGGCTAGTAATAATACAACGAGACTAGCATGTATAATGATTGATGATTATGAATCATGGATATGTGATATCAAGTCAATACATGAGTACATTATTAGTGAACAATGTACTGGACTAACCCATTATGAGAATATTGCATGGATAGACGTGTCATAAGTTATTCTCATATGATCATAAATACACATAAACCTTTGACCTGAAGTCACTACGATTTCCTATATGAGGAATTACTCACTTTAATATTGTCCTATATCACCTTTAATCAGGATGACGAATAGGGCATTAATTAGGTGTGTCATGAATCGTATAGAGGGAAGTGAGTGATGTAGATGAGATTTTATTACTCTTGTATAAAAGAGAAATATCCTTAGGCCCCTTGATTGAGTGAGACTTAGAAATGCATGCCATGCTCAATTGGATTAATATGTGATATTAATCATTTATTTTAAGTCTACTCAGTATCAAGAAATATAAATTGAACATTGATGAGGATGACACATTCCATGCCTCCAGTTCAATTTGAATATTATTACAAAAAGGTTATGATAGAAAACGTTGATCATGTATTAGGTGGATGTTGAATCACAAATATTCTTACTACTTGAGTGGCAGTGATGTATTGCTAGATACCGCTCACTGTCTATGACTTAATAATGAGTCATTGTTAACGTAGTAAGAACCTATAGGATCACACAAAAGGAGTAGGAATAAGATAATAATTAATTGAACTTTAATTATATTAATATCTAATTAATTGGACTTATTTTCGTGCATATATATATTATTGTTAAGAATAATAATGTGTTATTCACGTAATATATATATATATATATATATATATATATTATGTGATATTAAAGTAATATCAAATAATTACGTTATCAAATATTAGATAAATATATTATGAGATAATATTATTTTGATATTTGATAACTATATGTAGTTATCTAATATTAAGATATTTATATTATGAGATAATATTATCTAATATTAGATAATTAATAGATAAGTCCTATCTCTCCTCATTATCTCTAGGATAAGGATAAAATAAGTTGTTAAGTGTGATTAGAATTTTAGAAGCATTATCCTAGTAGGACTAGGATTGTGGCTTGCCTAAGTTCTATAAAAAGGGGCTTGAGGGCAGCACATTAAATACATGCTTATAAGCTTCCTAAAACCCAAAATCACTCAGAAAATATTGAATTCTAATTCCTAGAGAGAGAAACGCATCCTAGCAGATTTGTTGAGGGTGAGAGGTCGTTATTCACTCCGTATGGATACCGTAAAGATGCTGTACCTTTCGACCGGCGTTTGATTCATCCACTCTTAAGTTTTGATCAGTAGAAACACGAATGCCCAATAGGTAAAATCCTAATCATTGATTTATGCTTTTTGCATGGATCTTAGGTAGAATTCGGATCAAAATTTTGAAATTCCATTGCATGTAATAATTCGAATTCCCAACAACAATAGCATACACAAAGGATCCTAAATATCATTGCAAAATCAAGCACATAGACATAAATTACAATTTTATGAGAGATGTCGTTGCATGTAAAAAAGTGAACATGAAATACATTTCTACACAAGAAATGGTAGCCAATCCCATGACCAAGCCTATTCCTCAGGATGTATTTATAAAACATGTGAAATCCTAAAGATTGCATAGATGTTGATGTAATTATTGTATTTTTTTTAATAATGTTCATAGAATATTAATGTTTGAATAATAAATGTGTTCATTATAAGCCTACATATATAGATGTATGAATGTTTTGTAGAACATTTTTGAATTATTGAAAAGTATATCAAATAGATAGAAGATTAGTCCATTCACTCTGGTAATCACTTCTTATTAATTTTTATAATTGATAAGAGAGGAGACAATTTTAATCTTCTTATCTAAATGATAATCAAGGGCTAAGCTTAAAATATAAATGTTGTCTTGTTAATGAACAAGATGAGGTCATATGTAAGACTGTAAGTGAATTAATAAGAAATTCACTTTATTTGTCTAAATTGCTAGATATGATTTTTAATGGAAATGAGAAAAAGTAGATTAGTAAACTCAAATTAGACATTAAGTATCTCTGAACCATTATTTATATGGTGTTAATACATTATATAAAGACATATGCTCCATGAAAAAAAGAGAGAATACTATAACACATGTTTCATACCATGTGTGCAAATTGTAACCAATATAGGTGATCAAAGTCTAGATCTCAACTTTGATCTGTGAGACTTTTAAGAGAATAAAGACCTCATATTTGTACCCTTATGACTCTATTCTATTTCTCGAGATTTACTATTTTAAAATGTTACCAAAAGAGTATGAAAGATTTAGTCTAGCAAGGCATTATTAAAAAAGCAAATTAAATTAAAGTTAAGAGATCTAAGAAAAGAGGAAAATCATTAAACGTATCTCATTATGTTCATATTGACGATATAGTGTGTCTATAATTATGAATACAATATCTAATGCATATGAATGAGATCATTTGAAAAATTCAAATGTAATAAAATGATCTAGGGTGCTGCATATTTAAAGTCTACTTAAGATCCATTATTTACCGAAAGTCATATATATTCCTAATAGATATAGCAAAGAGTTCTCAAAGTATATTAGTCACATGACCTATTTTCTTGTATAATTTGTTACAGAGTATAAGAGATGATGTTCTCTTCTGTAATGCTAAGAGAGTATAGATTCTATTATATAGGAGTGGGAGATATTGGATCATAGATCCAGGTACCCAAAATGGGTCTATAACCTGACCTATGACTCGATTCATAAAACACCTACAAATAAGCAAGAGAAAGTTGGTTAAAGCAATGTTTTAAAAACCAGATCGGTCATTGAACCGAAAATGAGAGCGATTTAAGGTTAATGGTCCAACTGAGGTCAAACTGGGGCTAAACTGAAATTATAATATAAAGTGTAAATTAAAAGTTTTAATATACATATATAGTTAAAAATAATTAAATTATCATAAATTTAAATTCATGTATATAAAATATGAAAACATTTAAAAAAATTTCAAATAATTTCAAATTTTTGTAAGTTCATAATTTAAATTATCACAAAAAATTAATATTGAACTTAATTTTTTAGTTATGTATCTTTCATTTATATGTACAAAATAATTTTTTACTATTTGAAACTTTAAAATTTGAATATGTATACAATATTAGGTAAAAATAATATTATTTTTGTAAATATTTAAATAATAATATTTTTTCCCAAAACCGGTTGAACCATAAAAATTGTGATTGGTTCACAAGGTTTGACTAGTTTATCACCAGTTCATCAGTTTTCTAACTGATTTTTTCACAATTGATTTTAGGGGTTGACCAGATTGGCCAGGTGACCGGTTCACCATTTTTCTAGTTCAATCGACTGGTGTTGTTTGGTTTTTAACACATAAGGTTAAAGGGTTAACAATAGAAATAATTAGAAAGCAATTAAGAAATAATTATTAGAAAACATTTAACCCTAGAAATAATTAGAAATAATTATTAGAAAACATTTAAGAAATTCTCTCTCTTTACTCTAAATAAAAAGAAGATTTAGGCTATGAATAAATTATCTTTTCATGTAATTGTCAATTCGATCAATAAAAATAAACGTTGGATCTCAAATCTTCCGCTTCAAACTTCTGATATTCCAATATATATAAATCTATTTCATATCCATTGAAATAAACAATAAAGTTTAAATATTATATTTCAACACCATACTCAAGTCTAAATACTTTATTATTTGAAAGGATTTCAATCATGAATAAATTCTCATTCTTTAAGTTTCCTAGTTCACAATAATGATGTGGTATTAATTTAAGCTAGTGTATAACATCACCTTACAATAATACCCTTTTTTCATTAATAGTCTAATTACTTGTCAACTTGACTTAGGCAAATTTTAGCAACTTTAAAATCTTTTGCAACATGCAATCAATACAAAGCATTGCAAAATGAGGAAAGGAAAAGAGAGGGACTTTTAGCAATTATAATTTATATAATAATAGAGGAAATAAGATAAATACAGAGGATTAGACATGCCTTCCATGTTGATGTATATAGTTAATGATAGGAAATACATCATTTACAATCTCAACAATGCAAGCTAAGTGGGTTGTACTCTTGATGAAAGGCACTTGTTTCACAAATGTTTAATAAAGCATAAGCCTTTGGTCCAACAAATAATTTAACACTTGTCAACACATTAATTAAAAACAAATAACTTTTCCTATTAATTTAAGACTTAGGTTTGATCATTATTTCTAATCAAGTTATTGTTGTTAAAATTATATAGAAAAATATGATATCAAGAAATAACAATGATAAACATGATTTTCATGTAACTCTAATATTCTTTCATGTCATTTAAACAAATAATTAAACATTTAATTAGTGATTATAAATAAATAACTTTATAAAGGAAATCAAATCCCTAAAATCTCTAAGCGATAATCTAAACCAGTCTAAAACAAAATCTATAAAGAAAAAGGATAGAAAGGTTACCTAAAACAAAATCTCTCTGGTCCAAAACCCAAAACTACAAAGATTCATTCTATTGATATCAATAATAGAAAATCATAAATTAATAACTTTCTATAAAATCTATAAACCAGGGGAATAGAAAGATTAAAGGAGAAAGTAAAGGATCATGAAGTAGAAGACAGTTTGAAAGCATGTTTAGCTAGCATTACTAGTAGCGGTGAGAGGAATGAAAAAGAGAGAAATTTAGAGAAAAAGTGGAGGAGGAAAAGGAGGAGGAAGTGAACATATATTCAAACAAAGGGAAAATTTGAAAAAGTAGAGAATGCATTCAAGTAAGAATATGAATAATAAAAGGCCTCAGCCCATTCTAACAAACAAACAAAAAATAAATAAAATAAAAGGCCTAAAATGGCCCACGAAAGCAAAGCAAAGCAAGCATATAAGCATTTGTTTAGACAGGAAATTGGAATTAGTATTGCCACAATAATTAACACATCATTAAGAAGAAATAATAAAATAATGGGAAGAGAAACCATAATTTATTCCAACTACTAGTAAATTAAGCCCATGCTATGCACAAGTTAATATTTAATTAATAATAATAACATTTCCAAAAATATAATAATTTATTTATATATTAAAATATATTATTTAATTTATAAAAAAGAATGAGATATAAAAAGTATGAATTATGTCTTTTTAATTATTTTAAATGTTATTACCAATAATTTATATAATTATATAATAATAATAATAATAATAATAATAATAATAATAATGAATAATGATAAAAAGGAAGAACATTTATATCATCTTTGGTACGATGAAATAAGAAAAAGTATGAAAATAGAATAGAAAATTTTTGCTATAATTATTTTTGAAACATGAAAATAATGTAAAAATAGAATGAACAAGAGATTAAATGACAATAATATTCATAATAAAAAATATAATTTTTATTTTAAAATACAAGTTTAATACCTAATAGATGACATCATTTATTTTTTAACTCAATGTTGATTAAATTGTTTGAATGTAATATGATATTTCTTACTATGATTTTCAGGCTAATGAATAAAACTAATATAGTTAGTATTGAGTTGCATTCATTTTTTATCTTTCTTGTGAAAAAAAAAAAAGGATCGCATGCAATTTTTTGCTAACTCTATATACATCGTATAATTCATAGTTATTGTTTCATTCTATATACTTAAAAATCTACTATCTACCTTTATAACTTTATTAAAGTTATAAAGTTATAAAATTTATTTAATTAAATAAATGAATAAATTTTATACCACCACTTGCTTAGATATTATTACATTGTAAGAAAACTTCTATTTTTTTTTACTTTTTGTCAAAATTTTTAATTATATTTATTTTTTATGATGTAACATCTTTATACTTGCTAATAATATAAATAATTTTCAATTCACAATAAATTAAATTAATTTAGACATATATAACATCATTTGATTAATTAAACTAGCACCATTTTTCAGATGTTTTTATATTAATGTATTTCAAAATTTAGTCCAAAAAATTTAAATTTAAAAGCAAAAGATTATGTAAAATATTTAATAAATAATTTTTATTCATTTCTTTTATAATTTCTTACCATTTTTGTATTAATGAATTCACCTCTCTCCTTAACAAAAATAAAATAATAAAATTGTTTTAACTTATCAAATATATTTTTATAATAAAAGTATTTGTGAATCATATTTAAAAAACTTTTTCCAAATATATGTAGAAAGACAACATATAAATCAATAAAATATTAAAAAATTAAAAATAAACTAATTTTTATTTTAGATATTTTTATTAAAAATAAAAAATCTAATAGATGCATTCAATTTATACATTTTATATTAAATTTTTAACTTATTTAAAATGCTTTATAATAAAAATATTTACAAATCATATTTGAAAATGAATTTGATTTAAAAAGACTTTTTCTAATAAATATAAATAACTTATTCATTGATAGTGTAAAGTGTAATACATGTTTAACAAAACTAATATATAAACTATGATTTTAATAACTAACTAATATTTTTTCAATTATATGTATTACTGTTTAAATTATACAATAAATAGCTTTCACCTATAGTAAAAACTATTAGATATTATTCTATCATTAAAAAAAGTTTTACACAAATTGCTCTAAATTAAATATATTTTATAATGCAATAGATAAAAGAAAGAGAAATAATATGTAGATCATAAAATATAGACAAATTTTCATTAATGCGTTTGAAATATAGTATTTAAAATTTGATATCATAAAAAGATTATTAAAATTTAAATAAATAAAATTTATTTTTAATTTTAAATATTTTTATTAAAAATAGGATGCGTAAATAATTTATTCAACTAATATTTGTTGTAATTAAAATTTTTACAATTCTATGAATACAATAAATTATAAATTAATTTTATATGTTTAAAAAAATAATAATCAAACTCAATAAATTCAAGTTATTATACTTTTCAACTTGATATACATTAATTTATTGTAGCTTTTAACAAAGAAAAGGTGAGGAGGTAAAAGGAAAATTTACAAATAATAATTAATAATATTTTAATAACATAGGTTATGATTAGTTATATATATTATTTTTGGTAATAGTAGAGGCATTCTTTGGATGTAGACATATAAACATGTGAAATTTTAAACTCATTAAGGCGACTTCTCTCTCTACGTCATACCGGGTAAATTACGATTTTGTTCTCCAAATTATAATTTAAATTAATGATTAAATATTTAAATTTCAAATGTCTCTTTTACTTATTTACAACTAATTGATTTATGATTAATTATTATACTTCAATTTTTTTTAACAATTTCTCATATTCCTACATTATAATTCAACAACTTATAAATAATATAATATAAGTTACAACATTATAGTTTCATTTATTGAAAAAATGAATTTAAAACTAATACAATTTAGTATGTACTTATAATTGAAATTATTTTTACCAATAATCATGCAACATAATTTAAATATTTAAAAAGGTTCGTGAAGGAAAATTAAAGACACACAAAATTGTTTCTTAACGTACTAATGTGCTCTTGATAACATCAATAATTTTGTTGGTCCTTGTTAGATGCTGAAATGTTGAAATACCTTATGCATTGGTCCAAAACCACCTTCACCAATCTGGACCATCCGCATTACATAATGTTCTTGACCAAAGAAAAAAAAAAAGAAATCCTAATTAAAACAAAGGAAAAAAAATAGAAATGGAAATAATAATTTTTTATGTAAAAATTGTGTGGGTTACAATTTTACCCTCACCACACATCGGTAACAAAAGTGAGATTAATAATTTGATTATTAGTGGACCCTCAAAGTACATGCATAATTATATAAAGAAAACAAAAAAATAATTTGATGTTTATAAATTGATAGATAAAAAGCTTCCTTTAGAAATTTCCACTGCAATCAAAATTGTCCCAAAATTAAAAAATATTATTTTAATCAATAATTTAATGTTAGGAATATGAAAGTTAAAAAGACTTCTTTAAATATTTATAATTAATTGATTACAATCTTTTTAGCTTTATAGAGTTATTTTTTAATAATTTGAAAGTTAAAAAAATCTTCTTTTAATATTTATAATTAATGGATCATGATTTTTTTTATATATCAATGAACTTTTTCTTTATAATATGTTTTAATATAATGCTTTTAATTAGTGTTTTCTTGTGGTTCTTTCATTTTCTTATTTGTATTAGAATTTAAGTCCAAGAATTAGGCATGGATTACATCTTTCTTTTCCAATTAAACAACGCAATTATGTAATTTACGTGGCTTTCATAAAGTTGGAGTAGAACTTTGTTACTAAATCAAGTGTTTGTAAAATATATGCTTACCATTAAAATGAAAGATTAAAAATGAGGTATATGTCATTAACATGTATTGTTATTTATAACATTTAAACAGATACCATCACCAAAGTTTAGCGGTTACAAACCAATGTTATTTGTACAATTTCACATTCAAATAGGATGAAACGGAGCCCTTCCAATAGGATTGTTGACTTGAATGCTTTATACCTATTATTTTTCATGAAGGTATGAACTATGGTAACATTAATGAATGCAAAAATTAGGTTAGTAGGCTTCACATTGCATATTTTTTTTATTATGCAAAGAAATCAAGAAATTAGAAGAGAGGTTGTCATACCTTGTAATTATAAATTATGGCCTCTTATCGCAGCTATCTTGTAAATTTATGTTGTCGATAGTCATTACTTTCTTGTCATATAAGGGTTGTAAGCATTGTAATACCATTTGAATCTAGTAGGAAGCATTTTTATTATTGTAGAGGTGGGGTAGTACATATCTAGTAGTAAAAATAGTAAACAATAAACAAATATAAAAAAACTAACATGTTGAGTATCTAGATTGATTTAGACTTATTTTGTGGTTTTAATTTTCTTTTAACTATCTTTTTCATTACATGAATTTCCCTAATCTTTTACTTGGCTATTAAAGGGTTTATTGTCTACTTTAATGAACCTTTAGGAATGGGATGTAGATTAAACAAATGAAGTTATAACAAATGAAATAAAAGCATTATGTAAGAAAAAAATTCTAGCATTGAACAAAAAGTCTTATTTTGTATTGTCTCCTTAGTTCTTGATCTTAAGGATCTCCAAATTAAAAACAAGCAAGAAATAGTCCATGAATTTGCAACAAAGTTACCATTTATAAGTAGAAAATCGAGGAATTCATGTTATTTAATAATTATCAACACATAAGGTTATATTCGAAAATAATTTAAATCTATTAATTTCTACTCAATGCAAGATTAAATTTATTAGAAGTTATTGTTCAATTTATGTGAATATATATGCGCATATAAATCCAATAAACTCATAAGAATGACTTAATAGGTTTGATGCAATGGTAAAATGAGTAGAGATAAGCTTAATAAAGATCAATTCAGCTAACAAACAGCTTAAACTAATTTGAGTAAGTTTGGATTAGTTGAAGTTAGCTTATAAGAGTTCACTACTAGCTCACCCCAACTTAAACCAACTGAACCCAACTAGATAAGTGATGCTTAACTAAGGTAAAGTGACACTAGTAGAGGTAGCTAGGTGGATTAGATGATGTGGCACAAATGTGTGACACATCATCACCATGTGGATCAATAGATGGATGATTGTGTGATTGTTAGATTGTCAAAAAGTGTTGCAATCTAAATATTGCCAACATAAAAGGTAGTTATTGGCTACCAATAATTGTTTCTCTTCATTGAACTCACATGTCAATTCAAAAGGTAGTGACCTTTTGTAAAGAGACATTTCCTTTCAATGAAGTAATATGTCTATTCTAATGATTGTGACTATTTGTGAACAAACATCTAACAGCCCATAAATAGGCTATGTGTGTGGCAATTTCTACAGCAATTGATATATATAGAATTCAAAAGAAAGACACTCCTCACATTTATGCTCCCTTTCCATTAAGATCTAGTTTTGATTTACACAAGATTCAACAAGAAAGGTGGTGAACAAGTGCTTGTTTTCACTCCAATAGAAGTTGATTGCAAGTCTGGCCTTTAGTGATTGAGTGTGTTCTTCCTTCCATCACATTCAATTGTTGTATATTTAATTCTATGGAGGACAAGTAAGTATCCACGATCATATGATTGTTTATGAAATTATCTAATAATTCCTTTCAATGGTATACACTCACCACCTTGATTCATCCAAACTACCCTTATTTTCTAACTCACTAAACACATACCCTTTGGAGTGTTTAGAATATTGAAGTTGCATTTCCTCCTTCTAGGTCCTAACTTGCAAAATTTATGATTTGGTATATGGAAATAAGCTACACAACCCCATGGCTTTAAGTGACTAAATTAGTGATACAGTGTGAAATATTACCAAGTACATGTCTTGAAACATGGTTGCCATTTTGTTAAATGAATACCACTCCATACACCAGTCATTGGGGTAAAGTTTTTGTCATCTTTAGCAACCATTTTGGTTAATTCATGTTTATGAACCTCAGTAAAATTTATTGAACTATTAACTTTGATGCTAGATGGGATCCCCTATGTGCCATCCTCTATAGCACATTTAATAAACACAAAGATACATATCAACCACGAGGTAAACAATCACATAATTATTAAATGAAAAAATAGTGGAATTAATATTGCATCTATATGTATAATATTCTTGTCTCATAATTTGGCCTTTCTCATCAGTCCTTCCTTAAATGAATTTGTTCACGATATCGAAAGAAAATGGTATATTAGCTATTGAAAAATCAAGATTGAGATGCCTATCTTCATTTGATATAAGTAAAATGATATAATAGAGATGATATAGAAAAATATTGGTTTAACACTATTTACAAATCAACTACTTCAAACAAATGAAAGAAAAACAATGTCATCTAGGAAGCTTGAATTTAACTTAATTTAAGATTTGCAAATGGAATTAAAAGACATCAACTTTTATTCTTAAATCCAAATCAAAAGGCTTAATTACCATAAAAAGGAATCAATTAACATATAGGCATATCAATTTAAACTTTACACCATTCAACAAACATATGTTTGAACCAAAAAGTAAATTTTGGATACCTGTGTTATATAGACTCTAAGCTTTGAATTGGGTTTAAGAATTTTACTTGAGTTAAAATGAATTTAATTAATTTTAATAAAACTTCAACAATTGATTCAAAGTTAGAAACAATAGACTAATCATATTCATAGTAAATCAAATATAACAAAATCATAACTTCAATCAGAAAAATAGAGTATGACGTAGAAAAATAAAAAGATAAGGATAAAGAAAATCAAATGTAGTGATATACAGTGGTTTGATTTTAAAAATCCAACACTTTAAAAAGTACATCTATCACTAAGCCTATTTGAGTTGGATTTGAAAATGAAATCCACAATCTTTCAAAAGTTTTGAGGGCACTTGAAGAAGTTTTAGTACAATCCTTTAGTTTTATCCAATCCATTTAAGATTCCTCTTTTAAAGACTTAATCTATAAAGAGATTCCATAATCTTAAATATCTTAGAGATGCCTCATCTTAAAATATAGCAAATAAGTGTTTTTAAAATATGAAGAATGGCTTACAAAGTCTTGAAGTTTAATTATACAATGAAGACCTAAGAAGAGAAATTTGATCTTATGGGTTCAAGGGGTTTGCAAGATAAAATGAGCAAGAAAAGAATATCTTGTGCCTATGTAATAGTGAAAGCCCTTTTTTATATTTTCAAATCGAGTTGGAGCCTTCATATAGAAGTTAAAAGGTTTAAAAATCTATTACATATAAAATGCAACCGTTATGGACATGTTAGAGCTCAATGAATCAATTGCACAATCAATTCACTCAGGTTTCGCAAATTTGAAAATTATCTTGGTGAATCAAGTGTGCAATAGATTCACTTAGTTATGCATTTTGAAAAATCACAAGGTGAATTGATTGTGCAATCAATTAACTTGAAACTCATTTTGGCTATGGATGCATAGAATCAATTTTGCAATCAATTCAAACTGGCTAGATTGCTATCTGGTTATTGAGAATTAATTATGCAATCGATTAACTTCTAAGTTTGAAATTTTTTATATTTAAACATTAAGAAACATGGTGCTCTCTTGAAAATTTGTTCTAACCTCACAAAGATTATTTTGACATGAGATTTAGTTTTAAAAACATGTTTTCTCATGAATTAATATTTGAACCTATTTGATTTTACTTTTCTCTTGTATAAATGGTTTTAATAAATAAAGTTCTAACCATATCTTTAATGGCCTCCTATTTTCACTTTTAGATCATGGCAATAAGTGTTTTTTTTTATTAAACCTAATAAGGTCAAAATATATTGTTATGATCAAAACACTTCTAAATGGGTTAAGGTCAATAATCTCTACCTTTTTAATGATGACAAATCATTTTGAAACTAAATTAAGTTTAAGATTTTGGCTTCCCTTCATTAAGACACTCCTCCTCAAAATTTGCATAAAAAATTATATTATAGCATTTAATTTAAAGTTTACCTCACATTTCTCTCCCCTTTTTGGCATTAATCAAAAGAACACATTTATAAATGAAAAGACAATCAAAAGAAATATTTAGCTAACTTAAAAGAAATATCCATAAATGAAAACAAAGTAGTTTGTAATGTATTACATAAAATAAGTAAGCCTTATGGGATCAAATGGGGTGAAAGGGATATATATCTAATCATCTACCATGTCATCCAAATTATCCTCGACACCTTTTTCCTATGAAGTAGTTCCCTTATTATATCCTTCTTCCTCTTCAGGTTCTTCTTTTAATGAATAACTTCTTGCTTCCCCTTGCATTATCTTTTTAATTGAGAAGAATCCTTTTCTTTAGAACTATCCTCTTTTTCTCCAATAATGTTGAACTTTTCCTTAAACTCTTTGAATTGATTCTTGATATATGATTTCAATTCCTTGCAGGTTTCTTGATGCAAGTTAGTAATGTGATCCTATGAGGCTCTCATATCAAAATTTTCTATAGCATCTTCCCTTTCAATAAATCTCTATACACCCTCTATTTTCTAAAAGGACATTTGTTTCATGTTCTTTAATTTCATTCTTTTAGATTTTTGAACAATTTTATAAGGATCATGCTATATGGAAGGAAATCTTTGTTAGTTTAGGAATGTATATAAAGGAGGATGTGGTAAGGAAAGTTTATGGGAGCATTATGCTTGATAGCCCACCTCATGAATAGTTCATAATCATCAATTTAGGTGAAATTATATTGCTTTGGAAGGATATGAAAGGAATTATCAGGTAATTCCATAAACAATCATAGGATCATGCATACTTGTCCTTCATAGAATTAATTATGCAACAATTGAATGAGATGGAAGAAAGAAAATAATGAATCACCAAAGATTAGACTTGCATCAACTTTTGTTGGAGTGAAGACAAGCACTTGTTTACCATTTTTCATGCAAAATCTTGTGTAAATCAAAATTAGATCTTAATGGAAAGGGACCATTAATGGGATCAGTATTTTTCTTCTGAATCTGTATATATCTATTGCTACTCAAATTGCCACACACATGACCTATTTATAAGTTACTAGATATCTTTTCACAAATAGTCATAATCATTAGAAGAGACATTACTTCATTGAAAGGAAATGTCTCCTCACAAAAAGACACTACCTTCTGAAGAGACATGTGAGTTCAATGAAGGCAAACAATTATTGGAAGCTAACAACTACCTTTCATGTGGGCAATATTCAGATTGCGACACTTGTTGACAATCTAACGATAACACTTGTCATCCTTTTATTGATTCATATGGTGATGATGTGTCATATATTTGTGCCATATCATCCAGTCAACCTAGCTACTTCTACTAGTGTCACTCCACCTTAGCTGAATGTCACTTATTTAGCTGGTTTGAGCTAGGGTGAGTTAGTTGTAAACTCTTATAAGCTAACTTTAACTAATCCAAGCTTATTTAGATTAGTTTGATTTGTTTGTGAGCTGAGTTAAGCTTTATTAAGCTTGTCTCTACTCATTTTTACCAATGTGTCAAACCTATTAAGTCATTCTTATGCGTTTATGGGATTTATATGCATGCACATGTTCACATAAATCCAATAGGATAACCTTTACAATGGTATAATAGTATTTGATTCTCCATGGATAATCCAATGATAAGAAGCTTATTCTTGTTAATTTTTAGCTGAGAATGGGACTAAATTAATCTTATTACCATAGCCTTTAAGTAATTAATAGTATTATTAGCACCAGTATATGACTAATTTGGATCCATGTCAAAATCTATTGCCAATTAAGGAATATTCACAAAAAATGGTTCACCTTCCACTGTAGTTATCAATTTAGTGAGACTTAACCAAGCATCCTAAAAAATTTTCAAAAGCACTTTTTTTCAAATGTTCTAGTAAGTGATAGATTTCCAAATTTTTATTCTTCACAAACTTAATATCTCAATAGTTTCTTGGTTCAATTTCCTTTACCAAGCATCCTAGAAATTTTTCAAAAGCAATTACCTTAGAATAGTATGTTCTTTTTGGAATTGTGTTAGTAGAAGGTAGAGATTTTGAAAATGATCCTGAAATATTGCTTTTTTCCTTGCTTGATTTAATGCAGGGCCTTTTTTGGGGCTATGCTTTTTCTTCCCATACAATTATAAATAATGGAAGTTTCAAAAGAGGAAAAGTGTGTAGGATGATGAATGTGGTGTTATGAAGGCATTTGGAGAGGGTTTTGAATTCTTGGGATAGATGGTGAAGATAGGGTTTAAGGAATGATTTTGGTAGATTTTGATTATGGACAATGTAAAGAGTTTTCAACAATTAAATTGTGATAGAAGTGATAGGTAAGGTTTTAATTAATTTATCTTGATCGGTTTAGTTAAAGAAGAAATGATATAGCATTATTTGGTGAGGGTTTTGGACATGCAAGGCAGTTTGAATGAAACAAAGGCATACGGAATGAAGGTCTTGACACCATTTAGTATCTATATAAACATCCTTTGGAATCAATTGCATGATTGATTCATTTATTCATATGTGAATCGATTAAGCACTTAATTCATAGCACATGAGTTTGAATTTCCAAATTTCCCTCCACATGTTTGAAATTGATTGTATAATTGATTCCAGGCTTTCAGAAGCGTGCACCACTTCTCATAATCGATTGGTCACTTGATTAGCCTCTTAACCACATCCTTGTTTGAATCGATTGAGTACTCGATTCTGACTTCTTTGAAATCACACTGCATGCTGAATCAATTGAGCACTCAGTTCTATCCTTCTTGAAAACTATGAATTTGACATTTCCAATTCTAATTACTCCTTAACAGAGACCTTTAAGCTTGTAATTATTTGAGATAATTTCTTATGCTTTAATTGTTAAATTTTTTAGGAATAATACCTACAAAATAGACTTTCACGATATCTTCGATGCCAAAGTTAGTAAATTGATTATTGAAATAAAAAAGTAAAGAAAGTTCACTTGAGATTTTAGAATAGACAAGAATTTTATGGAGAAATCATTTTTCAAGAATGTTTAACATGTTTAATTCTCTCCTAATAAAATTGAAGCGATCTTCACTAGATGGCTTAATGACAATGTTTGCAAGCTAAAAATTAAGTTGGACAAATTCAAGTGTGATATCTCTTTTTTGAACATAATCACAAATAAAGTGATGCCCTATATTAATATGTTTTAATCTATAGTGCATGATAGGATTCCCAATGAAATTAATGACACTAGTATTATTACATTTAATAGGAATACTTTCAAATTCAAACCAAAATATGATAATTGTTACTTCATCCATAGAAGTTAAGCGCAATAACTACCTATAACTATATATTCCGCTTTTACGATAGATAAGGCCACATTATTTTGCTTTTTATTATGCCGTGAGACTAACGAGTGTCCAAGAAATTAATAAGCCTCATTAGTACACTTTCTATGTAATCTACTACCAACAAAGTTAGCATTGGAATAACCTATCAATAAATTTAATTTTTCCTTAAGATACTACAACCTGAAGTGAGATGTACCTGCAAGATATCTAAGAATTCTTTGTACAGCAATCAAATGTGACTCTTTTGGATTTGTTTGGAATTTTGTGCATATACACACACTAAACATGGTATCGGGTCTACTAGTGGTAAGATAAAGTAAAGAGACTGTTATGTCTCTATACACAGTGCCATCTACCTTTTTACCTTCATCTAATTCAAGTTTTATTACAATACTCATGGAAGTAAAACATAGTTTTATCTCATTCTCTTATATTTCTCAATTAACTTTTTTGTATACTTGATTTGACTTAATGATGTGAAATTAGGTTGGATCACTCCAAAATTTAGTAGATTGAAAAACAAAAAAAGAAGGGTATTCATTCCACACTCTAGAATATAAAAAATGGGAGCAATAAGTGATGATGAATATGTCACAAAGGATGTAAATCCTTCAATGAGTGAAGAAAAAAACACACCATAAGAATGAATCCTTGATTGATGATCAATGCCACAAAGGGTGAATTCCTTTAATAAGTCACAAGTTCATTAAAGAACTCAAGAGAGAAGACACTCTCTCAAAAAAGTACTTAGCCAAATTCTCAAATCTCAATCTCTCAAATCTTAAAAACTCAAATTTGATTTGTATAAGGAACAAGTCTCCTTATATATCTTGCTAAAATCCTAATTGAAAATGGGCTCAAATAACACCATATTAGCCTAAAACTATTTACTAACCTAAACCTAATAAAAGGGTCTCTAAATGACTCTAAGTAACATAAGAAATTATTTATAGTAACATGATAAATGTTTTTAAGTAAAATAGGCCAAAACACATTCAGCCTAAATTAAAGCCTAAAATACTCTAAAAAAGACTAACACAAAATAAACACAAATCAAAAGCTCAAATGCTAAATTAAAGCCTAAAACATCAAATAATAGAAAAATGGCATAAGGTGGTGCAAATTAGAAATATGGCTAATATGACATTGATGTGGTACCATCTCTTTAATGATATAGTGGTGACATGGATAATAGCTGATGTGGCACCATCTCTTTGATGATGTGGCACTAACTTGGTGATGATAAGGCATAATTTTAATGCACTTAATTAAGTTCTCCTTCTACCTCACTTTTTCATGATTGTCTCCCTTTAGATTCATATCATTCCCCCTCTTTTCAAAAAGATTTGCCCTCCAATCTTTAAAACTTTCATCAAAAGGAGGGAGATTAGAAACACTAAAAGAAGCACCCACATCAAACTTATCGTGAGAATTGAAATTTGGAAAATAATTATTATCTCTTCAAGACTGGGAATGAACCATCTCTACTTGGATGTAGCTACGATTCTCTTGGATTTGGAGCACTTCTTTTTCCATTCACACCATTAATAAGCAACCACTCGGATCAAATATAAAATAAGAATCAATAATCTCATGCAAGTATACAAAATTATTAATAGTAATAAGTTTATCAATGAAAGCACATAGAATATGATTCCTTATAAGCTTCCTATAGAAGTTAATCAAACCATGAAAGCTCTTAATTTTATTAACAAATTTAGGTAGAGACCATTCTTTAATTATTTTTACTTTTACTTCCTTGACCTTTATTCTTATGCCACTTATAGCATGATTCAAACAAACAATTTCTTCCTTGTAAAATAAGCATTTCACACATTTAGCATACAAGAATTCATTTCTCAAAACCTTCAAGACATATTTTAAAAGCTTAAGATGCTCGTTTATGATTTCATCATGTCCAAGAACATCACTTAGTGTGGAAAATCTTTCCAACTCTTTAAGTTTTTAAACAAGAAAATCCATCCTTTTGGCTCAAGAAAATAATAAAAACTAGCAATAATAAATTTATTCTTAAAAACACTCAAAACATGAAAGTAATAGAAACTTACAAAAAATTTGCAAGTAAAAATACATAAACTTATCACAAGAATTTTATCTAAATAAACCCTATCAAATTTATTAAAAGAAGCATGCAAAACATGATTCATTAAGCTCACAAAAATACTTGGTGTATTAGACAAACCAGGAAGCAATGATAACCATTCATACAAACCATGTTTTACTTTGAAACTATTTTTCTTTTTAGCATCTTTCCTCAAGGACATTTGATGATATTTGAATTTCAAACCATTTTTAGAGAACATAGAAGCATCATGCAACACATTAAATACAATATCAAAGGTATCTTTAATCCCAAAATATTTTATGAAATTATATCCATGGGCTTCTCTACTAAATAGATTTTTATGAGAACTCCTAGACATAACATATTGTTTTTTCCACACAAAAATCTATCATGCATAAAAATGCCTCCAAAAACCATTTTCTCACAAGTATCAACATTTAAAACACCATCACTAAATAAAGGGTAGCAAAATCAATTAAATGAATAACAACATCGAGTGAAGAATTAGGAAGACTATAATCATTTACATATAAAATTCTATTATATTCAACACCCAACAAATTTTTATGCAAAGTAGAGATGAGAATGTCCCTCTAAGACAACATATCAACCATCACAATGTTGTTACCTTGCTCTAATTGGGCATCTTCCTTCTCACACATGGTAGCTCATTTAAAGATTCTTTTAGAATCACTTTTTAGGATTCTTTCAAAATAACATCACAAGTATGTTGGGATTGAGAGCTAAACAAGCGCAGCGAAATTAACCGATCCCAGCCAATGGATCCACGTAAAATGTTATATTAGAATAGGATTTGATTAATACCTTTCCGATGACTCAGAAACTTATTCGTTAATCACTTCTTTAACTTTCTTTCGGCCGAAAACTCCAAGGTATCCACATGAACCCACGAATCACTAGCAAATGTCTCACGTCCATCAATTGGAATTTACTTCCTTTCATTTTGTAGTGCTAGCTACACCCTCCAAGGGTTCAAAAGAGCTACTAAGTTTTTCTATGTTAGGGATGCGTGAATAATCATGTATTACCTAACAAGCCTATTTAAATAAGTGTATAAAAAATCCTAACTAATTGGGCTTTGTTCCATGTATAATTATAGGCTTATTATTGGGCCTTATAATTATAACATGAAATTTCCAAATATTAGGCCTAAATAATTTGGTCTATTAATTCCAAATCCACTAAGCTCTAAGTGTGTGGCCTTACAAGCTCTTATTACATTAGTAATGATCTTTAATCATATTAATGATCATAAATAATGAGCGGTGTCTAGCAACACATAATTGTTACCTAAGTAATAAGAAAGTCGGTGATTCGGCTAAACCTTTACACGTGATCATCATCTATGTCCTTTTGTCTTAAACATCTAAATTAAGCATGAAACATGGACCGTGATATTCCCGTATAGCCCAATCCAAAGGTTTCTTGATTCCTAAGAAAGCTGATTGAAGCAAATATAATAGACATCCCATGTCAATTTATCTGAACATGACTATGCATTTTCTTAGCTTTACTTAATCAAAAGGCCCACAGATGTCACTTCTATTATATAGGAGGGACAAATTCCATCTCGATCATATAAATCTCTCTGCATGATATGTGAGATATCCAATAATTACTCTTGCATTCACTCAACCATGAGTGACATAAAGTAATATCAAAATATGAAACTCACATGTAGGAAACTTTAGTGATCTCAGGTTAAAGGACTATATTAATAATGATCACTAAGAATCACTCATGACACTTATATAACGATCCATGTAGTATTCTTAGGGTGGGTCGGTCCAGTATACAAGTTCTCTAACTTCTACTCATGTAGACTTAATATCTCATATAAGTCATCACACATACTAGTCTTAATATATCAAAGCAACCTAACCTGAATGATATATGACTAGGCATATTAAAGAATATAATTATTTTAATGTTATTATTGTTGGGAATTCGGATTATCACATGCAGCGGAATTTTAAATTTTGATCCGAATTCTACCTAGGATCCATGCAAAAAGCATGAGTCAATGATTAGGGTTTTACCTATTGGGCACTCGTGTTTCTACTGATCAAAACTTGAGAGCGGATGAATCAAACGCCGGCCGGAAGGTACAGCGTCTCTACGGTATCCACACGGAGTGAACAACGACCTCTCACCCTCCACGCGTCTGCTAGGATGCGTTTTTCTCTCTAAGAATTAGGATTGGATGTTTCTGAGTGATTTAGGGTTTATATGGAAGCTTAAAACGTTATTTTAAGTGCTGCCCTCAAGTCCCTTTTTATAGAACTTAGGCAAGTCATAATCCTAGTCCTACTAGGATAATGCTTCCAAAATCCTAATCACACTTAACAACTCATCTTATCCTTATTCTAGAGATAATGGGAAGAGATAAGACTTATCTATTAATTATCTAATATTAGATAATGATATTATCTCATAATATAAATATCTTAATATTAGATAATTGCATATAGTTATCAAATATCAAAATAATATTATCTCATAATATTTTTATCTAATATCTGATAAGATAATTACTTGATATTACTTTAATATCAAATAATATCACATAATATATATATATATATATATATATATATATATATATATATATATATATATATATATATATATATATATATAAACGTGAATTTATTATTCTTAATAATATATATGCACGAAAATAAGTCCAATTAATTGGATATTAATATAATTAAAGTCCAATTAATTATTGTCTTATTCCTACTCCTTTTGTGTGACCCTGTAGGTTCTTACTACGTTGACAATGACTTATTATTGAGCCATAGACAGCGAGCGGTATCTAACAATACATCACTGCCACTCAAGTAGTAAGAATGTCTGTGATTCGACATCCACCTAATACATGATCAACGTTTTACATCATAACCCTTTTGTAATAATATCCAAATTGAACTGGAGGCATGGAATGTGTCATCCTCGTCAATGTTCAATTTATATTTCTTGATACTGAGTAGACTTAAAATAAATAATTAATATCACATATTAATTCAACTGAGCATGGCCATGCATTTCTAAGTCTCACTCAATCAAGGGGCCCAAGGATATTTCTCTTTTATACAAGAGTAACAAAATCCCATTTACATCACTCACTTCCCTCTGCATGATTTATGACACACCCAATCAATGCCCTACTTGTCACCTGATTAAAGGTGACATAGGACAATATTAAAGTGAGTAATTCCTCATGTAGGGAACCGTAGTGACTTCAGGTCAAAGGTTTATGCGTAGTTGTGATCATATGAGAATAACTTATGATACGTTTATCCATGCAATATTCTCATAGTGGGTCAGTCCAGTACATTGTTCACTAGCAATGTACTCATGTATTGACTTGATATCACATATCCATGATTCGTAATCATCAGTCACTATACATGCTAGTCTCGATGTATTATTACTATCCTTTTTTCATAATAATACTTGACTAGGGGCATTTTAGGAATAGCAAAGCTATTCCAAGGATAATTATTATATTAAGTTATAAATTGCGCATAATAATAATAAAAACAAAATATAATAATTAAATTGCCTAAAATAAAATATAATACATTGTGTATAACTCTAATCATCTTATATGATTGGTTCTAGGACACACACCAACAATTATCATAATTAAATATATTACGCATACAATATATGTATAAAATATAATAATTGAAATTGCCATTAAAATAATACGATTTAAATTTACAATCATCAATATGATTGGTTTTATGGCATATACACTAACAAAGTATTTGGCAAAATAATTTCAAGATTGTTAGTATTTTGATAGGCTTTCTTGTACAAGAAAATTAGCCTAGAAATATAGAAAATATTCTTTATCCCACTTGTTTTTCTAATAACTCTCAAATTTTATTTTTTCTCTTTTTCCACACAATCACTCTTTTTTTCTCTCAACACAATTTTTCTCTTACTTTCTTTTCCACGATCACTCTTTTTCTTTTCATGGTTCACACTCTTATCTACTTTCTTCTCCTTTCCATTATTTTCTTCATTTTTTTTTCATTCTCTTCTCTCTTTTTCTTTTCTTCTTCTTCTTCTTCTGTTTTCTTTTACATTCTTAATTGATCCTCATATACTGGTTTTGGGGTTAAAGGATTGAGTTTTATTTTTTCTCATTCATTTCAAAATTATATGTGTTGAGGACTCCATCATGTGTAACCTTTCTATCAAATTATCATGGTTTTTCAAGTAATAAATGGCAAGCATTCATAAGAGTAACATCACATAGCAACTCATTTTGGTATTTACTAATGATAAAAGAAACCAACACTTGCTGAATACCTCTATTTCATCATTATCATTTAATGTTTGCAATTTGTATTGCAACTTGTATGGAGTAGGATGTGGCAAAGTAGACAAATTCAACTTTTTTACCATATAAGTACTAACAACATTAAGACAACTTCCACTATCAATTATCACATTGCACATCTTACCATTAATATTGTTGAATCTAGTATAGAAGATGTTCTGCCTTTGCTTTTCACTTTCTTCCTTTACTTGTTTTCCTAAGACTTTTTGAATCTTTAATACTCTATTGAGTGGACAATCAATGACATGATGACCATGCTTCAAGCATTTGAAGCACTTATCCTTGGAATGCTTTTGAAACTTTTCAACTTTGTTTTTTCTCTTAAACATTTCTTCTTTAAGCTTTGATGATGATTCTCTTTTAATTTTTGAAGAGGATTCAGACATGTATGGAAGTACTTTGTCTTCATTCTTTTCAACATTCCCCTTCTAAGTAGCAATAGGTTTTACATCCTTTTTTCTTCTAGCTGAATCTGTAACTCCCTTACTTATCAACGCCTTATTCCTCATTTAATAGATAATTAATGCATACTAATTTGTCTTCTACTCCAACCCAATTCATAATATCTCAAATTTCTGTATTTCATACAACATAAGTAAGAGTCATATAATTATACAAAAAGAATTCAACTTACAATTCGTACATCCAACATATACAATATCACCAACTATGTAACCATTTTTTTTTTCTTTTACATTTACAACTTCAAAACATCATTGAACTTTATCATGAGAGCCTTTGGAAGCATCACTTGGAATGGTTAGTAACAATATAGAAAAACATAAGAAACAAAGTTTCTCAGTAGCTAGCTATTGCCATAAAAATACATCAAGCAATTCCAGATCCTTAAGCAAATAAATCATACGTTTTGAAATCAATTACTCATTTGTCATCAAATTCAACATCATACCATTGTAAGAAATATGCATTGCACACACAAATCATCAAGCCCATTTAAGGACTTATCTCAATATCTAGATGGCCATCACAGATAATCGTACCTAGGCCTCATACAGCAATTCACTGTCTTCCCGGGGTTCTCGAGCCAAAGGCCTAACACAGTATCACACTGTCTTCCCGAGGTGTCTAGCCATAGGTACCACACACAACAAATGCACTATTATCCCCGAGGATCTCGAGCCATAGGCCAAACACAGTATTTTACTGTCTTCCCGGGTTGTGCCACAACAATTGCATACACATTCCATACAATGGCATAAAATACAGAAAATCGTGTAAATAGAAAACAGCTTAAGGATAAAGCTAGCTACCTTTTACAAGCTTACAATGTGATGTTTCCTTTGCCCTCACTAAAAACTCCTTTATAACTCCCCTTGCCTTTCCAATTGTTACTCCTTAGTCTACATAAATACACATCATAGTTCTTTATTAGAACATCATCATTTTCCTTAAATCTCATATATGCTTTACTTCCTCCACATTGATAGATGCACACATGCATACTTAGATGCTCTATACTTTGTTTTCAATCTTTGAAATGACATATATGAGCATTAGAAAAGGATCCAAAGGCAAAACCATGCAAATCCTGAAGAAACCAAGCCAAAAAGTTCACTTGACAAAGTACACGAGGTTCCCATACCCCGTGTTCAGGGCCGTGTTCCTTACTGGATCACTTCAAGGCTTCACTGGGTTACTCGACAAAGAACACGGGGGTGAACACGGGCCGTGTTCTACCCCGTGTACCTTACTGCCCTTCAGTTCTGAAGTAAACACAGGGAGTGTTGCACCCCGTGTAGCACACTGATCAACCTTCGACGAAGTACACGGGGTACAACACGGGACGTGTTCTACCCCGTGTACATTACTGATCCTCCAAAAATACATTAAACAGCTAAAACTCCTTCCTTCCTTCTTTTCCATATTCATGGTTTTGGCTTCTCAAAAGGGAATATGCACACAAACACTTTCATAATTCAAAATTTCATCTTTCATAGGCTTTATAATTTATAAAAATTATTCTAACTTCATCAATTTAGCCAAATTCCAAACATATCATGCCAATACTACACATGCACCATTATGCCTCTAAAACCCAAATGTATACATCATGTTTCTTGCTGTTTTTACACCAAACCAAAGCCATAGATTAGCATAACAACATCCAAAACACCATTAAATATATTCAAATCATCCTAAACTCCATGTTCAATCACCCTTGACCATACCAACCTCAAGATTTCAAGAAACTACAAAGAGTACATTAAAGAGCTCTTGAAGGAGAACATTTTTACCTCTTGGTGTAACTTGAAAATCCTCACTTGGAGCTCCCCAAACTTAATCAAACTTGAGCTTTTCTTTAATCTAAGCACACCAATGGATAGAGCTTGATGAGAAGAGCAACTTTCCCTTCTACACCTTAGCTTGAATCTAAGTATTTTTGGGTGAAAAAGCTAAGAGAAACTTTTCTCTCTCTTCCTTCTCACTCTCTCACGTCTTAAGCTTCTTTCATGGGGATTTCTGCAGCTTTTGGAGAAATTGAGAGGAAGGTAGAGTTTTCATGAAGCTTCTAGGGGCATTTTGGTCCTTTTTGATATTTTCAAGGGTATTTTAGCCCTTTTTCACTAATTAGTAAGGCTATTCTTGCCATTATTTTTCTAACAATGACACTTGTCATGAGTCTATTGGTCACACTAATTAAAATCACATATTGCACCCCAAATTCTTAGTTATTCATATTAGATCCCAAATTCTTGATTATTTTCACTTTAACCACACCCGATTCTGCACTTTTGCAATTTAGTCCATAGGGTTTCTGTCTGTTTAAAATTCCTTACACTGTCAAACTTAAATAACTCCCCCTTTTAGGGTTTTCTAACCTCCTCTGATCACCTGTACTGCTTATAGAAATCAATTCTTTTCCTACTATCTCTTTTCCTTCAAAATTTCGTTTACCTTACACTTAAGTTCCTTCAACTTAAAATTCACCCACCAAGCTAATTCAATCATGCTCTTCATTTCTACAACCTCAGAATTTAGAGATTCAGATAATAGAATTAAAAATTTGGGACATTACAGAATCAAGTTGATCCCACTAAATGTTAGCACAATTACTAAATTAATAAGTAGCTAGTCTCACTTTTATGTCTTCAAAATAATGGTGATATGTATAGATTGATTCCATCTTCTTTTCCCATTCTAAGTAGGCTTTAGGATCATTCTTTCCTTGAAATAAAGGAAACTTCTTTTTACTACCTTGAAGATTTGAAGCCATTCTACCCCTTCTCTACCTATTTTCTCCATTCTTATAATCTCTTTCATATCTTTTTACATCATCATGATACATACTTTCTCTTTTACTCCTTTCATTTTTATTTTTAACTCCTTCTTCAATATATCTCTCATTTTATCTTCTATCTCCTTTGTCTTTTTTATCCATCTCACTATGTTAGCTCTTTTGAGATTGTCTACTTTCAAGCCTAGAAGCATTTCATTAGATTTTTTTTATGACTTGTAGAAAATCCTCCCATGTGCACCTATCAATATTTTTCCCACTCCTATCATTGATAAGCCTGTAAGAAATGATATGAACTAACCCAGCACTTTGTATAATCAAGCTCAAGTAGAGAAGGACTTGACTCTAAGTGAAGACCCATTGACAAGAGGAAGGCTCAAAAGAATACAAGAAGCAATTGGAGCCCATGTAAATGTGATTTTGGCCTAAGGAGCTCAAGTAGAAGAAACAAATAGAGTTGAAGTGCTACTTATCCAAACCCAAGAAATCTGAAGATAATTAGAGAGCAACGAATTTGGACACATTTTTCTAATATAGAGCGCTACAAATTAGGAGATAATTTCTTATTATGGAATGCAACGAATGTGGATATATTTTCCTAATATGGAGTACAACAAATTTGAAGATATTTTCCACATATAGAATTCAACAAATTTGGACATATTTCCAATATGGAGTGTAACAAATCCGGAGATATTTTCCTAATCGAGAATGTAACAAATAAGGAAAATCTGAGAATAATTTTTATTTTTAATTTATGATAGTCAAAGTTTTATATTTTTTCTAAGTATGGTATTTACTATTTGTGCTTTCCTAAGACTAGTATAAATAGGAGGCAATGTTACTCAAACTTAAGTAGTTCATGAATACAATACAAAATTGAGTGTTTCTTCTCCAAAGTGTGAGAATATTATCTTCTTTTACTCTTGTGAAATCTTGCTTTGTCAATCTTCCTTTATAAGATTGGTGATTCAAATTCATAAAAATCCCCGATTTGTACTTCAACCCAGGTGCGTTATTATGTGGATTGGTTAACTCATGTTTGTGGTTGGACAAGTGATCTAAGTAGCAGGTTGCATTCTTTATAGCATTAGTTGGCTGCTTGCATTCATCAAGTCATTGAATTACCCAAAGCCAGAGCTTATCACTCCCAATTCCTTTCCTTAATTCTAGAGTGTGGTGCTCATATCCTTCTTTTACTTTGTTTTTTATTTACTTTATCTGCCTATGCCGTGAAGATCAGGCCACCCCCTATGAATTTCCTATCATTTGGTATCCGAGCTACTAGTTGATACAGTAGGTGGTTATTCTTATTTTTTTTCTATACTACAACATATCAAAAGAGGTATAAAAAAAGATCCAAAAAAAAAGAAGAAAAAAATTTATGAAAAAAATTAAAAAAAAGAATAAAAATGTGAAAAAAAAGTCATACAAAAAAAGAGAAGACATGACTATTTAGTTTTTTACAATTTGAAATTTTAGATTTTTTAAATTGTATAGTTAGGATAAATATTATTTTGTATAAATAAGGAATTTTCTTATTTTCATTGGCAGAAGCTATCCCTTATTTTGTAACCTATTTTGGCCATCTACTTTCAAATGCTTGGTTGAAGCCAAGAAATTGGCATTGGAATCACTCATAAGGATTTAGGTTGCATAAGAGCTTAGAAAGGTATTGAGGGATTAAGAGTTAGTGAGATAATCAAGAAAGTAGTGAAAATACTTAATTAAGAGAATTTGTGAGATCAAATATTTTGCTTTTCTTTTTCACTAACATGGCAGGAAATTAAGAAGATATTCCACAAGCAAGATTAGCCTCTATCCAAATACAAGCATTAGTGAGCCATCTCGAAAGACTATTTGATAGAAAGTTAGAAGGACTTCATGACTAATTGGAACAAATGGAGAATCAAGTTGTCACACAACAGAACCTTCAAAACAACCGAAGGCAAGGTAAACAATCTCATGGTGATAAAGAGAGTCGCGATGAAAAGGATGAATTTGATGATTACCAGCCAAGAAGGAGGACGCCGAATTTTGAAGAATCAAGAAGGCATAGAAATAAAGAAGATAACCTTGGAGGAATCAAAATTAAAGTTCCTTCATTTCAAGACAAAAATGATCCAGAGGCATATTTGGAGTGGGAGATGCAAGTTGAATAGATTTTTTCATGCCACAACTATTCCAAAAGGAAAAAGGTAAAACTTGCAGCTCTTGAATTTACTAATTATGCTCTTGTTTGGTGGGATCATATGCAAAAAGAGACAGTGCGATATGGAAAATGTCTGATTAACATATGGGAGGAGATGAAGACAATCATGAGGAGGTGGTTCGTTCCATCTTAATACCATAGAAAGCTTTATAATAAGTTGCAGCGCCTCACATAAGGATCAAAGAGTGTAGATGAATACCATAAAGAAATAGAGATTGCCATGATTAGAACTAACATAGTGGAGGATCGAGAGACAATAATGGCTTGTTTCTTGCATGGACTAAATCGTGACATAGCTAATGCTATGGAGATGTATCACCATTTAGAACTTCAAGAGATGGTACATCAAGCCATCAAGGTTGAACAACAACTAAAAAGAAGAAATAGTATTAAAAAGAACTCAAATTCAAATTCTTTTAACTTATGGAGGAATAATTCAAAAAAAGACACCTCTTTTGCTTTAAATTCTATAAAGGCTGATTCAAAGAAAGCTAAAAAACTAGAACCTAAGAAAGACTAAGCAGAACTTAACCCAATAAGAAACCGTGACATAAGGTGCTTCAAGTGCCAAGGGAGAGGACATATTTCAAGCGAGTGCCCCCAACAAGCGTACCATGATCACCAACATCATGGTGATTAGGAGACTAAAGAAGAAACCACTAAGGAGGAAGAGGAGCTATCTAATATTGATGGGGAAAGTGCAAAAGAAGGAGAACTCCTAATTGCTAGAAGAGCACTTAGCATTCAAACGATGGAGGAAGAGAACAACCAAAAAGAGAACTTATTCCACACATGCTGCCTAATTCAAGATAAGGTATGTAGTGTAATAATTAACAATGGAAGTTGCAGCAATTTAGCAAGTGTTGAATTAGTAGAGAAGCTAAACCTATCTACACTCAAACACAACCGTCCCTACAAGCTCCAATGGCTCAATGAGTGTGGTCAAATGAAGGTGACAAAATAAGTGAAAGTTTTATTTTCTATTAGCAAATATAAAGATGAAATTGTATGTGATATTGTACCCATGAAAGCATGTCATCTTTTATTCGGTAGACCATGGCAGTATGATAGGCGAGTCACACATGACGGGTTTTTAAATCATTATTCTTTTGTACTTCGAGGGGAACTTATAACCCTCTTTCCTATGTCACCAAAGCAAATATTGGAAGATTAAATTAAAAGAAAAAAGAAAAGAGAGAGCGAGAGTAAGAAAAAAAATCAAAAGAAAGAAAATGAAAATAAAAGTCAGATAAAGCCAAAAAAAGAGAGCTAACTAAGAGAGAAGAAAAAAAGAAAAGAAAAATTGAGAGGAAAGGGAGAGAATGAAGGAAAAGGATAGAAGAGTTTGCTAGTGGCAAAAAAGAGTGAGATTAAACAAGTTCTATTTTCTCAGTAAAACCTCCTAATACTTATGTACAAGGAGGCTATGTTGAACAATAATGACTTAACTTTTGCGTTGCCTAGCGTTGTTTTGTCTCTTTTGCAGGAAAATGAGGCCTTCAAGCATATAAGGAGCCAAAGCAAGTTGAATTATAGGCATTCTAAACGGATTGAATTCATTGAATTGTTTCCCTATGTGATTAAACATAACAAAGGTAAAAAAAAAAATTATTACTAATGCTTTATCACAAAGGTATGTTCTTCTTTCCATGTTAGATGTTAAGATTCTTAGTTTGAAATTTATTAAATATTTTTATGCTAATGATGTTGGTGAGGCCTTTAGCCATTGTAAACTAGATGTTAGTTGGAACAAATTTTTTTTGCACAATGGCTTCTTATTTCACATTTACAAGTTTTGCACCGTAGATTATCCGTTGCATGCGACATTGTTGAAAGAAATGCATTCTGGATTTATGGGACATTTTGGCATCGCAAAAACATTTGTTATTTTGAATGAACATTTTTATTGGCCTAAGATGCATAAGGATGTTGTGAAATTTATGGGAAAATGCTTTGTATGTTATAAAGCAAAGTCTAAATTAAATCCTTATGGATTGTACACTCCCTTCCCTATTCCAAATGTACCTTAGGAAGATATTTCTATGAATTTTATTTTAGGATTGCCTAGGTCTATGAGGGGAAAATGTAATGTCCTGAATTTTTAATTTTATCATTTGAATCTCTAAATTTTGAGGTTATAGAAATGAAGGGCACGTTTAAATTAGCTTGGTATGTGAATTTCAAGTTGAAAGGTGTTAAGTGTAAGTGTAATCGAAATTTTGAAGGAAAGGGAATAATGGGGAAGGAATTAATTTTCCTAAATACTATAGATGATTAGAGGAGGTTAGAAAACCCTAGAAATGGGACTTGTCTAAGTCTAACAGTCTATAGATTTTCAAACAGTCAGGTAACCTTATGGACTATATTGCAAAGTACAAAACAAAGTGTGGGTTAGAGTGTAAATAACTAAGAATTTGGGGTCTAATATGTAATCTTATTAAGTGTGACCAATAGACACATGACAAGTGTCATTATTAGAAGAAACTAATAGACACATGACAAGTGTCATTATTAGAAGAAAATGGCAAGAATAGCTTTACTAATTAGTGATAAAGGATTAAAATACCCTTGAAAATTTTAAAAATGATCAAAATACCCTTGAAGCTTCATGAAAACTCTTTCTCCTTCTCCTTTTTTCTCCAAAGCCGTGGAAGACTCCATGAAAGAAGCTTAAAATCGTGAGCTAGAGAGAAGGAAGAGAGAGAAAATTTCATTTAGCTTTTTCACCTAAAAATAGTAAGATTTAGGCTTAGGCGTAGAAGACAAAGTTGATCCTCTCATCAAGCTCTATCACATGGTGTATTTAGGTTGAAGAAACCTCCAAAGTTAATCAAGTTTGGTGAGCTCCAAGTAGGGATTTTCAAGTTGCTCCAAAAGGTAAAAATGTTCTCTAAAAACTCTTTAATGTACTCTTTTTAGTTTCTTGAAATTTTGATATTGGTGTGGTCAAAGGAGGTTGACCATGGAGTTTTTGATGATTTAAGCATGTCTAATCATGTTTTGTATGTTGTTATGTTAATCTATGGCTTTGGTTTGGTGTAAAAACAACAAGAAATCATGATGTACAAATTAGGGCTTTAGAGGCATAATGGTGTATGTATGGAGTTGGCATGATTTGT
This sequence comes from Sindora glabra, assembly GCA_020226215.1. NCBI lineage: Eukaryota > Viridiplantae > Streptophyta > Magnoliopsida > Fabales > Fabaceae > Sindora > Sindora glabra. The sequence goes on from CM035227.1 coordinate 68,906,530, forward strand.
TCAGAATTTGGCTAAATTAATAAAATTAGAATGATTCTTATAAATTATGGAGACTATGGAAGATGAAATTTTAAATTATGAAAGTTTGTGTGAAAATCCCCTTTTGGAGGCCAAAACCACGCATGGGAAAGGAAGGAAGGAAGGAAGGAGTTTTAGCCATTTAATTGTATTTTTGGAAGTTTGAAATAATGTATTACAATGAAGTTTAGGAGGTATTGGAATGTACATTAAAAATTTGGACACTTCTTTCATGGTTTAGTGTATGTGGAGGAAGTGAAGAATGCATGAAGTTTAAGAAAAATGATGGTGTTCTAATAAGAAATTATGATGTGTATTTATGTAGAGCAAGAAAAGTGGCAAGTTGGAAAGGCAAAGGGATTGTAGAGAAATTTCTAAGTGAAGGCAAAGCAATCATCACTATTGGAAGCTTTAAAAAGGTAGCTAGCTTTATCCTTAAGCTTTATTTTCCATTTATATGTTTTCTATATTTTCTGCCATTGTATGAAATGTGTATGAAATTACTGTGTGTATATTTCGGGAAGACAATAAAATACTATGTGTGAGGCCTATGGCCCGAGTTTCTTGGGATGATAATGAAATTGTTGTGTGCGGTACCTACGGCCCAAGTGCTGTGTGCGTGAAACCTAGGTACGATTATCTGTGATGGCCATCTAGATATTTATATGAGTCCTTGAATGGGCTTGATGATTGCTGTGTGTGGTGCATGTTTCTTACAATGGTATGGAATGGTATGATAAATGATTATTTGATTTTGGAAATGTATGATTTACTTGCTTAAGGATCTGGAATGGCTTAATATATTTTTCTTGCAATAGCTAGCTATTGGGAAACTTTGTTTCTTATGTTTCTATATTGTTTACTAACCATTCTAGGTGATGCTTCCAAAGGCCCTCTTAATAAGGAAGAATAATGTTTTGAAGTTGTATTAGAATGTTCATAGAATTTGTGATATTAGTATGTATTGGATATATGTTTTGTAAGTTGAAATTTCTGTATAATTATGTGACCCTTGCCTATGTTGTATGAAATACATAAATTTGATGTATTATGAACTAGTTTGGATTGGCAAGCCTTTAATATGCAATGTGTGTAAAGTTAGAAAATGATCAAATGAATAGTAAATGACCAAATGAACAGTGAACTCGTAAGGCAGTAAGCTGAGTATGTTTGCAGGGATTTTTGGATGAGTTATGATGCTATAAAAATTATGAGAAAATTCATGAGCGAACCTCATTTATGTATCATCCTCTTTGCCAAAATTAAGCTTAAAATAAGCTCATTTGCTATGGGAAATTATTACACGTTTTGGACTGCCCTGTTCCCGTCACAGTGCTGAATACAAATTGTAACTTAGTATTCCGAAGAGTAAATGGAGGTTTTTTTTTCTGAAAATTTTATGGAAAGTATTTAACATGTTTATCAAGTCCCAGACCAAATTTGAGTTTAATCGGAGTTGATTTACCCCCTGAACTAAGGGCTTACTTTTACAGTTGTAGATTCTTGACAGTACTAGAACAGGAACACTTTGCTGTGAATTTTAAGAGAACAAATGATGTCTAAATGATGTTAAATTTTTACAGGATGAATTCAATGAGTAGAGGGTTCATGGGAAAAATTTTCGTAATTTTTGGAGTTCTGAAATGTAGTTTTTCATATTTTTGAAGTTGGTCCAATAATTCTGAAAATGAGCAAAAAATTTCTAAAACTCAAATTCTATAATATTTTGTTTCACAGAATCTTAAATTAGTTTCAAAAAGACCTAATTGTGCAATAATTACCTATTTAACGAGGATTAAGGTGTTAATAAGTAAGGGAGTTACAGAAAAGGCTCTATCTTTGTTGTTATGGATAGTTTTTTTAAAATGGCACACTTCATCCCATGTCATGAAGTTGATGTTGCTTCTAACATTGCTAATTTGTTCTTTAGGGAAGAAGTAAGGTTGCCTGAGATGCTGAGAACTATTGTATTTGATCGGAATGTAAAATTCCTAAGCTATTTTTGGAAGACCTTGTGGAGCAAGCTTAGGACAAATTTGCTATTTTCAACAATATGTCATCCCTAAACTAATGGACAGACTAAGCAAAGAGCCAACATGGATGATAAGAAATGTACTGAATTTGTTAAACAAATCCATGAAAAGGCACAACGCCATAACATTGAAAGGATGACTCAACAATATGTGAACCATGCCAATAAAGGAAGCAAGCAAATAATTTTTGAGCTTGGAGACTTGGTCTAGTTGCATCTAAGAAAAGAGAGATTTCTAGAGAAAAGAAAATGTACACTCATGCTTAGAGGAGATGGACGTTTTCAAGTTCTTAAGAGAATTAATAATAATGCTTACAAGCTTGAATTGCCTAGTGAGTATAGAGTTACTACTACTTTCAATGTTTTTTATCTTTCCCATTATTTTGATGAAGATCTTGAAGAGTCGAGGACGACTCCTTTTCAAGAAGGGGAAGATGATATGAGCCAATTTAGCACTTTGCATGATCAAGTTCAAGTAGAGAAGGACTTGACTTTAAGTGAAAGCCCATTGACAAGAGGAAAGCTCAAAAGAATACAAGAAGCAATTAGAGCCCATGTAAATATGATTCTGGCCTAAGGAGCCCAAGTAGGAGAAACAAATAGAATTGAAGTGCTACTCATCCAAGCCCAAAAAATCTAAAGATAATTGGAGTGCAATGAATCTGGACACATTTTCCTAATATGGGCGCTACAAATTAGGAGATAATTTCCTATTACGGAATGCAATGAATGTGGACATATTTTCATAATATGGAGTGCAACAAATCTAAAGATATTCTCTAAATATAGAGTTCAATGAATCTGGACATATTTCTAATATAAAGTGCAGCAAATTCGGAGATATTTTCCTAATCGGGAGTGTAACAAATAAGGAAAATCTAATGATAATTTTCATTTTTAATTTATGATAGTCAAAGCTTTGTATTTTTTCCAATTATGGCATTTACTATTTGTATTTTCCTAAGACTAGTATAAATAGAAGGTAATGTAACTCAGAATTAAGTAGTTCATGAATACAATACGAAATTGAGTGTTTCTTCTCCAAAGTGTGAGAATATTATCTTTTTTTGTTCCTGTGAAACCTTACTTTATCAATCTTCATTTATAAGATTAGTGATTCAAATTCATAAAAGCCCCTAATTTGTGCTTCAACCTAGGTGCATTGTTGTGTGGATTGGTTAACTTGTGTTCGTGATTGGACAAGTGGTCTAAGTAGCAGGTTGCATTCCTTATAGCATTGGTTGGCTGCTTGCATTCACCAGGTCATTAAACCACCTAAAGCAAGAGCTTATCACTCCCAATTCCCTTCCTCAATTTTGGAGTGTGGTGCTCATATTCTTCTTTTACTTTGTTTTTTATTTACTTTATCTGCCTATGCAATGAAGATTGGGCCACCCTCATTGAATTCCCTATCAAGAAAGGTATAAAATAGAGGATCTCAATAGAGCTCACAACTCACTTGTTTAAGAGTACTTACACTCATGTTTACACTTAAATTATATCTTTTACCCTCAAATGAGCTCACACACTCTTGCTTTTCCCACTTTTTCACTCTTTTGGTTCTTTAAGAACTTGGAAACACAACAAAATAAGATTCAACAAATGTTGCAATCAATGTTAGTAATCAAAGTTCACACGGTTTGAGGAATTAAACAAGACAAATAAGAAAATAAGAAATGAAAATTCTAAGAATAGAAACTAGCTAGGACTCAAATTTGGAAATAGACAATTAAAGAAGAGAGATAAACATGACTTAAAACAGAGACTTAATAATAAAAATTTCACAAAAAAGCAACTAATTTGGACTCAAAAAAATAATGGGAAGGAACAATACATGGAAACAAGAGGTGTTGATTTGAGAACTCAATTAATTGAAAGAGACAATGAACAATAAATATCAAAACAAGATGTTCAAGTGTAATGAGAGCATATAAAAAATTAGCAATAACTAAAAACAAACAATTTCTTTTTTTTTTTTTGTTTTCAATAACTCAGTACTTGGTTTTATTTTTTTGCTCTTCTTTCTTTTTTTTTTGTAAATTACCTTTTAATTCACTTGCTTGGCTTTTCTCTTTTGCTTCTTGTTGTCATTCTTCTTCTTCACTTTGTTCTTTACTTCCACACAACAATTCAAAACTTACTTTAATTTAAGTTCTAATAATAGTTCAACACTTGTTGAGATTTTCACACAATTTAAACTTGGTGCTCTTTACTTTGCTTTAATCAATTAAAATATTCAATTACAACACTATGATGTTATGCTATTAGAATATGGCAATTGGTTATTACAAGTTGAACTTCTTCACTTTGAACTTTTAGCAAACATGTTCAATACACCTTTCATTCACTAGACCAACACTAATATTTGAACCTAAAATTTGAGCTCAACAACATCAAACAACATAAAAATGAAGAAAATGACCAAGCATCAAATCAAATTCAAACTTACAATTATCTTAGATAGCTTATCAAACACATAGAGGGAAAAATTAAATAACAATTCAGATTTGACATAGGATGAATCAAAATACATGAATTTAAGACAAGGTAAATTAGAAATGAAATAAATAGAAAAACTAAATCAAAACAAGATATAATTGAAGAATTATAACATGAATTGGTGAATAGTAGCTTTAGGAACCTTGCTTTAAATACCAAATGATGTGAAATTGTGTTGGATTGTCCTAAAATTCAATAAATCCAAAAATAAAAAAATAAGTGTATTCACACCACATTCCAAAAGATGAAAGATGGGAGCAATAAGTGATGATGAACACGCCATAAAATATGTAAATCCTATAATGAATGAAGAAGAAAATACACCACAAGGATGAATCCTTGATTAGTGATGATCAATGCTACAAGGGATGAATCCTTTTGATAAGTCATAAGTTCATTGATGAACTCAAGAGAGAAGACACTTTCTCAAAAAGGCACTCAACCAAATTCTCAAATCCCAATCTCTCAAATCTTAAAAACTCAAATTTGATTTATGTAAGGAATAAGCCTCCTTATATAACTTTCTAAAACCCTCATTGAAAATGGGCTCAAATGATACCATATTAACCCAACACATCTAAACCAAATAAAAGGCCTCTAAATGACTCTAAGTAATATAATAAATTACTCATACTAACATGATAAATATTTTTAAGTAAAATAGGCCAAAACACATTCAACCTAAATTAAAGCTGATAGAGATCCAACTAGCTAACTTAAAAATCCTTTACATGGAATTGAAAGTCCCATGACTAGAGCTAAGACTAAGAGGATGAAACAAGCTTTACAAGGCCTAATTATGGAGATCAAAGGAAAAGAAGATTAACTTGAAATAGAGGCTATACCAAGATGGGTCACCTTCTTACAACTTGAGGATGTTTTGAGCCCAACTTGAAAACATTGATTTAGAGGTCCTATGACTAGAGCCAAGACTAAAAGGATAAAACAAGCTTTGCAAGGCCTAATTATGGAGATCAAAGAAAAAGACGATTAACTCGGAATAGAGGCTGCACCAAGATGAGTCACCTTCTTACAACTTGAGGATGCTTTGAGCTCAATTTAAAAACATCAATTTAGAGAGCCAAATTCACATGATCAAGATGCACTTGTGAGCTACAATTATTTAGTTTATTATAATTGTTTAGTTTATTGGGTTGTATTTTATTTAAACCTAATTGGATAATAAACAAGCCCAATTTCTTATTTTTATTTGAATTTTCTAGGTATTTATTGTAACTCCCTTACTTATTAACACCTTAATCCTCTTTAAATAGGTAATTATTACACAATTAGGTCTTTTTGAAGCTAATATAAGATTCTGTGAAACAAAATATTATAGATTATGAGTTTTAGAAATTTTCTGTTCATTTCCAAAATTATTGGACCAATTTCAAAAATATGGAAAACTACTTTGCAGAACTCCAAAAATAATTAAATTTAATCCTATAAACTTTTAACGTGTTGGATTCATCCTGTAAAAAATTGACATAATTTAGACATCATTTGCCTTTCCAAAATTCACAGCAAAGTGTTCCTGTTCTAGTGCTGTCTAGAATCTACAACTGTAAAGTAAGCCCTTAGTTCAGGGGGTAAATCAACTCCGATTAATCTAAAATTTCTTATGGTACTTTATAAACATGTTAAATAATTTCCACAAAATTTTCAGATAAAAAATCATCCATTTACTTATTCGGAATACTAAGTTACCATTTGTATTCAGTACTGTGATGGGAACAAGGCAGTCCAAAACGTGTAATAATTTCCCATAGAAAATTAGCTTATTTCAAGCTGAATTTTTGGAAAGAGGATGATACATAAATGAAGTTCACTCATGAATTTTCTAATAATTTTTAGAGTATCATAACTCAGCCAAAAATTCCTACAAACATACTCAGCTCACTGCCCTACGAGTTTACTGTTCATTTGGTTAGTTACTATTCTTTTGGTCATTTTCTAACTTCACACACATTGCATATTAAAGGCTTACCAATCCAAACTAGTTCATAATAAATTAAATTCATGTATTTTATACAACATAGGCAAGGGTCATATAATTATACAGAAATTTCAACTTACAAAACATATATCCAATACGTACTAATATCATAAACTTTATGAACATTCTAATACAACTTCAAAACATTATTCTTCCTTGTCAAGAGGGCCTTTGGAAATATCACCTGAAATGGTTAGTAAAAAATATAGAAGCATAAGAAATAAAGTTTCTTAGTAGCTAACTATTGCAAGAAAAACATAGTAAGCCATTCCAGATCCTTAAGCAAGTAAATCATACGTTTCCAAAATTAAATAATCATTTATCACACCATTCCATACCATTGTAAGAAATGTGCATCACAGTCAGGATGGCTATCACAGACAATCGTACCTAGGCCTCACGCACACAGCACTCGGGCCGTAGGTACCACACACAGCAATTTTATTATCATCCCGGGGAACTCGAGCCATAGGCCTCACACATAGTATTTTATTGTCTTCTTGGGATGCGCACACAGCAATTTCATACACATTACATACAATGGCATAAAATACAAAAAATATATAAATGGAAAATAGAGCTTAAAGATAAAGCTAGCTTCCTTTCAAAAGCTTCCAATAGTGATGATTCCTTTACCCTCACTTAGAAATTTCTCTAAAATCCCTTTGCCTTTCCAACTTGCCACTTTTCTTACTTTATATAAATATACATCATAATTCTTATTAGAACACCATCATTTTTCTTAAACTTCATGCATTCTTCACTTCCTCCATATACACTAAACCATGAAGGAAGTGTCCAAATTTTTAATGTAGATTCCAATACCTCCTAAATTTCATTGTAATACATTATTCCAAACTTCCAAAAACACAATTAAATGGATAAAACTCCTTCCTTCCTTCCTTTCCCATGCTCATGGTTTTGGCTTTCAAAAGGGGATTTTCACACAAACTTTCATAATTCAAAATTTCATCTTCCATAGGCTCCATAATTCATAAGAATCATTTTAATTTCATCAATTTAGCCAAATTCCGAACAAATCATGCCAATTCCATACATACACCATTATGTCTCTAAAACCATAATTTGTACATCATGATTTCTTATTGTTTTTACACCAAACCAAAGCTATAGATCAATATAACAACATCCAAAACATCATTAGACATGCCAAAATCATCCAAAACTCCATGGTCAACCTCCTTTGACCACACCAATATCAAAATTTCAAGAAACTAAAAAGAGTACATTAAAGAGCTTTTAAAGGAGAACATTTTTACCTCTTGGAGCAACTTGAAAATCACCACTTGGAGCTCACCAAACTTGATCAACTTTGGAGTTTTCTTCAACCTAAATACACCATGTGATAGAGCTTGATGAGAGGAGCAACTTTGTCTTCTACACCTAAGCCTAAATCTCACTATTTTTGGGTGAAAAAGCCAAATGAAATTTTCTCCCTCTTCTTTTTGTCTCACACGTTCAAGCTCACTTCCATGGAGGCATCCACAGTTTTGGAGAAGAAAGGAGAAGGAGAAAGAGTTTTCATGATGCTTCAAGGGTATGTTGATCATTTTTGAAATTTTCAAGGGTATTTTGCTCCTTTCTCACAAATTAGTTATCACGACCCGACATACTGTAGTCGTGACCGGCGTAAAGATACCCAATCAACAATCCACACTGATAAGATACCCTTACTAGCCTCCAAAGACGACACAATATCGCATATACTTGTAAAAATAATATTAGGGCGCGCCGGAAGAAAGTAGGAAATAAAGAGTTAAAATACCGAAATAATATACATATAACAGTACAAAAAAAAATATTTACAGAGATAAGTCTATCATAACTTTACATACAAAAAACCTAGTCATCTGACTCACTAACCCGATTAGGGCCTTCCTCCTCCGGATCAGATTCTGGAGGAGAACTAGAACTAGGTGTTATGGGCCCTAACGGTGTCTCATTGCTCCCGGTATCGCCATCCGGGGGGACTAGGACTAGAGGGAAGAAAATCTGAAGGACATTTGGCTCACTGTCCATGGGCCAATAGTCCAAGTGATACAAAATGTTTATCTCATTGGGGGTGACCCGAATCTCTATTTGCAACTCTAATCCATAAGTTCCAAAGGGTGTTGTGGCATGTCCTCTGTAAGTGTTACCGCGCGTCCACGGATCCATGGGTATTATCTGAAAAGACAGATTAAAGAAAATACAGAATGAGTATAAACATACTCAGTGAGTAATAACCTATTATTACCTCTTTTTGGTTTTCCCATTTAAGGTTGCTCTTCTAATTAAAAAGCTCAAATTTAGATATTACGTTATTTGAGGAATGGCATTAGTTGGTATGCAATGTCACCTTATATCTTCGGTCCGACCTTATCCCTCGCCACCCTAGGCCCGAGGCCACCAACCTTTTCCCTCCACTACTTACCCCTCCTCTCCTTCTCTGCGAAGGATGTTTTCTCCCTCCCACATTTTTGTAGTAGAATGAACAATTGTGGGACGCCACATGCATCAACCACAATTTTTCCTCGAGGAATGTGTCAAAATACCAACAATGCCATAAGTGTTTTATGCTTCATTTATCCTTCTATGCTCATTCTCATATCAAACCGTAAAGGATATTCATGTACACAAATTAAATCATTCATATGTGATACACACAAATTAAACAATTCATATCACACAAAATATTTTGTATGTAGACCCTATCCAGGCAGCATAAGGGTAGGAATTATTTGAGACCAAATTGTTCACTTGGCAAAGAACACGGGGGTGAACATGGGCCGTGTTCTACCCCGTGTACATTACTAATTAGCTTTCGACAAAGAACACGGGGTACAACATGGGCCGTGTTCTACCCCGTGTACATTACTGATCAACTTCCAGCAAAGAACACGGGGGTGAACATGGGCCATGTTCTACCCCGTGTACATTGCTGATCATCCAAAAACACAATTTACATGGCTAAACCTCCTTCTTCCCTTGACTTCTCAAAAGGGGAGTTTCATACCCACTTTCATAACTCAAAATTTCATCTTCCTTAGGCTTCATAACTCATAAGAATCATCCTAATTTCATCAAATTAGCCAAATTCCAAACAAAATCATGTCAACCCACACATGCACCATTATGCCTCTAAAGTCCTAGTGCATACATCATGGTTTCTTGTTGCTTTTACACCAAACCAAGGCCATAGATCAACCTAACAACATCTAAAACACCATTTGTCATGTTCAAATCATCCAAAACTAATTATCTCAACAACTAACACAAATCATGTCCTAAAAATCATATTCCTCATGACCATCCAACATTAGGAATTCATAAAGTGCATAACAAGCTATTACTCACCTTAAATCCTTATTTGTTTCTTCCTCCTTTCAAATTTGACTTCTAAGGGAGAGGGAGATGAAATCAAGAAAATAAAAAATCAAATTTTAGAGTTAAGAGGAAGAAGAATTTCACAAGAGTATTAGGGGTATCAAAATCTACCTATTTAACTTGCCAATTTCCCTTGGATTCACTTTGTCTAGCTTCCCTTGTTACTTCTCTATGGGGTCACATTTTTTTTTGCTGGAGAGGAGCAGCAAATGTGCTGCAGCCAAGCCTCTTTTGCTTATATAAAAATGCTTAAAGGATTTCTAAGAAAAATCTCACAATTTCAATCATTTCCAACATTAAATTGCCTTGGATTTTGGGAGGATCTTGGGGACACTTGGTGGGCTGCATAGCACGTCCAAGTGGCTATGATTCAGGCCAGCACATCATGAATTATCCAATAAAAATGAGACACAAATTAAAAATTTTCAAATATTACACTTTTGCCCCAAAATTTGCCATTTTCTTCCATTTTGGTCCTTGGCTTCCCTTGGAAGTTTGGGCTGATGTTGGATCACGAATTTGGGTCTGAAAATAACATGGGCTAACCCAACCTGCACAATAAAAAAAAATAAAAAGGCCAAAAAGAGAAAAGGGTTTATTACGATTTGGCCCCGACTTACTTCATTTCTTTATATTTTCACCCTTAGGCTTTCAAACATCTTAAAAATTTTATTTTTACTTCCCATAACCATTTTTTTAGCTTTGAAAATTATTTTTTTATCATCCATTGATTTTTGAATTAATTTACTAAAATTTTGACTCTTTTTCTCACTTTTTCACTTTACCGGGTACAGAAATTCAATGAATTTCTAAATGAAACTTTCTAAAACCTATTCTTAGGTTTCTAAGCAATTTTCACTCTTTACAATCTCAATAAAATTTCTTCTCTCTTTTTTTTTATTATATATATATATTACTGTTGTACTAATTTAAGGTCGTTACATTAGTAAAGCTATTCTTGCCATTTTCTTCTAATAATGACACTTGTCATGTGTCTATTGGTCACACTTTATGGAATTACATATTAGACCCCAAATTCTTGATTATTTACACTTTAACCCACACTTCATTTTGTATTTTGCAATATAGTTCATAGGGTTACCTGACTGTCTGAAAATCTATAGACTGTTAGACTTAGACAAGTCCCATTTCTAGGATTTTCTAACCTCCTCTGATCATCTATAGTATTTAGGGAAATTAATTCCTTCCCTATTGTTTTCTTTTCCTTCAAAATTTTGGTTACACTTACACTTAACACCTTTCAGCTTGGAATTCACATACCAAGCTAATTTAAATGTGCCCTTCATTTCTATAGCCTCAGAATTTAGAGATTCAAATGATAAAATTAAAAATTCAGGACATTACAACTCTACCTCCCTTAAAAGAATTTTATGCTCAAAATTCGAGATACATACCTTAAGTAAAAAGACATGGATACTGGTTCCTCATATTTGCCTCAATTTCCTAGGTTGCCTCCTCCTCTGTCATGTTTCTCCATAATAATTTCACTAAAGGAATGTTCTTATTCCTTAGTTGCTTCACCTGCACATCCAAGACTCTTTCTGGTTCTAAAGTAAATGATAAGTTTTCATGTATTTTCACTCCTTCATAATTTATGACATGTGTGGGATTAGGATGATACTTTTTCAACTGAGAAACATAAAACACATCATGCAATTGTGACAATTTAGGAAGCAAGGCAATTCTATACGCTAATGGTCCCACTCTCTCAATGATTTGAAATGGACCAATATACCTGGGATGGAGTTTCTTAGTTTTGAGTGATCTACCTATACCCGTAATCAGGGTTACTTTGAGAAAGACATGATCATCCACCTCAAATTCTAAGGGTCACCTTCTTTTATCTGCATAACTCTTCTAATGACTTTGTGTTGTTAATAATCTTTCTCTGATAAGCTTTATCTGCTGAGTGGTTTGATCCACTAGTTTTGGTCCCAAGATAGTTCTTTCACTTAGTTCTACCTAACATAACAGAGATATACACTTCCTATTATATAGAGCTTCATATGGTGCCATCTATATACTAGAATGAAAACTATTATTATAAGCAAATTCAGCTAACGGCAGATATGAATCCTAATTTCCTTTCATTTCTAACACACAGGATCTTAACATATCTTCTAACGTCTGTATGGTTCTTTCTATTTATCCATCTATCTATGGGTGGTATGTTGTACTAAACCTTAACTTTGTACCCATTGCTTCCTGCAAAGCTCTCCAAAATCTAGAAATGAACCTAGGATCTCTGTCAGATACAATACTGTTAGGTACACCATGCAATCTAACAATTTCTTTAGTATAGATCCTTGCTAACTTATCCAAAGAATAAGTAATCTTAATAGCCAAGAAATGAGTAGATTTTGTAAGCTTATCTACAATCACCCAGATGCTATCATGCCTAAAGGACGTTCTTGGAAGTCTTGTAATAAAATCTATAGTTATACTGTCCCATTTCCATTCAGGAATGTGCAGAGGATGTAATAATCCAACCGGTCTTTGATATTCTATCTTAACTCTTTGACATGTCAAACATTTAGTTACAACTTGAGTGACATCAGATTTCATTCCCGGCCACCAGAAATTGTTCTTTAGATCTTGATACATTTTGATAACTCCAAGATGAATAGTATATCTACTTTTATGCGCTTCCTTCAGAATTGCATCCCTCAGACCATCATCATCAAGTACATAAACTCTGTTTTTGAATCTAAGTAATCTATCTCTAGACATGCTAAAATCTTTGGCTTCATCTTGCCCTGATTGTTCCATTTTCTTCTTAGCCAGATCATCTTTTTCTAAAGCTTTCCTAATCCTCTCTTCCAAGTTACTAACAATTCTGACTTCACTAACCATTAATGCCGCAGATTCTTCAGATATATTCAGATTTAAGTCTTTGATTCCTTCAATCAACTTATATTCTTCCATCATCATTGATGCCATGTGTACGGACTTTCTACTAAGTGCATCTACTACTACGTTCACTTTTCCTGGATGATATTTAAGAGTAAAGTCATAATCCTTGAGAAATTCTAGCCATCTTCTCTGTCTCATATTCAACTCCTTCTGATCAAAAAGATATTTGAGACTTTTGTGATCTGTAAACACCTCAAACTGTGTACCATACAAATAATGCCTCCAGATCTTTAATGCAAATACAACAGCTGCTAATTCTAAATCATGTGTAGGATAGTTTTCTTCATGAGGTCTCAACTGTTGGGATACATAAGCAACTACTTTACCTTCCTACATCAACACACATCCTAATCCTTTTCTAGAGGCATCACTATAAATCATAAATGGCTTACTAGAATCAGAAATTACTAACACTGGGGCAGAAGTCAATCTCTCTTTAAGCTCTTGAAAACTTTGCTCACATATGTTTGTCCATACAAATGGTTGCTCCTTTCTTGTTAATCTGGTCAATGGCAAAGCTAACTGAGAGAAACCCTGGAAAAATTACCTGTAGTACCCTGCCAAGCTAAGAAAACTCCTTACTTCTATTACTGTTCTGGGTCTTTCCCATTTCAGTACCACTTCCACTTTATGTGGGTCAACAGATACTCCATCTTTAGACACTACGTGACCTAAAAATTTGACTTCAAGCAACCAAAATTCATATTTACTCAACTTTGCATACAGTCTCTTTTCTCTCAAAGTTTGCAAGACTATATGTAAATGAGTTGCATGTTCTTCTGGTGTCCTAGAATAAATGAGTATGTCATCTATAAATACAACTACAAATTGATCTAGATATGGTCTGAAAATTCTGTTCATGTAATCCATAAAAATAATTGGTGCATTTGTTAATTCCAAGGGCATAACAAGAAACTCATAATGACCATATCTAATTCTAAATGCAGTTTTTGGTACATCCTCATTCTTAACTTTCAATTGGTGGTACCCAGATTTTAAATCAATTTTTGAGAAAACAGTAGCACCTACCAATTGATCTAACAAATCATCTATTCGAGGCAAAGGATATTTATTTTTAATTGTCACCTTATTTAGTTGCCTGTAGTCAATGCACAACCTTAAACTTCCATCCTTTTTCTTAACAAACAAAATCGGTGCACCCCATGGAGACACATTAGGTCGAATGAATCCCTTTTCCAATAACTCTTTTATCTATTTTTTAAGTTCTACTAATTTTGCTGGAGCCATTCTATACGGAGTCTTGGAAACTGGGGTTGAACCCGGTACTAGGTCAATTGCAAACTCCACTTCTCTATCAAGGGGTAGTCTACGAAAATCCTTAGGGAACACATCAAAATACTCCCTAACTATAGGTATTTTCCCTATATCATCATCACACTCAACTTGTGCAGCAAAGAAAATCATAAACCCTTTAGCATCACTTTCCAAACTACTCTTTGCATGGGTATAGTTTAGGTACATATTTTCTACAGATAACACAGAACAAGATACATTCATATCCACAGGCATATTAGCACACACAGATACAATCTTATTAGAATAGTCAAGCACAACACGATTGGCAAATAACCAATTCATACCAATAATTACATTAATATCATACAATGGCAAGCATATCAAATCAAGAACACTACATGTACTCTCATACTATATCATACAATTCAAACATGCATCTGAGGTCACAACTCTATTTCCTGTGGGGGTATTCATAACCATATGATATGACAATGTCTCAGGAATCAGATTCAAACGTCCCACACATTCACGAGAAATAAAGGAATGAGTAGCACCTGAATCAAACATAGCATTTACTAGAGAACCACATAATATTATTGTACCTTGGATGAGTTCAGGTGATTTTCTAGCCTCCTCCTTGGATAAAGCAAATACTTGGCCCTGGGCTGGGGGTCTTCCTTGACCACCACTTGATCTAGACTGATTGGGCCTAGATGACACAGCTGGGTGAGATCCTGAAGAAGATTCTTCTTTCCTAAATCTGCAATCTCTAGCTAAGTATCCTGGTTTCCTACAAACATAACATACTCTCACAGAACAGGGTTCATTGCCATGAAATTTACCAAATTGGATACATGGCCTATTACTGACAGAAGATTGAGGAGAAGACTGAATTGGAGGCCTAAATGCAAGGGACTGACTCCTGGAGGGTGGATTGAAAGTTCGTGGCCTTTTATTGTTCCAATTCTTACCCTTACCTTTTGAAATTCGCCACTAGGTCATTTCTTATATGCATTACCTTCCAGGGATTTCTTCTTTTTCAAAGCAACATCAGTGGCTCTAATGGCACTCACCAATTCTAGATAACTTCTAATTCTTTAGCTCGTGATGGAAATGGCTATCTTAGGTTTAATAGCTCTTTCTAATCTCATGCACTTCCATGCTTCATTATAATGATCCCTTAAGTATCTAGAGAATTTAGACATCTCCTCAAATTTGGTCAAGAACTCTTCTATATCTATATCATCGATTGCTGCAAATCTAAAAATTCACATTCCTTCTAGTCCCAAATAATTTCAGGTAAATATTGTTCATAAAAGGTTGCAGTAAAATTTTTCCAGTTCAAAGGCTATTCTCTATTCAGCATAATCTGTCTAGCACTTTCACACCAATCTCAGCCTCCTCACATAGCTGGAAAGTAGCTAACTATACCCTCTGTTCAGAGTTGCAAGGCACTAGGCCAAAGATCTTCTGTATCTCCCTAATCCAGTTCTCTGCTCCGCTGGGACCAACTTTCCCATTAAAGGTGGGAGGGTTCATTTTTCTGAATTTATTCACTAACTTGGCTAATTTATTAGCCTGTACTTCTTCCTCAGTTTGAATGGGTCCAATTTCTTGGGGTTGTTGCTATTGATCCCCTTGATCGATTTTCTACTCAAGCCTTTGTAATACTTGAGCTATAGTAGCCATGGCATGAGCCATCTCATCATTTCTTCCTTCACCTGCATCTTTTCTACTTTTTCTACCTCTACTAGCCATGCTTATCTAAAATTTCAATATAAACACACTTTCATTCACGCAACAACTAATTACAATTAATAAACATATATTTACACATATACAACAAGGCCCTAAAACATGCTCTAATACCAAAATATAACTCCCTTACTTATTAACATCTTAATCCTCATTAAATAGGTAATTATTGCACAATTAAGTCTTTTTGAAGCTAACTTAAGATTCTATGAAATAAAATATTACAGATTCTAAGTTTCAGAAATTTTCTGCTCATTTCCAAAATTACTGGACCAACTTCAAAAATATGGAAAACTACATTGTAGAACTCCAAAAATCATGAAATTTAATCCTATAAACTTTTCATGTTTTGGATTCATCCTATAAAAATTTGACATAATTTAGACATCATTTGACTTTTCAAAATTCACAGCAAAGTGTTCCTATTCTAGTACTGTCCAGAATCTACAATTGTAAAGTAAGCCCTTAGTTCAGGGGGTAAATCAACTCCGATTAAGTTCAAATATGGTATGGGACTTGATAAACATGTTAAATACTTGCCATAAAATTTTCAAATCAAAACTCATCCATTTACTGCTTCGGAATACTAAGTTACAATTTGTATTCAGCATTGTGATGGGAACAGGGCAGTCCAAAACGTGTAATAATTTCCCATAGAAATGAGCTTATTTTAAGCTGAATTTTGGCACAGAGGATGATAATAAATGAAGTTGACTCCTAATTTTTCTCATAATTTTTAGAGCATAAGAACTCAGCCAAAAATCCCTACAAACATACTCAGCTTACTGCCTTACAAGTTCACTGTTCATTTAGTCATTTACTATTCATTTGATCATTTTCTAACTTCACACACATTGCATATTAAAGGCTTACCAATCCAAACTAGTTCATAATACATCAAATTCATGTATTTCATACAACATAGGCAAGGGTCATATAATTATACAGAAATTTTAACTCACAAAACATATATCCAATACGTACTAATATCACAAACTTTATGAACATTCTAATACAACTTCAAAACATTATTCTTCCTTGTTAAGAGGGCCTTTGAAAATATCACCTGAAATGGTTAGTAAAAAATATAGAAGCATAAGAAACAAAGTTTCCCAGTAACTAACTATTGCAAGAAAAACATAGTAAGCCATTCCAGATCCTTAAGCAAGTAAATCATACGTTTCCAAAATTAAATAATCATTTATCACACCATTCCATACCATTGTAAGAAATGTGCATCACAGTCAGGATGGCTATCACAGACAATCGTACCTAGGCCTCACGCACACAGCACTCGAGCCGTAGGTACCACACATAGCAATTTTATTATCATCCCGGGGAACTCAAGCCATAGGCCTCACACATAGTATTTTATTATCTTCTCGGAATGTGCACATAGCAATTTCATACACATTCCATACAATGGCATAAAATACAAAAAACATATAAATGAAAAATAGAGCTTAAGGATAAAGCTAGCTTCCTTTTAAAAGCTTCCAATAGTGATGATTCCTTTACCCTCACTTAGAAATTTCTCTAAAATCCCTTTGCCTTTCCAACTTGCCACTTTTCTTTACATAAATACACATCATAATTCTTATTAGAACACCATCATTTTTCTTAAACTTCATGCATTCTTCACTTCCTCCACATACACTAAACCATGAAGGAAGTGTCCAAATTTTTAATGTACATTCCAATACCTCCTAAATTTCATTGTAATACATTATTCCAAACTTCCAAAAACACAATTAAATGGATAAAACTCCTTCCTTCCTTCCTTTCCCATGCTCAGGGTTTTGGCTTTCAAAAGGGGATTTTTACACAAACTTTCATAATTCAAAATTTCATCTTCCATAGGCTCCATAATTCATAAGAATCATTTTAATTTCATCAATTTAGCCAAATTCCAAACAAATCATGCCAATTCCATACATACACCATTATGCCTCTAAAACCATAATTTGTACATCATGATTTCTTATTATTTTTACACCAAACCAAAGCCATAGATCAACATAACAACATCTAAAACATCATTAGACATGCCCAAATCATCCAAAACTCCATGGTCAACCTCCTTTGACCACACCAATATCAAAATTTCAAGAAACTAAAAAGAGTACATTAAAGAGCTTTTAGAGGAGAACATTTTTACCTCTTGGAGCAACTTGAAAATCACCACTTGGAGCTCACCAAACTTGATCAACTTTGGAGTTTTCTTCAACCTAAATACACCATGTGATAGAGCTTGATGAGAGGAGCAACTTTGTCTTCTACACCTAAGCCTAAATCTCACTATTTTTAGGTGAAAAAGCCAAATGAAATTTTCTCCCTCTTCTTTCTGTCTCACACATTCAAGCTCACTTCCATGGAGGCATCCACAGTTTTGGAGAAGAAAGGAGAAGGAGAAAGAGTTTTCATGATGCTTCGAGGGTATGTTGATCATTTTTGAAATTTTCAAGGGTATTTTGCTCCTTTCTCACAAATTAGTAAGGCTATTCTTGCCATTTTCTTCTAATAATGACACTTGTCATGTGTCTATTGGTCACACTTTATGGAATTACATACTAGACCCCAAATTCTTGGTTATTTACACTTTAACCCACACTTCATTTTGTATTTTGCAATATAGTTCATAGGGTTATCTGACTGTCTGAAAATCTATAGACTGTTAGACTTAGACAAGTCCTATTTCTAAGGTTTTCTAACCTCCTCTGATCATCTATAGTATTTAGGGAAATTAATTTCTTCCCTATTGTTCCCTTTTCCTTCAAAATTTTGGTTACACTTACACTTAATACCTTTTAACTTGAAATTCACATACCAAGCTAATTTAAATGTGCCCTTCATTTCTACAGCCTCAAAATTTAGAGATTAAAATGATAAAATTAAAAATTCAGGACATTACATTTATGGGCTGAATTTCTCAAATAGCCTTTATTTTTTTAATTTGATATATTGGGTCATTTTAGGCTTTAGTCTAGGATAAATGTGTTTAAGCTCAATTTTTACTTTAAAATATTCACCATGTTATTGTGAAAATTTTATTATGTTTACTTAGAGTCATTTAGAAGGCCCTTTATTAGGTTTAAGTTGCTAAATTAGTTTTGGGCTAATTTGGTATCATTAGAGTCCATTCTCAAGTAGGGTTTTAAAAAAAGTTATATAAGAAGGCTTGTTTCTTATACCCAGCTGACTTGGATGATTAATAAAACTTGAGTGTTTCTCCACTTTGAAAGCTTCCCCTTTGTTCTTGGGTTAAGAATTAAATTTTATAGTGTTGATTTTATTGGCAGGTCACGGTTAGGGTCAAGTTCCTTTTCTCTTTTGTTTATTTTCAAGATGGTCCAATTGATTCTCTTGCATCATGATTAGGTTCAATCTCATCAAAAGCATAAAATGCTTTAAAAAGGACTAACAAAAAAAAACATAAATCAAAAGTGCAAATGCTAAATTAAAACTTAAAACATCAAATAATAGAAATATGGGATAAGGTGGCGCCAATTAGGAATATGGCTAATGTGGCATTGATGTTGCACCATCTCTTTGATGATGTGGTGGTGACATAGATAATGGCTGATGTGGCACTAACTTGGTGATGATATGGCATAATTTTGATGCACTTGATTAAGTTCTCCTCCTAGCTCACTTACTTATGATTGTCCCCCTTTAAATTCACATCACTTATAAATATTCCATCACTTGATTGTTTGATTTACAAACCAAGGAAGAAATTCAACTTTCCCATCATGGACATCTCAAATTTACACTGCATTAGTTCGGCAAATTCTTTGCATATAGAATCATCAATGGCTCCAAATATAATATCATCAACATATACTTGTGTAAGAAGGATATCATCAAGTTTATACTTTATAAATAAAGTTGCATCAATTTTTCTTCATAAAAAACCCTTCTCTATTAAAAATTTGCTTAGTCTCTTATATCAGGCTTTAGGAGCTTATTTGAGACCATAGGGTGCTTTCTTTAGCTTAAATACATGATTAAGAAAGAAGTGACTTTAAAAAATGAAGGTTGTTTAACATACACTTCTTCCATAATAGTGTCATTTAGATGCACTTTTGACATCCATTTTGATAGGAAAGTCAATGGGGGTAGCCCGATCTTCACGGCATAGGTAGATCTAGTAAATCAAAACAAAGTAAAAAAAAGGATATGAGCATCACACTCTAGAATTGAGGAAGGGAAATTAGGAGTGATAAACTCTGAATTTAGATGGTTTGATGACCTGATGAATCCAAGTAGCCAACACTATAAGGAACATGACCTGCTACTTAGAACACTTGTCCAATCACAAACATGAGTTAACCAATCCACATAATAATGCACTTGAGTTAAAGCACAAATTGAGGGCTTTTATGAATTTCAATCATCAATCTTATGAAGGAAAATTGACAAAGCAAGGTTTCACAAGAGAAAAAAAAGATAAAATTCTCACACTTTAGAGAAGAAACACTCAATTTCGTATTATATTCATGAAGTGTTCAATTTTGAGTTACATTGCCTCCTATTTATACTAGTCTTAGGAAAATATAGTAAATGCCATAATTGGGAAAAATATAAAGCTTTGACTATCATTAAATTAAAAATGAAAATTATGCTCAAAGTTTCCTTATTTGTTACACTCCAGATTAAGGAAATATTTCTTGATTTGCTGCACTCCATATTGGAAATATATCTAGATTCATTGCACTCCATATTAGGAAAACATGTCTAGATTCATTGCATTCTATATTTGAAAAATATCTCCAGATTTGTTGTGCTTTATATTAGGAAAATATGTCTAAGTTCGTTGCACTCCGAATTAGGAAATTATCTCCTGATTTGTTGCGCTCCATATTGGGAAAATATATCTAGATTCGTTGTACTCCAAATATCTTCATATATCTTGGGCTTGGATAAGTAGCACGTTAGCTCTATTTGCTTCTTCTACTTGGGCTCCTTGGGCTAGATTTGTATTTACATGGGCTCCAATTGTTTCTTGTATCCTTTTGAGCCTTCATCTTGTCATTGAGCCTTCATTTAGAGTCAAGTCCTTCTCTACTTAAGCTTGATCATGTAAAGTGTTGGACTGGTTCATATCACATTTGATAAAGTGTGAATCCTTTCATGCAAGCATATGCTAATAACATTTTAATAGTTTTTAAATTAGCTATCGGTGCATAAGTTTTATCATAATTAATGCCTTCCTCTTTGTAACAAATCAAGCTATATTTCTAACTATGATGCCATTTTTATCAGGCTTATTCCTAAACCCCCACTTTTTACCAATAACTAGATAATTATTAGGTCTTGGCACAAATTCCAAACTTTATTTCTTTCAAACTAATTTAACTTTTCTTGCATAGCAAGATTCAATATTCATTAATTATTGCTTCATCAATATTTTTAAGCTCAAATTGAGATAAGAATACTAAGTGATTACAAATATTTTTAAAAGAGCTTCTAGTTACCCTTTGTGACATATCTCCAATGACTTAATCAATGGGATGACTCCTCATGATCTTTCATTCTTTTTGAGGTCCATGACTCTTGATCTGCATTGTCTATATGAAGAGTTAATTCTTAATCTTCCTCATTCTTTTCTTGAGCCTTCCTTTTCTCATTTTGATCATTTTAATCTTTTAAATGATCCATGTATCTATTTGCTTTTCATCTTCATTAGATACTGTTTTCATACTAAGAGAAGATTCATCAAATACCACATGGATGGATCTTCTACTAGCAAAGTACTTTCATTATAAACTTTGTAGGCTTTGCTATTAGAAGAATATCTAATAAAAGTAGCTTCATTAGATTTGGCATCAAACGTTCCAAAATTATTTTTGCCCTTATTGTGCATAAAACATTTACATCTAAAGACACGAAAATGTGAAATATTTAACTTTCTTCTTTTATACAATTAATATGGGTTTTCTTTTAAATTGACCTTATTAAGGCTTTATTCATTACATAACAAGCAGTACTAACCACTTTTACTTAAAAAGACTTAGGAAGAGAGCTATCATCGAGCATTATCCTTACCATCTCTTATAGACACCTACTTTTCCTTTCAACAATTCCATCTTGTTAATGTATTTTAGGAGATGAAAAGTTATGCTTAATGCTATGATCATCACAATAACATGTAAAATCATGATTTTTAAATTCTATATCATTATCACTTCTAATACTTACTATGGACATTTCTTTTTCATTTTGAATAGTTTTTGCAAGCTTTTTGAATGCTTCAAAATCCCTCTCTTTGGTAAGGAGAAATAATGTCCATGTAAATTTAAAATAATCATCAACAATTACAAGTATGTAGATATTTCTTCCATAACTTCTAATTCTTAAATAAACAATTAAATCCATATGAAGTAATTAAAGTGATCTAGATGAAAAAAACAAAATTTTTGGCTTTCAAAGATACTTTTATTTGTTTTCCTTTTTAGCAAGCATCACAAATTCTATCTTTGACAAATTTAAGGTTTAGTAATCCATCAACTAATTCATTCTTAGAAGGTTTTCCAATGAGATCCATGCTTGCATGAGAAAGTCTCTTGTGCCAAATTTAAAAATATTCTTTTAAACTAACCAAGCATTTAAAATCTAAACTGAGCTCATTACCAATATCTATCATGTAGATGTTGTTATATCTTTTTCAATTAACTTAATTTGCTTATCATTTTAGTTTTCAACGATGCAAAAATTGAAATCAAAGTTGTCACAAAATTGATTAATGCTAAGCAAATTATATTTGAGCCTTTTCACATATAAAACATTTTCAAAGTTAAATGCTTTTGTTATGGTAAAACGGGACATTTTGCCAAAGAGTGCGAAGAACCTAAGGTATAAAATCCTTCTACTTCTTTTGTGCATGTTTTATCATGTACTTTTATAACAGAATCTAACTCTGTGGGTTGTGGTTTCAGGTGCCACAAATCACATCATGAGGGATCGTGACCTATTTATATAATTTCACAAGATTTCAAGGGATAAAGTTTGTTTATGTGGGAAATAATGCAAAATTGGAAGTGGAGGGGATAGGGACTTATAAAGTTCCCATAAACAATTCAAAGATTTTAGTTCTTTTAAATTGATTATATGCACCTAAGATTAGTAGAAACTTAGTTTCTGTAACATATTTATTGCATTTTGGATTTCGCTTGGATTTTTGTGATGATGTACTTAATATTCATTTTGGTAATGATATCCTATGTACTTGTTCTTTACGTGATGATTTATGTGTATTGAATACAATTTCTAGCAATTATAGTTCAAGTAGTTGTCTTATAACCAAATTTGATGAAGAAAAGATTTGGCATGCAAGGTTTGCATAAGGCAAGATAGGATGAACAAGTTAGCCAAAAGTAGTTAACTTGGTTCCATATCAAAAGTAACCCTCCTAACTTGTGAATTGTCTCATGGGTAAGGTAACAAGAAAAAAATTTAGGAAAGCATCACCTAGTAAGAATCGATTGCAATTAATTCATTCTGAATGTAATATCTAGACAAGGATTTAGATATGTTCTCACATTCATAGATGACTATACAAAATTCACCCACATTTATCTCCTTAAGTATAAAAGTGAAACATTAAGGTGCTTTGAGACTTATTGTACTTTGGTGGAGAATCAATTAGACAAGAAGATCAAGTCATTTAGGACTGATTAAGGTGGTGTGATATGAACCAATTCAGCACTTTGCATGACCAAGCTCAAGTAAAGAAGGAATTGACTCTAAATGAAAGCCTAATGACAATAGGAAGGCTCAAAAGGATACAAGAAGCAATTGTCGCCCATGTAAATGCAATTATGGCCTAAGAAGCCAAGGTAGAAGAAACAAATAGTGCTTAAGTGCTGCTCATCCAAGCCCAAAAAATTTGAAGATATTTGGAATGCAACAAATCTGGACATATTTTCCCAATATGGAGCACTACAAATTAGGAGATAATTTCCTATTACGAAGTGCAATAAATCTAAAGATATTATCCAAATATAAAGTTCAATGAATCTGGACATATTTCCAATATGGAGTGCAGTAAATCCGAAGATATTTTCCAAATCGGGAGTGTAACAAATAAGAAAAATTTGAAGATAATGTCCATTTTTAATTTAATGATAATCAAAGCTTTGTATTTTCCTAAGTATAGTAATTACTATTTATATTTTCCTAAAAGTAGTATAAAGAGGAATCTATGTAACTCAGAATTCAACAGTTGATGAATATAATACCAATTTGAGTGTTTCTTCTCAAAAGTGTGAGAATATTATCTTCTTTTGCTCTTGTGAAACTTTGCTTTGTCAATCTTCCTTTATAAGATTGGTGATTCAAATTCATAAAAGCCTTCAATTTGTGCTTCAACCTAGGTGCATTGTTATATGGATTGGTTAACTCATGTTTGTTGAGATTCGGATCAACATACGTAGTGGAATTTTAAAATTTTAATCCAAAACCTTCCTAGGATCCATGCAAAAAGTCATAAACTAGTATTAGGATTTTACCTTATTTATACTCATGTTCTTTCTGAACGAATCCTTAAGAGATCGAGACAAATTAAATACCAGCCGGAAGGTACAGCGTCTCTACGGTATCCACACAGAGTGAATAACGACTTCTCCCCTTCACAAAGCTGCTAGGATTCGTTTCTCTCACTAGGATTAGGTTTGGACATTTTCTAGAGTGATTTAGGGTTTGATTGAAGCCAATGTGTGTGGGGTAATGTGCAGCCTTCAAGTCCTTTCATAGAACTAAGGTATATCACAATCCTAGTTCCACTAAGATAATGTTTCAAAAATCCTAATCACACTAAATAATTATCACCTTATCCTTATCCTAAAGAGAGTGATGAGAGATAAGACTTATCTATTGATTATTTAATATTAGATAATAATAATATTATCTCATAATATAATTATCTAATATTAAATTAGTATATAATTATTTTATATTAGATAATAATAATATCTCATAATATAATTATCTAATATCTAATAACATAATTATGTAATATTACTTTAATATCAAATAATATCACATAATATATAATATATATTAGGTGAATAAATGTATATCATTTTAATAATATATATGCATGAAAATAAGTCTAATTAATTGAATTTTAGTTTAACTAAAACTCAATTAATTATTATCTCATTCCTACTCTTTTTATGTGATCCTGTAGGTTCTTACTACGTTGATAATGACTCATTTTGGGCTATAGACAATGAGCGGTATCTAGCAATACATCACTGCCACTCAAGAAGTAAGAATGTCTATGATTCGACATTTACCTAATATATGATCAATATTTTGCATCATAATATCTTTTGTAACAATATCCAAATCGAACTGGAGGCATGGAGTGTGTCATCCTCGTCATTGTTCAATTTATATTTCTCGATACTGAGTAGACTTAAAACAAATGATTAATATCACATATTGATCCAATTGAGCATGGCCATGCATTTCTAAGTCTCACTCAATCAAAGGGCCTAAGGATATTTCTCTTTTATACAAGAGTAACAAAATCCCATCTACATTACTTACGTCCTTCTGCATGATTTGTGACATACCCAATCAACATCCTACTCGTCATCCCGATTAAAGGTGACATAAGATGACATCAAAGTGAGTAACTCCTCATGTAGGGAATCGTAGTGACTTTAGGTCAAAGGACTATGCACATTTGTGATCATATGAGAATAACTATTGACACGTTTATCCATGCAGTATTCTCACAATGGATCAGTTCAGTACATTGTTCACTAGCAATATACTCATGTATTGACTTGATATCACATATCTATGATTCATAATTATCAGTCACTATACATGCTAGTCTCGATGTATTATTATTATCCTTTTTGTAATAATACTTGATTAGGGGCATTTTAGAAATAGTAAAGCTATTCTAAGGATAATTATTATATTTAAGTTATAATTTGAGCAAAATAAAATAAAAATAAAATATAATTATTATATTGCCAAAATAAAATGTAATATACATTGTGTAGAATTGTAATTATCTCTATGATTGGCTCCTATGACACACACCAACAATCTCCCACTTGGACTAGAGCCAATCACTCATGTATCTAATACCAAGTGACATAGTATGACCATCATATTTTTTCTACGCTAAAGGCTTTGTTAGTGGGTTGGTAATATTATCATCAATTGGTACTTTACATATCTTCACATCTCCTCTATCAATGATTTCATGAATGAGATAGAAGTGCCTAAGTATATGTTTGGATCACTGGTGAGATCTAGGTTCCTTAACTTGTGCAATGGCCCAATTGTTATCACAATAGAGATCCACTAGGTTTGCAATGCCAGGAATAATGCCAAGTTCAGTAATGAATTTTTTTATCCAAACAGCCTCTTTTGATGCATCAGATACAGCAATATAATCAGCCTCTATAGTAAAGTCGGCCACTATTTCTTGCTTTGTACTCTTCCATCATACAACACCACCATTTAAGCTAAATACATAACCTGACTGTAATCTAAAGTCATCCTTGTCGGATTGGAAACTGGCATTAGTGTAACCTTTTACAACAAGTTCTTCCTCTCTTCCATATATTAACAATGAATCCTTAGTCCTTCATAAGTATTTAAGGATATTTTTAATAGCAGTCCAATGATGTTCACCTAGATTTGACTAGTACCAACTTGTCATGCTTAAAGCATACGAGACATCAGGATTAGTACATATCGTGGCATACATGATAGATCCAATTGTTGATGCATATGGTATCTTATTCATGCGATCCTTCTCATCTTGTGTCGAAGGACACTGAGCTTTGGACAAATTTATGCCATGTAACATAGGAAAAAATTCTCTTTTGGATTCTTACATGTTAAACCATTTTAACACTTTATCTATGTATATGCTCTGACTTAGGCCAAGCAATTTTCTTGATCTATCTCTATAGATCTTAATACCTAATATATAGGCAACTTCACCTAAGTCTTTCATCGAGAAACAATTTCCTAACCAAGTCTTTACTGTCTGTACTGTAGGGATATCATTTTCGATGAGTATTATGTCATCCACATACAATACGAGGAAAACAATTGTGCTCCCACTAACCCTTTTGTAAACACAAGATTCATCTTCATTTTTTATGAAACCAAATTCTTTGATTGCTTCATCAAAACAAAGATTCCAACTCCGTGAAGCTTGCTTTAATCCATAAATGGATCATTGTAGCTTACATATCTTTCCAGCATTTTCAGGAGTGACAAAACCTTCAAGTTGTGTCATGTACACATCCTCGAGAAGCTTTCCATTAAGGAAAGCAATTTTGACATCCATCTGCCAGATTGTGTAATCATAAAAAGCTGCAATAGCAAGCAAGATCTGAATAAATTTAAGCATGGCAACTGGGGAATAGGTCTCATCATAATCTATACCATGAACTTGCATATAACCTTTTGCAACTAATCGCCCCTTAAAGGTTTGCACATTACCATCCATGTCAGTTTTCTTCTTGAAAACCCACTTGCACCTAATGGGTTTTACCCCTTCAGGTGGATCAACCAAAGTCCATACTTGGTTAGTATACATGGAATCCATTTTAGATCTCATGGCCTCAAGCCACTTCTCAGAGTCTGGCACTTTAATAGCTTCTTGGTAGGTTGTGGGCTCATCTTAATCCATGAGAAAAATATCGTTATTTTGAGTTACAAGAAATCCATATTTCTCGAGCTCATGGCATATCCTACTAGACCTATGTGGGCTTTATGTTATTTGGGCTAGTTCCTGAGCCACAACATTTTGTGGTCTCTATTTAGGCTCTATTATAGGTTCAACGTTACTTTGTAAGTCTTGCACTTCTTCAATTTCTACTTTCCTCCCACTGTTTTTCTTAGAGATAAATTCTCTTTCAAGAAAAATACCAGTTCATGCGAAAAATACTTTGCCTTCATAAGAATTGTAGAAATAATATCCCTTAGTTTCTTTAGGATACCCTACAAAGTAGCACTTATCTAATTTAGGTCTAAGCTTATTAGAAACTTGACATTTTACATAGGCCTTGCAACCCCAAATCTTCATAAAAGATAAGCTGGGATGTTTCCCAGTCCATATCTTATATGTAGTTTTTTGAACTATTTTAGAAGGAACACAGTTAAGCATAAAAGTAGCTGTCTCTAGAAAATGTCCCCAAAAGGAAATTGGAAGATCTGTATGACTCATCATAAATCGTACCATGTCTAACAAGGTATGATTCCTCCACTCTGAAACACCATTCCATTATGGTGTTCCAGGTGGAGTGAGTTGTGATACTATATCACACTCCTTTAGATAGTCATCAAATTCTTGGCTTAAGTATTCTCCACCTCGATCTAATCGAAGTGTTTTAATACTTTTGCTAAGTTAATTTTGCACTTCATTCTTGAATTCCTTGAACTTTTCAAAAGATTCTAATTTGTATTTCATAAGATACACATATCCATATCTACTGAAGTCATCAGTAAATATAATGAAGTACTGGAAACCTCCTCTAGCAGGTGAACTAATAGGCCCACATACATCAATATGTATGCGACTTAATAGATCATTAGCCCTTTCACTGTGTCCAATGAATGGAGCTTTAGTCATCTTACCTAATAAACAAAATTCGCATGCTTCATATAATTCAAAATCAAATGAATCCAAGAATCCATCTTCATGAAGCTTGGATATGCGCTTCTCATTTATATGGCCCAAATGACAATGCCAGAGATAGGTTGGATTTAAATAATTTGATTTAAATTGCTTGGTGTTTATATTATAGATAAGCATTTCAAGATCAAGAATATAGAGTCCATTGAACATTATGCACTGCAATAAAACATTTCATTTAAATAAACTGAATAACTTTTGTTCTTTATTATAAATGAAAAACCTTTCTTGTCCAAATAAGAAATAAAAATAATATTCTTGCTAATAGTAAGCACAAAATAACAATCCTCTAATTTAATTACTAAACCAGAAGGTAAAGATAAATGATATGTTCCTACAGTTAGGGCAGCAACTTTGCTCTATTGCCAACTTGTAGGTCCACCTTGCCTTTAGCCAGAGTCCTACTCCTTTGTAGTTCCTGCACATTTGTACAAATGTGAGAACCACATCTGGTATCTAATACCTAAGATGTAGAAGCAGAAACATTAATTTCTATAACATAAATACCTAAAGCGGAAGTCTCACTTCCCTTCTTCTTTTTTAGATCTTCCAGATAGACCTTGCAGTTTCTCTTCTAATGTCTGGTCTGACTGTAATGGAAGCATGTCCCTTCCTTAGCCACACCCCCTTTTGGTTTCAGTGCAGAAAACTTAAACGTGGGCTTGCTTTTGAATTTGGAATCCTTCTTGTTTTTTTCCTTGCCTTTGCCTTTACCCTTTTGAACCATCATTATGATATTGGGTTTAGTCTTTTGCAAATTTTTTTCAACAGTTCTTAACATGCTTAACAATTTTAGTAGTGGTTTGTCAATTTCATTCATGTTGTAATTCATGATGAATTGACAATAACTTTGTGGTAACGATTGCAAAATTAAGTAAGTGGCCAACTCTTGACCTAATGGAGCACCCAATCTCTCAAGGTTCTCAACATACCCAATCATTTTGAGTACATAAGGCCCAATAGGGTTTCCTTCTGCTAGTTTGCACTGAAACAATGCTTTTGTCACCTCAAACCTTTCATGCCGAGCTTGGCCTTCATAAAGCTTCTTAAGATGCTCTAGCATGTTATAGGCTTCCATGTTCTCATGTTGCTTTTGAAGCTCAAAGTCCATGGTAGCTAACATGAGACAACTGACATCTAATGTGTCATCATGATGCTTCTTATAAGAATCCTTTTGAGCCCAAGGGGCACTAGCTTCAAGTTCTTGAGGAACAGGTTCCTCTAGGACATATATTTTTCGCTCATGTTTGAGGACTATTCTCAAATTCCTGTACCATTCTAGGAAGTTTGTCCCATTCAATTTATGCTTCTCAAGGACTGATCGCAGTGATAGATTAATGTATTAGCCATTGGTTATATACGATAAAAATATGCAAAGTAAGTATTAAGTTTCAAACATTTAATAAAGTGTTTTATTAAATATACTTTCCATTATTTTATTCAAATTAATAGCCCTCACTATTAATTCGGAAAGTCACATTGTCTATGCTTTCTAGTGGGCCAAGATCCATATTTCAGCAAGCCTTAAGTTAACTTTGGCTAATCACTTAAAACTTAGTTATTTAGGTAGGCAACACTTGCCAATTGTATTATATACAACTCTTGGATAATTGGGTGAACAACACTTGTTCTAGTCCATCTTATGAACTAAAACCTAACTCTATGCCTCTAGGTCTCAATCCTATTAAGATATCCTAGTTAAGTTGGACCCAATGCTTGACATTCGAATATCACTATTATCCAATCGCGTCTCACTAAGATAAATGATGTACTTTGCTTTGGCAAACCTACCTTATGTCGATCGAAGCCTTGACGAGTGCCAAGCATTGGAAGGCATCATTTAATTATTACTGACTTAATATTTCAAATGAGGAATTTTAACTTAATCATTATCAGATCTCACCACAACTAGTCTATTTATTCATGCAATATATCTAGCATATCTCATACATCATATAAAGTAAATGAATAAAATAGACTATTGCATATCACTTTTCAAGCAATGGATAAAACTATCATATAGCAGGAACATATTCTATCATATAATAAATGCATGTTCATCAATATCATCATATAATAAAGAAATCAAAATGTCACATAGTATGGCCCAGAATTCTATTTTTCTAATAATATTCCTAAACTAACTTCTTAGCTTCTTCTTGTCCCATAGCTCCTTAACTTCTCCTCATTCCAAGCAAAGGTTGCTCCATTGTGATTATAATTTTATAACAGAAACCCCAAGTTACATTCGGGGGGAGTGAGATGAGAAGAGAATATACATTAGAAAAATAGAGGAAGACACGACACATAGGTCATATTTAAAATCCATCCATAAAAACTCCAAGGGCCATACTATACAACACATTCATGCATCATATGTAATAATTACTAACAAATATATGTAACCAAGATAAGTAGGATGATTGACATATATATTTCATAACATAATCATCATCAAAAATCATGTACACGCAATTAATCCTATTTGTTCTTATCAAAACAGAACCCAGAATCAATTACAAAAATAAATTCAGATTCAATTCAAAACCTAGAATTACACATGAAGCATATTTGAATATGAACCAGAAAACACATAATCAAATTCATTCAATTAATCTCATTAATTCCTAATTAGAATTAAAATACAAATCATATATATCTACGAAATCAGAACCAAACACGAGTTTATATATATCACATATATATATCTAGTTTAAACCGAAACTAATTTGATTTTATTTATCACATAAATATTCATCAAAACATGCAATTCTGATTTAAACCAAAATAGAATATTTATCATATAAACATTTAGAAAAATAGAAAAACACATAATCGAATTTATGTTTTTGCAAGATGCTCTGATACCACTGTTGAGATTCAGATCAATATACGTAGCGAAATTTTAAAATTTTGATCCAAAACCTTCCTAAGATCCATGCAAAAAGTCATAAACCAGTATTAGGGTTTTACCTTATTTGTACTCGTGTTCTTTCTGAATGAATCCTTGAGAAACCGAGATGAATCAAATGCCGGCGGAAGGTACAGCATCTTTACGGTATCCACATGGAGTGAACAACGACTTCTCCCCTCCACGAAACTGCTAGGATTCATTTCTCTCACTAAGATTAGGTTTGGATGTTTTCTAGAGTGATTTAGGATTTGATTGAAGCTAACATGTGTCGTGTAATGTGCTGTCTTCAAGTCCTTTTATAAAACTAAGGCATATCACAATCCTAGTTCCACTAGGATAATGCTTCAAAAATCCTAATCACACTAAATAATTATCACGTTATCCTTATCCTAGAGAGAGTGAGGAGATAGGACTTATCTATTAATTATCTAATATTAAATTGGCATATAATTATCTTATATTAGATAATAATAATATTTTCTAATAATATAATTATCTAATATTTAATAACGTAATTATCTAATATTACTTTAATATCAAATAATATCACATAATATATAATATATATTATGTAAATAAATATATATTATCTTAATAATATATATATATATATATATGCACGAAAATAAGTCCAATTAATTGAATTTTAGTCCAACTAAAATCCAATTTTCTATTATTATCTCATTCCTATTCCTTTTGTGTGATCCTATAAGTTCTTACTACGTTAATAATGACTCATTTTTGGACCATAGACAATGAGCAGTATCTAGCAATACATCACTGCCACTCAAGTAGTAAGAATGTCTATGATTCGACATCTACTTAATATATGATCAACATTTTGCATCATAATATCTTTTGTAACAATATCCAAATCGAACTGGAGGCATGGAGTGTATCATCCTCGTCATTATTTAATTTATATTTCTTAATACTAAGTAGACTTAAAACAAATGATCAATATCACATATTAATTCAATTGAGCATGACCATGCATTTCTAAGTCTCACTCAATCAAGGAGCCCAAGGATATTTCTCTTTTATACAAGAGTAACAAAATCCCATCTACATCACTTACTTCCTTTTGCATAATTTGTGACACACCCAATCAACATCCTACTTGTCATCCCGATTAAAGGTGACATAGGACGACATCAAAGTGAGTAACTCCTCATGTAGGGTGTTAGTGTATATGCCCTAAAATCAATCATATTGGTGATTGTAATTTTGAATCATGTTATTTTAATGGCAATTCCAATTATTATATTTATATATATTGTCTATGTAATATATTTGATTATGATAATAACCTTAGAATAATTGTATTCTTAAATGTCCCTAGTCATATATCATTGTAGATTAGGTTACTTTGATATGTTAAGACTAGCATGTGTGATGACTTATATAGGATATTAAGCTTACACATGAGTACAAGTTAGAGAACTTGTATACTGGAGTGACCTATCCTAAGAACGCTACATGGATCATCATATGAGTGTTATGAGTGATTTTTAGTGATCATTATTAATATGGTCCTTTGACCTGAGATCACCAAGATTCCCTACATATGAGTTTCATACTTTAATACTATTCTATGTCACTAATGATTGAGTGAATGCAAGGGTAGTTATTGGATATGTCACATATCATGCAGAGTGATTTGTATGATCAAGATGGAGTTTATCCCTTCTATATAACAGGAGCAACATCTATGGGCCCCTTGATTAAGTAAAGCTGAGGAAATGCACGGCCATGCTCAGATGAATTGACATGGGATGTCAATTATATTTGTTTCAGTCAGCTTACTTAGGGATCAAGAAACCTCAAGATTAGGCTATACGGGAATGATACGGTCCATGTCTCGTGCTCAATCTAGATTATTAGGACAAAATGACATAGATGACGATCACATGTAAAGGTTTAGTCAAATCACCGACTTTCTCATTATTTGGGTAACAATGATGTGTTGCTAGACATCGCTCATTATTTATGATCATTAATATGATTAATTATCATTGCCAACATGATGAGAGCCTATAGGGTCGCACACTTAGAGCATAGTAGATTTGGAATTAATGGACCAAATTATTTGGGCTTAATATTTGGGAATTCCATGTTGGGAATTCCATGTTATAATTATAAGGCCCAATAATAAGCCCATAATTATACATGGAACAAAGCCCAAATAGTTAGAGTTTTCTATGCACCTATTTAAATAGACTTGTTAGCTAATAATAGAGATTATTATTCACGCATCCCAAGCATAGAAAAAACTTAGCACCTCTCTTTGACCAAAAAATCCTTGAAGAGGCGTAGCTAGCACTACGAGGCAAAGGAGAATAATTCCAACTAGTGTTTGTGTGGACGTTCATCAATGATTCGTGGGTTCGTGTGGAGACCTCAGAATCTTCGACCAAAAAGAAAGCTGAAGAGGTGATCAACGATCGAGTTCTAGAGTTGAACAAATCCTTGTTCTGATTTAACGTTTTGCATGGATCCGTTGGCTGGGATCAGTTTATTCCACTGTGCTTGTATGGCTCCCGATCCCAACATAGGGAACCGTAGTAACTTTAGGTTAAAGGACTATATGCATTTGTGATCATATGAGAATAACTATTGACACATTTATCCATGCAATATTCTCACAGTGGGTCAGTCCAGTGCATTGTTCACTAACAATGTACTCATGTATTGACTTGATATCACATATCTATGATTCATAATCATCAGTCACTATACATGCTAGTCTCGATGTATTATTA
The DNA here is from genome assembly GCA_020226215.1 of Sindora glabra. Classification (NCBI taxonomy): domain Eukaryota; kingdom Viridiplantae; phylum Streptophyta; class Magnoliopsida; order Fabales; family Fabaceae; genus Sindora; species Sindora glabra. The sequence goes on from CM035227.1 coordinate 68,940,763, forward strand.
CTATCCTTTTCATAATAATACTTGACTAGGGGTATTTTAGGAATAGCAAAGCTATTCCAAGGATAATTATTATATTTAAGTTATAATTTGCATAAAATAAAATAAAAATATAATATAATAATTATATTGCCAAAAAAAAACATAATACATTGTGTAGTATTGTAATCATCTCTATGATTAGCTCCTAGGACATACACTAACAGTGTTCGTGATTAGATAAGTGGTCTAAGTAGCAAGTCGTATTCCTTATAGCATTGCTTGGCAACTTGCATTCATTAGGTCATCAGACCATCCGAATTCAAAGTTTATCACTCCTAATTTTTCTTCCTCAATTCTAAAGTGTGGCGCTCATATCCTTCTTTTCACTTTGTTTTCATTTACTTGATCTATCTACATCATGAAGATCAGGCCACCCCTTATTGAATTCCCTATCATGTGAAGGGAATTATCAGGTAATTCTATAAACAATCATAAGATCAAGAATACTTACTTGTCCTCCATAAAATTAATTATGCTACAATTGAATATGATGGTAGAAAAAACACAATCAATTACCAAAGGTCAGACTTGCAATCAACTTCTATTGGAGTAAAGATAAGCACTTGTTCACCATTTTTCTTGCAAAATCTTATGTAAATTAAAACCAGATCTTAATGGAAAGGGACCATTGATGGGAGGAGTGTTTTTCTTCTGAATTTGTATGTATCTCTTTCTCTCCACAAATTGCCACACACATGAGTTATTTATAGGTTGTAGAATATCTCTTCACAAATGGTCATAATTATTAGAAGAGACATGTTACTTCATTTGAAAGGAAATATCTCCTCACAAAAAGGTCACTACCTTCTAAAGAGACATGTGAGTTCAATGAAGGGAAACAATTATTGGCAGCTAATAACCACTTTTCATGTTGGCAAATTCAAATTGTGACACTTGTTGATAAACTAATGATGACACTTGTCATCCTTCTATTGATACATATGATGATGATATGTCACACATTTGTGCCACATCATCTAGTCCACCTAGCAGCCTCTAGTAGTGTCACTCCACCTTAGCTAGGTGTCACTAATCCAGCTAGATTAAGTTGGGTTAAGCTAGTCGTAGACTCTTATAAGCTAACTTCAACTAGTTTAAGCTTACTTAGAATAGTTTGAGCTATCTTTGAGCTAAGTTAAGCTTTATTAAACTTATCTCTACTTATTTTACTAATGTGTCAAACCTATTAAGTCATTCTTGTGTGTTTATTGGATTTACATGCACACACATACTAGCATAAATCCAACATCATGGTGAGTATATATCTAAAGAATTCAAGAATTCGTGTGTTAAGAAGGGGATAATTTGACAATTGTCTATATCTAACACACCTCAACAAAAATGGAGTGGTAGAAAGAAAGAATAGAACTCTCATGGATATGGTGAGAACCATGATCATAGAGGCTAACATGGAAATTTCCTATTAGGGATATGCCTTTCTAACTGCTATTTGTATACTTAATAGAGTGCCATCCAAATGATTTGAAATAGTCCTTATGAGTCATGGTTCAACAAAAGGCTAGAATTATGTCACTTAAAGCCATGGGGCTATGTAGCTTATGTCCATATACCAAATCAAAAACTTGATATATTAGAACCATAAGGGAGGAAATGCATCTTCCTTCAATATTTTGAACACTCCAAAGGTTATGTGTTTAGTGAATTGGAAAATAAGGATCGTTTTGATGAATTTGAATTAAGGGATGCAACATTCTTAAAGAATGAATTTCCTAAGGAAATATTGAGAAGAAAAGTTCTTTAGAAGAATTTAATGAATCTAAATTATCTAGTATAAGTGATGTGTTCTCCTTTGAGTGGGAGGGATGTTAGGATAAATGGAAACTTAGAGTTTCCAATGGTTCATGATCATCAAGATTATCATATGGAGGATGCTAATGATAATCAAAATGGTAATGGTGATCAAAAGGAAGTCCTAATGAATGAGGAAATGTTACCTCAATAAGAGTCTGTTGAACGTACAAATACATATGATGAGTCCTCAAATCTTCCTAATTTACATCATTCATCACAATAATTCCAACTGCTAAGCAAGTGATGGATATTAGACAAATCTAAGGCTCATAAAAGCACACTTGAGGTGATGAACCAAAAAATGTAAAAAAGGCTCTTTATGGTTTAGATTCTGAAAAATCAGTGGTTGCAATGTAAGAAGAATTGGACTCAAAATATACCAATAGGGTTTAGTGGATCTACCTCAAGATTGAAAGGCTATTGGGAACAAATGAGTTCTCAAAATAAAGAGGAAATGAAAAAAGGTTCCTTACCTCAATGCCATTGGATGGCAAATGTGCGTCATGTTGTATACACAGTCTAAGATTAGTGAAGTTGTAGGTCTGTTGGCTCACTATTCATCAAATCTAGGCCCTGAGCATTAGAAGTGTGTAAAAAGGTTCTTTTGGTTAAGGGAACTAAAGACTAATTAGCATTAGAAGTGTGTAAAAATGTTCTTTTAGTTAAGGGAACTAAAGACTTATGGTTATGTTACCAAGGTAGCACGTTAAAATTACATAAGCACATTGATGCAGGTTAGAGTGGAGATAAAGATGATTGCAAATCTACATCAAGTTATATTTTTCTGCTTTATAATGTTGCTATCTTATGGAATAGCAAAAGGCAGACTTGTACGGCTTTATCCATAATAGAGGCTGAGTTTGTGGCTAGAATAGCTACTGTACAAGAAGCTTTATTGCTTGGCTCATTCCTTAATCATTTAGGTTTTGTATAACATAATAATAAGCTAATAACTATCTATTGTGATACTATGGCAGCTTTGGCTTACACAAATGATCTAGTATCATAGGAAGACCAAGCACATCAAGATTAAATATAATTTCATTTGGGATACAATTAAGGGGCCATTTGGTTCGCGGAATATTTCTTATATTCTTGGGAATATTTCATGGGAATCTGATATTCCCATGTTTAGTTTAAATTGTTAAAAAATTTACCCAGGAATGTAACATTCCTGGGAATGATTTGGTGCTCAATATTCTCCCTAAATATTCCTATAGGGGGAGGTAGGTATCTCACATTCTTATCTCATTGGAATGTGGATACTAAAGTAAAAAGATAATTTTATTCCTATTCTTTTATGCTCTCATTTATTCTAAAAATTTTTTATTTTTATTTTTTAATTTTAACTTATATTTCCTATTTTTAATTTTAATTTTATAAATATTTTTTTAATATTCTAGATATTAGAAATGAGTTATAGAACATTAATCAAATTTTTATTTATATATATTTAATATAAAATATAATTCCTAAATTTTAATATAAAAATATTAATAAAATTTAAATAAATAAATTTTAATTTTAATTTTTAAATAATTTTATAAAAATATAATATATAATTAATTCAATTAAAATTTTATATCAAAATGATAACTTATTTAAAATATTTATATATATATAATTTAATTTGAAATATAACATTGAAAACTAATAATAATCTAATATAAATATGAAATATTTTATATATATTTTTGTTGAGATTATACAAATTGAAACTATAAGTAAATTAATTCATATTTTAATTATTTAAAATTTTAAAAATTTTTATTTTCTTTTCAATTTAAATTTAAAAGAGATTATTTCTCTTCTTTCTCTCTTATTTTCTTTTCAAAGAAAACAAATTTTTTTTATCAATAACGGAGAATTTATTTATTTATTTATTTATTTATTTATTTATTTTATATAATTAACTATATGAAAATTTAAATTCAAATTCTTAAAAATTTTAATATTTTATATATTAAATTCTTTATTATATTTTAATTAAATATAATTTAAATTATTAATTTATTAAGTCTTCAAAAATATTTATTTATATATTTTTAATTAAATCTATAATTTATTTTAATTTATTATAAAAAATTGATAAAGGTATTTTTTGAAAAAGTAGTAAAATTTGTGGAAATATAAAGTGTGAACCAAACATGAAAATATAATATGTTTGGGAATGTGAAAAAATATTCCTAAAAATATTTGTATTGAACTAAACATAAGAATCTTACATTCCTAGGAATCACATACCTAAGAATCACATTCCCAAGAATGTATACTTTCCTAGGAATGTAACATTCTACAAACCAAATGGCCCTTGAAGAAAATGAAGTTCATACAGAGTACAATCCTACGAGCCAAATGATTGTGGATCATTTGACTAAACCAACATCACCATCATTGTTTACAAAGCATGTAAAGGACTATCATAGATGATAACATTATGAAATCTTCATGTTTGTCATTTTGTAGTACCATTTTATGAATAATCGTATTAAATTTTTATGTGAGATTGATAAGATCAGACCTACTCATTATGCAGTAGAACCAATTGGACTATCTTGAAAACAAGCAGAGGAGAAGAGGAACTTGACCCTAACTGTGATCTGCCGGTAAAACCAAAGTTATCAAGTAAAGCATAACCCTAATCATGACTTGCTGGTAGAACCAACATTATAAAATTTAGTTCTTAACCCAAGAACAAAGGGGAAACTCTCACAGTGGAGAAAACTTAAGTTTTATTAATCATCCAAGTTTGCTGGGTATAAGAAACAAGTCTCCTTATATAACTTTCTAAAACCCTAATTTAAAATGGGCTGTAATTAGCGTAAATCTAATTTAACAACTTAAACCCAACAAAAGGCCTTCTAAATAACTCTAGTAAATATAGTAAAATTCTCACAATAACATGGTGAATATTTTAAAGTAAAAATTGGGCTTAAACATATTTATCCAAACTAAAGCCTAAAATGACCCAATATATCAAATAACAAAAAACAAAGGCTATCTAAGAAATTCAGCCCATAAATATCTATGAAAATTCAAATAGAAATAGGAAATTAGGCTTGTTTATTATCCAATCAAGTACAAACAAAATATAGCCCAATAAACTGAACAATTATAATAAACTAAATAATTATAGCCTACAAGTGCATCTTGATCATGTGAATTAGGCTCTCCAAATTGATGTTTTCAAATTGGGCTTCAAGCATCCTCAAGTTGTAAGAAGGTGACCTATCTTAGTGTAGCCTCTATTCCAAGTTGATCTTCTTTTCCTTTGATCTCCATAATTCAACCTTACAAAGCTTGTTTCATCCTCTTATTCTTGGCTCTAATCATAGGACCTCCAATTCCATGCAAAGAATCTTTAAGTTGGATGGTTGGATCTCTATTAGAGATTCAATTCAAGTTTGTTATACTTATTGCTTATTTCTATGATCACAACAAAGAAGGAAAAATTAAGGTATGTTGAACATAGGTTAAAGGATTGGTTTTCTTACACGAACAATCGGCTTCTATTCTTTGTGTAAGAATAGAAATGAGATCACTTAAGTGAATAAACATAGATTATTCTAGTATTGAGTAGGAATTATGATTTATTTTGGGGGACTTACATGTCCAGCCTATAGCTACTTGATTATTTGGACGCCTTGATTTAAATAATCAAAGATGAGGAAATGTTTCATTTACCACACATGTATGGCCACACATACATGTAATAAACCTATGTAGGTGTGAGTTCTCATGAGTGAGAATTTATGTTTAATCAATGTATTTGATTAATTGACACTAATATGGTAATGTGTTAAACATACACTCCTAATATTGATTATTCTCTAATGAGAAATCATAACGTTCTACTTAAGTGGGTGTTTTATTAGGAGAGGCACAAAAAAATTAGTTTTTGTGTAAGGATTTCTCTCTTACCTTTTTCCCCTCAAGTGTTCTCAAGAGTTCTTAAGGAAGTCAACCTCCAATCCACACAATCAGCCACAACCAAGTGATGATCAATCAACAAGACACAGGTGAAGCTAACAAAAGAAAACTCTAAGACAAAACTAAGGAAGCCAACAAAGATAATAAAAAAAGCTAAACAAGAAATAAGCACACTAAAAAATAAAATGCAAACAAGACAAGAATGGAAAAATTATAGAAGATTATGTAACGTTAAATAATAGCTAAGTTGTTCCTAAAATTTTCTAGTATGGAATCAATCATAAACTAAGCAAAAGCAAGCTGAAAATTACAAGAAAGTAGCATCCAAGAAACATTTTTATGTGCTACAGATTTTTTTTTTACTGTAGATTTTTTTGTTGCACACTAGTTGTACCCCTTTTCAAATTGAGTCACACAATTTTCAATTAACCACTAATAATGAACTTGCAAGAATATGAGAATGTTCATATTTGAGACAGTAAAAATTCAATCCAATTGAACCAGAATTTTGAAAAGAAATAGTAAATAAGGAATTAGAATTGATTGTATTCACAATTCCTATCAAATCAAGCTATTATTTAACACCAAACACTAAACTAATAGAATTTCACAAGATTGGACAAGTTCAAAATTAAGAACATGTGATGAACAATTGATGAACACGAAGAACACAAGTGCAGAAAATTAACAGTTGGCTATGAATTTAGCCATTCTAATCACCAAGAAATAAGAATCCAGCAATAAAACAAGTTTTGTAACAAGATTTAAGGAAGATTGCACCAAGAAATGATGAAATCCTAAATTGCATGAACAGTGCAACACATGAATAATACTGCATGAACAGTGTCATGAACAGTATTGGATGAACAGTACCGCAAAACAATGCGCGATGCATAGTGCCATGTGAATAGTGCATAATGAACAGTGCTTTCAAATCCAACTTGAACCAAAGCTCATGATGCCAATTAATGACAACCACAAATATGTTGCCGAAATAAATGATCTTGAATTAGATTTCAAACAATAAAAACAAAATAGATGGAGGATGGCGCCATAATCACAAGATTGACAAGCTAAAGGAACGATTGCCACAAGAGTCTTAGCCTCTTGATAAGATCAGAGATAATCGGCTCACTCAAAAACCTAAGAGTCACACGCTCTTACAAGTGTGTTGAATCTCAAATTGCATTCAAAATTAAATAAAAATCTATTTACAATAGCTTATATATGTCCAGCCCTCATAAGTCATCATGTGCAAACCCTAATAGGCTTCTTATGCTAACAAGCCCAATTCTGATTAAACCAAATAAAATAACAAGTCTTTATGCCAAAATAAATCCAAAAACAAGCCTCAGCCCACATGGCCTATTTATTCCAAAAATACTAAACTAACTAAATCAACTAAATGCTAATAGATTCTATTGGAGCCCATGTCTTCCAAATATACACAATTGACCATTTTGGACTTTTCTAACTCCAAATTAGGCCTACTTTCAAATAGGGTAGCAACTATCTTCTCTAGGTCTCCATTTATCCTCTTTACCTTTGCCTTTGCCTTTGTCATTAGTCCTTGAAGCCCTTCCAATGCCTTCAGGCCTTTATCTTCAATAGGTCTTCTTCAATTCTCATCAGTGGCACTAGTAGAGGTAGCTAAGTGGATTAGATGATGTGGCATAAGTGTGCAACACATCATCATCATGTGGATCAATAAAAGGATGACAAATGTCATTGTTAGATTGTCAACAAGTATCGTAATCTGCATATTGCCAACATAAAAGGTAGTTATTGGCTGCTAACAATTGTTTCCCTTTATTGAACTCACATGTCTCTTCAAAAGGTAGTGACCTTTTATGAGGAGACATTTCCTTTCAATGAAGTAATATGTCTCTTCCAATGATTATGACTATTTGTAAAGAGACATCTAGTAGCTTATAAATAAACCATGTGAGTGGCAATTTATGTAGCAATAAATACATAAAGAATTCAAAAGAAAAACAATCCTCCCATTAATGCTCCTTTTCCATTAAGATCTAGTTTTGATTTACACAAGATCATGTAAGAAAAGTAGTGAACAAGTGCTTCTCTTCACTCTATCAAAAGTTAATTGCAAGTCTGACCTTTGGTGATTCATTGTGTTCTTTCTTCCATTTTATTCAATTGTTGCATAATTAATTCTAAGGAGGACAAGTATCCATAATCCTTTGATTGTTTATGGAATTACTTATTAATTCCCTTCAATGGTATCAAAGCTTTGGTTATGTGATATGCTTGTTCTTATGCTGAATATGTAGATTTTATAATGATTAATATGTTTCTATATGTTCTAGAGTGATGAAATGTGAAAATAAAAAAAAATTCTCACTTTTGAACAATATTGCTGCAATGGGCATATAGTAAGTGCAAACATGTTGTTGTAAATGTTTTTATACTTTTATCTTAATAATACATATGATTATGATCAAGAAATATCTATCTAAATATGTTCAATGATGTTTGAACAATTTCATGATGTTTTTTCAAATGTTTTGCCATGTTTAAAAATTAATTTGAAATACTGATTTGTTTAATTGTAATGAAAAATGAAAATGATTAATGGAACATGTTGTATTCAATAATTCTCCATATGTTTCATGAAAATAAGAATAATTCTTGGTAATTAGTTTGAATATATTTTAGAATGTGCAACATGAATCATGCTGGATAATTAGCTGGAATAAGTTTCAGAATAAGTCACATGCATGTTTGTGATTAACATGTTGTTTATGAGAATGCATGTTTCTATGATTCTTTAAATTCATTCAAATATGTTGGATGATGTGATCAAATTGGCTGTGAAGGTGAAGAGATAGAGGAAGTGGGTTTCAACTAAGCAACATGTGACTAGGCAAGTTGGTAATAAAATAGCTAACTCATCTACACCATAGGAGAATAAAAAGCTTAGCAATAAGGAAGCTGCAGGATTATCTACTATTTTGTCTAAAGGAAAAGTAGTTGATTCTAATCCACCTAAAAGAAGTAGGGATATCAAATGCTTTAAATGTCTTGGCCATGGACACATTACTTCTGATGTCCAAATCGAAGGGTGATGATTAAAAAGGGGGTACAAGGTGAGGTGGAGAGTGAAGATGAAGAATTTGAAGAGGAAGGTGATTAACGTTTAGGAGAAGAGAGTGTGAAGTATGCTGATAAAGGAGAAATGCTTATAATGAGGCGTGTATTAAACTTGCAAGCAAAATTAGAGGATGAGTAGCGGGAAAATATATTTCACACTAGGTGCATAATTGGGAATAATGTGTGTGGAGTAATCATTGATGGAGGGAGCTATACTAATGTGGCTTCCACTACTTTAGTGAAAAAATTGAATTTGGCCACAACTAAATATACTCGCCCCTATAAGTTGTAATGGTTGAATGATGTGGGAGAAGTAAAAGTCACCAAATAGGTGCTAGTTCCATTTTCCATTGGAAAGTCCTAAAAAAATGAGATCTATGTGATGTAGTCCTGATGAATGCAAGTCATTTGTTGTTAGGAAGCTCGTGGCAATACGATAAGAGAGTTGTGCATGATGGATTTAAAAATACATATGCTTTTGAGAATGATCGCCAAAAGATTGTCCTAGCACCCCTTAGTCTTTAACATATACAAATAAATCAACTATTAGCAAAAAAGGAGAAGAAGACTAGCTTGCTTACAACAAAGGGAGAAGTTATAAAAGCCTTAATTAATTCAGACCTTGTCTTCTTGTTGTTGTTAAAGGAAGTGCAGCCAGACATTGTGGGATCATTGCCCCCACAAATTCAATCACTATTAAAGAAGTATGAAGATGTCTTTCCAAAAGAATTGCCAAAGGGGTTGCCACCAATTAGAGGGATTGAGCACTAAATTGATCTTATTCCAAGGGCTGCCTTACCAAATAAACCAGCCTATAGAATGAATCTAAAGGAAGCAAAAGAGATGCATAGACAAGTAAATGAGTTACTTGAAAAGGGGCATGTGCGGGAGTCTTTGAGTCTTTGTTTTGTACTAGTTTTACTAGTGCCAAAGAAAGAACTATGTGTATGTGTGTGGATAACAGGGCTATCAACAAAATCACAATCAAATACCGGTACCTAATTCCAAGATTGGATGACATGCTAGATGAGTTATATGGCTCTAAGGTGTTTTCAAAAATTGATTTAAGGAGTGGTTATAATCAAATTAGGATGAAAGAAGGAGACAAATGGAAGACAGCTTTCAAAATCAAGCATGGGTTGTATGAATGGATGGTCATGCCTTTTGGGCTATCTAATGCTCTAAGCACTTTCATACGACTAATGAATCATGTGCTGCGTAGGTATATTGGTGATTTTGTTATGGTATATTTTGATGACATCTTAATTTATAGCAAAAGCCATGTTGAACATATAGATCATTTGAGAAAGGTCTTCCAAGTACTACGAGAAGAGAAATTATTTGGCAATATCAAGAAGTGCCAATTCTACCAAGATCAAGTTATCTTTCTTGGTTTTGTTATTTCACAGCAAGAAGTTGAAAGTAGATGAAAAAAAGGTGAAAGCTATCAAAGAATGGCCTATTCCAAAAAGCATTTCAAGGGTAAGGATTTTTCATAGATTAGCCTCTTTTTATAGGAGATTTTTAAAGAATTTTAGCACCATACTTAGGCCACTGACTGAATGCATCAAGAAGCGAGAGTTTAAGTGGACTAAAGCTACACAAAGGAGTTTTGCATTGATCAAGGAGAAACTATGTTCATCACCAATCTTAGCTCTACATGATTTCTTTAAGACCTTTGAGCTTGAATGCGTTTAGGAGTGGGAATAAGGGCTGTTCTAATGTAAGACAAGCATGCTATTGCTTATTTTAGTGAGAAACTCAATGGAGCAAGTATGAATTATTCCACTTATGACAAGGGGTTCTATTCCTTAATTAGAGCCCTTGAGACATGGCAGCATTATTTGTTACCTAAAGAGTTTGTTATTCATACAGATCATAAGTCCTTAAAGCACTTGAAAGGACAAGCAAAGTTAAATCGATGACATGTCAAGTGGGTTAAGTTCTTGGAAACTTTTCCTTATATTATCAAATACAGAAAGGGGAGTTCAAACGTGGTGGCTGATGCAATTTCTTGTAGGTATTCTCTAATCTCATTACTAAATGCTAAGTTGATAGGATTTGAACTTATTAAATAGCAATAGAAAGATGATCCAGTTCTTGCTAAAATCTATTTAGCTTGTGAAAAGATAGCTTTTAAGGGGTTTTACAGGCATGAAGGTTTCTTATTCAAATCTGGGAGGCTTGTTATTCCTAACTACTTTATTAGAGAACTTCTTGTGAGAGAAGCACATGGTGGATGCTTGGCTAGACATTTTGGAGAGAAAAAGACATTGGAGATGGTCAAAGAGCACTTTTATTAGTCAAATTTGATCAAAGATGTTCATCGCATTATTGAGAGGTATGTCACTTGCAAGAAAGCCAAAAGCAAAGAAGCTACACATGGTTTATATATGCCACTACCTATACCAAACTAACTATGGGTTGATTTGAGCATGGATTTTATGCCTAGGCTGCCAAGAACTTCAAGGAGAAAGGATTCAATTATGGTAGTTATTGATAGATTCTCTAAAATGGCCTATTTCATTTCTTGTAGGAAAAACGATGATGCTTCTTATGTGGCTGATTTATTCTTCCATGAGATTGTACGCTTGCATGGAATTCCCAAAAGTATAGTGTCTGATTGAGATGCTAAATTTCTAAACTACTTTTGGAAGACATTATGAAAAAAGCTTGGAACAAGGCTACTCTTTAGCATTGCTTGTCATCCTCAAACAGATGGGCAAATTGAAATGGTGAATCGAACTCTTTCTTCCTTGCTTAGAACTATTGTTAGCAAGAATCTCAAGTCTTAGGATGATTGTTTAGCATGTATGGAATTTGCTTATAATAGAAGTATGCATAGCACTACTAAACTTTCTCCTTCTGAGGTGGTTTATGGGTTTAATCCATTAACTGCTCTTGATTTAGCACTTTTGCCTATCAATGAAAGACTTTATGTGGATAGTATAAAGAAGGCTGAGATGATAAAAAAAATGCATGAAAGTATCAAGAAGTAGATTAAGAAGAAAAATGCAGTCTTTGAGAAGATAGCCAACAAAGGAAGAAAGCAAGTTCAATTTGTTCCGGGAGATCTTGTGTGGATTCACCTTCACAAGGAGAGATTTCCTAGTAAGAAGAAGTCAAAACTTATGCTAAGAGCATATGGCCCTTTCAAAGGCTAAGACAAATAATAATGCCTACAAGATTGATTTACTAGGAGATTATAGAGTTTCAACTACTTTCAATGTAAGGGATTTGTCTCCTTATTTGGAGGATAGCATGGAGTTGGATTTAAGGGAAAATCCTCCTCAACTAAGGGAAGATGATGAGATCATGGATCCTGACCAAGAAGTGCAAGACCAACCCAATATTCCATTTAGCCCAATAAATTGTGCAAGAGCCAAAAGGATGGAGTCTTTAATTTTTATGAAGGAGAACATAAATGTGGGCTAGATTACATTGCTAAGCTATGAGGAAACTTGAAGAAAATGGGCTCAAGTGTGCATACATGGGCCCCATAGCTAATTTGAGTTGAAATTGAAGCATTTTGAAGGAATTTTGAAGGACAGATGTGGAGACCTATCTTCTGCACGTTTTTTTTATTAATTAGTCATGTTATTTTTATTATTTTTTATTATTTTTAATGTCATTTACGTTTTGAAGTTTCCTAAACCCCCTAGACTTCTATAGAAAGTGAAAATTTATGACTACTTAATAGGCATTTATAAGCTTAAATTCTATTAAAGAAGCCATGTATTCACATTTCAAGTTAATTGAGAAAAGTTTGTTCAGATTGCCTTTTGCAATTCTATTCTTATCTAAGTATAATATCTTGCTCAGTGGCGAATTAATTGAATTCTTATCACTCTCATTCTCTTCTCTTTCTAAAGTGTCGCAAATTCAACTGGTTCTCTTTAGGTTATGGTGTGTCAAACTTATCAATCTAAAGTTTTCCGAATTACTTTCTTTCTCTTTTCAATTTCCTAAGTGCATCATCAACAATGATCAAAGGAACTTTGAGTGGATGTAAGATGAAGAGTAGGAAAGGAATATAGAAAGAGAAAAAGAAGAAAAACATTGTACAAATAATGACATGCTGTTAGAAAGCTAGAAAGGAAGGTCACAAAAATGTAAGAGAAGGATAAGAGAAACTTGTTACACATTGGATTGTATATCAAATGACTACGTTCTACACTGGACAAATTAAGTGTCAAAAGAAAGTTTATATACAAAACTTCTTTTTTTATGTAAAGTGACAAAAAAGGTGGTAGTAAAAGTGGTAAAAATTTTGATGTTTATCTATGAAATTAAATTTTAGCTCTAATATAATTTAAAATACTTTAACGGATTTATTTTGAACATTCATTTTTAATGGATTTAGTTTCCACATTTATTTGCAATGATTATATTTTCAACTGTTATATTTCCAGCAAACATATTTCTCAACCTATAAACAGTACATTATTTCTCTTATTCCTCACAACACATATTTCTAATTATTTTTTATGAAAACACTTTTCTCTTCCTTGCTAGGTTTCATTTTCCTACTAACTACTTCCTATTCTGGTCATACAATTTCAAAATAGATGAGTTTATTGAATCTTGAAGGAATTGCTAATTAAAGTTGAAAAAAATAGTATTGCAAGAGGAATTTGTAATTGGGGTTCTGATTGAAAAGCTACCTGATTTATGGAATGACTACAAGTAGCAATTTAAACACTGGCATAAATAACTCTTACTAGTAGAACTCATCACTCACTTCATCTTTGAAGATATCAACTATAAAGAAATGCAAGCTACAAAATCATTGACTATGAAAGCTAATCTAGTGCAGAATAATTTATACCAAAAGAATCAACACCAAAAGAGCTCACATCAAAAGAGGTATAATCATAAACCCTTTTTTGATAATTCTAAGAAATATTATAAGCCTAAAACTACTAATTCCAATTTTAAGAAAAAGAGAGAAAACTATTATGTTTGTGAAAAGTCAGGATATCATGCACCCTAATGTGGGAAAACCATGAGAAATGATAATCCTCCAAAACCTCAAACAAATTTAGTTGGAGATAATAATGATGACATAATCATAATGGTCATTTCTCAAGCAAACATTATGGTCAATGTGAAAGATTAAGTGGTAGACTCAAGTACTACAAGGCCCATATATGCTAATAGAGAAGCTTTCACTTCTTACTCACTAATAGGAGATGGAGAAGATTCAGTTTTCCTTGAAGATTCAAGAACTGCAAAGGTTCTTAGAAAGGGTAAAATACTTTTGAAACTCACATTTGGCAAGACCCTAACATTAAGTGATGCTCTACATATTCCTTATATTAGAGCAAATTTAATCTCTATATCTTTACTGGAAAAAATTAGGATTAAAATATCTTTTGAATCTAACAAAATAATCATGATAAAAAAATAATATTTTTATAGGAAAGGGATATTGCAATCAGGGTTTATTTGTACTAAATGTCTTTGATGTTGTGAATAAGATTGCATCTTCTTCTGTTGACTTTGTTGATTCATTTGATTTATGGATTAGGTCATGTAAATTCTATGTATGTTATAAAAATGAGAACTCTAGGATTAATACTTGAGATTATTTCTAATAATATGAATAAATGTCAAGTTTGTGTAAAATCTAAGTTAACTAAGAAAATATGTGCATCCATAAATAAAGGAGAATCAAACTTATTAAACTTATTACATACAGACCTAGGTGATTTGAAACAAACTATGACGAGAGGTGGTAAGAATTATTATGTTTCTTTCATAGATGATTATTCTAGATATACCAAAGTATACTTAATTAAAAATAAAGATGAAGCTTTTCCCACATTCCAACAATACAAAGCTAAGGTTGAAAATTAATTGAATTGAGTAGAAAAATTAAAAGAGTTAGATCAAATAAAGGTGGTGAATTGATATTACTTAATAATTTTTGTGAAAAGGAAGGAATAATATATGAGTTAACATCACCATATTCTCCTAAATCAAATGGAATAATAGAAAGAAAAAATAGGACACTAAAAGAAATGATGAATGCCTTATTAACAATCTCTTCTACACCCAATAACCTATAAAGAGAAGCCATTTTATTTGCATGTCATTTACAAAATAGGATATCCTATAAGAAAATAGGGAAAACACTTTATAAATTGTGAAAATTTTATGCACCTAATTTACAATATTTGAAAATGTAGAGATGTATAGCTAAAGTTTTATTGCCTAAACTCATGAAAAGAAAAATAAGATCTATATGTTTGTGGAGTATGCTAGTAAGAATGTAGCATATAGATTTCTTATTTTGAAAAGTGATGTATTTAACTATAAGACAATAATAAAGACAAAAGATACTAAATTCTTTAAACACATTTATTCACTTTGTGATAAAATTTCTCATACAATAAAACCTTTAAACATACCTTTGTCTAGTCCAAAATAGATAAATGAAACTTTAAGAAAAAGTAAAAGACAAAGAAAAGAGATTTCTTTTGGAAATAACTTGCATACATTTATTATTAATAATGATCCTCAAACATATTTTAAAACACTTTCTTCATCTGAAGCAAATTTTAAGAGAAAACAATTAAAATAGAAGTTGAATCAATTTATAAAATTATACTTGGAAACTAGTGGATTTATCTCCTAGAAGCAAAGCTAATATGTTGGAAATAGATTTTTAAAAGAAAATATTTTCCTGATGATTCAATTGACAAATATAAAGTTTGACTGGTTGCAATATGTTTGACACAAAAACAAAATATTAATTACTTTGATGCTTTTGTACCAATAACAAGGATTTTTTCAATTAGTGTTTTATTTGCTTTAGCTTCTATTTTTAAATTAGTTGTATATTAAATGGATGTGAAAACTACCTTTTTGAATGAAAATTTAGAGGAAGAAATTTATATGATACAAGTTGGAGGTTATGAGATCCTAGGATAAGAACATAAGGTCTATAAATTAAAAAAAAAATTTGTATGAACTAAAGTAAGCATTTAAACAGTGGTATGAGAAATTTGACCAAACCTTGATAAATAATGATTTTTCATGTGTTAAAGTGGATAAGAATGTATGTATACAAAATCTGAAAACAATGAATGTGTGATACTAAGCTTATATGTTGATGATATTTTTATTTTTTACACTTGTTTTAATATAATGTATGAGACCAAAACCTTTTTAACCTCAAATTTTGATATGAAAGACATAGGTGAAGTTGATGTTATCTTACATATTGGAATCATAAGGAAAAATAATGGTATCATGTTAACTCAAGGACATTATGTATAAAAGCTTTTTAAAAAGTTTGGTTATTTAGAGGAAAAGCCTATTAGTACTCCTTATAATGTTAATATTGAATAAATAAAAGTTTAGGAAACTTAATAAATCATTGTGAGTATGCTTAGATTGTTAGGAGTTTGATGCATCTTATAAAATTTTCCAAGCCTAACATAGCATATGTTATGTGTAAATTAAATAGGGAAACCCATAATCACAATCAAGATCATTGGAATGCATTGGTAAGAATAATGAAATATTTGAAAGGAACCATAATTATAGTATTTTATATAGTGGATTTCTCGCCATATTAGAATGATATAGTATTGCTAAATAGATCTCTGATTTAAACAAGACCAAATCCACTAGTGGTTTTATATTCACCCTTCGTGATGTGCCCAGGAATTGAAAAGAGAAAGAACAAAATCTAGAAAATTTTAGATTGATAAGTTTGACACGCCACAACTTAAAGAGAACTAGTTGAATTCACCACACTCTAGAAAAAAGAAGAGAATGAGTGTAATTAATAGATTGCAAAAGGCAATCTGAATAAACTTCACTCAATTAATTTAGAATGTGAATACATAGCTTCTTTTATAGTTCATAAATGCCCACTAAGTTGTCATAAATTTCCACTTTCTAGTGGGAAAACTAATAGGTTTAGTAACTCCAAAACATAAATAACATTAAAAATAAATAAATAACATTAAAAACAGAATGCTCCACTAACTCTAAACATAAATAACAACTAAAATAACATGACTAATTAATAAAAATGTGTAGAAGATAGGTCTCCTCATTTGCCCTTTAGAATTCCTTCAAAATGCTTCAATTTCAACTCAAAATAACTATTAGTTTCCTCATAGATTGGCAATGTAATCTAGCCCATATTTATGTTCTCCTTCATAGAAATTAAAGACTCCATCCTTTTGGGTCTTGCACATGTTATTGGGCCAATTGGAGTATTGGATTAGTCTTGCAGCTCTTAATTGGGATCCATGAACACATCACTTCATGGTTATCCAATGGCTTGGAAATTATCTAAGCAAACAATTATAGCTAGATCCACCATAAAGTTAGAGTTTGTGGCTATTGAAATGGTTGGAAATGAAGCTAAGTGGATAAGAAATTTCTTATTTAATATGCCACTAGGTACAAATCTAAAACCTTTAGTATCAATACATTATGATTATGATATGAATTCCAAAAGTGAAGAGGCACTTTCACATTTTTTAGAGGGGAGTTAAGGCTAAGAAGATCAAGGAAGGATTCCAAGAGCTTATGGAAATAGTTTGGATGCTTGAATAAGTTAAATTAAAAGAGCACAATAGAATTATAAGTTGCATTTTAGTTAATCAACCTAAGTGATGTGAATTTTCAGGAATGGTCAATCATAAGGAAGTGGGCTTGGAGAATATTGTTCAAGAATATTTAGGATGTCCTACATCATCACTAACTTGATGCCACATTACTACCACATCATCAAGAGGTGGAGTTACATCAGTCATAAGCCATATCACTGCCACATCACTATGGAGATGGTGTCACATCATTGCCACATCAGCCATAATCCTAATTGGCACTACCTCATCCCATTTTTCTATTATTTGGTGTTTCGGGCTTTAATATAGCATTTGGACTTTTAATTTATATTTATTTTGTGATGTATCATTTTAGAGCATTTTGGGCCTAGTTGGTGTCATTTGAGCCCATTTTTCAATTAGGGATTTACAAAATCATAAAAGGAGGCTTGTTCCTTATTCTAAGCAGATTTTGACTTTTGACATGAATGCAATCTGATTACTTATGAGGGTTTCCTCTCTAAGTTCTTGTATGAACTTGAAGACTTATCAAAGGGAATTTAAACCTTTGTGGTGCCAAATATATCTCTTATTACTTCCAATTTTTTCCTCTTTTATGAAGCATGGTGAGAATATCCTTCCTTTTTCTTTATGATTTTATCTGATTTGGGATAGATCCAACATAATTTCATATTAGATTGCTAATCAACAATAGCCATTATAAAGAATAAAGCTTTCAATGCAAAAAATTGACATATTAAATTAAGACACAATATTGTGAAGCAATTGCTTAAAGATAAAATAATTTTCATAGATTATGTGAAGTTAGAAAGAATTTTGGTTGATCCTTTATACTTGGATAAAAAAACAAATAATTGAAACATCAAGGAGAATGAGACTAATGCCATTTTAAGAAATTAACATTGATGATAATCCAACTTATGTAATTAGCAATCCTATAAAGTAGGTTCATTTGGGTAATAATAAGTCAATGTTAGTTCTAAAAGCACTAGAATTAACTCGTAATGAGCTTAACTCTTAATGAATTTCATAGCCTTTATGGATAGTGTATTTAATTGCAGTGTACACCTGATAGATCCACTTATATGAGTATAGAGTGGGGCTACACCTATGAGATACTAGCAAGATCTCTAGAGTACTCATAAACTACTAGGTGCATGTATGGCCTATTAGTGTAAAATAATATTGCACAGAAAAATTTTTATGAATGTGAATTGATTAGTGAGACCATTACTTCACAACGAGAGATTTTTTATTCATAGAAACTAAATGTTTCACTGATAACCCTATAAATTATCTCTCTCTCTTTCTCTACATTTGGTTCATAGTTTATAAGACACCAAATGAATGATTTACATTTATTCAAGAACCCAGCAAAGATTCTTTACTAATTTGCTAGTTTTCTTTTATAAGTCCATTGAAATATGTGAGGAGTTGTTGCATATTGAATTGTATTTTAAAAGACTTAGTCTTACATTGGACCAATTAGGCCTTAAAAGAACAAGGTTTATACTTGAGACTTTTCTTTTAAAGTGATAAGGAAAGAAAGTGTCTATCTTCTATTTATGAGGTGAGCTAACGCTATTATAAAATAGTGAATTTGCCCCCCCCCCTGCGTTCAAATATCATGTAAGGCCAAGCTTAAGCCCATTTTTACAAACTAGAATTAAAATAATTTTATTTTACAAAATCTGATATTTATATGTGAAATCATATTTTTTCAAAATACTCTAGCAAATTTATTTTAAACATTTATTTTTAATAGATTTATTTCCTACATTTATTTCCAACAGCTACATTTCAACAATTATATTTCAACTACTATATTTCCAATAGTTGTATTTCTAATGGATATATTTCTTAGCCTATAAACAATATACTATTTCTCCCATTCCTCACAACACACATTTCCAATAGCTTTCCCTAAAAACATTCTTCTCCACATTATTGGGTTTCATTTTTCTACTACCTACTTTTTGGTCAATTTTAGAACAAATGAGTTTATTGAATCTTGGAGAAATTGTTAATTCAAGCTATGCATGAGAGGCTTCAATAATTCGTTGAAGACAGCGACTTGTATTACACCTCAAATTATACAGCTATTTTATTAACAAAACTAAAGGAAGCTTATGCTGCCAAAGAGTTGTAGAAGGAGTGGCAATAACTTGGTTCATTTCTGAAAGAAGCTTAATGCATAGAGGAACTGCGAAGAATGAATAAAAAAAATTAAAGAAGAAAATATAATAATAAGAAGAAGGAAATCAAATTAAGTAAGAAAGCTTCTGTAGAAAGCTTTCACAAAAGCAAAGTTTTGATTTACTTGCAAAGAAGTTTAAGAAGAGTATTAAGGAAGCTAGCAAAAATATAGAAGAAGCGGATAAAAGTAAGCAAGTTGAAAAATTAAGCAAATTTTTTTTTCTTAATAGGCTAACACGTAGTATTAGAATTACAAGGATTAAATAATTAAATGAATGAGAAAATATGTAATAAAAGAAAAAAAAGATAATGTGAGTCATTAAGTAATATGGATTAAAAAATAAAATATGTAGTTAAATAATTTAATTAAATTAAATATTTGATATATTTTAAATATTTTATATAAAAATTATACTTATATAAATGATTAAGAAATGTTATTGCAAGTATTGGAAATAATTAAAATGATAAGAATTAGACAATAGAAAAATATAAAATAAAGTTAAAAAATTACATGATTAAAAAAAATAAACCAAATGAAAATTTGGGCAAAGTAAAATTCACGAAAGTGGCAACATTTGGGCAAGGCAATATGCCTTATAAAGAAGTAAATGATAGATAGATAGAGAGATATAAATTGTATAAATATAGATATGCATTAATTTTAAAAATTAAATTTAATTAATAATTAATGTAAATTAATTATATACTATCATCCACTTATGTCAAATTGCCATGTCAAAAAAATTATTAAAATTTCTTTGTTGTAATTAAAAATTCTTAATTACTAATATTTTTAATAACATTTTTTTCTTATCTATTGATAGTATAAAACATTTTATATTGATAATAGATTAAATTTAAACTCCTAATTTTATTGATAAAGTGTGAGCCATTAATTTAAATACTTTTTAAAAATATATATATAATTCAATATAAGTCATTAGATACTTAATACATAAAAAAATTAATTTGTGAAAAAAAAACTCACTTTTTTTTCCTAATCGTTTGTCAATAGAATTTGACCTAGGGAAAAACCTTTACAGGTTGAAAATTTTTGAGAAATATGTAAAGAATCCCCATTAATTTTAAACAATTAAATTTTGTCCCCTTTAGTTTTGAAAACTTGAAAATCATATTTTTCAATATTATAAAATTTGGAATTAACACTCATTGTCCATTTAATATTTTACTAAACTATGCAATTTTTTAAAGAAATTTTTAAACAAAAATTATAATATTATGAAATGTTAGTTTATTTTGCTATTTTTTCACATATAATTTTGTACATTATTTACAAGTATTTAATTGAAACCATATTTATAATTTGATTTCTATTAATTATGTAAAATAGAAATTTTATGAGAAAAAATTAGTATACTATAATATTGTATTCTTATTCAAAAGTTTCATAAAAAATCATAAAATGACCAATTAAGTAAATTATGAGTATTAATTTTAAATTTGTAAATTTTAAGAAAATAATTTATTAATTTTCAATGTTTTAGGAGACAAAATTCAACCACCTAAATTTAGGAGGACATTTTACATTTTTTTCTAAAAAGAGATGCAACTTTCCTTTGAATTATGCTTATATACATGTTCAAAAATATTCGCATCCATATATTTTTGAAAGTTTTGTAAAAAAAATTATATTTTTATATCTTTTTTTAATCTATAAATTTTATATTAAAATGATAAAATTACAATAAAATGAGTTAGTAAAAATGAGTAGATCATGAAAGGTTTAAAAAGACTTCAATTCTAGATCAGATAAAGATCATATTAGATAAAAACAATAAATTGATAAAAATGGACAGATCATTTAATCATTTACTCTTAACAGTTAAGCCTAATAATTATTGATTTTACAATTGTTAATTTCCTCGTAATAAATATCGTGATTATTAGCCAACAAGAATTAATGTCAAAACTCATTAATTGAAAATTTTAATTTTAATGGAATATTAAATCAATCATATATTGCTCGTTATTAAAATCACTGATAATATAAAAAGTCTTTAACTAAAATAATATTTAATGTTCTTTAAAATTTTTATGTCTTCCTCTATATTCAATATTCAATTCTCGATTTTTATATGTATGCATCTAATAATTTAACTACTCATATTATTAAAATAAAAAAGAATTATTGATAATGTTTGAATTCACACATAATGTAAGAAAAAAAACTTACACTGCATTTGAATTAAATTCGACTCATAATTGAACATGAACAAGAAAGAGTGTGAACAAATTGAATTGAAGATCTAAATAGTTATATTTGAATTCATTAAAGATAAATAAGTTGGGACTTGAATTCATCAAGCTTAAATAAATTAAATTTGAACCTCACTTGAATATATGCTTAAATAATTTTTTATAAATTTTGTTTAAATAGTATATTATTTATCTCAAATTTCTCATCAAATTTGAAATACTTAAAATGAAGTTTCAAGCTAGATGAGTTCATATAACATTATTCAAATAATTTGCTATTTGATCCAAATTTAAACATAAAAACTCATTTTCCACAAACAAATCAAACACTAGTTTTTTTATCTTATCTTATTCATCAATATAATTTTTAATAACCTTCAAATTTTTAAAAAATATCTATACAATTATCACATAATACAAAATATTATAGTTAGAAAAAAATAATAAATACAAAAAAGTTAATTACTTCAACTAAAATATTATACTTCTTTGTACAACCTTGATAATTATAATTAAATTTTTAATATATTATATTATTTATATATAATATAGAATAAAAATATATTTTTTATTATTAAATTTATTTAGACTTATAAATAATTCAAAATAAATAATATGAAATTCAAACTTAACTTATATATTAATTGAATTACATTAGTTTAAAATTAAATATAAATTAATTTTTTTTACAAATCAATCTTAAATTACTCACAAATAGTGCAAGTTATTTGCACTCTTACTAAACAAGTCATATGAACACTAAAAAATGAATGGAAAAGATATTACATCCCTTGTTTGAGTTGGTCACTCATTAATCATCATACTATTTCTTATTTATGCAAATAGGTCAAATAATCTATCAAGAATTTACAACTTAACTTACATTAATCCAACTTATTTACCTAAATAAATTGAATTTATCTTCTTCATACTTAACTCATAAATCTATCAAATCAAACTTATTTAATTATTAATAGATTTATAAATAATGTAACATTGTAATGCATATATATATATATATATATATATATATATATATATATATATATATAAACTTAATCGGATCATTGAATAATTTCAAGACCTTATAAAAAATCCTAACCTACTAGCATACCTGAAGGAAAGACAATTTATGCAGGTATAGTTTTGCAAATGTTAACGCAATCCAAATTTTATTTTTATATAAAATAATAGGCCCAACTCGAACCAATGCATTCAAAAGTAAATCTAACAACTTAATCCAATCAAACCTATTTTTACCGTTACTCTCTTGCAATGTCCTAAAATGAAGTTGGATTCTCCAATTCCTTTCGGTTATATCCTTGTTGAATGGATACTAACCTTTTATGTGCAGATGAACCTAAAAATCTCCTTTTATGTTCAATGAAATCAACGAAAAGTCTGATGTGTGTCCCTCTAACATATAACATAAAAATGACTGAAAAACGGGAATCCAAATCCTCACAAAAAAAAAAATTGAAAAGAAATATAAAATTTTCTTTCAACTAAGTGCGAATACGAATATTTGCAAATAAGCAGCATCAACTTGCAGGAAGCTCATTCAAAAAACACAATGCTATCTTGCTGGAAACTAACAGATCTCGGGGCAGGGAGAGCAAGCAATAAGCAGTACATTAAATACCTACTTGCAAGAGAATTGATCCGCTAATGCCCTTTTGGTATTTCTTAAACTTTTACTGTTTAACCAGGCAATTAAAATTACCAAAATTAACAATCCCTATGGATTTCCCCCAAAATAACTAAGCTCCCAAATGTTATTTCTTTGTTTGGCTTGGGGCTAAAAGCTTTCTGAGGACATAGCAATCTGGGGGTGTGATGTTTGTATAATAGTTCTGGATCGTTTCTGTGATTTCAAACCCAAATTTCTTATAAAAATTTATGGCATCTTCATTGTTTGTCTGCACATGTAGGTAAATCTCAGGAATGTTTTGCTTGGAGGAAAGATCAAGAATATGGTTCAACAGCCTTGTTCCTGCACAGACCCATGATTCATATCAGAAAACCAGCATCAGCCAAAATTTTCAATAACAGTTTTAAATCAAGTTAAATCGAAACAATATTTATAGCCAAATGAACTATCTAATTTTTCTTCATAAATGAATATAGCGAAATATAGATCTTTAAGGCGGCACTTTGTCTGTTATGTGGTATTATATTTAGGCAACTACTGAACTAGGCAAGAAAGAACCATAACCAGGAGTTGATTAAATGTTCAAATGCCATCATGGAGCACGGAGGGAATTTCAGATTCTTTCTTACCAATACCAAGCCCACGATAAGGTGCTAAGACACCTAGTGTCATGATGTAAACACGGATTGTGCCGCCTTCCTTCTTCTCAAGCCGGCATGCAATTGCACCAACACATATATCACTGTAGTAAGCTGAAAAAAGAGACAAGACATGAACTTGAGTTATAAACATAATTTCATGACAGATGCAAATCACATTTGTACAACAATAAGGGTGCAAATGAAACTGCCAAAGTCAATACATTTAAATGTCTACATTCTAGCCTACGCAATTAGTATATCCATCCATCCTTCCCTGTCTCTCTTCCATATTAACATGCAGCTCAAAAAGGAAAACACACATAGAAAATGTCTTAAAAAAAGACGGCCAAGGCTATGAATAAAAGGTAAAATACACTATCCAAAGCCAACTAGCACTTTTAGGATCAGAGAAATCTATTACAATAAAGATTATTGAAGAGTGTTGGCATTATAACATAACAAAGATGACAGACAATGTAAAGTTGTGCAAACAAAATTGGCATAACTGTTCTTGACAACACTCTCAATGTACTAATTTGGGGGGAGAAAAAACAAATGCATATGTCTTGAAAAGAGACATGTTGAGCCCAGATAACAGAGAATTATCAAATAAGAGCAAAGTTCAAGTGTGTATGAATCTACCTAACGTGACAGTGGAATGAAATCAAACTCATCAAAGGAACCCACAAGCGAACTTGACAAAAGTCAAGATGAAGGACAGAAAGCAATAAAGAAAACGTTAAAGGGAATGCATAGAAATATAGAACAACAACAACAACAACCACCAAACCTTATCCCATTAAATGGAGTTCCCTGAATGAACCAAATTGCACCATTATGCACTACACAAAGCATATCTTGAGTGAAAACATTTAAGGTTAGATCACTTTTTATGATTTCTCCTACTGTTATCTTGGATCACTCGGGAACTCTCCAACAAAAAATAATGATGAAATATCACAGAAGAATATTGCACAGAAACTTGCAAAATGAAAAATAACACCTTAAACCAATAGTTCCAATTTGAAAGATAAATAATGATGAAATCATGAAGGGATCGCAGAACATTTGATAAATAGGTTTTCTTTTTCTTACACCCAGAACAGTTTTGTCATTTAGAAAATTATAATACAGAACCCAAATAAGTAAATAAATAAAAGACAGGCTTACTGCCAATGATAAGACATCTTCAATTTTGAGAACAAAAGCTATAATCTAAATTGCCTAAATCATACATGAGAATATTATATAATTTAAAGAAATTATCGAGGATCATGTAATCTGCATATCAAAAAGATTTTTCTTCAAAGCTCCAACTCTTGCAAATTGATCAGCATCTTTGCTATCATTCCCTGCTCAACATGAGCTTTTGTATGCCAATGCTGTGATTTGCAGAAATCCTTCAATACTAAAAAACCACTTTTCATATTCCAATTATTTCTAATCAGATTCTTTATGATGTCTTCTCATGGATTTATCCAAGCATTGAACAAAATCCCAAAGTTCTCCAGCAGAATCCACTAACAATGTCAGTGTTTGGATTTGTTTTTGTTTTTGTATTTTCAAAAACTGTTCTCAAAAATTATTTTTAAAAACTTTTTTTATTGTTTTCAAATTGAAGGAAAATGAAGAATAGAGAGCAGTAAGTTACACATTTGGAATTAAAGTTTTTAAAAATATATTCTGAAAATAGGTTGTCAAATAGATTTTTCTGTTAAAAAAAATTCTGTTTTTAAAAACAGTAAACATATAGACTATATAAAGAAGCCGACAATAAACAAGAAGAAAACCAAAAAATCATGCAATAATAAGCAGGAGGCATAACTAATATCATTTTACAGTTTTCAAACTGATTCTAAGGTCAAATAGAAACCAAAAACAGAGAATATAAATCAAATGCTTGTGTAACAATTAATTTTCAAGTTAAAAAACAAAACTTGAGAGAAATTGCAAACCTCCAGAAATAATTCTTATAAACAGTCAACAGATCACGGATAAGTATACAAGGACAAAATAAATCACTAAGAAGCAGTAGGTTGAACCTAGTTTGGTATATTCTCCTGATGAAAGGGCATCAGCATAATATTTTTCATTGTAACGAACAGGGAAAAGGACAGTATTGAGCTTCTTCAGCTGCATTAAGTTCTTGTCTCTCACACCATCAAGTGAGATTGAGAATTCACGACCAGCCCCCATTCTAGAAAAGACCAAAAAGAAACTTAGTAAGCAAAATTGAAACCATAGTTAACATATGGGTAGAGACGGGGCACAATGCATTGAATTTCCACATCCAAAAAGGGAACATACTTTCCTTTGACAATCCACTACCAACAATACTGAGAAAACCAATTCATTTAGTATTTAACCTACAACATAATACTAACCAAAGATACTATACCCTTCAATTGAAAGTAGTCACTAAAGGAGAAAATGCACGGGATGAAACTATAGTCTATAACAGCTAAATGACCAGATTTACCCATTGTTCACCCAACTGTTAAGATTAATAGTCCACAAAGAAAATGCTATATTCTCAAAATTTTAATATAGAAACATTTGCAAAGTTAAATAGGACGTGACGGGTATGTGCAGAAAAGCTTTGGACGCGTAGCATAGCTATCCATGAATACATAGTCCCAACCCTCAAGCCAAGCCAAGCCAAGCAGAGAAAAGGAAGAGAAGTGCACGGAGTAAAATTATAGCCGCTAAAACCAAATTGAACCACAAGTCACCCTACATGATAAAATTTATCAAGAAAAACACTAGTATCCAAATCCCAAGCAAAATGCACATAAGAAAATGCAAAAATTGCAACCCTAGTAGCTAAAAGCCTGAAACCCGTTTGAACATTCAGTCTGATATATAAAACCAACCCACATCTAGAATACAATACCCTTCAAGTGCCAAGCAAAACCGATAAAAAGGGGAAACACGAGAACTAAAATCGTGGTAGCCAAAAACCTATTAACCCACCATTCAACCTGACAGAGAAAAGCAATCCACATATTCGTTACCATTCAAGTTCCATGTCATACCCAGAAATGGAGGGGAAAAAAAAGCAAGCAATACCTTTCAGCAAGGAGAAGAAAACGTTGCCAGAAAAAAGAGAGAAAAATACCGGAGAAAAGCGAACCTAATGAAACCTGACGTACGCCTCGTTGCAGGGTTCAGAGCACCAATGGAAGGGCAGCGATGGCGGTGGGCCGCCCGTGTACGAGGGTCAATCGGTATTGCAGGGGATACGGGGAATTCTATAACCTAAACAGTAACTGAGGAGGGAGTTCAGATTTCAGAGGGGGAAAAAACTCTGTTTGGTCAGCTTTTGATTAATTTGAGATTATTTAGTTGATTCACAAGTTAAATTATGTTTCATAAGTAAAAGTAATTATTTTAATTAATTAATTAATTTTTAATTAATTATTTTGAAAAATCTTAGAATTCAATATTTTTAATTAATTAATTTATAAATAATAAATAAAAATAAAATTAACTCATATAGTATAAAATTAAGTAATTATTCATGCATTATATGAATAAATATTTATTTTAATAATATAAATTATAATTATATATTAATTATTTATAAATAAAATTAGATAAAAAATTTATTAATATAAAACTAATAATTTTAAAAAAATTATTTCTCCACTAATTTTGCTTAATATCTAAATAAATAATTAGTTTTGAATTCAAATATCACAATAATATATTTTAATATAATTATTATCACTAAAATTAATATTTAATAATATAATTCATGATAAAAATAATTTTTTATAATGATAATATATTTTTATTTATCACATTACTATATAAAATAAATTTTTAAAAATAATAATTTTATGTTATAGATGAATGTTTAGTTTAATAATATAATATTATAATTATATATTAATTATTTATAAAGAGGATTAGATAAAAAAAATTAATTAATTTATAACTAATAACTCTAAGAAAAAAAAAGTCATCTCTTTAATTCCAAGATATTTGAAAGAGAATATATTAAATAAAATAAAAATTAAAAAAATTTAAGAGAGCAAAAAAAGTCATCTTCCACACATTTTGCTCAATGTTCAAATAGTTAATTGATTTTAAATTTATTTTATCAAAAAAATTAATTTTGAATTCAAACACCGTATTAATTAGATATTATTATTTAAGAAAATTATTATTATTAATATTAATATTTGATAACATAATTTATAATAAGAATATATTTTTTATAATGACAATATCTTTTTTATTTACCACATTACAATATAAAATAAATTTTTAAAAGTAATAATTTTATATTACAAATAACTCATTAAAATCTACAAATTATGATATATTGATAAAATTCAATATTTTGATATCAAATATTTTACATTTTTTAATTCACATGGAAGTAAAAAATATTTTTTTTTTACTAAAAAACACCAATGATGAAGTTATGTTTAACATCTTCTAAATACCACGTTATAATAAAATTTCTTTTTCAAAATATAGTCATAAATATAAAATAAAAAACAAATTAAAAGTGTGTATTCGGTTACAAATATTTAGAAGAAGAATTGATCTATCCAAATACAATGAAGAAAAAAAGAGATGAAAAAGATAATATAAGTATTTAGAAATATAATATAACAAAAAAGGTAATGATTAATTAGATTATGAAATCGAAAAATTAATTTGCAATCACTATAATAAGAATTTACTAAATAAAGATGAATCATTGAGATATTTAGTGACAGATATTATTTGATATCAAATTTAAGATTTCTTTTATAGATGCAAGTAGGATTGTTTATTTATTTATGAAAGCAAAGGTGATTTTGGCTTCATTTTGTATAATAAATAAATTAACTTATAATTTATTGATTTGATTAATAAATTATAAGTTAGTCACTAAATATATTTTTAACATTAATTTATTGAAAAAAATAAGTTATAATTAATAAATTACTTAAAGTATCTTGTAACTTATAAATTATTATCTTTTCAAATTTACCTTTATTTTTTTATTTATTTACAACTTATGCCTTTTGTACTATAAATATAAATATTTTTTCATAAAATATAATTAATTTAATTTTAACATAATTATATTTTAATTTTAAATTATAAATATACAAAAATATATTTGTAAATAAATAATATTATAAAATATAATTAATTATATTTTAAGTAATTAAAATTTTAAATAAATAATAAAATAAAATTTATATAAATAAATATATATTTATAAAATATAATTAATTAAATATTAAATATTATATTTTTATTTGAAACTTCTTAATTGTATTAATATATAATTTATTTTTTAGATAAATATAAATTATTTTAATTAGATATCAATTTTTATTAATATATCATTTTATGTTATTTTATAATTTTAGCTAATTCAATAATTAATTGTATGAAACTCTTTATTTGACTTATCAAGCGTCAATTACTAGTTATGAACTATCAGTTATCAATTAACTTATTAGTTTCTAACTAACTTATCAGTTACTTGCGTAAAATGGAGCTTTTATCAACAAAGAAAAAGTATATTCTAGATGAAAGTTTATAAATGTAATATCCTAGGTTGATATTTAAACTTTTTAAAATTTAATAATGGAGAATATTTATTTTATTTGATTAATATGTGATTTTTAATCTATCTTTTCATATTAAGAGCTCTAGAATATTGAAAATGATGTTTATGATAATATTTGGAATTTATGTATTTTATATATGACCATAACAATGTAAGATTTGTTTAAAATGATTTTTTTTTAAAGAGATTTCCTATAAGTTGAAAATATAGTAGTAATTTTAGGTGTAAGGATTTATAAAATAAATTGTTGTATTTACTAAATTATTTTTAAGGATCGTTGAAGTTTGAAATCATTAAGGTTTTAGATAAAATTAGTGTTATAAAACAACATGAGTACTAAGATTTTATTTATTAAATATATGAGATCATTAAGGTTTTAGATAAAATTAATGTTATAAAATAATGTGAATATTTATTATGGATATATAAATATATAAGATCATATAAATAATCCTTAAATAATTATATGCATATTTTAAACTATTCACATTAACTTTTAAAATTATTTGAAGGAAATTATAAAAATTTGATGGCTCAGATGGTTAACTAGGATGAAAGGTTGAGATTATCTGGAGTAGTGAACTTATTAAGGGCGAGATGTACTGAATCAAGGCTCTTAGCTGGGTTGTTTTTCTTAATTATTTTCCTTTCCTTTTTTGGAATTATCCCCACTTCTCTTTTTGCTTCCACCAACCTCCCCTTTATTTTATTTATTTATTTATTTATTCTAGTTTTTGATCTGATATGAAATTGCATTGGATCGTCCTAAAATTCAACAAATGCAAAAATAAAAATAGAAGGATATTCACGCCATACTCCAAAAGACAAAGAATAGGAGTAATAAATGATGATGAATATGCTAAAAAAGATGTAAATCTTTCGATGAGTGAAGAAGAAAACACGCCACAAGGATAAATCCTTGATTAGTAAAAATCAATGCCACAAAAGGTAAATCCTTTTGATAAGTCACAAGTTCATTCTAGAACTTAAGACAGGTACTTAACCAAATTCTCTAACTCCCAAATCTGATTTATATAAGGAACAAGCCTCTTTATATAACTCTCTAAAATCCTAATTAAAAATGGGCTCAAATGACACTATATTAGCCCAAAACTATTTCACTAACCTAAACCCAATAAAGGACCTCTAAATAATTCTTAGCAACATGGTAATGTTTTAAAGTAAAATGGACTTAAACACATTCAGCCTAAATTGAAATCCAAAATGGTTTAAAATGACATGACACAAAATAAATGTAAACTAAAAGTCCAAATGCTTTAAAGCCTAAAACATCAAATAATAATGAAAATAGGCTGAAGTGATGCCAACTAAGATAATGGCTGATGTGGCGTCATATCCTGGATGATATGGCAGTGATGTGGATTATGGCTGATGTGACGTCATGTCCTGGATGATATGGCAGTGATGTGGTACCATCTCCTTGATGATATGGCACCAACTTGATGATGATTTAGTAATGCATTTAATTAAGTTCTCCTCCTATCTCACTTCCTTATGATTGACTCCCCTTAAATTCATATCATGATCTCTCTCATGTGTTTCCCTCCCATTGCCATGTCTTTTGCCTCTCCTCCTTTTTTTAGCCGCAGCCCTAATGTTGTGAGGTGTGTCTTTCCTACACACATTGTTCTCACCATTGCTACCATTTCATCATGCATTGTAGCTCCATTTCCTTTGCATCTCTTTTGGGAGTTAGGTTCATCTTGCACTATAACTAGAAATAGCTCCCTATCAGCGTCAAGCTTCTCCTTAGTTGATTGTGGGTTAACCATCATTAAAAAGTTGTAAATTGCAATTATTGTGAAAAAGCTGGATGGTTGGATAGTAGTAGAGGAAACAAAATTTCTCTTTCTTTTTTTAGCATTCCAATGAGCTCTCATTGCCGGCAAGCTCAGATGAGGCACTTCTGATGATGGGGAACAATCTTATATCATAAATTTTTAATTTTATGATGATTTAATGTTTGATTCAAGAAATCTCATTTTTACATATTATAAGAAAAATGATAATGTTTTACAAAATGAGACTTTATGCTATGGAGCTTAAAAATGGTATGGTTGTGATATTTTTATATCATGATTTTTACTAGTATTAGGGTATTTGAAGTTAACTCAGAAAAACCCCCTTGGTGTATATGCAATATACACAAGTTGAATCATAATGAAAAATATATTTTATGATATAAAATGTCAAAATGAAATGATTAAAAGTATAAATAAACTATTTTATTACATTTTTATGGCAAATTCATATATGAACCGAAGAAACCCATTTCATGTATAATATGGCTTTTTAATAGTGCTTTTAAGAAAATTATATTCTCATGCTATAAAGTATTAACATAGTGCGAGTTAAACCTCTCTAGAATGCTATATGATTTAAAATATTAGATAAGACTTGAAAAAATATAATTTTTACATTATAGATGGTTAAAATATTATATTTAAAATAATCGTGAAATATTTTTCTTCATATTTTGAAAGATTTGAACTTGATTTGGAAAATCTTGTTTTATCATATTATCAAATGAGTATTGACAAAATAACGATTTTATACTCAAGAATATTAGATAAGTGTACTTAAAGTATATTCATATTATCAAAATCTATTATTTGATAACTTTATGCTTTGAAAAAATCATCATATACGAGAATTTCTAATGTTTTAATGATGAATTTGAAAGTAAAGGATATTATAGTTAAAAATGAATGAATAATATTAAGTGTGTTTTCTAAAGTTGGATTTATGATATTTTTATATAGGTAACCTTGATTATAAATTATCATATAGTAACACACTTTAGTTTTGTGAGGAAATGTTAGAAATGATGATAAAATGCATTAAAGCAAATTAGAGTATTTGATTAGACCTTGGAATAATGGTTTAGAAATAAAAGTGAGTAAATTTAGTTATCCTTATGGTTTGTGAAATAGGAAGAAATAGAAGGCGAAAATGAAATGGAATTTTTGAAGTTGTTGGATGATCGTACCAAATGAGTATATATCTACCACTATTTTTATTTCAATAAAAAGATGATTTAGATATTGTGAATTATATTTTTTTTATTGATAGTATAGATTTCATATTTAAATTCATGTCTATATATTTATATTGTCTATATATTTATATATAGACCCAATTTCTTGGTATAAGAATAGTTACCTATTAAGTAATTGCTAGTTAATCAAAGTGCATAGCGAAAGCACGATGATATTATTAATAATCGTTGAATGCTTATGGTTGAACTGTTTGTCACTTCTATGCTAAAAAATATAATGTAAAATGTGGTTTGAGAGTTGAGCTCTCATGTATATACTATCTATGCATTTTGCCATAGATGGCATTAAAAATTATGAACTATGTTAGAATAGTGATATTAGGAATAGTAAATTGTATTAGAAAGATTGATATGAGAGTCGAATGGGAAATTTTCAGCAAATAGTTAAGGAAAGTATTAACTTGTAAATCTTATAACACTTACGGAAGAGCTCGTGCACAATTGTTATAGGTTGTTATGTGATGTAATATTGAAATTTTGCATGTATTGGAATATCATTATTTGACATGACTGCAAAGACTGGTTGTGATTGTGAGAATTTATATTGAAGCCTAAATAACTGTTTGTGAATGTGATATCTACCTAGAATGAGTATTATATGATGTGACACCGATGTTGTGTAACAACAAATAGTTAAGATTTTTACGAATTGTGACATAAGAAATAGAGTTTTAGTTATGTGCAAGTGAACTATTTTAGGACATGGTTTTATATATTTTAGAGAATTTAAGAAAATGGTCTACTAATGTTTTCTAATTTAATACATAATTAATATGTGGTTGATATTTATAAATTTAATTACTTGTAAGATAGTGGTAGATACACTGAGTTCATGTAACTCACTCCAATTATTTCACTGTTTTCAGGTTAAAAAAAACTATTTAAGCTATGCTTCATGCATGGAGAATCAAAGATTGCATTAAGGTGGAGAAAAGTAGTAAGAAAGAATGCTTACAGATATTGAAGATGAAAACTCTTATCTTATAGAAGAACATGACTTTGAAGTGGCTGAAGTGGAGAAAGAACAAAATAAAACTTAAATATAATTTGGAAAGCTTTTTATTAGAATAAAATAATTTTTATGAAGATGAAATAATTAGATAGTTATAAACTTATATATATTAAAGATAAAAATGAAAACTTATATCTCATATAAAATGATGGCTTTTAAAGTGACCAAAGGTGATGAGATAATGGATCCTAACTAAAAGGTACAAGACCAATCCAATATTCTCAATTGGTCCAATAACTCATGCAAGAGCCAAAAGAATGGAGTCTTTAATTTCTATGAAGGAGAACATAAATGTGGGCTAGATTACATTGCTAATTTATGAGGAAACTTGAAGAAAATGGGCTCAAGTGTGCATACATGGGCCCAATAGCTAATTTGAACTAAAATTGAACCATTTTGAAGGAATTTTAAATGGTAGATGTGGATACCTATCTTCTGCATATTTTTTTTATTAATTAATCATGTTATTTTTATTGTTATTTATTATTTTTAATGTCATTTATGTTTTGGAGTTTCCTAAACACCTTAGTCTTCCACTAGAAAGTGCAAATCATTTATGAGCTTAAATTCTATTAAAGAAGCCATGTATTCACATTTCAAGTTAATTGAGAAAAGTTTGTTCAGATTGCCTTTTGCAATTCTATTCTTATCTAAGTATAATCTCTTGCTTAATGGCGAATTAACTGAATTCTTATCACTCTCATTCTCTTCTCTTTCCTAGAGTGTGGCGAATTCAACTGGTTCTCTTTAGGTTGTGGCATGTCAAACTTATCAATCTAAAGTTATTTGGATTACTTTCTTTCTCTTTTCAATTCTTGGGTGCATCAATTGGTATCAAGGCTAGTTCATCTTCTAGCCAATGTCACAATTTCTTAACTCGAGTGTAAATACTTAGAGAGTGAAATTACAACTTTAAACACCATGTCTGGAGATGCTTTAATTCCTAGAGGCCTTAGTTTGGAGCAAGCTTAAATCATAGGGTTTCAACGAAGCCAAGAACAACTACAATGTAACCATGAGGAGATAATGTGACAACTTGATCGATTGACTGAAGCAATTGAAAGGCTAAACCCAAATGGAGATCGTAATCCAAATGGAGGTAATGGAGGAGGAGATTCTAGTGCTAAAGAAGAGGAGAGGCAACCAAGGTAAACGAGGTAACAAATAGAATCAGTTAGCAATATTAAGATGAGGATTCCACCATTCAAAGGCACTAATTCATCGGAGGAATATTTGGAGTGGGTGCAGAGAGTTAAAAAAGTATTTGAATGTCATGAGTACTCAAAGGCAAGAAAATGTTAACCTGCTGCCCTTGAGTTCACTAACTATGCAAATTTATGATAGGAAAATCTAAAGGCTTAATGTAGGAGGGATGGAAAAGAGAAGGTTAAAAGTTAATGATTAATGAAGAGCATGTAGCAATGTTTTGTTCTTAACTATTACAAATAGGAACTTTACATCAAATTGCAAGGCTTGAGATAAGGAGGTATGTGTGTGGAAGATTATGTGAAGGAGTTTGAAATGTTGAAGATTAGATGTGGGATGCAAGAACCTAAAGAACAAACCATTGCAAGGTTCTTGGGTGGGTTGAACAGGGAGATTGCAAATTTGATGGAGTTACAAAATTATGTATTCTTGAAAGATGTGATCAAATTGGCTATGAAGGTGGAGAGACAAAGGAAGCGGTTTTCAACCAAGCAACATATGACTAGGCAAGTTGGTAATAAAATAGCTAACTCATCTACACCATGGAAGAATAAAAAGCTTGGCAATAAGGAGGCTGCAAAATCACCCATTACTTTATCTCAAGGGAAAGCAGTTGATTCTAATCCACCTAAAAGAAGTAGGAATATCAAATGCTTTAAATGTCTTAGCCATGGACACATTGCTTCTGAATGTCCAAATCAAAGGGTGATGATTATAAAGGGAGCACAAGGTGAGGTGGAGAGTAAAGATGAAGGATTTGAAGAGGAAAGTGATGAATAATGTGGGAGAAGTAAAAGTCACCAAACAAGTGATAGTTCCATTTCCCATTGGAAAGTACCACAAAGATGAGATTCTATGTGATGTAGTCCAAATAAATGCAAGCCATTTGTTGTTAGGAAAGTCCTAGCAGTACAAAAGGAGAATTATGTATGATGGATTTAAGAATATATATGCTTTTGAGAAGGATGGCCAAAAGATTGTCCTAGCACCCCTCGGTCCTTAATAGATGTAAAGAGATCAACTATTGGCAAAAAGGAAGAAGAAGACTAGCTTGCTTGCAACAAGGGAGAAGTTACAAAAGCCTTGCTTAATTCAGACCTTGTCTTCTTGTTGTTGTTAAAGGAAGTCTAGCTAGACATTGTGGGATCATTACCTCCATAAATTCAATCACTATTAAAGAAGTATGAAGATGTCTTTCCAGAAGAATTGCCAAAGGGGCCGCCACCAATTAGAGGGATTGAACACCAAATTGATCTTATTCCAAGGGCTACCTTACCAAATAAACTAGCCTATAGAATAAATCAGGAAAAAGCAAAGGAGATGTATGGACAAGTAAATGAGTTACTTGAAAAGGGGCATGTGTGGGAGTCTATGAGTCCTTGTTCTGTACCAACTTTATTGGTGCTAAAGAAAGATGGAACCATGCATATGTGTGTGGAAAGCAGGGCTATTAATAAAATCACAATCAAATGATGATATCCAATTCCAAGCTTGGATGACATGTTGGATGAGTTGTATGGCTCTAAGGTGTTTTCAAAAATTGATTTAAGGAGTGGTTATAATCAAATCAGGATGAAAGAAGGAGATGAATGGAAGATAACTTTCAAAACTAAGCATGGGTTGTATGAATGGATGGTCATGCCTTTTGGGCTATCTAACGCTCCAAGCACTTTCATACGACTAATGAATCATGTGCTGCATAGGTATCTTAGTAATTTTGTTGTGGTATATTTTGATGACATCTTAATTTATAGCAAAAGCCATGTTGAACATACAGATCATTTGATAACGGTCTTCCAAGTACTGCGAGAAGAGAAATTATTTGGCAATATCAAGAAGTGTCAATTCTATTAAGATCAAGTTGTCTTTCTTAGTTTTGTTATTTCACAGCAAGGAGTTGAAGTAGATGAAGAAAAGGTGAAAGCTATCAAAGAATGGCCTGTTTCAAAAAGCATTTCAAAGGTAAGGAGTTTCCATGGATTAGCCTATTTCTATAAGAGGTTTGTGAAGAATTTTAACACCATACTTGCACCATTGACTGAATGCATCAAGAAAGGAGAGTTTAAGTGGACTGAAGCTGCATGAAGGAGTTTTGCATTGATCAAGGAGAAACTATGTTCAACACCAATCTTAGCTCTACCTGATTTCTCTAAAACCTTTAAGCTTGAATGCAATGCTTCAAGAGTGGGAATAGGGGCTATTCTAATGCAAGACAAGCACCCTATTGCTTATTTCAGTAAGAAACTCAATGGAGCAAGTTTGAATTATTGCATTTATGACAAGGAGTTTTATTACTTAATTAGAGCCCTTAAGACATTGCAACATTATTTATTACCTAAAGAGTTTGTTATTCATACAAATCATGAGTCGTTAAAGCACTTGAAGGGACAAGCAAAGTTAAATCGATGACATGCCAAATGGGTTGAGTTCTTAGAGACTTTTCCTTATATTATCAAATATAAAAAGGGGAGTTCAAATATGATGACTAATGCACTTTCTTGCAAGTATTCTCTAATTTCATTACTGAATGCTAAGTTGATAGGATTTGAACTCATTAAAAAGCAATGCAAAGATGATCCAATTCTTGCTGAAATCTATTTAACTCGTGAAAAGATGATTTTTAAAGGGTTTTACAAACATAAAGGTTTCTTATTCAAATCTGGGAGGCTTGTTATTCTTAACTGCTCTATTAGAGAACTTCTTGTGAAAAAAGCATATGGTGGAGGCTTGGCTGGACATTTTGGAGAGAAAAAGACATTGGATCGTCAAAGAGCACTTTTATTGGCCAAATTTGATCAAAGATGTTCATTGCATTATTAAAAGGTGTGTCACTTGCAAGAAAGCTAAAAGCAAAGAAGCTGCACATGGTTTATATATGCCATTACCTGTACCAAACCAACCATGGGTTGATGTGAGCATGCATTTTATGCTTGGGCTGCTAAGAACTTCAAGGGGAAAGGATTCAATTATAGTGGTTGTTGATAGATTCTTTAAAATGGCCTATTTCATTTCTTGTAGAAAAATTGATAATGGTTCTCATGTGGCTGATTTATTCTTCCATGAGATTGTACGCTTGCATGGAATTCCCAAAAGTATAGTGTCTGATCGAGATGCTAAATTTCTGAGCTACTTTTGGAAGACATTGTGGAAAAAGCTTAGAACAAGGCTACTCTTTAGCATTACTTGTCATCCTCAAACGGATGGGCAAATCGAAGTGGTGGATCGAACTCTTTCTTCCTTGCTTAGAATTGTTGTTAACAAGAATCTCAAGTCTTAGGATGATTGTTTAGCATATGTGGAATTTGCTTATAATAGAAATGTGAATAGCACTACTAAACTTTTTCCTTTTGAGGTGGTTTATGGCTTTAATCCATTAACTCCTCTTGATTTAGCACTTTTGCCTATCAATGAAAGACTTTGCGTGGATGGTATAAAGAAGGCTGAAATGATGAAAAAAATGCATGAGAGTATCAAGAAGTAGATTGAGAAGAAAAGTGCAATCTTTGAGAAAATGGCTAACAAAGGAAGAAAGCAAGTTCAATTTGTTCCGGGAGATCTTGTGTGGATTCACCTTTGCAAGGAGAGATTTCCTAGTAAGAGGAAGTCTAAACTTATGCCAAGAGCAGATGGCCCTTTCAAAGTCTTGGCTAAGATAAATAATAATGCCTATAAGATTGATTTGCTAGGAGATTATGGAGTTTTAGCTACTTTCAATGTAAGGGATTTGTCTTCTTATTTGGAGGATAGCATGGAGCTAGATTTGAGGGCAAATCCTCCTCAACTAAAGGATGATGATGTGATCATGGATCTTGACCAAGACGTGCAAGACCAACTCAATATTCCAATTAGCCCAATAACTTATGCAAGAGCTAAAAGGATGGAGTCTTTAATTTTTGTGAAGGAGAACACAAATGTGGGTTAGATTACATTGTTGAGCTATGAGGAAACTTAAAGAAAATGGGCTCAAGTGTGCATATATAGGCCCAAAGCTAATTTGAGCTGAAATTGAAGCATTTTGAAGGAATTTTGAAAGGTAGATGTGGAGACCTATCTTTTGCACATTTTTTTATAATTAATCATGCTATTTTTATTGTTATTTTTTGTTTTTAATGTCATTTATGTTTTGGAGTTTCCTAAACTCTCTAGTCTTCCACTAGAAAGTGGAAATTTATGACTGCTTAATCAACATTTATGAGCTTAAATTCTATTAAAGAAGCCATGTATTCACGTTTCAAGTTAATTGAGAAAAATTTGTTCAAATTGCCTTTTGCAATTCTATTCTTATCTAAGTGTAATCTCTTACTTAGTGGCAAATTAACTAAATTCTTATCACTCTCATTCTCTTCGCTTTCCTAAAGTGTGGCAAATTCAACTGGTTCTCTTTAGGTTGTGGTGTGTTAAACTTATCAATTTAAAGTTTTTCAGATTACTTTCTTTCTCTTTTCAATTTCCTAGGTGCATCAATTACCTTGCTATCTTCTCAAAAGTTAATATCTCAAATATAGGTTGTATAAGGAACAAGCCTCCTTATATAGCTCTCTAATACCCTAATTAAAAATGGGCTCAAATGACACCATATTAGTCCAAAACTATTCCACTAACCTAAACCTAATAAATGACCTCTAAATAACTCTTAGTAACACAGTAAATGTTTTAAAGTAAAATAGGCCTAAATACATTCATCATTAACTGAAAACCCAAAATGCTTTAAAATGACCGAAAACAAAATAAACATAAACTAAAGGCCTAAATGTTAAACCAAAGCCCAAAACATCAAATAATTGTAAATAAAGGCTGAAGTAGTACTAATTAGGATAGTGGTTGACATGGCGCAATCTCCTTGATGATGTGGCACAATTATAGTGCACTTGATTAAGCTCTCTTCCTATCTCACTTCCATATGATTGACTCCCTTTAGAATCACATCAGGGTTTTATCCACTTTGCTTTAGAATAAGGAAAGCATGGAAAAACATCTTCAAAATAAAGTATGGTTTATATGAATGGTTGGCTATGATGTTTGGTTTGTCTAATGGACCAAGTACTTCCTTGAGTTTAATGAATCATGTTATAAATGTTTTCATTGATAATTTTTTTGTGTTTATTTCCATTGTCTCATCAGTTTAAAGGTGGGATCTTATTGTTGTTTGAGAAATTAAAGAATTAGAAAGATTGTTTGCCACATCTTGATGACATTCTTGTGGATAGTAAAAGAATAATTGAACATGTTGAGCTTTTAAAATTTGTCTTCAAGGTTTTGAGAATTGAATTCTTGTATGCTAAATATGTGAAATGCTCATTTTACAAGAAAAGAATTATTTGTTTGAATCATGCCTTGAGGGGCATAGGAATAGAGGTCAATGAAGTAAAAGTAAAAATAATTAAAGAATGGTCTCCACCTAAGTTTGTTGGTGAAATTAAGAGCTCTCATGGTTGGATTACTTTTTATGGGAAGCTCATAAGGAATCAAGTTATATATGCTTTCATTGACAAATTTGTTACAATTGATAATTTTATATGCTTGCATGAGATTATTGACTCTTATTTTGTATTTGATCCGAGTGGTTGCGTGAGTGGAAAAAGAAGTGTTCCATATCCAATGGAATCCTAGCTATATTCAAGTAGAGATGGTTCACTCCAAGTCATGAAGAGACAATAGTTGTTTTAATAATTTGAATTCTCATAGTGAGTGTCATATGAGTGCTCTTTTGGTGATTCTAATTTTTCTCCTTTTGATATAGATTTTGAAGATTCGAGGATGAATCTTTTTGAAGAAAGGGGGAATGATGTGAATCTAAGGGGAGTCAATCATGTGGAAGTGAGATAAGAGGGGAGCTTAATCAAGTGCATTACAATTGTGCCATATTATCAAGGAGATGGCGCCACATCAGCCATTATCCTAATTGGTGTCACTTCAGCCTTTATTTACAATTATTTGATGTTTTAGGCTTTAGTTTAGCATTTAGGCCTTTAGTTCATGTTCATTTTGTTTTGGGTCATTTTAAAACATTTTGGGCTTTAGCTAATGAAGAATGTATTTAGGCCCATTTTACTTCAAAACATTTACCATGTTACTTTGAGTTATTTAGAGGCCCTTTTATTAGGTTTAGGTTAATGGATTAGTTTTAGGCTAGTTTGCTATCTTTTGAGCCTATTTTTAATTAGGGTTTTAGATAGCTATATAAGGAGGCTTGTTCCTTATACAAATCAAATTTGAAGATTTTTAGATTGGAGATTTAAGATTTTAGACTTTTGACATGAATGAACTTGATTACTTATGAGGATTTCTTCTATAAGTTCTTGTATGAACTTGAAGACTTATCAAAGGGCATTCAACCTTTGTGGTGTCAAAAATATCTCTTATTGCTTCCAATTTCTTCTTCTTTTCTAAAGCATGGCGAGAATATCATATTTTTCTTTGATTGCATCTAATTTGGGATAGATCCAATACAATTTCACATCAGTTTGTTAAAAGTTCAAAGTGAAGAAATTTAGCTTGCAATAACCAATTTTCATATTCTAATAGCACAACATCGAAATGCTATAATTGAATATAGTGATTGATTAAAACAAAGTAAAGAGCACCAAGTTTGAATTGTGTGAAAACTCTTGCAATCAACATATACAACGCCAAATGGTAAATTTGTGTTTAAAGTGAAAACAAATGCAAGAATGGTACTAAGTAGTTGTGAGTTAGAAAGCAAAAACAAGTGACAAGGAAAAAAACAACAAGAAACAAAGGAGAAAAGCCAAGTTAATGAATCAAAAGGTAACTTATAAAGAAGAGGCAAGAAAAACATAGTGCTAAATTGTTAAAAATAAAGTGAAACAAAATTAAAAGAGAAGAAGTTGTTTGCTTGTAGTTATAGTTGGTTTTTGATATGCACTAGTAACATTTGAACTTTTCATTTTGAAATTGATTGTTCATTGTCTCTTTTAA
The DNA here is from genome assembly GCA_020226215.1 of Sindora glabra. Taxonomy (NCBI): domain Eukaryota; kingdom Viridiplantae; phylum Streptophyta; class Magnoliopsida; order Fabales; family Fabaceae; genus Sindora; species Sindora glabra. The sequence goes on from CM035227.1 coordinate 68,982,774, forward strand.
TTTCTTGAGTTCTTAAATCAGCATTGATGTGAAATTTTATTTAATCTATCCTAAATCAGATGCAATCAAAGAAAAAAAAAGAATGATATTTTTGTCATGCTTTAGAAAAGAGAAAGAAATTGGAAGCAATAAGAGATATTTGACACCACAAAGGTTGAATCCCCTTTAATAAGTCTTAAAGTTCATATAAGAACTTAGAGAGGAAACCCTCATAAGCAATCAAACTTGTTATCTTCTCAAAAGTCAAAATCTCAAATCTGATTTGTATAAGGAATAAGCCTTTTTATATAGTTCTCTAAAATCCTAATTAAAAAATGGGCTCAAATAACACCATATTAGCCTAAAACTATTTTATTAACCTAAACCCAATAAAGGGCCTCTAAATAACTCTTAGTAACATAGTAATGTTTTAAAGTAAAATGGGCCTAAACACATTCAACCTAAATTAAAGCCTAAAATATTTTTAAAAAAAGACTAACACAAAATAAACACAAATCAAAGGTCCAAATGGCTGAAGTGGCACCAACTAGGATAATGGCTGATGTGGCATTGATATGGTGCATCTCCTTGATGATGTGACACTATCTCCTTAATGATGTGGCGATGATGTGGCACAATTTTAATATACTTGATTAAGCTCTCCTCCTATCCCACTTCTTTATGGTTAACTTCCTTTAGATTCACATCAAGCATCTCTTGTTATTTTTTTTCTATTCCTCCTTTTCATTATTTTATGTGATTAAGCCCTTGTTGTTTCCCTTCTTGAAGTCCAATTGTATTCATTCCATACTACCATGTTGTTATTGTGCTGTCACCTTTTGTTGACATTCAATTTCAGATAGTGATAGTCACAATTGTTGGATTTCTACTGATTGTGTCTATTTAGTTCCAAAAGAACCACAAAAGAGAAGAAAAGAAAGGAGTTGGAAAAAGCAAGAGTGTGTGAGCTCATTTAAGGATAAAAGCCTAAATTAGAGTGTAAACACGAGTGTGAGTGCCACTAAATCAAGTGAGAAGTGTGGTTTTGTGATATCCTTTCTTTATCTAACCTTTCTTGCAAGTTTAAACATTAAGGATGACAAGTGGAAGTAATAGCTCTACACACTAACCTGAAAATCTAGATTTCACTATGAGAGCTATGTTTCAACACTTTGAAAGATTGAATGCGCAACTTGCTGACATGAATGAAAGGATTAGAGGAATGGAAAGAGAAAGAAGAAAAAATGATAGGCATGTGGAAAATGAAAGAGTTGAAAATTTTGAGGGTGGAAATGAAAGATTAGATGGCTCAAATGAGGGAAAGAGAAGAGGAGGTGAAATGAGGCATGTTAGAAAAGAAGTAGATAGGCCAAGAGCACGAGTAGATACTAATCTTAATAGCATTAAGATGAAAAATCCATCATTCCAAGGAAAAAATGATCCAAAAGCATACTTTGAATGGAAAAAAAAGATGGAGTTTATTTTTTATTGCCATAATTATTTGGAAGAAAAGAAGTTGAAGCTTGTTGTTACGGAATTCTCTGATTATGCTACTGCTTAGTGGGACAAATTGATGATAGATGTAAGGAGAGAGAGGGAAAGACCTATTACAACTTGGGAAGACTTGAAATTTGTCATGAAAAGAAGATTTGTCCCTAGTTATTACCAAAGGGATTTGCACCAAAAATTGCAAAGTCTAATTCAAGGAGCTAAGAGTGTTAAAGTTTATCACAAGAAAATGGAAATCACTATAACTAAAGCTAATGTGGAGGAAAGTCAAAAAGCAACTATGACTAGATTTCTCCATGGATTGAATAGAGACATTGCTAATGCGGTGGAGTTACAACACTATATATCCTTGGAAGAGTTAGTACACTTGGCTATGAAGGTGGAAATGTAACTTAAAAGAAGGAGCTCAGCTAAACATAATTCACAATCAAGCTCTTCATGGAATACTTAGGACTAGAAAAGTGACAAAAAGGAAAAAAGAGGAAGCAAGTTCAAATTTGATTTCTCTTCAAAATTAAAAGATGAATCTTCTAAGGGCAAAATCAAAATAGAGGAAAATCAGAAATATTCCAACATGAAGTGTTTCAAATGCTTAGGAAGAGGACATATTGCTAGTAATTGCCCAAATAAAAGGCTTATGGTGATCAAAGATAATGGAGAATGGGACTCTACAAGTGAAGAAAAACAAACTACCTCATTTGATAAAGATAGTGTGAATAGTGAGGATCCTCTTAATAGAGGTGTATTGATGAGTAGAAAAGCCTTAAATGTGCAAATAAAGGAGGAGAGTGAGAATCAAAGAGAAAACCTTTTTCATTCAAGGTACAACATCCAAGGGAAAGCTTGCCAAGTTATCATTGATAGTGGGAGTTGTGCTAATGTGGCTAGCATTACCTTAGTTAAAAAGTTAAGTTTACCCACTCTACAGCATCCTAGCCCTTACAAGCTATAATGGCTAAATGAAAAATGGAGTTGAAAGTGAATAAACAAGTGTTGGTTTCCTTTTCTATTTGGAGGTATCATGATGAGATTCTTTGTTATGTGGTTCCCATGCATGCTTGCCATCTTTTGCTTGGGAGGCCATGGTGATGTGAAATTGTGTTGTATCTATCCTAAATCAGATGCAATCAAAGAAAAAAAAGAATGATATTTTCATCATGCTTCAGAAAAGAGGAAAAAATTGGAAGCAATAAGAGATATTTGACGCCACAAAGGTTGAATTCCCTTTAATAAGTCTTCAAGTTCGTACAAGAACTTAGAGAAGAAACCCTCATAAGCAATTAGCTTGCTATCTTCTCAAAAGTCAAAACTCCTAGAATAATGAACAAGCCTTCGTATTTAACTCTCTAAAACCCTAATTGAAAATGGGCTCAAATGATACCAATTAGGCCTAAAATACTCTAAAATTATGTAGCATAAATTAAATACAAATTAAAAGCCTAAAATACCAAATAATAGAAAATAGGATGAGGTGGCGCCAACTATGACTAATGTGGAAATGATGTGACACTATCTCCATGATGATATGGCGATGACATGGATTATAGGTGATATGGCATTGATGTGGCTCCACCTCCTTGATGATATGGTGGTGATGTGGTGCTAACTTAGTGATGATGTGGCATAATTCAAATGTACTTAAGCTCCAAGTTCCCTTCCTTGTAAGTTCCAAGCTCTTTTTTCATGCATATAAGCTTTTTTAATTAACCATTGAAGCTTTTCTTTGATTCTCTTAATTAGTTCTTCATGGTTGCCCCCTTAAGATCACATCATGATGTGTCTTATGCAAAATAAGAACGATTCTTGTTAACTAGTGTGAGCATGTCTCGGAATAAGCTAACATGCATGTTTCATGCGAATTCATGTGCACATGGCTTTACATTCATCTAAGCATGTTGGATGAGTATGTTTCTCCTGTTGTACATTTGATGAGTATGTTCTTATGTCTTTTTTTTTTGCCTTGGCAGTAACGTGCATATGATCACGATCATAATAATGTGGTCAATGAATGTTCTGGTGTGTTTAAAGATCAATTTAAAGTTCCGATTGGTTTATAGGTGACTCAAAGGGAATACGTTGTACAAGTAATTCTTGATGTGTTTCATGAAAATAAGAATGATTCTTGTAAATTAGCACGAGTGTGTTTCAGAGTAAGCTAACGTGCATGTCTTAGGTGAATGCCATGCGCACATGGCTCTAAATTTATTCAAATATATGGGATGAGCACATTTCACTTGACTATTTGATAAGTATGTTCTTGCATTTTTTTGCCTCAGCAGTGCATGTGATTATCACAGTCATAATTGTTGAAAGGTTAACATTTCAAGATCTGTTTAAAATTCCAATTCGTTTATAGGTGATATGAAGGAACATGTGGCGCTTCACGTGAGTTGAGAATGGCTATTGTCAACTAGTATGAGTATGTGTTCAGAATAAACAAACGTGCATGTCTCGTGTGATTGCATACACATGGCTTTAAATTTCATTCAAGCGTGTGGGATGAGCATGTTTTGACTGTCAATTTGATGAGTATGTTCCTGATAGGAAATTTATAAGAAGTGGCCCGATCTTTATAGTGTAGGCAGATAAAGTAAATCAAAATAAATTTAAAAGAAGGATATGAGCACCACACCCCAGAATTAAGGAAAGGAATTGGGAGTGATAAGCTCTGGATTTAAGGTGGTTCAATGACCTGACTAATGCAAGTAGCTAACTAACACTATAAGGAACACAACTTGCTACTTAGACCACTTGTCCAACCATGAACATGAATTGACCAATCCACACAACAACACACCTAGGTTGAAGTACAAATTGGAGGCTTTTATGAATTTAAATCACCAATCTTATAAAGGAAGATTGATAAAGTAAGGTTTCACAAGAGTAAAAGAAGATAATATTCTCACACTTTGGAGAAGAAACACTCAATTTCATATTGTTTTCATGAACTGCCCAATTCTGAGTTACATTGCCTCTTATTTATACTAATCCTAGGAAAATACAAATAGTAAATGCCATAATTGAAAAAATATAAAACTTTGACTATCATTAAATTAAAAATGGAAATTATCCTTAGACTTTCCTTATTTGTTACACTCCCGATTAGGAAAATGTCTCCGGATTTGCTAGACTCCATATTGGAAATATGTCCATATTCATTGAACTCTATATTTGGAGAATATCTTCAAATTTTTTGTACTCCATATTAGGAAAATATGTCCACATTCGTTGCATTCCGTAATAAGAAATTATCTCCTAATTCGTAATGCTTCATATTGGGAAAATGTGTCCAAATTTGTTGCACTCCAAATATCTTTAAATTTCTTGGGCTTGAATGTGCAGCACTTCAGCTCTATTTATTTCTTCTACTTAGGCTCTTTAGGTTAGAATTGCATTTACATAGGCTCCAACTACTTCTTGTATTCTTTTAAGCCTTCCTCTTCTTAATAGGCCTTTACTTGGAGTCAAGTCCTTCTCTACTTGAGCTTGATCATGCAAAATGTTGGATTGGTTCATATCATCTTCCCCTCTTGAAAAGGAGTCATCCTCAACTCTTCAAGATCTACATCAAAATAAGGATAGAGGTAAGAAACATTGAAGGTTGTACTAACTCCATACTCACCAGGCAATTCAAGCTTGCAAGCATTATTATTGATTCTCTCAAGGACTCGAAAAGGTCCATCTCCTCTAGGTATAAGTTTAGATTTTCTTTTCTTGGGAAATCTCTCCTTTCTTAAGTGCAACCAAACCAAGTCTCTAGGCTAAAAAATTATTTGCTTTCTTCCTTTATTGGCATAATTCATAGATTGTTGAGTCATCTTTTCAATGTTATGATGTGCCTTTTCATGAATTTGTTTAACAAACTTAACATGTTTTTTACCACCCATGTTGGCTCTTTCCTGCAAAGGTAAAGGAATTAAATCAATTGGTGCAAGAGGATTAAAGCCATAAACAATTTCAAAGGGTGAATATTTAGTAGTGGAATGAATAGCCCGATTGTAAGTAAACTCAATGTGTGGCAGAAACTCCTCCTAATTTTTCAAAATTTTCTTAATGATTATTCTCAGCAAAGAAGAAAGTGTCCTATTCATAACCTCAATTTGTCCATCAGTTTATGGATGGCATGTTGTAGAAAATATTAACTTTGTCCTAAGCTTCCTCCATAAGGTTTTCCAAAAAATAGCTTAGAAATTTAGCATCTCGATCAGAGACAATGGTTTTTAGCATCCTATGCAACCTCACAACTTCCCTAAAGAATAAATTAGCAATGTTAGAAGCATCATTAACTTTATAACATGGAATGAAATGTGCCATTTTGGAAAATCTATCTACAACAACAAAAATAGAGTCTCTCCCCATCGTAGACCTAGGCAATCCTAAAACAAAGTCCATAGAGATATCTTCCTAAGGTCCATTCGAAATGGGAAGGGGAGTGTACAATCCATAGGGATTTTTAGATTTTGCTTTATGACATACAATGCATTTTCCCACAAATTTTTCAATATTCCTACACATCCTAGGCCAATAAAAATGTTCATTCAGAATAGCAAATATTTTTCCAACACCAAAATGTCCTATAAGACCTCCAGAATGAGCCTCTTTCAACAATATTACATGCAATGAATAATTTAGGATGCAAAGTTTACTAATGTGAAATAAGAAGCTATCATGCAAGAAAAATTTGTTCCAACCAGCACTTGCTTTACAATGACTAAAGGTTTTACCAAAATCAGCATTGTTAGCATATAATTCTTTAATAAATTCAAAACTAAGAACCTTAGCATCTAACATGGAAAGAAGAACATACCTTCGTGATAAAGCATCAACAACAATATTTTACCTTTCTTATGCTTAATCATATAAGGAAATGATTCAATGAATTCAATCCATTTAGCATGCCTACGATTTAACTTGCTTTAGCTCTTTACATGTTTGAAAGCTTCATGGTTAGAATGTATAACAAACTCTTTGGGCCATAAATAATGTTTCCAATTTTCCAACACTCTAACTAATGCATATAACTCTTTATCATAAATTGGGTATGAGTACACCTCCTATGCTAATTCCACTAGCATCACATTCAATTTCAAAAGTCTTACCAAAATCTGGAAGGGATAATAAAGGCGCACTAGTGAGCTTCTCCTTGATGGCTTTGAAGGCTTTCTCTTGAGTTTTCCTCCACCTAAAAGGATTATTCTTTTTGGTCAATTCATTCAATGGGGTAGCCAATGTGTTGAAATCCTTCACGAACCTCCTATAGAAGCTTGCAAGTCCATGGAAGCTCCTCACTTGTCCAATAGTGGTAGGAGTTGGCTAATCTTGGATTGCTTTGACCTTCTCTTCATCCACTTCTATACCTTTACTACTTACAACATAATGAAGAAAAACAACTTTATCTATGCAAAAATCACATTTTTTTCAAATTGCCAAACAATCTTTCCTTTCTTAGAACATCTAAAATTTGTCTAAGGTGATCCACATATTCATTAAAGGTTCTGCTATACACAAGAATGTCATCAAAATAAACTATAACAAATTTACCAATGTAAGATTGCAAGACATGGTTCATTAACCTCATGAATGTACTAGGTGCATTAGTTAATCCAAAAGGCATAACCAACCATTCACAAAGTCCATGTTTAGTTTAAATGCCATTTTCCATTCATCTCCTTCTTTCATTCTAATTTAATGGTGATCATTTTTTAAATCAATTTTAAAGAAGATGGTAGAACCAGTTAATTCATCAAGCATATCATCTAACCTAGGAATAGGATGACGATATCTTACTATTATATTGTTAATGGTTCTACAATTAAAGCACATCCTCCATGTACTATCCTTCTTAGGCACAAGTAATACTGGAATTGCACAAGGACTAAAGCTCTCTTTCTCACATATCCCTTGTCTATCAACTTTTGAATTTGTTTTTGTATTTCTTTAGCCTCTTCAAGATTTGTGCAATATGCTGGATGGTTAGGCAAAGACTCTCCAGGAATGAAATCAATTTGATGTTCTATCCCTCTAATTGGTGGTAAACCTAGAGGTACCTCATCGGGAAAGATATCCTCATACTCCTGCAAAAGAGATAAAATAATACTAGGCAATACAAAGGTTAAGCCATTAATGTTCAACGTAGCCTCTTTGTACATAAGTATTAGGAGATTTTACTGAGAAAACAAGGCTTGTTTAATCTTACTCTTTATTGGCACTAGCAAGCTCTTCTCTCCTTTTCTTTCATTCTCTCCCTTTCCTTTCAAATTTTCTTTTCTTTCTTTCTTTTCCCTTAATTGGTTCTCTTTTTTTGGCTTTTTCTAACTTTTATTTACATTTTCTTCCTTTTGATTTTCTTTCTTATTCTCAATTTCTCTTTTCTTTTCTCTCTTAATTTGATCTTCCAATATTTGCTTTGGTGACATTGGAAGGAAGGTTATCAGTTCCCCTCAAAGTATAAAAGAATAGCAGTTTGAAAACCCATCATGTGTGACTCTCCTATCATACTGCAAAGGCCTGCCTAATAAAAGATGACATGTTCTCATGGGTTCAATATCACATAGAACTTCATCTCTATATTTTCCAACAGAGAATAAAACTTTCACTTATTTTGTCACCTTCATTTCACTATACTTATTGAGCCATTGGAGCTTGTAAGGACGGTTGTGTTTGAGTGTAGGTAGGTTCAACTTCTCTACTAATTCAACACTTGCCACATTGCTGCAACTTCCATCATCAATGATTACACTACATATCTTGTTTTGAATTAGACAATGTGTATGGAACAAGTTCTCTTTTTGGTTGTTTTCTTCCTCCATTGTCTGAATGTTGAGTGCTCTACTAGCTACTAGGAATTCTCCTTCTTCTGCACTTTCTCTATCATCATTAGATAACTTCTCTTCCTCCTCAGTGGTTTCTTCCTTGGTCTCCCAATCACCATGGTGATTGATTATCATGGTGTGTTTGTTAGGGCACTCGCTTGAAATATGTCCTCTCCCTTGGCACTTGAAGCACCTTATGTCATGGATTCTTGTTAGGTTCAGTTCTTCTTGGTCTTTCTTAGGTTCTAGCTTTTTAGCTTTCTTTGAATTGGCCTCCTTAAAATTCGAAGCAGAAGGGGTGTCTTTTTTTAAATTGTTCTTCCATAAGTTAAAGGAATTTCATTTTGAGTTCTTTTTAACACTATTTCTTCTTTTAAGTTATTATTCAACCTTGATGGCTTGATGTACCATCTCTTGAAGTTCTACATGGTGATACATCTCCACAGCATCAGCTATGTCACAATTCAGTCCATGCAAGAAACGAGCCATTATTGCCTCTCGATCCTTCACTATGTTGGCTCTAATCATAGCAATCTCCATTTCTTTATGATATTCATCTACACTCCTTGATCCTTGTGTGAGGTGCTACAGCTTGTTGTGAAGCTCTTTATGGTAGTAAGTGAAGGGAATTATTAAGTAATTCCATAAACAATCATAGGATCATGGATACTTACTTATCCTCCTTAAAATTAATTATGCAACAATTGAATAAGATGGAAGAAAGAACACAATGGATCACCAAAGATCAGACTTGCAATCAACTTTTGATGGAGTGAAGATAAGCACTTGTTCATAATCTTTTTTGCAGAATCTTGTGTAAATCAAAACTAGATCTTAATGGAAAGGGACCATTGATGGGAGGAGTGTTTTTCTTATGAATTTGTATGTATCTATTGTTGCAGAAACTGCCCTACACATGAACTATTAGTAAGCTGTTAGATTTCTTTTCATAAATAGTCACAATTATTGGAAGAGACATATTACTTCATTGAAAGGAAATATCTCCTCACAAAAGGTCACTACCTTCTAAAGAGAAATGTGAGTTCAATAAAGGGAAACAATTATTGGCAGCTAATGACTACCTTTCATGTTAGCAATATTTAGATTGCAATCCTTGTTGACAATCTAACGATGACACTTGTCATCCTTCTATTAATCACATGGTGATGATATGTCACACATTTGTACCACATCATCCAATCTACCTAGCTACCTCTACTAGTGTCACTTCACCTCAGCAAAATGTTACTTATCAAACTAGTTTGAGCTAGGGTGAGCTAGTCGTGAACTCTTATAAGCTAACTTCAACTAATCCAAGCTTACTTAGAATAGTTTGAGCTATTTTTGAGCTAAGTTGAGTGTTATTAAATTGTCTCTACTCATTTTACCAATGTGTCAAACCTATTAAGTCGTTCTTGTGCATTTATTGGATTTATATGTGCACACATGTTCGCATAAATCCAACAGTAAGATGGAATGAACCACCTCCTCATAATTATTTTCATCTCCTCCTATATGGTAATTGGGCATTCTCCATATCGCACTTTCTCTTCTTGCATATGATCCCACTAATTAAGAGCATAATCAGTAAATTCAAGAGTTGCAAGTTTTAGCTTTTTCCTTTCAAAATAGTTGTGGCATGAGAAAATATGTTCAACTTGCATCTCCCACTCCAAATATGCCTCTGGATCATTTTTGCCTTGAAATGAAGGAACTTTAATTTGATTCCTCCAAGGTCATCTTCTCTGTTTCTATGCCTCCTTGGTTCTTCTCGATTAGGCCTCTTCCTTCTTGGTTGGTAATCATCAAATTCATTCTCCTTATCCTGGCTTTCCGTATCTCCATAAGATCGTTCACCTTGCCTTCGATTGTTTTGAAGGTTTTGTTATATGATAACTTGATTCTTTATTTGTTCCAACTGGTCATGAAGTCCTTCTAACTTTCTATTAAATAGTCTTTCGAGATGGCTCACCGATGCTTGTATTTGGATAGGGGCTAATCCTGCTTATGGAATATCTTCTTGATTTCCTACCATGTTAGTAAAAATGAAAAACAGAATATTTGATCTCATAAATTCTCTCGATTAAATATTTTCACTCCTTTCTTAATTATCTCACTAACTCTCAATCCCTCAATACGTTCCTGAGCTCTTATGCAACCTAAATCCTTATGAGTGATTCAATAATGCCAATTTCTCAACCTCAACCAAGCACTTGAAAATAGATGGTCAAAATAGGTTACAAAATAAGGGATAGGTTCTGTCAATGAAAGTAGAGAAATTTCTTATTGTACAAAATAATGTTTATCTTAACTATGTAATTTAGCAAATCTGAAATTTCAAATTGTAAGAAATTGGATAGTGTAAGTCTTCTCCTTTTTTTTGTATAACTCTTTTTTTCACATTTTTGTTCTTTTTTTATTTTTTTTTACTTTTTCTTCTTCTTTTTTTATGCTTTCTTTTTTTTTGCACAAATTTTTTTCTCTTTTATTTTTTTGACACTTCTTTTTTTTGATATATTGCAAAACAAAAGAATAAAATTAAATGCCTACTGTGTCAACCAGTAGCTCAGATACCAAATGATAGGGAATTCATAGGGGGTGGCTCGATCTTCACAGCGTAGGCAGATAAAGTGAATAAAAAACATAGTAAAAGAAGGATATGAGCACCACACTCTAGAATTAAGGAATGGAATTGAGAGTGATAAGTTCTGGTTTTGGATGGTTCGATGACTTGACGAATGCAAGCATCTAACCAACGCTATGAGAAATGTGACCTGCTACTTAGACCACTTGTCCAACCATGAACACGAGTTCATCAATCCACATAACAACATACTTGGGTTGAAACATAAATTGGGGGCTTTTATGAATTTGAATCACTAATCTTATAAAAGAAGATTGACAAAGCAAGGTTTTATAAGAGCAAGAGAAGATAATATTCTCACACTTTGGAGAAGAAACACTCAATTTCGTATTGTATTCATGAATTGCCTAATTTTGAGTTACATTGCCTCCTATTTATAATAGTCTTAAGAAAATACAAATAGTAAATGCCATAATTGGAAAAATACAAAGCTTTGACTATCATTAAATTAAAAATGAAAATTATCCTCAGATTTTCCTTATTTGTTACACTCTTGATTAGGAAAATGTCTCCAGATTTGCTGCACTCCATATTGGAAATATGTCTAGATTCATTGAACTTTATATTTGGCGAATATTTTTAGATTTTTTACACTTCATATTAGGAAAATATGTCCACATTTGTTGCATTCAGTAATAAGAAATTATCTCCTAATTTGTAGCACTCCATATTGGGAAAATGTGTCCAAATTTGTTGCACTCCAAATATCTTTATATTTTTTGGGCTTAGATAAACAGCACTTTAGCTCTATTTATTTCTTCTCCTTGGGCCAGAATTGCATTTACATGGGCTCTAACTGCTTCTTGTATTCTTTTAAGCCTTCCTTTTGTCAATAGGCCCTCACTTAGAGTCGAGTCCTTCTTCACTCGAGTTTGATCATGCAAAGTGCTGGATTGGTTCATGTCAGTTCCTGAGTCTTTTTTGCCTTGGTAATGTATGTGATTGTGGTCGCAATCACAAAAATATAGTGGGTGAGCATTTTGGCTTGCTTTAAGATTCATTTGAAATTTCGATTCGTTCATGGGTGATATAAAGGAACATGTGGCAATAATTCATTCTCAATGCATTTCATGCAAAAATGAGGATGGTTCTTGTCAAACTAATATGAGTATGTCTCAGAAAAAGCAAACGTGCATGTATATATGGCTTTAAATTCATTCGAACATATGGGATGAGCACGTTTCACATGACCATTTGATGAGCATGTTCTTGTGTCTTTTTACCTGATATGAAATTGTGTTAGATCTATCCTAAATCAGATGCAATCAAAGAAAAAAAGGAATGATATTCTCACCATGCTTCAAAAAAGAGGAAGAAATTAGAAGCAATAAGAGATATATATGATGCCACAAAGGTTGAATTCCCTTTGATAAGTCTTCAAGTTCATACAAGAACTTGGAGAGGTAATCTTCATAAGAAATCAACTTCATTCATGTTAAAAGTCTAAATCTCATATCTGAGTTGTATAAAGAACAAGCCTCTTTATATAGCTCTCTAAAACCTTAATTGAAAAGGGGCTCAAATGACAGCATATTAGCCTAAAATTATTTTACTAACCTAAGCTTAATAAAGGGCCTCTAAATAACTCTTAGTAACATGGTAAACGTTTTAAAGTAAAATGGACCTAAATACATTCATCGTTAACTAAAGCCCAAAATGCTTTAAAATGACTTAAAACAAAATAAACGTGAACTAAAGGCCTAAATGTTAAATTAAAGCCTAAAACATCAAATAATTGTAAATAAAGGTTGAAGTGGTGCCAATTGCGATAATGATTGATATGGCATTGTTGTGGAGCCATCTCCTTGATGATGTGGCACAATTGTAATACACTTGATTAAGCTCTCCTCCTATCTCACTTTTATATGATTAACTCCCCTTAGATTCACATCATTGCCTTGGCAATACATGCGATTGTGGTTGCAATCTAAAAAATGTGGTTAATCAGTGTCTTGGCATGTTTGAAGATCAATTTAAAACTTTGATCCATTTATAGGTTATGAAGGAACATGTGGCATTAATTCATTCTTGATATGTCTCATGCAAAATAGGAACGATTCCTATCAACTAGTGTGAGCGTGTCTCGAAATAAGCTAACATGCATGTTTCATGCAAAAGTGTGTGTACATGGCTTTAAATTCATTCAAACATATGAGAAGAGCATGTTTCACTTTGTCTATTTAAGTTCTGGCATCCTTTTGGCCCTGACAGTGTATATGATTGTGGTCAATGAATGTTTTGGCATGTTTGAAGATTAGTTTAAACATCTGATCCACTGATAGGTGACACGAAAGGAAAGAACAAGTGCTATTAATCCATTCTCAATGCATTTCATGCAAAGTAAGAATGAATCTGATTAACTTTACAAGTATATTTTAGAATAAGCTAACATGCATGTTTCGTGCAAAATGCATGTGTACATGGCTTTGAATTCATTCAAGCATGTTTCACCTGTCTATTTGATTGGCACGTTCTCGCTTCTTTTTACCTCAGTAGTACATATGATCATAGTCAACAAACGTTTTGACGTGTTTAAAGCTGAGCCTAAAATTCTCATTCGTTTGTGGGTGTTACGAAAGGAACATGTGATATTAATGCATTCTCAATTCGTTTCATGCTAAATGGGAATGATTCTTACTAACTAGTATGAGTACATTTCAGAATAAGCTAACATGCATGTTTCATGCCAATGCATGTGTACATGGCTTTAAATTCATCCAGGCATGTTGGATGAGTATGTTTCTCCTGTTGTACATTTGATGAGTATGTTCCTATGTCTTTTTTTTTTCCTTGGTAGTAACATACATATGATCACGATCATAATAATGTGGTCAATGAATGTTCTAGTGTGTTTGAAAAATACAAAGCTTTGACTATCATTAAATTAAATATGGAAATTATCCTCAGATTTTTCTTATTTGTTACACTTCCGATTAGGAAAATGTCTCCTGAATTTGCTGCACTCTACATTGGAAATATGTCCAAATTCATTGAACTTTATATTTGGAAATTATCTTTAGATTTGTTGTGCTCCATGTAATGTCCTAAATTTTTTAATTCTAACATTTGAATCTCTAAATTCTGAGGCTATAGAAATGAAGAGCACGTTTGAATTAGCTTAGTGGATGAATCTTAAGTTGAAAGGAATTAAGTGTAAGTGTAATCGAAATTTTGAAGGAAAAAGGATAGTAGGAAAAGAATTAATTTTCCTAAACAGTATAGATGATCAGAGGAGGTTAGAAAATCCTAAAAATGGAAGTTGTCTAAGTCTGACACGTGTAAGGAATTTTAAACAGACAGAAGCCCTACAGACTAAATTGCAAAAGTACAAAATCGGGTGTGGTTAAAGTGTGAATAACCAAGAATTTAGGATCTAATATGAATAATCAAGAATTTGGGGTGTAGTATGGAATTCCATAAAGTGTGACCAATAGACACATGACAAGTGTCATTATTAAAGAAAAATGGCAAGAATAGCCTTACTAATTGATGAAAAAGGACTAAAATATCCTTGAAAATTTCAAAAATGACTAAAATACCCTTGAAGTTTCATGAAAACTCTTCTTCCTTCTCCTTTCTTCTCCAAGCCGTAGACCACCTCCATGAAAGCACCAAAAACATGCAAGAGAGAGAAAATTTCTTTTGGCTTTTTCACCCAAAAATAGTGAGAATTAGGCTTAGGTGTAGAAGACAAAGTTGCTCCTCTCACCAAGTTCTATCTATTGGTGTATTTAGATTTAAGAAACCTCAAGTTTGATCAAGTTTGGTGAGCTCTAAGTGAGGATTTTCAAGTTGCACCAAGAGGTAAAAATGTTCTCCTCTAAAAGTTCTTTAATGTACTCTTTTTAGTTTCTTGAAATTTTGATGTTGGTGTGGTCAAAGGTGGTTGACCATGGAGTTTTGGATGATTTGAACATGTCTAATGGTGTTTTGGATGTTGTTATGTTGATCTATGGCTTTGGTTTGGTGTAAAAACAACAAGAAACCATGATGTACACACTAGGGTTTTAGAGGCATAATGGTGTATGTATGGATTTGGTATGATTTGTTTGGAATTTAGCTAAATTGATGAAATTAGAATGATTCTTATGAATTATGAAGCCTATGGAAGATGAAATTTGGAATTATGAAAGTTTGTGTGAAAATCCCCTTTTGAAAGCCAAATCCGTGAGCATGGGAAAGGAAGGAGTTTTAGCCATTTAATTGTATTTTTAGAAGATTGGAATAATGTATTACAATGAAATTTAGAAGGTATTGGAATGTACATTAAAATTTGGGTACTTCCTTCATGGTTTAGTGTATGTGAAGGAAGTGAAGAATGCATGAAGTTTAAGAAAAATGATGATGTTCTAATAAGAACTATGATGTGTATTTATGTAGACTAAGAAGTGAAAAGTTGGAAAGGCAAGAGGAATTGTAAAGAAGTTTTTAAGTGAGGGTAAAGGAAACATCACTATTGAAAGTTTTTAAAGGTAGCTAGCTTTATCCTTAAGCTCTGTTTTCTATTTACATGCTTTTCTATATCTTGTGCCATTGTACAGAATGTGTACGAAATTGCTGTGTGCGGTACCTATGGCCCGAGTACCTCAAGAAGACAGTGAAATGCTGTATGTGAGGCCTATGGCCTGAGTACCCTAGAAAGACAATGAAATTACTGTATATGAGGCCTATGTACGATTATCTATGATGGCCATCTAGATATCTATATGAGTCCTTGAATGGGCTTGATGATTGCTGTGTATGGTGCATGATTCCTACAATGGTATTAGATGACAATGATATGAAATAATGTTATTGATTAATTAGTTTTAGAATGTATATTTTATTAGCTTAAGGATCTGGAATGGCTTGATATGTTTTTCTTGAAATAGCTAGCTACTGGGAAACTTTGTTTCTTATGATTCTATATTGTTACTAACCATTCCAGGTGATGTTTCTAAATGCTCTCATGATAGAGGAGAATGATGTTTTGAAGTTGTATTGTAATATTCCTAGAATTTGTGATGGATATATGTTTTTGTAAGTTGAACTTTTTGTATAATTATATGACCCTTGGCTATATTGTATGAAATATGTGAATTTGAGGTATTGTGAGCTAGTTTGGAGTAGAAGGCAATTTAGTATGCAATATGTGTGAAATTGGAAATGACCAAATGAATAGTAAATGACCAAATGAACAGCGAACTCGTAGGCAGCAGGTTGAGTATGTTTGCAGGAACTTTTGGTGGAGTTTTAATGCTCAAAAAATTATTATAAAATTCAGGGAGGAACCTTACATACTCAATGAACTCTGTGAAAAAATTCAGCCTAAAATAAGTTTCTTTACTATATGAATCTATTACACGTTTTGATCTCCCCTGTTACCGTCACAGTGCAGAGCACTAATTGTATCTCAGAGATCAGAAGAAGTAAATGGATGAGTTTTGATCTGAAAATTTTATGTAAAGTATATAAAATGTTAATCAAGTCCCATACCAAATTTGAGCTTATTCGGAGTTGATTTACCCCTGAAATAAGGGTTTACTTTTACAGTTGTGAATTCTGGATAGCACTGGGACAGAAACACTTTTCTGTGAGTTTTGAAAGGCCTAATGATGTCTAAATTATGTCAAATTTTTACAGGATGTATATAACACGTGAAAGGTTCATAGGATCCAATTTCATGATTTTTGGAGCTCTGAAAAGTAGTTTTTCATATTTTTGAAATTGGTCCAGTAATTCTGGTAATCAGCAGAAATTTATAAAACTCAAAATCTGTAATATTCTATTGCGCAAAATCATAAATTGACTTCAGAAAGACCTAATTGTGTAACAATTACCTATTTAATTAGGATTAAGGTGTTAATAAGTAAGGGAGTTACACTCCATATTAGAAAAATATGTCCACATTCGTTGCACTCCGTATTAGGAAATTATCTCCTAATTTGTAGCGCTCCATATTGGGAAAATGTGTCTAGATTCGTTGTACTCCAGATATCTTCATATTTCACAGACTTGGATAAGCAGCATTTCATCTCTATTTGCTTCTTCTACTTGTACTTCCTTGGGCCAGAAATGCATTCACATAGGCTCCAATTACTTAAAATTAAGTCCTTCTTTACTTGGGCTTGATCATACAAAGTGTTGGACAGGATCATATCAACTTGGGCTTGATTATACAAAGTGCTAGTTAGGTTTATATCATGCACAAAACATGCACGCTTGCTTATTCTAAGACATACTTGTACTAGTTGACAGGAACCGTTCTTATTTTGCTTGAAATGCATTGGGAATAAATTATAGCCATATGTTCCTCCATATCACCCATAATGAATCAAAATTTTAAACGGATCTCAAAACGCACCAGAACGCTCGTTGACCATATTTGTGTGATCGTGACCAAAATCACATGTACTACCGAGACAAGAAAGACATGGGAACTTACAAATCAAATTGATAGTTGAAACGTGCTCATCCCACACGTTTGAATGAAATTTAAAGCCATGTATATGCATTCACACGAAACATGCACATTTGCTTATTTTGAAACATATTCATATTAGTTGATAGGAATCATTCTCATTTTGTATGAATAAATAAATCAAAATTTTAAACAGACTTGAAACGAGCTAGGAGACTCATTAACCATGTTTTTGTGATCGTGACAACAGTCACTTGTACTACCAGGATAAAATGATGTGAGAATGTACTCACCAAATAGTTGAGCAAAGCGTTGCTCATCCCACATGTTTGAATGAATTTAGAGTCATGTACACATGGCATTCACACGAAACATGCACGTTAACTTATTTTGAATCACACACATGCTAATTGACAGGAATCACTCTTATTTTTAGGAAACATATCAAGAATTACATGGTACAATGTGTTTCTTTCAAGTCACCTGTAAACGAATCAAAACAAATTGTTCTTCAAACATGCCAAAATATTCATTGATCACATTATTGTGATCGTGATCACATGTACACGCTACCAATGCAAAAAAGAAATAGGAATGTACTCATTAGATATGCAACAGGAGAAACATACTCATCCAACATGCCCAAATGAATTTAATTAAAGCCATGCACACACGTATTCACATAAAACATGCACATTAGCCTATTTTGAAACATACTCACGCTAGTCAATAGGAATCATTCTAACTGCATCAATAATCAATTAATACCACTTGTTCCTTTTGTATCACCTACAAACGAATGAGAATTTTAAATTGAGCTTCAAGCACTGCCAAACACATTTGTTGACCATAATCATATGTACTATTGAGGCAAAAAGATACGAGAATGTGCCCATTAAATAGACAGGCAAGACGTGCTCATCCAGCATGCTTAAATGAATTCAAAGCCACGTATACATGCATTCGCATGAAACATGCACTCGCTTGAAACATGCACGTTTATTTATTTTGAAACATACCCATAGAGTTAACAGGATTCATTCTTATTTTACATGAAATGCACCAAGAATGGATTAATACTGCTCATTCCTTTCGTACCCACCTATCAGTGGATCGAATTTTTAAACTAATCCTCAAACACACCAAAACATTCCTTGACCACAATCATATGTACTACTAAGGTGAAACTCTAATAGACAAGTGAAACGAGCTCTTCCCACATGTTTAGAAGAATTTTAAAACCATGTACGCATGCTTTCACACGAAACATGCACTTTAGCTAATTCTGAAACACACACTCATACTAGTGGACAGGAATCATTCTCATTTTGCATGAAACACCTCAAGATTGAATTAATGCCACTTGTTCCTTCACATCACCTATAAGTGAATTAGAATTTTAAACTTATCTTCAAATGTGCCAGGACACTCATTGACCACACTTTTGTTATCGCGATTATAATCATATGTACTACCAAGGCAAAAAGATGCAGGAATGTACTTATCAAATAGTCAAGTGAAAATGTACTCATCCCACATGTTCGAATGAATTTAAAGCCATGTCATGCACTCGCATGAAACATGCACGTTTGCTTATTCTGAGACATACTCGTACTAGTTGATGAGAACCATTCTTATTTTGCGTAAAATGCATTGAGAATGAATTATAGCCATATGCCCCTTCCATAAATGAATCAAAATTTTAAACAAATCTTGAAATACACCAGAATACTCATTGACCATATTTTTGTGATCATGACCACAATCACATGTACAACCGTGGCAAAAGGATATGAGAACTTACACATCGAATTGATAGTTGAGACGTGCTTATCCCACACATTTGAATAAAATTTATGCATTCGCACAAAACATGCACGTTTGCTTATTCTGAAACATATTCATACTAGTTGATAGGAATCATGTTAGGTTTCAGATCAACGTACGCAGCAGAATTTTAAAATTTTAATCCAAATCCTACCTAGAATCTATGCAAAGGGGCATAAATCAGTATTAGGATTTTACCTTATTTGTGCTCATGTTCTTTCTGAACAAATCCTTGATAGATTGAGATAAATCAAATGCTGGCCGGAAGGTATATGCTATGGTATCTATACGGAGTGAATAACGACTTTTCCCCTCCACGAAGCTGCTAGGATTCGTCTCTCCCACTAGGATTAGGATTAGGCATTTTCTAAGTGATTTAGGATTTGATGGAAGCTTATGTGTGTTATTAAAAGTGCTGCCTTCAAGTCCCTTTTATAGAACTAAGGCATATCACAATCCTAGTCCTATTAGGATAATGCTTCAAAAGAATTCTAATCACACTTAATAACTATCACCTTATCATTATCATAGAAAGAGTGAGAAGAGATAGGAATTATCTATTAATTATTTAATATTAGATAATAACATTATCTCATAATATATTTATCTAATATTAAATTAGCATATAATTATCTTATATTAGATAATAATATTATTTCAAATATAATTATCTAATATCTAGTAACGTAATTATCTGATATTACTTTAATATAAAATAATATCACATAATATTATATATATTATGTGAAAAAATATATTATTATCTTAATAATAATATATATGCATGAAAATAAGTCCAATTAATTGGATTTTAATCTAACTAAAGGCCAATTAATTATTGTTTCATTCCTACTCCTTTTATGTGACCTTATAAGTTTTTACTATATTGGTAATGGCCCACTTGTGGACCATAGACAGTGAGCGGCATCTAGCAATACATCACTGCCACCTAAGTAGTAAAAATTATATGTGACTCAATATCCACTTAATGTGTGAATAACACTTTGCAACATAGTCCTTTTGTAATGATATCCAAATCGAACTAAAGGCATGGAATGCGTCATCCTCATTAATGTTCAATTTATGTTTCTTGATATCAAGTAGATTAACTTAAGTAAATGATCAATATCTCATATTGATCCATTTAAGCATGGTCATGCATTTCTTAATCTCACTCAATCAAGGGACCTAAGGATATCTCTATTTTATACAAGAGTAATAAAATCCCATCTATATCACTCACTTCCTTCTGCATGATTCGTAACACACCCAATCAATGTCCTACTCATTATCCCGATTAAAGGTGACATAGGACAACATCAAAGTGAGTAACTCCTCATGTAGGGAATCGTAATGACTTTAGGCTAAAGAACTATGTACATTTATGGTCAAATGAGAATAACTAATGATACGTCTATTCATGCAGTATTCTCATAGTGGGTCAATTTAATACATCGTTCACTAATAATGTACTAATGTATTGACTTGATATAATATATCCATAATTCATAATCATCAATCACTATAAATGCTAGTCTCGATGTATTATTACTATCCCTTTCGTAATAATACTTGACTAGGAGTATTTTGGGAATAGTAAAACTATTCCAAGGATAATTATTATATTAAGTTATAAATTGTACATAGTGATAAAATATGAAATAAAATATAATAATTTAAATTACCTGAAATAAAAGATAATACATTGTGCATTTATTACAATTATCTCTATGATTGGCTTTTAGGACACAGACTAATAAATCATTCTCATTTCGCATGAATAAATGAATCAAAATTTTAAACAAATCTTGAAACGGGCCAAGACACTCATGTTTTTGTGATCGTGACAACAATCACATGTACTACCAAGATAGAATGATGTGAGAACATACTCCCAAATAGTCAAGCGAACCATTGCTCATCCCACATGTTTAAATGAATTTAGAGCCATGCACACATGGCATTTGCATGAAACATGCACGCCAGCTTATTTAGAAACACACTCATGCTAATTGACAGGAATCATTCTTATTTTCATGAAACGCATCAAGAATTGTTTAATACAATATGCTCTTTTCGAGTCGCCTATAAACGAATTGGAACAAATTAATTTTCAAGCATACTAAAATGTTCAATTAACCACATTATTGTGATCGTGATCACATGTACATACTACTAAAGGAAAAAAGAAATAGGAACGTACTCGTCAGATATACTATATTCACAATCATCTTTCAACCATAGCAATCAACGTTTCTAATATCAAATCATTCCAAACTCATCAAAAATCAATTTTACAAGCATACGTGAAAATTTGATACATTATCACTTGATCCATAATAACCTTTCAAAAGAATATTATACAATGTGGTTCTAGTAATACACCATTTCAAAATAAATCATATAAATCATTTTCCTCATCTTAGTGTCATTTTAATACCATTTTGCATTATTATAACTCAAAGGAAATTTTTTTAAGGTGCTTATCGTAAGAGTACCTAGAGCTCTACATATATATGGAATTAAAATGTATAGAAAAAATAATAACTAATAAATTAATTACAATTAATAATTCAAAACTATAGAAAAGGTTGGGAAATATATAAAAAATGTAAAAATACACATTATCTACTCACAAAATAGTCAATATGCTTGGGTTTGACTTCTTCTTATTTTATGAACCACTGGTGCCATCAAGAAGTGTTCCTTGACCTTGTGTAAGCAATCAAATAATAATTTAAACATAATTTAACATCTATTTTTAAAATTGAGTTCCCTATTGCAAAAGCCCCAAATTTCACATTCTAAGCATAACCTAATAAAAAGCTAATCTTTGCTATCCACAAGCTAATCTTTGCTATCCACTAGCTAATCTAAGCCAATCTAACTCCTAAATAAGAGAATGAAGCTTGGGAATTACCTCATTGGACAAAAGAAAGGACAAAAATAGCAAACTAGTAAGAAAAATTTTAGAATCTTTAAAACCTCAAAAATCCTAAAATGATAGAAACAACAACAAGAAACAGAGAGAAAGTGGAAGAAAATGTATTAGAATGTGAAGAAATGCAATTATCTCAAGTGGTTAAAAGTGGAAAAGGAAGAAAAAGAATAGAAGAGCCAAGAAGAGAGGGTTTTTGGCATGTCTATGTTGCATTGGTTTTGTTTTTTATTCTATTTCATAGGAAAAAGGGTTTTCTAGGTCTGATTCAAGTTACTAAGTCTGGGTCTTGGTTACTAGGTCTGGGTTATAGTTTTAGTACCTTATTAACATTTTTTCCATTTAAGTAAATGTCATTATTTCGTATTTGTCATTTTACATTTCAACATCTTACTTAAGACATAAATGTAA
Source organism: Sindora glabra (assembly GCA_020226215.1). Taxonomy (NCBI): domain Eukaryota; kingdom Viridiplantae; phylum Streptophyta; class Magnoliopsida; order Fabales; family Fabaceae; genus Sindora; species Sindora glabra. The sequence goes on from CM035227.1 coordinate 69,005,294, forward strand.
ATAAACAAATACCCCCCATTTGGATTAAAAAAAAATCAAAACTCCAAAGAATAAAAATCTAGATTTTAGGTTCTAGTTCAAAATGTTGAATTTTGAAAAATTTTAAACACAGTAATTTCTCGAAATGGTCATTTTAAGTTCTTAAAAATTCATTAAAAATCATTCTTTGATATAAAATTACAAGACGAATAAATATTGAGATTTTTATTTTTCAAATAATACATATCTCATATATCCTTCCAAGGGAGGTACCTTAGAAATTTTTTTTGAATTTTAGTAAACTCAACTTTATTTGTGAAATTAAGTTAAATAATAGTATAAATTAAATTAAATTCTTTCAATAAGTTAGGGAAAGAATGGTCTAAGCCCATTTAAGATAATCCCAAGTTCATATCAAAACTATCTAGTTGTATTTTACACTATAATGATTCTATATTACCTACTAATGACAAGGTTGTTACATTAAATTATTTAAGTTATATAATTCCTTCCATGTAAGTGTCACATGTCGTCATCTTTTTAGCACCTCAATATATACGTGATGGCATTGAACATGTGATGTGATTACTCTAATGCAAGAATCTCATGTGGTCATTGTTTTGACACTTCTATATATGTATGATGGTAATTGTCATTTAAATATAGTTAAATCAAATTTACTCACTTGTAGTAATTTTATTTTTAACACTATATAAAAATTAAATTTAAAAATAGAATTATTTGTGATGAAATTCTTTTTATTCAAATATCACATGTGGTCATATTTTTCAATGAATCTTAAATTATTTATATTATATTATCCATATAATGCATATGAAGAATATGTGTAATCATTGCAAGCGATTTGATTCATAGTTATCACATGTCAATTGTATTGATTTTTATCTAAATAAGTAAAATCAAGTTTAGCCACGTGTACTAATCTTTTTTTACTTTATCTAAAAATTAAATTTTAAAATAAAATTAAATATGTGATGTCATTCATTTTATACAAGTGTCAAATGTTAACAATCACCTTTTTTAACAAATCTTAAATTATTTTATATTATATATGAAAATCCTCATAAAATAATATATAAAAATGAGATGTAATTTTTGTAAGAAATTTAATCCACAATTATAGCATATTCACGACCATCTTTTTCAAAAAAGATATTTTGATATTAATGAATCTTAAATTATTTATTATCTATAAGAGTATCACATATTAATTATTTATATTTTATATATATAAAGATTATGTGTAATCATTATAAGATTTAGTCCACATCTATCAACACGGTCCTTATTACCAAAAAGATGTTTTGATGTCAATAGATCTTAAATTATTTATGTAATAAGATTTCTTTTATACAAATATCGCATGTGGTTATCTTTTTAATATCTCTATATACATGCAATGGCATTGAACATGTGATATAATTACTTTTATACAAGTATCTTATATGATTATCATTTTAATCCCTTTATATTTATATGATGACAATTTTCATCTAAATAAAGTCAAATCAAGTTTAGCCATTTTTACTAATTTTATTTTCAACATTATATAAAAATAAAATTTTTAAAAAATTACATGTTACGTAATTCCTTAAAATCAAGAATTAAATGTGGTTATCTTTTTCAATGAATTTGAAATTATTTATATTATATTTATATACAATATATGAAGATGATGTGTAATTATTGTAAGTGTCTAAATCCATAATTATCACATATTAATGGTATTGATTCCCATTGAAATAAAGTAAAGTTAACTAGTTACACTAATCTTATTTTTACTTTATAGAGAATTAAATTTAAAATAGAATTAAATATGTGATGTAATTCTTATTAAACAAGTATCACATGTTAATGATCATCTTTTTCAATGGATCTTAAATTATTTTATATCATGGATAAAAATTTTCATAAAATAATATATGAAAATGTTATGTAATTATTATAAGAAATTTAGTCCACAATTATAGTATATTCACAATCATCTTTTTCAAAAAGATTATTTTGAGGTCAATGAATCATAAATTATTTATTACATATAAAAGTATCATATATTAATTATTTATATTGTATATATATGAAGGTGATGTGTAATTATTACAGGACTTTATCCCTAATTATAAAACACAATCATATTTATTAAAAAGATATTTTAATATTAATGAATCTTAAATTATTTATATGATATAATTCCTTTCATGCAAATATAACATGTGGTCATCTTTTAACACTTCAATATAAATGTGATGGCATTCATCATGTGATGTAACTATTCTTATACAAGTATCTCATGTGGTTATCATTTTAATACATCTATATATACATGATGGTAATTTTTATTTAAATATAATAAAATCAAATTTAGCCACTTATACTAATTTTATCTTTAACATTATATAAAAAATAAATTTAAAAATAAAATTATATGTGATTCAATTATTTTTATTCAAATATCACATGTAGTCATATTTTTCAATGAATTTTAATTATTTATATTATATTATATTATAAGATAATATATATGAAGAAGATGTATAATCATTGTAAGCAATATGACCCATAATTATTAAATGTTAATCATATTGATTTTAATCTAAATAAGGTAAAATCAAATTTGGCCACATGCACTAATCTTATTTTTACTTTATTCAAAAATTAAGTTTAAAAATAGAATTAAATATGTGATGTGATTTCTTTTATACAAGCATCACTTGTCAAGATCACAATTTTCAATGGATCTTAAATTATTTTATATTGTATATGAAAGTTCTCATTAGATGGTATATAAAAATAATATGTAATCATTATAAGAAATTTAGTCCACAATCATAGCATATTCATGATCATATTTTTCAAAAAGAATATTTTGATATTAATAAATCTTAAATTATTTATTCCATATAAAAGTATCACATGTTAATTATTGATATTTTAGATATACAAAGATGATGTGTAATCATCATAAGATTTAGTCCATAACTATAAATAAGGTCCTTTTTTTCCAAAAGGATATCATAATGTTAATGAATCTTAAATTATTTATATGATATGATTTCTTTCATACAAATATCACATGTAGTCATTTTCTTAATACCTCCATATACATGGGATGACATTGAACATGCGAAGTAATTATTTTTATGCAAGTATCTCATGTGATTATCATTTTAACTCTTTTATATTTATGTGATAGTAATTCTCATTTAAATAAGTTAAATCAAGTTTAGCTACTTGTACTAATTTTATTTCTAGTATTGTATAAAATTAAACTTAAAAATAAAATTACATTTTATGTAATCTGATTCATTCAAGTATTAAATGTGGTTATCTTTTTTAATAAATCTAAAATTATTTATAGTATATTATATATACAATATATGAAGATAATGTATAATCATTGTAAGAGAATAAATCCATAATTATCACCTGTTAATGGTATTGATTCTTATCTAAACAAAATAAAGCTTATTTTACTTTATCTAAGAATTAAATTTAAAATAGAAGTAAATATGTGATGTGATTCCTTTTAAACAAGTATCACATGTTCCTAATTATCTTTTTCAATGGATCTTTAATTATTTTATATTGTACATGATAATTTTCATAAAATGATATGTAATCATTATAAAAGATTTAGACCTCAATTATAACATATTCACAATCATCTTTTTTGAAAAGGATATTTTGAGATCAATGAATTTTAGATTATTTACTACATGTAAAAGTATCACTTGTTAATTATTTATATTATATATATATGAAGATGATATGTAATAATTACAACACTTTTGTCCATGATTATAAATACAATTATGTTTGTCAAAAGGATATTATGATGTTAATGAATCATAAGTTATTTATATGATATAATTTCTTTTATACAAGTATCACATGTGGTCATTTCTTTAACACGTCAATATATATGTGATGGCATTGAACATGCGATATGATTACTCTTATGTAAGTATCTCATATGGTTATTATTTTGACACCTGTCTATATACATGATAGTAATTCTTAATTAAATATAGTTAAATCAAGTTTTTTCACTAGTACTAATTTTATTTTTAATATTATATAAAATTTTAATTTGAAAATAAAATTATATTTGATGTAATTCTTTTTATTCAAATATTACATGCGGTCATATCTTTCAATGTATCTTAAATTATTTATATTATATTATACAAATAATGTATGTGAAGAAAATGTATAATCATTGTAAGCAACTTGGCCTATAATTATCATATTTTAATCATATTTATTTTCATCTAAATAGAGTAAAATCAAGTTTAGCCATTTGTACTAATCTTATTCTTACTTTGTCTAAAAATTGAACTTAAAAATAGAACTAAATATGTGATGTAATTCCTTTTATATAAGTATCACATGTTAACGATTACCTTTTTCAATGGATCCTAAACTTTTTTATGTTGTATATGAAAGTTTTTATTAAATAATATATAAAAATAATATGTAATCATTGTAAGAAATTTAGTACACAATTATACCATATTCATGATCATCTTTTTGAAAAAACATATTTTGATGCCAATGAATCTTAAATTATTTATTACATATAATATTATCACATTTAGTTATTTAAATTGCATATATATAAAGATAATGTGTAATTATTATAAGATTTTCTCCAGTACTATAAACATAGTCCTTTTTTTCAAAGGATATCTTGATGTCAACGGATCTTAAATTATTTGTGTGATATGATTCTTTTCATACAAATATCACATGTGGTCATCTTTTTAATACCTCGATATACATTCGATGGCATTGAACATGCGATGTAATTACTTTTATATAAGTATCTCATGTGATTATCATTTTAACTTAACTATATTTATCTAATAGTAATTTTCATCTAAATAAAGTCAAATCAAGTTTAGCCACTTGTACTAATTTTATTTTCAACATTATATAGAAATTAAATTTAAAAATATAATTACATGTTATGTAATACATTTCATTCTAGTATTAAATGTCATTATCTTTTTCAAAGAAATTGAAATTATGTATCTTATTTTATAAATACAATATATGAAGATGATGTGTAATTATTTAGGAGTCGAAATCCATAATTATCACATGTTAATGGTATTAATTCTCATATAAACAAAATAAAGTTAACTTCTTGTACTAATTTTAATTTTACTTTATCAAAGAATTAAATTTGAAAAAGAATTAAATATGTGATGTGATTCCTACTAAACAAGTATCACATGTTAATGACTATTTTTTTCAGTAGATCTTAAATTATTTTATATTATATATGAAAATTTTCATAAAATAATATATGAAAATATTATGTAAACACTACAATAAATTTACTCCACAATTATAGCATATTCACAATCAAAAAGGTTATTTTAATATCAATGAATCTTAGGTTATTTATTACATATAAAACTACCCCATTTTTATTATTTATATTGTATATATATGAAGATGATGTGTAGTTATGACATGACTCTATCTGTAATTATAAACACGGTCATGTTTATTAAAAGGATACTTTTTATGTAATGTATCCTAAATTATTTATGTGGTATAATTCCTTTCATATAAATATTACATTTGGTAATCTTTTTAACACCTCAATATATATATGATGGCATTGAATATATGATGTAATTACTTTTGTACAATTATCTCATGTGGTCATCATTTTAACACCTCTATATATACGTGATGATGATTTTTATTTAAATAGTTAAATCAAGTTTAGCCACTTGTATTAATTTTAGTTTTAACATTATATAAAAATTAAATTTAAAAATAAAATTATATGTGATGTAATTCTTTTAATTCAAATATCACATGCAGTCATATTTTTCAATGAATCTTAAATTAGTTATATTATATTTTACACTTGATATACATGAGAAGATGTGTAATCATTGCAAGCGACTTGGTCTTTAATTATCACATGTTAATGATATTGATTTTTATCTAACTAAAGTAAAATCTAGTTTAACCACTTGAATTAAACATATTTTTACATTATCTAGAAATTAAATTTAAAAATAGAATTAAATATGTAATGTAATTCCTTTTATACAAGTGTTACATGTTAACGGTCACCTTATTCAATGGATCTTAAATTATTTTATATTGTATATGAAAGTTCTCAATATATAAAAAAGATATGTTATGATTGTAAGAAATTTAGTCATAATTATAACATATTCATAGTCATCTTTTTCAAAATGAATATTTTGATGTCAATGAATCTCAAATTATTTATTACATATAAAAGTATCACATGTTAAGTATTTATATTGTATATTTATGAAGATGATATGTAATCATTATAAAATTTAGTCCATAACCATAAACATATTCTTTTTTTCCAAAAGGATATCTTAATGTTAACAAATATTAAATTATTTATGCGATATGATTCCTTTCATATAAATATCACATTTGGTCATCTTTTTAATACATCTATATACTTGTGCTAATCTTATTTTTACTTTATCTAAAAATTAAATTGGAAAGTAGAATTAAATATGTGATGTGATTCTTTTTATATAAAAGCCACATGTTAATGATAACCTATTTCAATATATCTTAAATTATTTTATATTATATATAAATGTTCTTGTTAAGTAATATATAAAAATGATATGTAATCATTATAAGAAATTTAGTTGATAGTTATAGCATATTCACAATTATCTTTTTCAAAAAGGATATTTTGATGTTAGGGAATCTTAAATTATTTATTACATATAAAAATATCACATATCAGTTATTTATATTGTACATGATGATGATGTGTAATCATTACAAGATTTAGTCTATCACGACCCATCCTAATCGTGACAAGTGTGGATTTTATTATTAGTTTTCATAAGTTTTAACAATTTTACTTTTTTACCTAACGAGGGTCTCTAAATTTCTAGGGAACTTAAAAATTTATTTTAAGATTTCTTCAAAAAATGGATAGAATCTTTCTTATTTTTGAACACTTCCTGCAAGGTCACATGCCCTGTAATACGACCCTTATTTAATTTCAATTATGATAGAAATCAACATACACACAAAATAATATAGTTCAAATTTATACATAGATAAACAATTTAACATATCAAATGTTAAATCAATATCATTTCTATTTTTAATTTTAATTCTAATTCAAAGAAAGTTCTAACTGTTAAATCTTTTTAGTAAGGCGGTCTTGAATCTTTGTAGATGCAGCAAGTTCAAACATACTTATTTTAACCTAAAAACACTGAAGATAGAATGGAGTGAGTTACTAGAACTCAGTGAGCATATATATATATCATTATTTTGTACATGATCAATATTTTATAATAATCATAATTTAATCATATTAGTAAACCCATTATTCTTATATCTTTATGATGTGCACAATCAGTCTCATTTTGAAATTTTACTTGTAAACAGCATAAATCCTATATCTTGCATCACAAACTATTGTAAACTCAATTAATCACTCATCACCCATTTTGGTAACTAACATTTCACAGTTAGCCATTAAGGCTTAAATACAACTAATCATCATAATCACATCATATCTTTACAATCATATCAAATAGTGACATTCAAACACAAGTAAAGTTCTAATATTACATCGAATGGCAAATTTAGTTATAGCCAACATAGATGAGACTGCCTTTCTTATTTCAAGATCAAATTTACACTTTTCTCAATCACTTGCTAGGAATTTCCCATTTGCTCTCAGATTAGTTTTATATCTTTCACCATAAAGCTAGGAATCTTCAATTTAGCTTTTAGTAATAGCTTTTCATCACAAATCACAATATCCAATATCATTGCTCTAACACATTTCATAATTTTCCAATGCCTCATAAGGCTCAATTCATAATTTGCTAAAGCTTTACCCTATTCACATCATCATATTCAATACAAGCCCATATGAATAACTATTCAATAATTACGGGTAATCAAAGTATATAACACAATCACAACATGATGATCTATTACAATCAATCAATCAATTAGTATCTAATATCAATACTACGTTTTCACTGCACACTTTCATCCATTATCATTTACTTTAATGATTAAATGCATTTATACCATGGAACTGTAAATGTAAAGTCTAAACTATCAATGGGGAGAATACAATTTATTTATTAAAATGTTAAATGGTGGTGAGATATATACTCACCTAGTAGGACATATTCACTATAGAAGCTTAGAGTAATTCATTTCCACCTTTTCTCTTTTCTCTTTTCCTAGTAGATGGAGTTTTTTTGGCGAGCTATTAGTGATGGAGTTAGGTTTCTAGCTCATGGTAAGTCAAAATTAGTTGTTTCCATTTGTTCTCATCACTGCTTAAGGACCAGTTGTTGTACACTACAACTCCTTCCCACCATCTACTCATAAATGGTTAGAGACAAGTTCAGCTAAAGACATCACAGCTACCAAATGCACAATTAGAAAGCATTGAAGCTCGTTGGAGAGGGAATTCACTATTCACAACTCCCTATGCTCGCAAACAGTAATTGAGTTGAGTTCGCAAGTAAAAAGAGAAACACAAGAAGATTAATGATGAGAGTGGCAATCAGAAATGCTGAGCCTGGCGTTGATGATTATTCAGAGAAGAAGGGAAGAGAAAGAGAGGAGGAAGAGGGTTGTATTCAGAAAATGAGAGAAGAGAGTCAGGAAAATATAGAAAAAGTTGAGCTCTTTATGCTATTGTACTATGCCTAAGAAAAAGGAAGAAAATTAAAAAGAAACTAAAGAGAGAAGAGGCGATTAAGGGAGAGAGGGCATGAGAAGAAAAAGAAATGGCTAGCAAAAATATAAAGTAAGAGAGAGAAGCTGACTATGTCCAAATGTCTAAAAATGACAAAAGAGAGAGAAAATTGTTAGAAAGTAAAAATAAAAAGTGGAGAGGGGCTGAAACCATGATAAAGAAGGGAATTTTTGAGAAAAAATTAGTAAAGCCATAAGATATAATCCCATGCTTCTCATCCATCATAATCCCATCTCTCCCATCAAATCTCAACTCCACATTTTAATTCAAAAAAAATCTAGCCATTCATTTGTCTTAAAACCCATTTTTACAAATTTAATTCTATTTAAAATTTAAATTCAATAAATTTCAATCCTTCCTTAACATATATATATATTTTAAGTGTAACTCCCTTACTTATTAATGCTTTAATCCTCATTAACTAGGTAATTATTGTACAATTAGGTCTTTTTGTGGCCAAATTATGATTCTGTAAAACAAAATATTACAGATTCTGAGTTTCAGAAATTTTCTGCTCATTTCCAGAATTACTGGACCAACTTCAAAAATATGAAAAACTACTTTTCAGAACTCCAAAAATCATGAAATTAAATTCTATAAACCTTTCACATGTTAAATTCATCCTGTAAAAATTTGACACTATTTAGACATCATTAGGCCTTTCAAAACTCACAGCAAAGTGTTTCTGTCCTAGTGCTGTCCAGAATTCACAACTATAAAAGTAAACCCTTATTTCAGGGGGTAAATTAACTCCGAATAAGCTCAAATTTGGCATGGGACTTTATTACATGTTATATACTTTCCATAAAATTTTCAGATAAAAAATCATCCATTTACTCCTTCTGATATCTGAGATACAATTAGTGCTCAGCACTGTGACGGTAACAGGGGAGACCAAAACGTGTAATAAATTCACATAGTAAATAAACTTATTTTAGGCTGAATTTTGTCATAGAGTTCATTGAGTATTAAGGTTAATCCATGAATTTTATCATAATTTTTTGAGCATTAAAACTTCACCAAAAGTCCCTGCAAACATACTCAACCTACTGCCTACAAGTTTACTATTCATTTGGTCATTTACTATTCATTTGGTCATTTCCAATTTCACACATATTGCATACTAAGTTACCTTCTACTTCAAACCAACTCACAATACATCAAATTCATATGTTTCATATAATATAGGCAAGGGTCATATAGTTATACAAAAAGTTCAACTTACAAAACATATATCCATCACATACTAACATCACAAACTATATAGACATTTTTAATACAATTTTAAAACATTATTCTCCTTTGTCAAGAGGGCCTTTAGAAGCATCACCTGGAATGGTTAGTAACAATACAGAAATATAAGAAACAAAGTTTTCCAGTAGCTAGCTATTACCATAAAAACATATCAAGCCATTCCAGATCCTTAAGCAAATAAAACATACATTTCAAAATCAATTAATCATTTATCATCTCATTCCATACTATTGTAAGAAATGTGCATCACACATAGCAATCATCAAGCCCATTCAAGGACTCATAAAGATATCAAGATGGCCATCATAGATAGTCGTACCTAGGCCTCATATACAGCAATTTCACTGTCTTCCCGGGGAACTCGGGCCATAAGCCTCACACACAGCAATCTCACTGTCTTCCCGGGGTACTCGGGCCATAGGTACCATATACAACAATTTTATGCACATCAATTTCATACACATTCCATACAATGGCATAAAATACAGAAAACATATAAATGAAAAACAGAGCTTAAGGATTAAGCTAGCTACCTTTTAAAAGCTTCCAATAGTAATGTTTCCTTTGCCCTCACTTAAAAACTTCTTTACAATTCCTCTTGCCTTCCAAACTTGTCACTTCTTCGTCTACATAAATACACATCATAATTCTTATTAGAACATCATCATTTTTCTTAAACTTCATGTATTCTTCACTTCCTCCACATACACTAAACCATGAAGGAAGTACCCAAATTTTAATGTACATTCCAATACCTCCTAAATTTCATTGTAATACATTATTCCAATCTTCCAAAAATACAATTTAAATGGCTAAATATCCTTCCCTCCTTCTTTTCCATATTCACGGTTTTGGCTTCTCAAAAGGGAAGTTTCACACACACTTTCATAGTTCAAAATTTTATCTTCCATAGGCTTTATAATTCATAAGAATTATTCTAATTTTATTAATTTAACCAAATTCCAAACAAATCATGCCAAATCCATACATGCACCATTATGCCTCTAAAACCCTAGTGTGTACATCATGGTTTCTTGTTGTTTTTACACCAAACTAAAGCCATAGATCAACATAACAACATCCAAAACACCATTAGACATGTTCAAATCATCCAAAACTCCATGGTCAACCACCTTTGACCACACCAACATCAAAATTTCAAGAAATTAAAAAGAGTACATTAAAGAGCTTTTAGAGGATAACATTTTTACCTCTTGGTGCAACTTGAAAATCCTCACTTAGAGCTCACCAAACTTGATCAAACTTGAGGTTTCTTCAATATAAACACACCAATAGATAGAGATGAGAGGAGCAATTTTCTCTTCTACACCTAAGCCTAATTCTCACTATTTTTGGGTGAAAAAGCCAAAAGAAATTTTCTCTCTCTTCCTTCTCTCTCTTGCACGTCCAAGCTTGTTTTCATGGAGGTATCTACGGCTACAAGGTGGAATGGAGAAGAAGAAAGAGTTTTCATGAAGCTTCAAGGGTACTTTGGTCATTTTTAAAATTTTCAAGGGTATTTTAGTCCTTTTTCACCAATTAGTAAGGCTATTCTTGCCATTTTTTTCTAATAATGACACTTGTCATGTGTCTATTGGTCACACTAAATAAAATTACATATTACATCTCAAATTCTTGGTTATTCATATTAGATCCCAAATTCTTGGTTATTCACACTTTAACCACACCCGATTTTGCACTTTTACAATTTAGTCCATAGGGTTTCTGTCTGTTTAAAATTCCTTACACTATTAGACTTAGACAACTCCCCTTTTTAGGATTTTCTAACCTCCTCTGATCATCTATACTATTTAGGGAAATTAATTCTTTTCCTACTATCCTTTTTTCTTCAAAATTTCAATTACCCTTACACTTAATTCCTTTCATCTTAAGATTCACCCACCAAGTTAATTCAAACGTGCTCTTCGTTTCTACAGCCTCAGAATTTAGAGATTCAAATGATAGAATTAAAAATTCAAGACATTACATTAAGCATTCTAAATAATTATTCAAATTTTCTACAACCTCCAAAAATAATTTATCAAATACAGGTAAATTATTCAATAATTTCTTGCATTCACAAATACTATAATTATATTTTCAACTTATGAAAAATTTCTTATACTCTTAACTTGTAGGAAATTCCTTCATAAAATTACGTTTAATTTAATTTTAAATTAATAATAGTCATATATATAAAAAAATAATAAATTTCAAATATTTTCACAAGTATTATTTCCAATATTTCAAAATCCCTTAATACAAAAAATAAATTTAAAACCAAGATTAACAAAATAAATAAATATCGATAAGTTTTAAAGCTATACAATTTTAATTTAAACTTGAGATATTACATAGTTCATAACTATAAACATGGTTCTTTTTTCCAAAAGGATATTTTGATGTCAACAAATCTTAAATTATTTATGTGATATGATTCCTTTCATATAAATATCATATGTGGTCATCTTTTTAATACCTCCATATATATGCAATGACATTGAACATGCAATGTAATTACTTTTATACAAGTATCTCATGTGATTATCATTTTGACTCCACTACATTTATGTGATGCTAATTCTCATCTAAATAAAGTTAAATCAAGTTTAGCTACTTGTACTAATTTTATATTAAACATTATATAAAAATTAAATTTAAAAAAATTAAATGCTATGTAATTCCTTTCGTTTAATTATTAAATGTGACTATTTCTTTCATTGAATTTGAAATTATTTATATTATATTATATTATATGTACAATATATAAAAATGAGGTGTAATTCTTGTAAGAGCTAAAACTACAATCTTCATGTGTTAATGGTATTGATTCTCATCTAAACAAAATAAAGTTAACTACTTGTGCTAATCATATTTTTACTTTTTTAATGAATTAAATTTAAAATAGAATTAAATATGTGATGTGATTCATTCTAAACAAATATCACATGTTAATGATCAACTTCTTCAATGGATCTTATATTATTTTATATTATATATCTATATTTTCATAAAATAATATATGAAAATTATATGTAATCATTATAAGAAACTTAGTCTATAATTATAGCATATTCACAATCTTCTTTTTTGAAAAGGATATTTTTATTTCAATGAATCTTAGATTATTTATTACATATAAAAGTATCACAAATTAATTATTTATATTGTATATATATGAAGATGATGTGTAATTATTATAAGGCTTTGTTCATAATTATAAACCCAGTAACATTTATCAAAAAGATATTTTGATGTTAATAAATCTTAATTTGTTTGTGACATAATTCCATTCATACAACTATCACATGTGCTTGTATTTTTAATATTGTAATATATATGTGATGGCATTAATCATATGATATGATTATTCTTATACAAGTATCTCATATGGTCATCATTTTGACATCACTATATATACGTGATGGTAATTCTTATTTAAATATAGTTAAATCAAAATTTTCCTCTTTTACAAATTTTATTTTTAACATTATATAAAAATTAATTTTAAAAATAAAATTATATATGGTGTAATTTTTTATTCAAATATCATATGCAATCATATTTTTAAATAAATTTTAAATTATTTATATTATATTATATACATAATGTATATGAAGAAGATGTATAATCATTACAAGCAACTTGGCTGGTAATTATCACATGTTGATCATATTGATTTTCATCTAAATAAAGTAAAATTAAGTTTAACTACTTGTACTAATCTTATTTTTACTTTATTTAAAAATTAAATTTTAAAATAGAACTAAATATATGATGTGATTCCTTTTATATAAGAATCACATGTTAACGATCACCTTTTTAAAAGGATCTTAAATTATTTTATATTATATATGAAGATTCTCATAAAATAATATATAAAAATAAATGTAATCATTGTAAGAAATTTAGTTCATAATTATAGCATATTCATGATCATCTTTTTCAAAAAGGATATTTTGATGTCAATGAGGATGATGTGTAATCATTATAAGATTTAGTCTATAACTATAAACATGGTCTTTTTTTTCAAAAGGATATCTTGATGTTAACAAATCTTAATTTTTTATGTGTCATGATTCCCTTCATACTAATATCACATGTGGTCATATTATTAATACCTCCATATAGATGCGATGGCATTAAACATGCGGTGTAATTACTTTTATACGAGTATCTCATATGATTATCATTTTAATTCCTAGGAGCCAATCATAGAGATGATTGCAATATTACACAATGTATTACATTTCATTTTGGCAATATAATTATTATATTTTATTTTATTTTTATTTTGTGTAAATTATAACTTAAATATAATAATTATCCTTAGAATAACTTTGCTATTCCTAAAATACCTCTAGTCAAGTATTATTACGAAAAAGATAGTAATAATACATTGAGACTAGCATATATAGTGATTGATGATTATGAATCATAGATATATGATATCAAGTTAATACATAAGTACATTGTTAGTGAATAATGTACTGGACTGACCCATTGTGAGAATATTGCATGAATAAAACGTATTATTAGTTATTCTCATATGATCATAAATGTGTATAGTCATTTGACCTGAAGTCACTACGGTTCCCTACATGAGGAGTTACTCACTTTGATGTCATCCTATGTCACTTTAAATCGGGATAACGAGTAAGATGTTGATTGGGTGTATCACAAATTATGCAGAGGGAAGTAAGTGATGCAGATGAGATTTTGTTACTCTTATATAAAAGAGAAATATCCTTAGGCCCCTTGATTGAGTGAGACTTAGAAATGTATGGCCATGCTCAATTAGATCAATATGTGATATTGATCATTTGTTTTAAGTCTACTCAGTATCAAGAAATATAAATTGAACATTGACGAGGATGACACACTCCATGCCTCCAGTTCGATTTAGATATTGTTACAAAAGGGATTATGATGTAAAATGTTAATCATATATTAGGTAGATGTCGAATCATAGACATTCTTACTACTTGAGTGGCAGTGATGTATTGTTAGATACCGCTCACTGTTTATGACCCAAAATGAGTCATTATTAACATAGAACGAACTTATAGGGTCACACAAAAGGAGCAAGAATGTGACAATAATTAATTAAGTTTTAGTTGGACTAAAATTCAATTAATTGAACTTATTTTCGTGCATATATATATTATTAAGATAATATATATTTATTCACGTAATATATATAGTATATATTATGTGATATTATTTGATATTAAAATAATATCAGATAATTACGTTATTAGATATTAAATAATTATATTATGAGATAATATTATTATTATCTAATATAAAATAATTATATACCAATTTAATATTAGATAATTATATTATGAGATAATATTATTATTATTTAATATTAGATAATTAATAAATAATTTATATCTCTCTTCACTCTCTTTAGGATAAGGATAAGGATAAGGTGATAGTTATTTAGTGTGATTAGAATTTTTGAAGCATTATCCTAGTGGGACTAGGATTGTGATATGCCTTAGCTCTATAAAAGGACTTGAAGGCGGCACATTACACAACACATATTGGCTTCAATCAAACCCTAAATCACTCTAGAAAACGTCCAAACTCAATCCTAGTGAGAGAAACGAATCCTAGTAGTTTCGTGGAAGGGAGAAGTTGTTGTTCACTTCATGTGGATACCGTAGAGATGTTGTACCTTCTGGTCGGCATTTGATTCATCTCGATCTCTCAAGAATTCATTCAGAAAGAACACGAGTACAAATAAGGTAAAACCCTAATACTGGTTTATGACTTTTGCATGGATCTTAGGAAAGTTCTGGATCAAAATTTTAAAATTCCACTACGTATATTGATCTGAATCCTAATATATTTATGTCATGGTAATTCTCATATAAATAAAGTCAAATTAAGTTTAGCCACTTGTAGTAATCTTATTTTTACTTTATCTAAATATTAAATGGAAAAATTGAATTAAGTATGTTATATGATTCCTTTTATACAAGTATCACATGTTAACAATAACATTTTACATCGGATCTTAAATTATTTAGTATTGTATATGAAAGATCATATAAAATAATATATAAAAATGATATATAATCAAATTATTTTTCAATAAATTTTAAATTATTTATATTGTATTATACATATAATGTATGCGATGAAGATGTGGAATTATTGTAACTGACTTGACTTGTAATTATCACATGTTAATCATATTAATTTTCAACTAAATAAAGTAAAATCAAGTTTAAACACTTTTACTAATCTTATTTTTACTCTATCTCAAAATTAAATTTAAAAATAGAATAAAATATGTGATGTGATTCCTTTTATACATGTGTCCTATATTAACGATCACCTTTTTTTAAGGGATCTTAAATTTTTTTATATTATATATTACTATTTTTGTAAAATAATATATAAAAAAGATATATAATCATTGTAAGAAATTTAGTCCATAATTATAGCACATTCATGATTATCTTTTCCAAAAAGGTTATTTTGATGTTAGTGAATCTTAAATTATTTATTATATATAAAAGTATCAAATGTTAATTGTTCATATTGTAGATATATAAAGATGATATATAGTCATTACAAAGACTTAGTCCATAACTATAAATAAGGTCCTCTTTTTCAAAAGGATATTTTGATGTTAATGAATCTTAAATAATTTATGTGATATGTTTCCTTTCATACAAATATTATATATGGCCATCTTTTTAATACCTTCATATACATGCGATGACATTGAACATAGGATATAATTAC